>CM072805.1:36936668-37624168 GCA_037013495.1 Hippophae tibetana | reverse complement strand
ATCCAATTGATCAATTGTAAGCAAACTTGTAAAGTCTTTATTTTGAATGCTAGAACTAAGGCAGGACATTGAGGTATATATAATACCTATATGCTTAAGTCATGAAATTGTAGTTGGAATTTTCCACTTAATTGGTTAGAAGAGACATAAAGGTTTTCGAGGTATGGAAGAGTCAAGCCTAATTGAGAAGGAAGACTTCCTTGAAGTTCATTAAAAGATAAAGAAAGGATTTTGATTTGAGACAGATTGAACAATGATTGCAGGACCGTGCCATTTAAATTATTTAGACCGAGATAAAGCTCCACTAAACTTTTCAACCAACCCAAACTGTTTGGAATACTTCCATACATATCATTTTGTTGCAAAGATAAAATCTCCAGACAAGAAAGATTGCCTAAAGAAGATGGGATTTCCCTAGCCAAGTTGTTGGACTGTAAATCAAATATAAGTAGCTTAGATAATGCGTGAGCCAAAGTTTTGGAAAAGTTTACTAGTTAAGTTGTTAACAGCTAAGCCAAGTTTTAGGAGGTTAGAGCAATGAGATATGTTGCTAGGAATTTGACCGTTCAAGGAATTGTTTCAGAGGTCTAGTGTTTGTATCTGAAACAAATTGTTAGGAAAAATTACCGAATTGAAGCTAAAACACAACTAAAGTGAAATTAAGAATAATGAAAATAAAATGGACACAAATATTTTACGTGGAAAATCCCCCGAACAATTGGGGTAAAAAACCACGGGCAAGTGTATGAGGATTTCACTATTGTAAAATAGGGATTACAATACCTTCTCTCTAGCTACAATGAGATAACAATTCTAATCTCTATTGTAATAGAAGAAATAACTATCTCACAAAGACTTTTACTATCTTTCTTATGGATGCTCTCTAATTCATTTGCTCTTATATTTTGTACAAATGAAACAAGTTATTTATAGGTAACATCCTTGAAGAACTTGTGGTAGCAAAGACTCCATGTTCATCTCCACTTTGAATGAATAAGAAATTAGTGCTCCACATTGAATGCATAAGAAATTAGTGCTCCACATTGAATGCATAAGAAATTAGTGCTCCAATAACATCCTTAATTAAATGCCTTCTATGTTTCCTACTTCATTGATGAGTGCTCAAAAAGCACTAAAATAAACATGATTTTATGCACATTAATTGATTAAATATATATATATTTATATGTTTTATCATATATTTATATAAATTTATCTTTTTTGGAATCACGGGTATTTTTATTGTTTTTCAGGTATTTTGGCTTAAAAACGCAACTTAAAAACTCAAAGAGAAATACTGGAAGCAATACATCACAAATATATTAATAAATAAATGGGGAAAGGTGAACAAATATGGAAAAATTGGACAAAATGAGTCAAAAAGGACAAAAATGTCAAAAAGAAGAAAATCGCGCCGCCGCGCCGCCCCAAGCTGCGCGGAACTGTTCATCCGCGGAACTGTTCATCCGCGGTACTGTTCATCCGCGGTACTGTGCAGCCGCCCCCCGTCATGCTGACGTCATCAAATGACGTCAACAATCACTAATCCGCGTTTTTACATTTTTTTAACATTTTTTTCTCTACTTTTTCTCTCCATCCTCACCTATAAATACCCCCCTTCCCTTCACTTCAAAACACACCTTCAAAACCTCCAAATACATTCTTTTCTCTCTTTCTTTCTCTCTTTTCTTAGATTTTTAGTTTTTCTTATGTTTTCTTAGTTTTTAGCTTTTCTTAGTTAATTTCTCTTAGATTTAGAGTTCTTCCCTTTTTGGGAAGAACTAGTTATGTTTTTGTAATATTTTAGCTCTTTGATTCAATAAATGGGAGTGCAAATTCCGCTTGGAGTTTTTCCAGCTACGGGAATAGCGTCGAAGTTCTGTAAGGATTTTATTTTCTTTACAGTTATTTTTATGCTTTATTCTTACATGTTATATTTAATTTGTCTGTGGTTAAATTTAACTATGCTGGCTGTTTAGTAAACATGATGTAATAATGACGTTGTTATGCTTGCGAAATATTAAATAGGTAAAAATTTCTAAAATGAATTGATTTTATTTTTATTCATGATTTTATATTAAGAATGTTAGAGAGAAATATATTATTTTTCATTACAAACTTAAACCTGAAAATTAGATTTTAAGGTTTAGTTATCCGGTCTGATTTAGAGTAGTGCTCTTTTATTTGATGGTACAATCGCCCGGTAGTTAGAGTGAAGCTCTATTTCAAAAGTTTTTATAAGAATTATTATCTAAAAATGTATTGACGACATGTTTTCAGTAGTGGTTTTAAAACTTGAAAGTTAGTACTCGGATAACTAAATTCTTAGGTTTAATTTGGACACCTTGAATAAAGTTTAAACTGTCTAACCCCACCAAAGGTGGCATTTAAATGGTTCATTTTCAATCTCTTAGAAAAAGGAATTAATTTAATTAGGCAAATTAGTTATCAACCCCACCCATAGGTGTTAATTGATTTGTTTAGTTAACAAAGAATATCTAACCCCACCAAAGGTGGTATTCATACAAAAAAGGGAGAATCAATAAATATCAATTCATATCTTTAATAACCTAGATAATATGAGCAAGCATAATTAACTTAGTTATTATATCCATAAATACTCCGCCATTATAAATGATAAAATTTGCATGAATCTTTATTGAATCTATGTTTATTTTTATGTAAGTAGATTAAAAACACAAAAACCCCAAAATATCGTGACAAGATGTTTAGGATTTAATTTCGTTTTTAGAAGTTTGAATAATAAATTAAAAACCACATACATTCCTTCCTTAGATCGACCTTGGGAGTATACTTATCATTTTCTTCGAAATGATTCGTGCACTTGCGAGAGTTTTATAAATATTAAAACCAAAGTATTGGCAAGAATCGACGATGTCGGTTTTCGCTCATCAAGTTTTTGTTCATCCATTAGCAAAATATAACATTAAACCAAGTAAGTGGCTTTACCACTAAACAAGGCCATCAATTATCACATTCTCCCATTTAAAGTCACTTATGTAATCCTTCCATCCTTCCTCACTTGCCAAATCCATGTTTGCTTATGTTTCTGCTAGACCACATGAGGATCTACACCATTTAAACTTGTCAGTGTTGATTGGCTTGGTCATAACATCTGCTAGGTTCTCGTCGGTGTGAATCTTCTGCATATCCACACTACCTTCTTCCACTACTTCTCGAACAAAGTGATACTGAACCCTTATGTGCTTTGTCCGTGAATGAAAAACTGGATTTCTTGCAATGTGCAAAGCACTCTGATTGTCATAAAACAGAACAATCTTCTTCTGCTTGTGCCCGAGCTTCTCCAATAATCTCTGTATCCAAACTGCTTCCTTGCAAGCTTGTGTAGCCACCATGTATTCTGATTCCGTTGTAGATAGAGCTACAACTGATTATAGTTTAGATACCCAGCTTACAGCTCCTTCTGCAAGTGTAATCACATAACCTATAGTAGACTTGCTTTTATTGAGATCCCCTGCAAAATCTGAATCAATATAGCCTCTGACAATAAAATCTGATCCTCCGTAACATAATGCAGCATTTGAGGTTCCTTTGATGTATCTCAGAACCCTCTTCACAGTATTCTAATGCTCTCCTCTAGGATTTGCCATAAACCGACTAACTACTCCTACTACTTGTGCAATGTCTGGTCTTGTACATATCATGGCAAACATTAAACTTCCCACTACTGATGCATACAGTACTCGAGACATCTCTCTCCTCTTTGCTTCATTGCTAGGACACATACTTGAGGATAACTTGAAATTAATAGGAAGTGGGGTATAAATTGGCTTACTATCTTGCACGTTGAAGTGTGTTAAGATCTTATTGAAATAATTCTTCTAAGATAGCCAAATATTCCTATTATTTCTGTCTCGGTGAATCTGCATCCCTAGAATCTTGTTTGCTGATCCTAAGTCCTTCATATCAAACTCCCTAGCCAACTGTGCCTTTAATTCTTGGATTTGATCTCTGTTGGAGCCTGCTACCAACATGTCATCCACATACAACAACAAGATAATAAAACTATTATCACCATCAAACCTTTTGAAGTACGTACAATGGTATGAACTGAGCCTGTTGTATCCAAGGCTAATAATGAAGGAATCAAATCCCTTGTACCAATACCTCGGTGCCTGTTTGAGACCGTATAGAGATTTGTTCAACCTACAAACCAAGTTCTCCTTTCTTGTTTTAGCAAAACCTTCTGGTTGGAGCATATAGATTTCTTCTTCAATTTCTCCATGAAGAAATGCAGTTTTTACATCCAATTGCTCCAGATATAAGTCAAACGTAGCACACATAGCCAAGACTATTCTGATTGTTGTAAGTCAAACTACTGAGGAAAATATCTCGTTGAAATCAATACCTTCTTTCTGAGCGAATCCTTTTACCACCAATCTTGCACGAAACCGTTCCACTTGATCATTGCTATCACGTTTGATCTTGTACACCCATTTGTTACCTATGACTTTTCTCCCATGTGGAAATGGTACTAGTTCCCAAGTCTTGTTCTTGTGTAGAGCTTCAATTTCTTCCCGTATTACTGTCATCCATAAAGACACATTTGAGCTACTTGTAGTTCTTGGAAAGTTGAGGGCTCTCCGTCCTCCATTAAAAGACAGTATACAACATTGCTCTCCGTAACATACTCTGAATGCCAAGATGGCGGCCTTCCCTCACGAGTTGACCGACGAAATTCTGAAGACTCGGACTCAACTGGTTCTTATACCTCGTGCTCTGATGTTGCTTCAGTAGAAACTGGAGTTTCTTGTATCAGATTATTTTCCACCTGTATTGTTGTAGTCTCTGAAACCTCTTTCGATGTGCTATCGTGTCCATCTGTTTGTTATAGTTGATCTTCTGCAAAGATCACATCCCTACTGATAATAACCTTGCGAGTAGTGGGATCCCACAGACGATACCCCTTCAATGCATCAACATACCCCAAGAATATACACCTCCTAGATTTCGGATTCAACTTTGTTCTTTCTTGAGCATTGTACATCACATACGCAAGACATCCAAAAGAATGTAAAGTAGAGTAGTCTACTGGCTTACCAGTCCACATCTCCATCGATGTCTTTAAATCAATTGTTGTTGATGGTGACCAATTTATCACATAACAAGCGGTTTTGGCTGCTTCTGCCTAAAAAGAGTTGGATTCACTTGCAGTCCTCAGCATAGCTCTCACCTTTCTGTAAGATTTCTATTCATATGCTCTGCCACTCCATTTTGTTGAGGCGTGTATGTAACTGTGAACTGTCATTTAATACCTTCATGCTTGCAAAAAGCAAGAAACCCGTTGTCTGTGTACTCTCTTCCATTATCTGTTCTCAAGCACTTGATCTTTTTCCCAGATTCAAGTTCCACCCGTGCTTTGAAGTCTTCTTTTCTGCCACACTAGATAACACTCCATCAGCTAGTGCTAAGTGCAGGTCGGTAATTGCATTGTCGTCCATCTCGTTCCACTTGCTATCATCAGTGATCTCTACGGGCCTTTCTCCAATTGATACCAAATAATTGTCTTTCCTTAAAATTGCCTTAATTTTCATTTTCCATAACGAGAAATTACTCCCGTTGAACTTCTCAACATCGAACTTTGTCGTAGTCGTAGTCGACATCTCGTTCACAACGATCTGTGATAACAGTATTTTATATAATTATTTTCACCTATTTTATTAATTATAATTGCTATGTTTTCAATATTTTTAGTTAATTTTAGTTTAATAAATTAATATTTACTGTTTTTTTATATATTTTAATAAAATTAAATAATTTGTATCGAAAAACTTAATTAATTGCAAATTTGGGTCCAAAATATAATTTCAAATAAAATAGTATTTAATTGCAATTTATAAAAGTCAAAAATATAATTTAAATTAAATTCGGGCTTGATTTTAATTATTAAAAGTTTAAAAATTTAATTTAAATTAGAAAAGGGCTAAACTGTAATTAAAGAAAGTTTAAAATGTAATTTGAAATAAATTTGTGGGCCAAAATCCAATTAATTAAAGTTTAAATTTCTGCGCAGGTGAGAGGACCACGCACCAACATGCATGCGCGAAACGTGCACCGTCCGATCAAAGAAGAAACGACTGAGATCCGCGCGTGCCATTCACGCCCGACCAGATCGCGTGGGTGCAGAATTGTTTACGCGGCTCGGCGCCTGAGTGGGGCCCACCTGCCGCGCAGGCCGGCGTGCAGGTGGGACCCACTTCTCTGACGCGTCAGCCGTTGTCCCTCACGTACGCGCGCGTCTGATCCTGTGCGCTGATCTCAGAGTGCACCCAGATTTCCCTCCAATCCGAATCTGCCACGTGTTCCTTTTGAATCTCTTCCTCAAATCAGCAACTGCCACGTGTCCAACTCTATTTTTCAGCCAATCATGTAACGACACGTGGCATGATACGATGAGCGCGAAAGCGCAGGATCGCGCCCGTTTGTGGCCGTTTTCTCCGTTCCTTTTTGTCGCCGACGCCGTTTCCAACACCCAATGAGAAGCTGCCATGTGTCCGCGTTAATTCCTTCCAGCGAATCAGACGCTGACACGTGGCACGCATAAAGAAATTAAAAAAGGCTGAATCGGCGCCCCTGTCTCACGCGTGAATTTTCGATCCGATTTTCGATACGCGTTATTTAATTTTTTGATAAAAAATTATTACGCGTTTTATTAAAAAAATATAATATTTTAGATGTATTATTTTTGGGTATAAATAGGAGATAAGATGATAGTTTTGAGAAGTTTTTTTGAGTTTGTAATTTTTGGGGTGTTTGTGTGTTGGCTGTGGAACACGCAGAAACCATTTTTGGCTTTTGTTGTGTTCTACGTGTGCCAAAAATTTGTTCTAAGTGATGTTTTAATTTTCCTTCTTCTTCATCTTAATTTTCTGTAGGTGTTGTAATTTTTATTTTAATTTTATGAAGTAATTTAATTTTTCTAGGGTTGCATTTGATCTAAATTTATGATGCTTTTATTTTAATTATTTTTCATAGATTTATAAGACGTTCGATTTGTTCGTTCTATTTTGTGTTTAATGCTTTTTGATTATTTACGAATCTTATCGAAACGATCCGTGGCACATGAATAAACTTGGAAGAGGGATTCATGTGTATATTGCTCGTAAATAGAATGACATGTATGATGAAGGATAGGAATATACCCTAATTGTATGTGTGGCCATTTGAAAACTTAAAACGTAATGAATTTCGGTGAATTTAATTCTCATAGAGATATAGTGAATTAATTTAACGAGGTGTGTTTGTACGGAGCTCGGAAGAGATGTATGAATAAAAATAGAAGTTTTCGGTTGACAAATTAAATGTACTAAAAAAATATAAATCAAAAGAAAATAAAATGATTTGAGTTGATGAATTTGGTGAAAAATTGCAATCCTAGATTTCTTTTATTTTTTTTTGTTTAAACTATTTTCTTACATTTGTTACAATCAACTTACATTTTGAATAAAATCAGATTGAGACAATTTTAGTAATCAACAAACTATAGTTACAAATCTCCGTGGGAACGATACTTTACTTACAAATTTTATTACTTGTGACCGTGTATACTTGCACGTTTTTGTGTGTTGAAAACACGTAACAATCTGCTTCACACCCCTCAACCAATTGCTCTGATACCACTGTTAGGAAAAATTACCGGGTTGAAGCTAAAACACAACTAAAGTGAAATTGAGAATAATGAAAATAAAATAGACACAACTATTTTACGTGAAAAAATCCCCGAACAATTGGGGTAAAAAACCACGGGCAAGTGTAGGAGGATTTCATTATTGTAAAATAGGGATTACAATACTTTCTCTCTAGCTACAATGAGATAACAATTCTAATCTCTATTGTAATAGGAGAAATAACTCTTTCACAAAGACTTTTACTATCTTTCTTATGGATGCTCTCTAATTCATTTGCTCTTATATTTTACACATGAAACAAGCTATTTATAGGCAACATCCTTGATAAGAAATTAGTGCTTCACATTGAATGCATAAGAAATTAGTGCTCCAATAACATCTTTAATTAAATGTCTTCCATGTTTCTTACTTCATCCATTAGCAAAATATAACATTAAACCAAGTAAGTGGCTTTACCACTAAACAAGATCATTAATTATCACACAAATGACTAAGTTCTGAAGGGATGCCATGGATGAAGCTATTATTGTGAAGGCTTAAAACCCCGAGAAAACTCAAGTTTTTAATGTAGAGAGATAGCTGACCATCCAACTTGTAGGAGGGAAGGTCCAACCTGGTCACCCTCTAATGACGACGACCATACTTAATACCTATCCATTCATGTAAGTGTTGGGACTCATTTCAGGAACTTAGAACTAGGAGGGGATCATTAAGAATTTGAGACTTAAATATGAGCAAGGAGAATTTATCCGTGTCATTATTTCTTCTCTAAATACTAGAGAGATTGAAGTAAAAATAAAGATTTGAATGAATATGATACATAAAACTTTAACCAAGAGGTTCATCTTGGAAAAAAGGGTTTACATTTATATACTCAAAGTTAAGGTTGGTAGAATGAGCGGTGCTATATAAAGCAGAATGTGTGTGCATATATAACCAACAGTTTGATGTATAATAGAAGCCCCATCACTCACACTGAGTGAAAATTTCTTCAGTTTCTCTCATAATTCATAAAGCATGCACTGGACGACATTGCAGAAGTCAATCAGTCTTGTGTAGTGCTTGTGAATTCAATTTTCTCCACAATGATTTATTTTTTTACCCTAAAGTTCTCTACAATGACTTTTGATAATAATTAGGGCCCCATTTGGAGACCAAGAAAAATGAGAAGGAGGTCAACACCATTTAGAGCTCAGAATTAACATGAAATTTTAGTGGTGTCATCTCTTTCTATTGCTTTTGGATAAAGCACAGCAATGCAAAGAAGAAATTTAGGTAGCCTTATAAATTTCCAACGTGGTTGTCACTCTTGCTTGTTCTTGAAAACAAAGTGAGCATACTAGTAGCGATTGAAAGTCATTTAAGCCTAGGCTTGACTGTCAAAGTGACGGTATTGCCTCTCATTGGATTCTCACTGTGAAAATTGCTTGGCTCACTTTTGTCTATAAATATTCGCTAATCTATTTCTATGAAAATGTGACTTAAGTTCTTCACTGAATCATCAAATTGATATCATTTTTTTTAGTGATGAATTTTTATTACTTAAACATATAAAATGCATTTTATGCAAGTTATGAATTAATCAGGCCCTATATTGACAATTGAACATTAAGATAAAATTAAGCCTTAACACATAGAAATCAATAAGCAAAAAAATTAAAGAGTGAGTAAAAGAAATAGAGCACCAAAAACTTTTACAGTGATTCAACTCAATAATGCAATGAGTCTACCTTTATACTGTTTGGGGGCATCGGTCGCCTCATAGGGGGCCTAAGCACTTGTATAAATATTGAGAGTCCAAAAGGGAACAATTTGAGTGGAACAATACATGTCTCAATCCATGAGGAGTAACGCCTGATCACCTACCGTGCCACTTGGGCACCATGCCATATCTTGATCCACCGATTCTCCAAACTTCTTATGTGATGTGAAACAGTTCAACCCTTTGGTGCCCAATTACCACAAGTGACACCTAAGCACCTTACATGAATTTGCATCACCAACTCACAATTCTCCAACTTGATACTAATTCTTAATGTTAAATTGGCCCAAAACTTTTTAACCCAAAACCCATATATCATATTAAAACCCTTTGCCTTCTATTATAATATATATGTTTTGTTCCTGCGTGAAGATAGTAGCTGACAGCAGCTGCATGAGAGAAGAAGTTGAGAATTGAGACAAGCAACCAACAGAGAAGCTATAAAAGTTGAAATCCAGCGCCAATTTTAATTCCCTTTAGTTTTCGGTTCATGTTCTTTGTACCTGTACCCACCAAACAGAGGCAAACTTTCTATTCTTTTAACAGCTTCCTATATAACAATATTTGATTTAATAACAAATTTATTAATTTATATTCTTTTATATATAAATAATATAATCAATAAATTAAAGAGAGTTATTTTGTGGATGTATTTGAGTTTTCTTGTAAATTTATTTGAATATTGATGTTTGTATCTCAATTTGATTATTAGTAGATTTTTCTCAATATATCATCGTAAAATAGACTTTTTTTACTTAAAAATCTAACCATTTAAATAATTGTATGTCGTTAATTTTCTCATTATTTATTATTTTACTATTATCTATAATTATTTATTTATGCAATAAAATTAGACTCGAATTTCACTTTCAAATGTATTAATTTATAACACTTTGTCTCACTAAAATAAGATGATAACTACCCATAAGCTATATGAAGTAGTCACTTTGACTAAAGTTTTACACTTCTTAAACTTTGTTAAAAGAATGATTTTGTTTCTATATTTCTTAGATTATCATCCATATAAATTCTCACCAACTCTACCTTTATCTCACCTATGAAATAAGGCTTTACATTCGCATACTTTATACTGTCAAGATATTGAGGATTCTTGATCTTTGATTGTCACAATTGATCATATAGCTTCCTTCACTGCTTTCTTTGAGGTTGTAAACTCCATCTCAATAAAAGATATAGTTATTATTAATTGCAAACTAGTTTTTCAATTCAAGTTTTCTCCGAAGCAAAACAAATAACATGTGATTGACATTCATGTTCTTTGTTTCCAAATTCTTCACGAGTAAAGACACGTATATACTATACCATTTGAACCAATACAGTAATGCTTAAACTTTCAAAAATGTTTTTTAATTTTTTATTTTCATGCATACATCCATTCACGTACCACAATTTAATTAGTTAAGAAAGTATCATATAATTAATTTATTATCTTATATTTTCAAGTTTATATCCAACTAATATAATAAGTATCATATAACTTACAACAACTTAATGAACATAACATCTTAAACTTTGTAAATTATTCACTTTATACTCGGAACATCATTTATATTTTAAAATTTTAGGTTGATTTGATTCTTTATCCTCGTGACAAGAATAAAAACACTCAAACTTTAAATGGGTAGATCTACGTCACAAATTCTACCACGTTATCTGAATTTTCTTGGCAAAATGACATCTAGTTTAATAATTAACTTTGTAAAATCAAAATATGACTTAAGTGTTGAAACTTTTACAGAAAATGTAAGCAAATAAAAATGCAGTTGGCATGCAAGTTATAAATCCTAATACAGACACAATCATCCAATTGATCAATTGCAAAGAAACCTGTAAAGTCTTTATCTTGAACGCCATAACAAAAGCAGAACAGGGAGGTATGGTACCTATATGCTTAAGTCATGACTCTGTTTCTTAGGCCCCTAGGCATCCTTGTTTTGAGAATTAAATCCCTCAAACGATGCAGTTCAACAGCAACATTGCTCATTTCCATTCTATCTCTTGGCAATTCAGCAGAACAAGCAATTCCAATCTCAAGTATTGAAATCAAACACTCCTTAATCTTTTGACTATGATCTCCATTCATATTCTCAATACTAAAACTCTTTGTGGCTTCCTCTTCTCTCCATAGGAGGAGAATTGGATCCAAAATTTGATCCACATGATCTGACAAGGCTGTAAAAACAAACTTTCGTAAGTTTATTTCATCCTTAAACATGTCATCAGTTGGTCTCTTCCCAGTAAATATCTCTAGCAGTAGAATTCCATAGCTGTATACATCTCCATATTTTGACACCTCACTTCCCATGCCATATTCTACAAAAGTTTTATTATTAATTAATATCAAAACTTTAAATTTTCATTAAAAGAAGTAAGAAAGAAGATACCATGTAACTTAAATGTAACATATAATAATATTAAAATTTATACATTTTAATGCGAAGAAAAAATAAAATTATTTAGCAGCATGCCTTTATATAATTAAGTTCTGACATGTTATTTAAAACATCATTCATATGTGAAAAAAGAAGGAACAGATGCAAAAACTCCCATAGACTTCCACAATACAATGAATTATATCCCCCAAAATTAATTAATTGGAAGAGGTTGACTCATGCACTTATAACTCATCTTTATATTTTATAAATATAAGATTTGTATGATTTTTACTACTTAACAAATATGTATAGAAAGAAAATTTACCTGGAGCAGCGTAGCCAATGGTACCTTTTAACCCAATAGAACTGATTTCATCCGAAAAATATGGATGAGAAGCATCAGAGAGAAACCTAGCCAATCCAAAATCTCCAACGTGAGCAACCATATCACTGTCCAGTAGAATGTTACTAGGCTTCAAATCACAATGAACTATTGGCAAGTGGGAATAACTGTGTAGATAATCCAAAGCATTAGCCACATCAATTGCAATGTTTATCCTCTGAATTAAATCCAACTCTCTTTGAAGATCTACCGGGTTTGATCTATGACTCGGTTGATGCAACCATTCTTCAAGACTTCCATTCTCCATAAATTGGTAAATTATGGCTTTGAAATCATTTCCTTGAAAATCAATACTTGAACAAGCTGTTAAGACTTTGAGAAGATTCCTATGCCTAATGTTTTGCAAGGCTTTACATTCAGCACTGAAACTTCTTGATGCTTTGGAAATCTGAAGGTTCATTACTTTAACAGCTACAACTCCATTTTCTAGAATACCCTTATATACAGATCCAAAACTACCAACACCAATCAAATTTACCGAAGAAAAATCACCTGTTGCTTTTAATAGATCTCCATAAGTTACCATCTTAAAAGAATTCCCAAATGGTAATCCTTGTAGTGGCTTAGTTCTTCTTTTCATCAAGCAATAATAGCATACAAAACCCACCACAAGTATCGTAACAAATCCACATACAACTGAAATTGTTAACTTTAACTTACCAGATAGTACTACCTTATGCTTCTTTTGTGGGATGCATTTAGAAAGTGCTAGTTGAGGTATACCACCACAAAGCCTTGTGTTTCCCACTACTGAAATAGCCCTTGCATTATTGAAGACTCCTTGAACAGGAACTTCACCTTCAAAGTTATTAAATGATAAATTCAAATTCTGTAAGCTGTGAAAATCTTGTAAAAATGTTGGAATTTTGCCTGATAAGTTATTTTGAGAAAGGTTAATTTCTCCAGTTCCTTTTAGAGAACTCAAAGATTGAGGAATATTTCCCTCCAATAAATTCCCATTCAAATACAAAACTTCCAAGCTTGTGCAACTACCAAGAGTTCCAGGAATTTCACCTGACAACTTATTTTCAGAAAGGTCCAAATAGCCAATATGCACCAAATTTCCCACTTCTGATGGTATCGAACCCACCAAATGGTTTGCAGACAATTGTAAGAGAATGGACAAGGATGACAAACCAATCACTTGTTTTGGTATTGTACCATTAAGGTTATTTTTAGAGAAACCTAGTCTTTGCAAGTTTTTGCATTCACCAATATTCGATGGTATGTTTCCTTCCAACATGTTATAATTCAAATTTAGCTCAATCAAAGATGTCAAATTTCCTATAGAGGATGGAATAGTACCTATAAATTGATTATGGTTTAAGTAGATTCTGTGCAAGTTTTGTAGTTTACCTATTGAGCTTGGTAGCGGGCCAGTCAGTAAGCTGTTCTCAGCTATTAATACTTCCAAGTTGATGAGATTTTGAATACCATTTGGAATGCTTCCACTTATCTGATTATCCCCAAGAATCATGACCCTTACCTTTCTTGAAAAGTTGCTTATAGATTCAGGCAGTGATCCTCCAAAATTGTTGTTATTAATAAGTAGTTTCTCTAAATTAGTACAATTGACAAGAGAAGAAAGAAAATCTAAGTCATCGTGCGAACCACGTCCAAAGCTGTTCCTATTAATTACCAACCTACCCAAATTGGACAGGCTTGAAAAGTCAGGAACTTTCCCAATGAAGTTGTTTACTCCTATTTGAAAATTATAAAGGTTTGAGGCATTGGAGATGGTAAGCGGTATTGGTCCACTAAATTGGTTCATATTAAAAAAAAAGATCTGTATATTGTGGAGAGTGGTGTGGCCTAAATCAGTTGGAAGATGTCCATGAAATTGATTATTGCTCACATCAAGTGCTATTAAAGAGGAGATATTGTAAATTGAAAGAGGAATAGTACCCTCCAAATAATTTGCGGCAAATGATAGTGTTAAGCTTTTAAGCTGACCTAAACTGTTTGGAATTTGTCCGTGAAAGTTATTTTTCAACAATGACAATCTGGATAGAGAAGATAGATTGCCTAAAGAAGAAGGGATTTCACCAACCAACTTGTTCTTTCCGAGGAAAAGGATTTGAAGCTTTGTTAATGAGCCAATATGACTGTGAAGATTACCGGTCAAGTTGTTGTTCCATAAGTCAAGGTGTTGAAGGTTGGTGCAACGTGACACATTTACTGGAATTTTACCACTAAATGAGTTTTCTGCAAGTGTTAATACTCGCAGACGAAACAATTTACCAATTTCTGCAGGAATTTGGGAGCTGAAGGAATTGTTTTCAAGGTTTAAAGTTCTGAGAAAGCTTAAATTTCCAATATGGGGAGATATTTGGCCCTTGAGTTTTAATGATGCCATGTTTAAATTGACCACCCTTTGGTGCTTACGACCACATGTAATGCCTTGCCACTCACAAAAATGTAATGATTCATTCCAAGAGCTGAAAATTTTAAAAGGGTCTTGTTTGACTTGAGCCTTGAAGGCTAGTAAGGCAAGCTTATCAGTATCATTACCTCCAAGTGCTGTGAAATTTGAAGCAGTAATCATGAGAAGAAATATCTGCATGACATATGAAGAGTGTATGCTAAAACTTTTGTCTCTGAGATCCATTATTGAGGAAAAAGACACAATTCAAAAATTGAGATTTGTTTACAAAGTGATTTGATCTTACTTGGCTGGCTATGTACAAATAGCCATAGGTAAGGGTCAAGTTCAACCATAATGGAAAGCTACTAATTACTTTAATTGTTCACCAGACTTGACTCTTCTTTTGGCAAGTTTTTCTTTGGGTGGAGGACTAACTAGCAAGTTCCTAAGTCAAGCCAATGGTGTTTATCAAAGGGGAGAGTCTTCATTTTTGTCTATAGCTATCATAAATTTCTAAGCTTGGTTTCAATGGTTCTTATTTTCTAGTTTATGTTGAGTAAAATTTAGAATACATAATTTTAAATTTATTAATATTGGATCCAAAAAATAAACAAACTATTTGTATTATACTCACAATAAAAGACATTATAACACATTTTAAAGGTAGCTCACAAATTGAAGAGATTTACAAACACTCAAAGAGAAAACTCTAAATTCATATTCAAATTAAGAATACAAAGACTTATTTGTTTTTAGTAGGATGATTAAACCAAATGTAAGGTATACCATTTATAATTCTCACTATATAATCTACACTACACGAATATAGAACTAAAAAATAATTCTAACCACAAAATATTATCTACATATTTCTCTTTTTTACATTCTCCAACCATTTTATTTATTTTTCTATATCCTTCAAACACTCTATTTATTTTTTCACATTCTTCAACTAGTTCATTTATTAAGTTAGTGTTGATTTTCAACGATATATTACTAAAAAATTCTTGTATTTTGATGTATTCATTCACATCTAAAGTAATTCTAATAGGATAAAAGTAGACTAATTTAATAAAACAAATCAAATAACATTCATGAAGTTATAATTTTATTTTTTATAATTTATCACACGTCTTTAAAATTTCATGTGTCGTGTGAACTGTAAAGAAAAATTAAAAATTAAAAATTAAAAATGATTTTTTTTACATAATTTAAATAATTAAATGAATGATTGACTTACATAATAAGTTACTTGTTGGAAAGTCCAAGCAGTGGACCTTGAAAGACTGGACTGACCCAATCTTGTCGGCACCCGGTGGTCCACATTACTCTTGTTTGAATGGGCCTTTACGTTGCAATTACCGTGTCAAACCAATTATCCTGAACTCCTCTAATATCATTTCAATCCAATATCCCTCAGTTTTACATGTGTCGTCAAATATTATGATAAAATTGAAAGGTGGGATCCAATTACATCTTACTAAATTAATTCATTGGGCCGGCGTCTATGGTTTTGGCCCAAAACCAACAAAAAGAGTCAAATTATCGTTTTGATTACTTCCTTCGTTGTTCTTTCTACGATTTGACCTCTTCTTTCTTAATTAATATTTTTTATTTATATTTCCATAAATTAAAAATATATTTTTTATTTTTTATTATAAAAATATTTGATAAAGTTAAAATCAATTAATTTAAAATATGATACATTATATTTATTTAATATTAAATATTATAGATATTTTATTTTTATTTTTATAAATTTTAAAAATATTATTTTTTAATTATAAGTTAAAACCTACCCGATAATCGATATCATCGTTCCCTCCTAAGCCCTTTTTTAATTCCCCATTACAACATTTCTATTGCCTTCTTCGGTTCTTTCTATGTTTTTCTCTCCTTAAAGTCTCTCTGTGTTTTTTTTTTCCTTCCTTCTTTTGTCTCAAATGGAGTCTTCTAATGGAGAAAACCAAATACTTGATTCTGAGAGCGATAAGCTAAACAATTCAAATTTGGAACCTAAACAATTCAAATTTGGAACCTAAACATCAAGAGAATGACGATACTGTAATACCCGAAAAATCGGGTGAATTACTAACCATTTCTATCGAAAAGTCGGAAAACTTGGATTCAACCATTACAGATCAACCCGAGAAGAACAACGATGGTGAAATTTTACAAAAATTGCTCAAGCCTAATTCACAGTTTCCAAAGCAATTTTCACCAACTCCACCTCTCATTTTTCTTTCACCTCACGTACGAAGTGTAGTTTTAAATCCACATGCTTTATTGAGGATTCTTGATCAAAGAAATTGTAATTTGATTGTCATAATTGACCCTGAGCTCACTAGTCAAACATTTTCAACCATATAGATTTCTTCACCGTTTCTATTATAACAGCAAATTCGATCTGAGTAGAAGATACGGTCACTATTGATTGCAAACTAATTTTCAACTCATCCAGTTTCTTCCAAAGCAAAACAAATAACATGTGATTGAACTCCATGTTTTGTTTACAATTTTTTGCGGAAAAAGACATGCGTGCAATAATATGCCCTCGGAACCAACGTAGACAATATTTAAATTTTAAAAATGTTTATTTTTTATTTTTTATGCATACATCAATTCACGTAGTATAATTTAATTTATTTATATTAATAAATATCTTATAATTATGGATGAGAAGCATAAGGGAGAAACCTAACTAATCCAAAATCTCCAACGTAAGCAACCATATCACTGTCCAATAGAATGTTATAGGCTTCAAATCACAATGAACTATTGACAAGTGGGAATAACTCTGTCTAGATAATTCAAAGCCTTAACCACATCAATTGCAATGTTTATCCTCTGAATTAAATCTAACTCTTTTGGAAGATCTACCGGGTTTGATCTATGACTCGTTTGATGATGCAGCCATTCTTCAAGACTTCCATTCTCCATAAATTGGTAAATTATGGTTTTGAAATCATTTCCTTGAAAATCCATACTTGAACAAGCTGTTAAGACTTTGACAAGATTTCTATGCTTAATGTTTTGCAAGGCTTTACATTCAGCACTGAAACTTTTTGATGGTTCATTACTTTAACAGCTACAACTCCATTTTCTAGAATATCCTTATATACAGATCCAAAACTACCAACACCAATCAAATTTACCTAAGAAAAATCACCTGTTGCTTTTAATAGATCTCCATAAGTTACCATCTTAAAAGAATTCCCAAATGGTAATCCTTGTAGTGGCTTAGTTCTTCTTTTCATCAAGCAATAATAGCATACAAAATCCACCACAAGTATCCTAACAAATCCACATACAACTGAAGTTGTTAACTTTAACTTACCAGATAGTACCGTTGGTTTGTAAACTTGTTTACAAGCTCAAAAAAATTAAAAACAAACTTTGAAATATTCTAGCCTATTTGAAGTCCACCTCGTGGAAACTTCTATGGTGATGATCTGGATTGATAAGGATACAACTCATGATTGGTGGGAAGAAAAAAAATCAATGGGTTAGATAAGAAGATAAATGTATGGTTTAGATTGTTTTGGTAGGTTTATATTATATGACTTAGATTTATTAGTTGTTTCTATAAATACCTCTCAGTAGTAATGTAATAATCAAGTTAAAGAAATCAGAAACAAAAATTCAATAATTTCTGAATGTTTCTGGAAAATTGTTCTTGAGTTTTCTTGAGTTTTCAGAGTTTTGATCCATAATTTTCCAACAAAGTGGTATGAGAGCTGTAGTTGGAAATATAAATATACACTATTGTATATCAAATCGAAGCTCTCGACGAGACGAATCCGACGCCGCAAGAATCATCCCGTGAGCCTGTTGACCGAGCTGCTGATCGAGCCGCCAAGCCATTTGACCGAGCCGAGTTGACCGAGCCGTGAAGCCTGTTGACCGAGCCACGAAACAGTTGACCAAAAAGTTGACTTTGATTGTTGACTTTGACCGTTGACCAACAAGTTCAGATTTTCCCGGAGTTCCTCTTAAGGTTTTTTGACATTCTGAATCCATCTGTACGATTAGAATTTACAAATTCTCACTATATTGAGAATTATGTCAAGTGGAGGTATGTCATCGTTTCAAGTCCCGACACTCAACAACGATAATTATGATAATTGGAGTATCAAGATGAAGACTTTTTTGGGTGCACATGATGTGTGGGAAGTCGTAGAGAAAGACTTAAGTGAGCCAAACGATGAAACTACTCTAACGCAAGTGCAAAAAGAATCTTAGAAGGATTTGAGAAAAAGAGACAAGAAAGCCCTCTTTCTTATCTATCAAGCCTTAAATGATGATGGGTTTGAGAAGATTTCAGATGCAACATCTTCCAAAATAGTGTGAAATAAGCTTCAAATTTCTTTCAAAGGAGCCGAGAAAGTGAAGAAGGTTCGTCTCCAAACACTAAGAGGTGAGTTTGAATCTCTACATATGAAAGCTTCTGAATCTATTTCTGATTATTTCTCGAGAGTCGCAGTTGTTTCTAATCAATTAAAAAGAAACGATGAGATGCTAGGAGATGTTAGAATAATGGAAAAGATACTCCGTTCATTAGATTCCAAATTTGAACACATCGTCGTGACGATTGAGGAAACAAAAGATTTGGAAGAAATGACCATTGATGAACTCAATGGGTCATTACAAGCATATGAAGAAAAGCATAAGAAAAAGCAAGGGATCACTGAGCAACTCTTCAAGATGCAATTCAAAGATAAGCATGAAAGTCAAGGCAATGACAGAAACCAACGTGGCCTAGGTAGAGGTCGTGGACGAGGTTGGAATTACAACAACAATTCCAACAACTTTGAGAGAGCAGAAAGCTCAACACAAAGTCGAGGAAGAGGTAATATGAACTCAAGGTATGACAAATCTCCAGTTCAATGCTATAATTGTCAGAAATTTGGACATTATGCTTCAGAATGTAGAGCTCCCAATAATAGAGTAGATGAGAAAATCAACTACATAGAGGAGAAGACCGATGAGAAAGAAACTCTTTTTCTAGCACGAAATGAGGGTGATAGTAGTCAACCAAATGCCTGGTATCTTGACAGCGGTGCAAGCAACCATATGTGTGGAAGGAAAGACATGTTCGTGGAACTAAATGAGTTAGTAAGTGGAAATGTCTCATTTGGAGATGATTCAAACGTAACAGTGAAAGGAAGAGGTAACATTCTTATTCATTTGAAAGATGGGCAACATCAATTTATTTCCAATGTTTACTATGTCCCAAATATGAAAAGTAACATCTTAAGTTTAGGACAATTGTTAGAGAAAGGTTATGATATTCATATGAAGGATTGTAATCTTTCTATAAAAGATGATAAGAATAACCTCATTGCTAACGTGCCGATGTCAAAGAATAGAATGTTCTTGATCAACATACAAAATGACATTGCAAAGTGTCTGAAAACCTACTATAAAGATGCATCGTGGCTATGGCATCTTCGATTCGGACATCTCAATTTTGGAGGATTGGAGTTGTTGTCTAAGAAGGAGATGGTGAAGGGATTACCTTGCATTAACCATCCTGATCAACTTTGTGAAGGGTGCCTACTCGGAAAGCAATTCCAAAGGACTCAGACTCAAGAACCAAGAAGTCACTCGAGCTAATCCATACTGATGTGTGCGGACCGATCAAGCCTAGTTCTCTCGGTAACAGTAACTATTTTCTTCTTTTTATTGATGATTTTCAAGAAAAACTTGGGTATATTTCTTGAAACAGAAATCAGAAGTTTTTGAAGTTTTCAAGAGGTTCAAAACTACAGTGGAGAGAGAAAGCGGTAGAAAAATCAAAGCTATGAGATCAGACCGAGATGGAGAATTTACATCCAAGGAGTTTCAAGAGTTCTGTGAAGCAAATGGAATTCATAGATCTTTAACAGTGCCAAGATCCCCCCAATAGAATGGTGTAGCTTAAAGAAAGAACCGAACAATCCTCAATATGGCACGAAGCATGCTCAAAAGCAAGAAACTACCCAAAGAGTTTTGGGCAGAAGCAGTAGCATGTGCAGTTTACTTGTCAAACCGATCTCCAACAAGAAGTGTATGGGGAAAGACACTGCAAGAGGCATGGAGTAGAAGAAAGCCTGGTATTTCCCACCTAAGAGTCTTTGGAAGTATAGCACATGTTCATGTACCGGATGAGAGAAGAACGAAGCTTGATGATAAAAGTGAGAGTTTTATCTTCATCGGTTATGATGCTATTTCAAAGGGCTATAAGTTGTATAACCCACACAATAAGAAGATTGTGATTAGTCGAGATGTGGTATTCAATGAAGAAGGAGAATGAGATTTTAACTCTCATGCAGATAACTTCAATTTCTTTCCTCAGTTTAAAGAAGATAAGCAGACAATGAGAGAGCAATCTGTACAAATTCAACAAGAGCCAACGGCTCCACCTACTTCACCAATGCCAACCACTCATGAAGATCCGTCATCATCTTCAAGTGGAAGTGAAAGAGTCGTGACACGTACATGAAATCTCCAAGATCTTTATGAGGTAACAGAACGACAAGATAATCTTACCTTATTTTGTCTCTTTGCTGATTGTGAACCAGTGAGCTTTCAAGAAGCTGTACAAGAGAAGAAGTGGAGAGATGCGATGGACGATGAAATCAATGCAATAGAGAAGAACGACACATGGGAACCTGTTTCACTTCCCAAAGGGCATAAGGCAATAGGTGTCAAATGGGTGTACAAGACAAAGAGGAATGTTAAGGGAGAGATTGAAAGACACAAGGCGAGGCTAGTAGCAAAAGGATATAGTCAAAATGCTGGAATTGACTATGATGAGGTATTTGCTCCTGTTGCTCGATTAGAAACTATAAGACTAATCATTTCTTTGGCAGCTCAAAATAAGTAGAAGATACATCAAATGGATGTAAAATCTTCTTTTCTAAATGGAGTCCTTGAAGAAGAAGTCTACATTAAGCAACCATCAGGCTATGAAGCAAAAGGTCACAAAGACAAGGTATTGAAGTTGAAGAAAGCTCTTTATGGGTTAAAGCAAGCACCAAGAGCATGGAATAACCACATCGACAAGTACTTTCTGGAGAACAACTTCACCAAGTGTCCCTATGAATATTCAATCTACGTCAAGATTGAAGATGTTGATATTCTAATCGTTTGTCTATACATAGATGATCTCATCTTCACTGGAAGTAATCCGAAGCTATTTGAAGATTTTAAGAAGGTGGTGACCCGAGAGTTTGAAATGACAGATATCGGGTTAATGACATACTACCTTGGAATTGAAGTGAAACAAAAGAAAGAAGGCATTTTCATCTCTCAAGAAAGCTATACAAAGGATATACTAAAGAAGTTCAAGATGAACGATTGCAAGCCGATCAACACACCAGTGGAATGTAGAATCAAACTATCCAAGCATGAAGATGGTGAAAATGTGGATCCAATATTTTTCAAAAGTTTAGTTGGAAGTCTGCGTTATCTCACGTGCACAAGGCCTGACTTCCTGTATACCGTTGGATTGATTAGTCACTATATGGAGAAACCAACAATCACCCATTTCAAAGCTGCAAAAAGAATCCTACGCTATCTAAAAGGTGCAATTAATTTTAGCTTGTTCTATTCAGCTTCTAATGATTACAAGCTTGTTGGATATAGTGATAGCGATTTTGGTGGAGATATAGACGATCGAAAAAGCACTTCTGGATTTGTGTTTTTCATGGGAGATACTGCTTTTACATGGATGTCAAAAAAGAAACCGATTGTTACCTTGCCTAGTTGTGAACCAGAATATGTAGCAGCTACCTCATGTGTTTGCCATGCAATTTGGCTGAGAAACTTGTTAAAGGAGCTAAGTTTGACACAAGAAGAGCCAACCAAAATTTGTGTCGATAACAAGTCAACCATTGCCTTAGCCAAAAATCCTGTTTTCCATGATCGAAGCAAACACATAGATACTCGATATCATTACATTAGGGAATGCATCACAAGAAAGGATGTACAACTCGAGTATGTAAAATCACAAGATCAAATTGTCGACATCTTCACTAAACCGCTCAAGCAAGAAGACTTTGTCAGATTGAGAAATTTGCTCGGCATCATAAAACAAGTTTAAGGGGGAGTGTTGGTTTGTAAACTTGTTTACAAGCCCAAAGAAATTAAAAACAAACTTTGAAATATTCTAGCCCATTTGAAGTCCAGCTCGTGGAAGCTTCTATGGTGATGATCTGGATTGATAAGGATACAACTCATGATTGGTGGGAAGAAGAAAAATCAATGGGTTAGGTAAGAAGATAAATGTATGGTTTATATTGTATGACTTAGATTTATTAGTTGTTTCTATAAATACTTCTCAGTAGCAATATAATAATCAAGTTAAAGAAATCAGAAACAAAAATTCAATAATTTCTGAGTGTTTCTGAAAAATTATTCTTGAGTATTCTTGAGTTTTCAGAGTTTTGATCCATAATTTTCCAACAAATACTACCGTATGTTTCTTTTGTGGGATGCATTTAGAAAGTGCTAGTTGAGGTATACCACCACAAAGCCTTGTGTTTCCCACTACTGAAATAGCACTTGCATTATTGAAGACTCATTGAACAAGCACTTCACCTTCAAAGTTATTAAATGATAAATTCAAATTCTGTAAGCTGTGAAAATCTTGTAAAAATGTTGGAATTTTGCCTGATAAGTTATTTTGAGAAAGGCTAATTTTTCCAGTTCCTTTTAGAGAACTCAAAGATTGAGGAATATTTCCCTCTAATAAATTCCCATGCAAATCCAAAACTACCAAGCTTGTGCGACTACCAAGAGCTCCCGGAATTTCACCTGACAATTTATTTTCAGGAAGGTCCAAAAAGGCAACATGCACCAAATTTCTCACTTCTGATGGTATCGAACCCACCAAATGGTTTGCAGACAACTGTAAGAGAATGGACGAGGATGACAAATTAACCAATCACTTGTTTTGGTATTGTACCATTAAGGTTATTTTTAGAGAGACTTAGTTTTTGCATTCACCGATATTCGATGGTATGTTTCCTTCCAACATGTTAGAATTCAAATTTAGCTCAATCAAAGATGTCAAATTTCCTATAGAGGATGGAATAGTACCTATAAATTGATTATGGTTTAAGTAGATTCTGTGCAAGTTTTGTAGTTTACCTATTGAGCTTGGTAGCGGGCCAGTCAGTAAGCTGTTCTCAGATATTAATACTTCCAAGTTGATGAGATTTTGAATACCATTTGGAATGCTTCCACTTATCTGATTATCCCCAAGAATCATGACCCTTACCTTTCTTGAAAAGTTGCTTATAGATTCAGGTAGTGATCCTCCAAAATTGTTGTTATTAATAAGTAGTTTCTCTAATTAGTACAATTGACAAGAGAAGAAAGAAAATCTAAGTCATCGTGCGAACCACGTCCAAAGCTGTTGATATTAATTGCCAGACTACTCAAATTGGACAGGCTTGAAAAGTCAGGAACTTTCCCAGTGAAGTTGTTTCCTCCTATTTGAAATATATAAAGGTTTGAGGCATTGGAGATGGTAAGAGGTATTGGTCCACTAAATTGGTTCTTATTAAAATTAAATAAAGATTTTTATGTTTCGGAGAGTGGTTTGGCCTAAATCAGTTGGAAGATGTCCATGAAATTGATTAAAGCTCACATCAAGTGCTATTAGAGAGGAGATATTGTAAATTGAAAGAGGAATAGTACCTTCCAAATAATTTACGGCAAATGAAAGTAGTGTTAAGCTTTTAAGCTGACCTAAACTGTTTGGAATTTGTCCGTGAAAGTTATTTTCCAACAATGACAATCTGGATAGAGACGATAGATTGCCTAAAGAAGGAGGCATTTCACCAACCAACTTATTCTTTGAGAGGAAAAGGAATTGAAGCTTTGTTAATGAGGTAATATGACTGTGAAGATTATCAGTCAAGTTGTAGGCTTAGGTGCTATTAAAATAATTATTACAAGGGTATTTTAGTCTTTCATTTATTATTATTTATATTTCTCTTACTTCTCTATTTTTCATAATTGTGTTTTTTGATCTCTCCTATCTATCTCTTCTCCCTTTTTCTTTACATTTTTTTGCTCTTTTTTTTATTTGAATAATTCACGTGATATCACAGTTTTTATTATAGAATATATTTTTTATCTTTTTAAGAACAAGGGTAAAATTTGAGAGTTTAAGATTCTCATTTGATTCAAATTCTTTACTTTGTTTTATAGCTTTAATCAAATAAGGATTTATAATTCTAGTATTATTTAATCAATTTCCTTCAAATTTCACAAAGATCAAACATGTTTGCATAGAGATTGATCTTAATTTTTATCATCTTGTCAAAATTTTAGCATATTTGATAGATCTATAATTTGTAAAAAGATTATAGTATTTTCTGTAATTACTTAAAAGTTTGAGGCTTTTTTATAATTTCATTTTTTTTGGGATATATGTGTAATTTTTGAAATAGTAAGGGTTCATTTGAAATTTCAAGAAAGTATATGAGTGTATTTGAAATTTCTAGTTTAGTTTTTGATGGCACGTCGTGATGATTTTGAGGGTCTTTGTGGCTCCATTTTACATTGTAGCTCATTTCCATCTATTGATTTAGTAGTTAGTGAACTCTTGACTGATGAGATACGCCTTAAGTCTCAAATAAGAAAAGGAATTCTCCCAGTGCCTAATTCATCAGTTTTTGTAGTTCCTTCTAGACCTCATGTCCACTATGAAAACAAGCCTTACTCAAGGGTTGAGATTGATGAATACATTTTTTTGCAAGGAAAAAGGACATTAGAAGGTTCAATACCATAACCTATTGAATAAAGTACCATAACTACACCACAGGTTAACATTGCAATAGTTGTACCATCATCTGATTCTTTTGGATCCAGAACCTTATCCTCAAATCTCGCATTTGCAGCCTTTTTTGAACAGTTTCAGAAGTTCCTTGCTACATAGTCATATGTTATGTCCACTTTCCCCTCTAGATCTTAAGGTATTTCATCATTTACATGAGTTTTAGATTCTTGAGCTTCACATCATATGTCTCATAATTCAAAATCCTTTATTTCTTTATGTCCTACATCCTCTATGTTTGTCATGACTACTGATGGTACTCCTATGCCATTAGAAGAAGTTGGTTCTATTGACACACCTCATTTGTCACTTTCTAATGTTTACCATATTCCTAAGCTTACATTGAATCTTGTTTCTGTTAATCAGTTGTGTGATTTTGGTTATTCATTGTCATTTTCTTCTACCTCTTGTTATGTGTAGGATTCGTAGTTTCAATTGAGACAGGTTGTAGGCGCCAGGGGGGGATTATATGTTTTGGATTAGCTGAGATTACCAGTATTTGCAGCTCCTAGTGTTGACTTGTCTTCATTTTGTTTGTCTCATTCATCCTCTAGTTTTTATTTATAATAGTCTCATCTTGGTCATGTATCATCTTTCTATTTAAGATTCTTAGCTTCTACGGGTGCCTTAGAAAATTTTCAAACTCATGATATTTCTTATTGTAGTAGTTGTAAACTTGCAAAATTTTCTGCTTTGCCTTTTCATCAAAATACTTCTTGTTCTATTGCACCATTTGATTTGATCCACTTTGATGTGTGGGGACCTTCTTCTATTGCTACAAAAAAGGGGTCTCGATATTATGTTTCTTTTATTGATGATCACACTCGTTTTTGTTGGATTTATCTTATGAAATATTATTCTACTTCTTTGGCATTAATAGTAACTTTTGAGCTATTGTAAAAACTCAACATTATGCAGTTATTAAGTGTTTTAGATGGTATGGTTGAAAGAAAACATAGGCACATTGTTGAAACTGCTCGTTCTTTTTTGTTGTCATCTTCAGTTCCTAGAAAGTTTTGGGGAGAAGCAGTTTTTACTGTAGTCAACCTCATCAATAAGATCCCTTCATCTCATACTTTAGGTTTGTCACCTTTTGAAAAATTATATGGGTATGCTTCTGATTATTCTTCCTTGAGAGTCTTTGGTTCTACTTGCTTTGTCTTTCTTCCTCATGTAGAGCATACTAAATTGTCATCCCGCTCTAACATTTGTGTGTTTCTTGCTTATGGTGAAGGGCAAACGGGATATCATTGTTTTGACCTAGTGTCACAAAAATTATATTGTTCTCGTCATGTTGTGTTTCTTGAGCACATAACTTTTCTTTTCTATTCCTACTACTACTCACAACTTGACCAAGTCTGATTTCATTCATATTGATCCTTTCTCTAACCATACATATAGTTTATCTCCATATGTCCCTTCCATTACATACTCCGACTCATCTATTACTCATATAATCCTTTTTCTTCTTCATTATTCTTGCAAGGTTCGCACTGTTAGTTCTTGAGATACTGGTACCTTGCAGTCTGGAGCTCTTGATAATCCTCAGCGTACTCGTAAGTCTACTCACCTTCCAGATTTTGTTTACTCTTATTATTCCAGTTCATTTTCTTCCCTTTTAGCATCTATTCATTGTCTCTCTAAGCCCTTATCCTATAGAGAGGCAATTCTTGACCCCTTTTGGAAGCATGCTATGACTAAGGAACTTTCTGCTTTACAAAAAACTGGTACTTGGGATTTGGTACCTTTACCTTCAAGTAAAAGTACAATTGGTTATCGTTGGGTATATAAAATCAAGACCAAGTCAGATGGGTCTATTGAGCGCTACAAGCTAGATTAGTAGCAAAGGGGTTCTCTCAGCAGTATGGTATGGATTATGATGAGACTTTTTCTCTTGTTGCAAAAAATGACTACTATTTGTACTCTTATTGTAGTTGCATGTGTTATTCAGTGACATATATCTGAGATGGATGTTAAGAATGCTTTCTTGAATGGTGATTTACATGAAAAAGTTTACATGATTCCTCCACCTGGTTTCTCTCATAAGCATGGTGAAGTTTGCAAGCTTAAGAAAGCTCTATATGGTCTCAAACAGGCACCTCGAGCTTGATTTGAGAAGTTTTCTAATGTTATCACTTCTCTTGGGTTTTCCTCCAGTAATAATGACTCAATTCTTTTTGTCAAGTGCACTACTATTGGTCGTATTTTTCTTTCTCTATATGTTGATGATATGATTATTACGGGTGATGATGTTGCTAGAATTGCAGTATTAAAGTCAGAATTAACTCATCAGTTTGAAATGAAGAATTTGGGCCCTTTATTGTACTTTCTGGGTATTGAAGTTGGCTTCTCTCCAAAATGCTATATTTTTACTCAATCTAAGTACATTGTTGATATTCTTGAGCGTGCTTGTCTTACTGATACTAGAACTGTTGATACTCCTTGTGAGCTTAACGTTCAATATTCTCCTTCAGATGGTAATCCTTTGTCAGATCCTACCTTATATCGCACTATTATTGGCAGTTTGATCTACCTCATTATCATTCGTTCAGATATTGCATATGATGTTCATATTGTTAGTCAATTTATTGCTTCTCCTACTATCGTTCATTGGGTAGCTATTCTTCATATTTTGCAGTATCTTCGGGGTACCATTTTTCATAGTTTTTTACTTCCATCAACTTCTTCATTCGAACTGTGTGCATATTTTGATGTTGATCATGTTCGTGATTCCACAGGTCAAAAGTTTGTTACTGGTTTCTGAATCTTTTTAGGGGATTCTCTTATTTCATGGAAAAGCAAGAAACAAATAGTTGACTCTCAATCTTCCTTTGAAGTAGATTACCATGCTATAACATCTATTACCAAAGAGATTGTTTGGTTACGTTGGTTACTTGTCGATATGGGCATTTCCTTTTCTTCTCACTCCTATGTATTGTGATAACAAAAGTGCTATTTAGATTGCTCACAACTCAATCTTTCATGAACAGACTAAGAACATCAAAATTGATTGTCATTTTACTCATCATCACCTCAAGAATGACACCATTACGTTGCCTTTTGTTTCTTCATCCTTGCAGCTTGCCAAATTTTTTACTAAGTCGCATTCTATTTGAGGAGGGTATTAGAATAATTATTATAAGGGTATTTTAGTCTTTTACTATTTTTGCTTATATTTCTCTTACTTCTCTATTTTCCATAATTGTGTTTTTTGGATCTCTCATTTTTTACATTAGAACCTATCTCTTCTCTCTTCTTCTTTGCATTTCTTTTCTCTTTCTCTTTGTAATTGAGTAATTCACAAGTGTAATATGACACATTTATTGGAATTTCACCGGTAAATGAGTTATTTGCAAGTGATAATACTCGCAGACGGAATAATCTACTAATTTTGGCAAGAATTCGGGAGCTGAAGAAGTTGTATTCAAGGATTAAAGTTACGAGAAAGCTTAAATTTTCAATATGGAGAGATATTTGGCCTTTGAGTTTTAATGATGTCATGTTTAAATTGATCACCCTTTGGTGCTTATGACCACATATAATGCCTTGTCACTCACAAAAATGTAATAATTCATTCCAAGAGCTGAAAGTTTTAAAAGGATCTTATTTGACTTGAGACTTGAAGGCTAATAAGGCAAGCTTATCAGTATCATTACCTCAAGTGTCATGAAATTTGAAGCAGTGATCACGAGAAAAAATATTTGCATGAAATATGGAGAGAGTATGCTAAAACTTATGTCTTTGAGATCCATTCTTGAGGAAAAAGACACAACTCAAAAATTGATATTTGTTTACAAAATGATTTGATCTTACTTCGCTGGCTATGTACAAATAGCCATAGGTAAGGATCAAGTTCAACTGTAATAGAAAGTTACTAATTACATTGGTTGTTCACCGGACTTGACTCTTATTTTGGGGGAGGACTAACTAGCAAGTGCCTAACTCAAGCCACTGATGTTTATCAAAGGGGAGAGTCATCATTTTTGTCTAATTGTATCATAAATTTCCAAGCTTGGTTTCATTGGCTCGTATTTTCTAGTACATTACTACGAAATTATTGTATTTTGATGTATTCATTCACATCTGTTATGAGACAAATGCAGTGAGGAGAAAAAACACTCACAATATAGAATAACACTCAAAGAGACCTCAAAAAATCTTATTTTTTAAATATATATTTAAAAGGCTAAAGTGCATTATTAATCTATAAACTTTAACTAAATTTACACATAGGTTTCCAAAATTTTAAAACGTACGATGTGATTCCCAAACCTTTAAAACTTCAAAAATAAGTTCGTAATATTTTAAATCCTACAATTTGTCCCTAAATTTTTAAAATTTCATACATAGGTTCTAACTTGATTACTAAAATACAAATTTGTGAATCTAAAATTTAGGTTTTATAGGTGAAATTTTAAAAAATTAGGGACTAAATTGTAGGATTTAAAAATCTAGGGACTTATGTGTAAAGTTTTAAAAATTTAAGAACAAAATCGTACGTTTTAAAAATGTGAAAACCTATATGTGAATTTAATTAAAATTTAATGGTGTACTTTAGTCTACTTACGAACATTTTATTTTTGTATATGTGTTCAAAAGTACAAAAATTGTTAGAGTTTCAATAACTCTGACGACGAACGACTATTAGACCAATAACACTTGTTCAAATCGTGATATGCCTCTTAGATAAGTTTTGAACATATGTTTAAATATGTTTTATTTTTAAACATGTGATCCATTTTAAGTGTAAATTGATTAAGATGTCAAAGAGTAAAGATAGAAAAAATTGCTTAATTTTAATTATCATGTCACATGTTAAAAATATTAAAAAAATAAACAATTTTTAAGTTTTAAAATTATTTTGACACATCATATAATAATAATAATACTCGTCAATTATATAAGTTTATATAAAAAATTTAACATTAAATACATATAAATTTACATTTATTTTTCCACCCAAGAGGAATTTCACCACTAAATGAGTTGTTTACAAGATTTAATACCCACACACGTAACAATCTACCAATTTATGTAGGAATTTTGGAGCTAAATTCTTTGTTTTGAAGGCTTAAAGTTCTCATAAAAGGTCAAATTTCCAATATGGAAAGATACTTGACCTTTTAATTTTAATGATGCCATGTCTAACTTGACCACCCATATGTGCCTATGGCCACATGTAACGCCTCGCGACTCACAAATTCTAAGAGGATTGTTTGTTACTTGAGGCTTGAACACTTGAAGGCTAGAAAGGAAAGCTTATCATTATCATTATTTCCTCTTAGCGTTGTTGTTGAAACAAGTACGTTATAACAACATTGGAACAATATTACCGATAACTTGAATGAACTGCTTGGGTTGAGTCGCAGACTAGGTTGCTCTCTTTTAAATGTTTCACAGCTCTACCCAAATTTGTGCAAGCAAACACAACCCCGTCGTCCCCAGGATAAAACAACCCAGAATCTTTTTCTGTCTCGGAACTTCACTGCACTGATGAAGACCAGAATCCCTTTCATTAAGGGATCTGCCAAATTTTCATCAGAACGTACATGATCCACTTTTACAGCTCCCGTAGAGAGAAATTCTCTAACAGTACTATGCTTACGATGTATCTGTCATCTCTTGCCATTGTAGTAACGGTTCTGAATCTTTGCAATAGTCGTGGTACTATCGCTGTGGATCAAGACAAATGGTATCGGTCTTTCCCATAAAGGGATCTTAACTAACATACTTGTTAACCAGCCTGCTTCTTCACTAGCAGTGGCAAGTACTATAAGACGAGCTTTGTATTTTTCAATAATACCATCGGGTTTTAATTTCTTCTTTAATATCCATTTACATTCAATGGTTTTGCAACCAGGAGGTAAGTATACTAAATGTCAAGTCTTATTATACTCAAGAGAGTCCATTTCATCATTTATGGCTTCTTCCCAAGAGTTGGCATCTAAAGAAGATAATGCTTCTTTAGGAGTTTGGGGATCTTCCTCTAAGGTATAAACATAAAAATCAGACTCAAAATCCTTAAGGGTTCAAGCTCATTTACTTATCCTAATTTCAGTGTTTAATTTTTCATTTTGTTCACTAGTTCTAGTTATGGGTAAACTATTAGAAACCGATCTCCCACTATTTTTCAATTTAAAGGGAAACCTATGTTCATAGAAGTCTGTATCATTTGAATACACATTCATATGCTCTACTAGCAAGTTTATTTCTTTTAGGATCAGGGATCCTAACATAGGCTAAACAACCCCAAGTTTTAAAATAAGTTAAATTAGGTTTCTTATTTTTCAAAATTTCATATGGTGAAATTTTACTTATAGATTTAGGCACTCTATTTAGCACATAGAAAACAGTTAATAAAATTTCTTTCCACCAATGGAAAGCAGCACCAGAGTTTAATAAAATTGCAACAACTGATTCAGTAAAAGTTTTATTTTTTTCTTTCAGCTTTGCCATTCATTTCAGGAGAATAAGGTGCAGTTTTTTCATGAATGATTCCATAAGTTTTATAAAAATCATTGAAGATGTTGGAATCATATTCAGTGCCTCTATCACATCGAAACCTTTTTTATTTTTCTATTAAGTTGATTCTCAATCTTAGTCATAAATATTTTAAACATGTCAAACGCTTCACTTTTATTTTATTAGATATGCATAAGTGTAATCTGAACAATCATCTATAAAAGTTATAAAATAACGTTTTCCATTTCTTGTTAAATTTCTATCAAGTTCACATATGTCAGAGTGTATTAATTCTAAAGGTTCAGATTCTCTAACTACTGATTTATGTGAAGTTTTGGTTATTTTAGCTTGACTACAAAAATCACATTTTTCAAAATCATTCAAAGATAGTTTAGGAATTAGTTCTAAGGTACTCATGTTCTTGATTATGTGTTTATTAACATGACAAAGTCTAACATGTCAAATATTAAAAGAACTCAACATATAAGCAGAAGAATAGGTTTTATTGATTTCAACATTTAATTTAAACATGCCATCAATGGCGTACCCTTTCCCAAAAAATATATTATTTTTAGTTATAGTATATAAATCAACCTCTATAGTTTGAGTAAACCCAACTTTGTTAAGAAGATAACCTAAAACTAAGTTCTTTCTCATCTCTAGAGTATGTAAGACATCCTTCAAGATGACAGTCTTTCCAAAGGTAAACTTCAATACCACCTCAACAGTACCAACAACTTTAGTGGAGTGGGAGTCTCCCAACATCACTTTCTTATCCTCAGAATCAGAATAGAACTTGAACATGTCTCGATCATAGTAAACATGGCGAGAAGCACCAGTGTCCACCCACTACCCTTCGGATCCACCAATAAAATTGACTTCAGATATCATAGCAATAAGTTGATCTTCGGTAAGGTTCGCCTGTGGGGCAGAACGATTCCTATTCTGGCAGTTCCTAGCCAAGTGGCCAGGTCTGTTACAACTATAACATATGAATGTGTTATTCCTTAAGGGGGGTTGAGGTCCATTCTAGGGAGGATAGTTTCTATTTCTATTTTGGTGGTTGCAATTTTGGTTATTATTATGATTCTGAGTTTTCATATTTCTACCTTTAGGTTTTAGAATTGCAGATAAGAGTTTCTTATTGGTACTGTTGTTTGAGACTACGAGTACTTCATCTTTTTGGTCTTATTTTCGGGCTTCTTCTTCTATTCTTAAACGGTTTATAAGATTTTTTAAAGAAAATTCCTTAGTTTTATGCCTAAGTGTATTCTTAAAATCTTTCCAAGCAGGGGTAATTTATCTATAATAATAGCTACTTGAAATTGTTCATCTAAAGTCATAACTTTAGAAGTTATTTCGTGTACTATCTTCTACAGTTCGTGTGATTGAGCTTTCACAGATTTTTCATCAATCATTTGAAACTTCATGTATCTACTGACACCATACTTCTTAGTTCCAGCTTCCTCAGTGTCGTACTTCTTTTGAAGTGCTTCCTAAATTTCCTTAGTAGACTTATCAGAGTTATAATAATTATACAAGTCACCAACTAAACCATTAAGAATATAATTTTTGCACAAAAAATCATTTTGCATCCAGGTGTCTAAATCGTTAGTTGCAGCTTCAGTAGGAGGATTAGACAGTATTGGTTTTTCAGTAGTAAGAGTATAAACAACTTTTTTCATGGTTAAGAAAATAACATTTTTTGTCTTCATCTTTTAAAGTGTAGTCCCTCAAAATGGAATGGTTTGTTGAGATCAACGGTTAGCATTTCAGTAGACATGGCAGATAGAATACGTCTTAAAATTGTTGAAACAAGTACGTTATAACAGCGTTGGAACAATATTACTGATAACTTGAATGAACTACTTGGGTTGAGTTGTGAACTAAATCGTTCTCTTTAAGATGTTTTGTGGCTTTACTCAAATTTGTGTAAACAAACACAGTCCCGTCGTTCCCATGATAAAACAATCCAGAATCTTTTTCTATCTCGGAACTTCACTGCACTGATGAAAATCAGAATGTTACACCTGAAAATTTTTGTTGCTCGAAAAACAGAAAAAAATAATTTAGAATTGTTGAGAGAATATTTTTCTTAGTGAAAGGAGTTTGCAGATTGTTCTGTAGAAATTGAGAGCTGAGACCCTCTATTTATAGGTTTTAGAAACCGTGTAACCATTATGATAATAATGGTAATGTCTGAGGATGAAGAGTGTAACATCCATTCTGAGCAATGAAGAGTAACAACTATTTTCTGAATAAAGACGAATATCATTCATTTTTTAAATAAAGACGAATAACGGTCTATTTTTTAAGTAAAAAGAATTTTAAATTTTTTTTTTTCAAAAAAATAAAATGCTACTTCACTTACACACTTAAATTATCTACCTTTCCATAAAAATAGATATGCCCTGTCACAATAAACAACTTTTAAATAATATAAAAAAAAATAACGTGCGATAAAACTTACTGAATTTTTTATAAATTTTTTCAAAGTTGTGAACGCTAGCACTACTCGGTATAAATATTTGCTTGAAATATGATCAGAATATGCTTAAACTTTTTGTCCTGGAGCTTCATTTCTTAAGAAAAAGACAACTCAAAACTGAGATAGGGTATACGATGATGTGATAGGTCCGTGTACAAATAGGCCCTCCCTATAAACCTATAAAGGTCATTTTTGCCGACAATGGATAGAAAAGAAGTTGACACGTTATCTTTTTTGCTTTCTTTAATCACTGCTGATCAGACTCGACCGCTCTTTTGGCAAGTTTTCTTCTAATGGAGGACTAACTAGTCAAGTCAACTAGCTGGTGTTTCATCAAAGAAGTCACTTAGGCTATCACGGCCAAAATTACGCGTAATTATGATTTTTTTACACCAAGTGAGGACTTTGCAATATGTTAATCATTTTTGTCAAACTCTACCATAAATTTCCAGGTTCTAATAATCAACTTCCTAGCTCGGTTTCATGACTCGCACTTTCTGGTCCATTGCTTTGGAAACTCCTGTATTTTGACGTATTCATCCACATCTGAGAGATTGTAAGCAATTGATTCAAAACAAACTTGAAGCATGGACATTTTATAATCACCGCATGATTTTCTCATTAAGAATACATTTACCAACTTTGTTATTGGGAAAATTAGTGGAGTTCCGCTGGATGGAAGCGCAAGATATATATATATATATATATATATATATATATTTCATGTAATCAACTCTAAATCAAATTAAAATATATCACTTTTAAATTAAATTGTATCACACTTTACGATTATGAATCATATCAGAACTCTTATATCTAAATCTAAATATTTTTAAAATTATAATTTTAGAATTAAAAATAACACAAATTTCAAACATAATTCTTTAATTTTTATAACTAATTTATTTGAAAAAAAAATTCCATCATGAATAATTATTTTTAAAAAATTTCTCTATTATATTTTTATAAATCTAATTTTCTCTCCCCGTTAATTTTCATAAATTTATTTAATTATTTAAAATTTAAATATCATAATATTTATAATTATTTATTTCTTATATTTATTATAAATGATATATTTTTTTAATTTTTAAATAATTAACTCAAATTTTATTTTTTTATTTGTAAATAAAAGATTATCAAAACATATTAAATGAATTCATATGAAATCAAGTAAAAAAATTATTACAAAAATATTTAAGTTTTTTTAAATAAAAGTTAAAGTACATTTATTACAAATAAGTCAGAGAATTTTTAAAATGAAAAAAGTAAAAAAATGTTTTCTTAGGATATATAATTTTTTTTTATATTTTTAATTTATCAATATAAAATATATAATCCATTACATAAAATAATATTTTAATTCTAAAAAAAATAAAAAAAAAATTTGAACCAATTATTCACTGATGCATGTATTAATACATGATCTAATTCATTTGATACACAAATCAAAATAGATAATTAGATTGGCTCCATCTTTAATTCAAACTTCCAAAATAGTAATATTACTCAATATTAAATTAAGTTGGTTATAACTCTTCTAAAAACTTGTCAAATTTCAATAATATTTGCAAACAGTCTCCTTCCTAAAATTCTCTCCACCGGGATTCTTCATTTCTTTGCTTTCCTTCGCTTAAATCACTTGTAAATCTCAATCTTTCATCAATCTTACACATTATTTCTTCTCTTAATATCTTATTTGTACTTTAATTGAAAATTTCTTAGTTATTTTAAAGTTAAGCTTAGATTCTTAACATCACTATTTTAAAGAAGGAAGTAAATTTTAATAATATTTGGAGAGTTTGTTATTTCAATAGTATAATTATTTTATTTTTAGTATCTTTTTTATGTATTTTTTTTAAGGTAATATTTTATTGATATCTCATTTAAAAAAATATAAATTTAATATAATTTATTATTTAATTAAGAATTTTTATATGTGTAATAATATACATCTAATATTTAAAAGATATTTTTAAATAATTAATTAATTGATTATCTTAAAATTATTAATTAACTATTTAAAAATATTATTTAAATATCGTATTTATAATTATATACGTAAAAAATACTAATTTAAATGAATTATATCAAAATATCATCTAAAAAAATATAGGTAACTTCTAAAAAATATATAGGTAAAAACGATACTAAAACCAAAATGGTATTAGTCCTAACATAACGGAACTAGATTTGAACTGAAAAAAGACCCGTTGATTTGTGATTACTCATACAAGATTCATGCGACTAAGCCATTTAGTTTCCTTCAAGTTCGTCTCATGTTCTACGCGATTGCGTTTCTTACTGTCGTATCTCTTAAACACACTGAATACTACAATCATGTTTGTGATTTCTTAAACTCTGCTCTTGCTTGTTCTGTCCGAGAGTCTTGATTCTCTAGACCTCGTGCTGCAACCGCGTAAGGCAATTTGAGGATGCGCTTGTAATCCATCAAGTTTTGTTTCCTCGTGATTTTCTTGCGATTCATCTAAGAAATTGGCTTTGCGAGACCTGGCTTATATCTGAGGTTTCTATCCCTCTGTTTCATTTCGTGCTTCAACGTTGTCATTGTATGATGTTGTTGTTCAATTTGAATTTTTGGTTTGCTATGACTGATTGTTATATTAGTCCTAGTGCTTTCAATGTCTCTGTGGATGAGTCTAATCAAGTGAGAAAGGAATGATGCTTGTGGGAGTATGAAGGATAAAGGGCCTAGTACTAAATCTGTCGAGCAACTATGTACTACTGGTGGTGCAGCTCTGTCTCTAGTGTCTTAGGCTCCCAGCAAAAATCAGCTACATGTGCGAGGTCAAGTTTTGCTTGTAGTATGCACGAGGACATGACTTCAAGTGCTGATCTACAAGAGCTACATGTGGATTAGTTAGTGTCTAGTTTTTGGTTTGATTGTTATAGTTTGTTCTTTGTGTTTAGACCTTGTGGTTTTCTATTCGTGTGTGTCTATTTTTGTTTGTTTCTTGAGGTTGGTTGTTGTTGTTTTTGTGTTGTGTGGCATAGTTTTTTTAGAGGTGTGTGTTGGTTAGCTGTATGTGCGTTCGTATTGAATCGCTTGTTGGATAGTTAGTGTTTTGATAATCATTTAGGCTGCTAGTTGTCTACATGTGGATTAATTGGGGTTGCTAGTTTGTTTGCTCTCTTTCGAGTAACTATGTTACCGGGATATGATGAGTTGATTGAATAATAATCTCTTTTACTGACCAATAAAATAAAACCTAAAACTTAAGATGATGGAATATGAGCCAACATATTTAATGTAGTCTAGCAATCCCCTCAAATATGATAACAAGGTGAGCATATAAGACATCTAATGATGATATCATATTAGATTCTACCATCAATCCTCTAAAAAGTTTAAGTTAATAGGAGATAAAGCTACATATCTTATATAGTTCAAAATTTAGTAGCCACATTGGTATGATATACTATACAACAAATACACTAAGCAATCTTCCTCCAGCTGTCCAGTTTTACTAGCTTGAGATTTGGAAAAATAGAAAAGCTCAGCATTCAGCAGTCTCACTCTTCTCATGTAAGAAAAGAAAGAAACTGAAAATTATTATGCTTTTTGGAAAAGGTGAACTACTATAATAAAATTCTGAATTTAGGCCTCACCAGTTACAAAGTGGAACTTTTCTTAAAGAAAAGCAAGAAAAGGCACCTTCAGCTCAAAGCTCTGTGCTTTATTGGTCCCTATGTCTCCTTGTCCGTAGAAGTATGTCCCTTACATGGCATAGTTCAGCAGCAGCACTGCTTATCTCCATTCGATCTCTTGGCAACTCTGCAGAACATGCTACTCCAATGTTAAGAACAAAAACCAAACACTCTACAGTTCTTTGATTTTGATCCCAACTCCTATATTGAGTGCTATTGTTATTGCTTCCCACTTCTCTTACAAGAAGCATTGGATCCAAAATTTCTTCAATCAGTTCCGGCAAAGCTGAAGAAACAAACTTGTTTAGATTTAAACCATCTTTAAACACGTCATCCGATGGCCTCTTTCCCGTGAATATTTCTAGCAGCAGTATTCCGTAGCTATAAACATCACCACGTTTTGACACCTCAACCCCCATGCCATACTCTGAAAAAGTATACTAGTTTTTTTATTATTGTTAACAATTTATTGGAAAATAAAACATATACGATATGTGGTCAGTTGACCTAATTGACATAAATACTCAAAAGTCTTGTGTCGATTTGATTATACCTGGGGCAGCATAGCCAATAGAACCCTTTATTCCAACGGAGCTGGTATGACCTGAAAAGGATGGATGAGAAGCATCCGGAAGGAATCGTGCCAGTCCAAAATCCCCAACATGAGCAACCGTGTCATGATCCAAGAGAACATTACTAGGCTTTAGATCGCAATGAACGGTCGGGATATGGCAGTGATTATGCAAATAATCCAAAGCATTGGCTACATCAATGGCTATGTTTAACCTCTGAATCAGATTCAAATGTCTCTGCTCCTCTCCCAAATTTACGAGGTTACTTGGATGCAGCCACTCTTCTAGACTCCCGTAAACCATAAACTTGTAAACAAGAGCTTTAAAATCATTTCCTTTGAAATCAATGCTTGAACATGCTGTTATAAGAGTAACAATATTTCTATGCTTAACACTTTTCAAGGCTTTGCATTCAGCTTTGAAACTTTTTGATGCCCTTGAAAGTTGAAGGTTAAGGACTTTGATGGCTACAACAAGCCTTTCTTCATGGTCTAAAATTCCCTTGTAGACAGACCCAAAACTACCCTCACCAACCAAATTTTCTGAAGAAAATCCACCAGTTGCTTTAAGAAGATCTCCATATGATACTTTCAATAATGAACTACCAGATGGTGGGGCAAAAATTGATTTACTTCTTCTTTTACTTGACCAATAAAGAATCACTAATAAAAACATTACAAATAAGACACACACAACACCAACTGAGATTTTAAATTTCAATGAAGAAAGTATTTTATGCTTTTTGTTCAGATTAGAAGGACATTTGGGGAGTTTTAACTGAGGCACTCCACCACAGAGCCTTCTGTTTCCCACTAATGAAACTGCACTTTCATTTTTGAAGAGTCTGCCAACAGGTACACTACCCTCAAAGTCATTAAAGGATAAATTCAAATACAGCAAGAAGTGAAAGTCCTCAAAAAATGTTGGAATTGGACCTGACAAGTTGTTTGAAAAAAGGTAGATTTCTTCAATTCCTTTCATAGAAGCCAACGACAAGGGTATGGCTCCTTGTAAAAAGTTTTCTGCCAATGAAAATCCCGTTAAGCTGGTACATCTACACAGAGTCTTAGGAATTTCACCAGAGAGCTTATTTTTGGAAAGATCCAAAGATTGAATATTTACCAAGTTACCCACATCTCTTGGAATGAAACCTGACAAATGGTTTCTAGACAAATCCAAATACTGGGTCAAGGATGACAAACCAATAATTTCTTTTGGTATGGAACCACTAAGGTTGTTGTAAGAAAGGTCTAAAATTAGCAAATTCTTGCAATCTGCAAGACTTGATGGTATTGATCCTCGGAGGGTGTTTAATGATAGATCAAGCAAGCTCAAGAAAGTTATGTTTCCTAGAGAAGAAGGGATAACACCTGACAGTTTATTTTGAGAAAAATGCATCCTTTGGAGACTTTTTAATCTACCTATAGAGCTTGGTACAGGGCCTGTCAATCTATTTTTCTCTAGAGCTAACAACTCTAAGTTGTCAAGATTTCCAATCCCAGCTGGAATACCACCTGTAATCCAATTCTCTGAGATCCCCATAAGCCGGATATTTGTTGACAAGTTGCCTATAGATTCAGGAAGTTGTCCTCCAAAGTTGTTGTGGCTTACTTCTAAAGACACCAAGTATGTACAGTTAACAAGAGAAGAGAGAAAATTAAGGTCACTATTTTCACCTCGTCCAAAATGATTGAAATACAGTTGAAGTACTCGCAAATTGGATTGGTTTTTAAAACTAGGGACATTGCCTGTGAAACTATTGTCTCCTAGTTGAAAAACCATGAGTTTGGAAGCACTAGAAATTGTATTTGGAATTTTTCCACTTAATTGGTTAGAAGCGACAGAAAGGTTTTCGAGGTATGGAAGAGTCAAGCCTAACTCAGAAGGAAGACTTCCTTGAAGTTTATTAAAAGCTAAAGAAAGGATTTTAATTTGAGACAGATTGAACAACGATTGCAGGACTGTGCCATTTAAACTATTTATACCGAGATAAAGCTCCTCTAACCTTTTCAACCGACCAAAACTGTTTGGAATGCTTCCATACAAATTATTTCGTTGCAAAGACATAGTCTCAAGACAAGAAAGATTACCTAAAGAAGATGGGATTTCCCCAACCAAGTTGTTGGACTGTAAATCAAATATAAGCAGCTTAGATAATGAGCCAAAGTTTTGGGGAAGTTTACCAGTGAAGTTGTTACCAGCTAAGCCAAGTCTTAGGAGATTAGAGCAATGAGATATGTTGCTAGGAATTTGGCCATTCAAGGAATTGTTTCGGAGGTCTAGTGATTGTAACCGAAACAAACGACCAAGTTCCTGAGGGATGCCATGGATGAAGTTATTGTTGCGAAGGTTTAAAACTCTGAGAAAACTCAAGTTTCCAATGTAGGGAGATAGCTGACCTTTCAACTTGTAGGAGGGAAGGTCCAACCTGGTCACCCTCTGATGACGACGGCCACATTTAATGCCTGTCCATTCACATAAGTGTTGGGATTCATTCCAAGAACTTAGAACTCGAAGAGGATCGAGAATTTGAGACTTAAATGCGAGCAAGGAGAATTTATCCGTGTCATTATTTCCTCTCCCAAATACAAGAGAGGTTGAAGTAAAAAGAAAGATTTGAATGAATATGATACTTAAAACTTTATCCATGAGGTTCATCTTTGGACAAAACGGTTTACATTCATATACTCAAAGTTAAGGTTGTTTGAATGTGAGGTGCTATATAAAGCAGAATGTGTGCACGTATATAACCAACAGTTTGATGTATAATAGTTTCACCATCGCTCACATTGAGTGGAAGTTTCTTCAGTCTCTCTCATAAAGCATGCACTGGACCGCATTGTAGAAGTCTGTCAGTCTTGTGTGGTGCGTGTGAATTCAGTTTTCTCCTCAATGATTGATTTATTTTTACCCTAAAGTTCTCTGCAATGACTTTTGATAATAATTTAGGGTCCCATTTGGAGACCAAGAAAAATGAGGAAGTCAACCTCATTTAGAGCTCAGAATTAACATGGAATTTTAGTGGTGTCATATCTTTCTATCACTTTTGGACAAAACACAGCAATGTAAAGAAGAAATTTAGGTAGCCTTATAAATTTCCACCGTGGTCTCTCTTGCTTGTTCTTGAAAACAAAGTACGCATACTAACTAGAAGCGATTGAAAAGTCATTTAAACCTAAAGGCTTGACTTTGAAAATGATGCCATTGCCTCATTGGATTCTCACTGAGGAAATTGCTTGGCTGATCACTTTTGTCGATAGCTATTCGCCAATCTATTTCTATGAAAATGTGACTAAAGTTCTTCACCGAATCATCAAATTGATATAATCTTTTAAAGTGATGAATCTTTATTACTTAAACATATAAAGCTATGGCAACAAGCCTTAACACATAGAAATCAATAAGCAAGAAAATTAAAGAGCGAGTAAATGAGTCTACATTCACTTCTTCACCTTCATGGAGATGAGTTCTACTAGTTTCAATGTTGAGTAATTACAAATACATCAATGTATTCATCGAATGGTTACTCTTATCTGAAAAAGAATCTCAAAAAAATATCACCGATATCCTTGATTTTTAACATATCTTTACATATATTCCTGACTTTGCTCTTAAATAGTTAATGACGTTAACTTTTCATCCAATAATATATTTTTATTTCTTATTGCTCTAATATCAAATAGTTTTAAGCTCTAATTAATTTTTGAGTTAAGAAATTTTTAACAAATAAATATTATTTCCAATAAAGGGAATCTAGAGTTGTGTTCAACCTTACCTTGTTTTAATGAATATGAGTCCACCTTCTTCTTCTGTTACTTGGCGTCTAATCTTTATTTGCCTTATTAAAAGCCTCACTTTTTGGATTAGGAATAATGGTTTTCTATCTCCAATCAATGATAAAATCCATACTTTTTTTAAATTATGAAAAAGACATTAGGTTTTAGTGAAAATTGAACTTTTATTCATTAAGGAAGTAAGATCGTTACAACCCTAGTTTCCTTCTAATTTATTCCATAAGAGTTTGTTTTCAAACTTTCTAAAAAGAGAAAGATGTTTGGGTTCTTTGATTAGAACTTGCTTTGCCCTTCTTTCTAATACAAGAGCTCTTTTATAGACAGAAGTGTAATTATTTTATATACCTAACCTAAAGACACATGGAAGAATAATGATTACATATTATCTTTATCACTTCTTTCATTTTTTAAAATAAAGACACGTAGAAAGATAAGGATTACATTTTATTTTATCTTTTCATTCCTTTTAAAGATTTATGGCGACACTTATTTAATAAAAATCATTTTCTGACATGCTTTCTCTTAATATTGGAGATGTGAATCTATCTTTATTTTTTATACAATTAAGACACCTGTGATCCTTAGTTTTTTTTTGCTAGTTAGTAAAATTTTTGTTTGGTTTCTTTAGTCACTTTCAACTTATTGCAACCGGATGGTATTTCATAATTGATAATTTTTTCAATATCTTTTTTAATTATATTCAAGTTACTAGGTGATATCATTATAACTATGTTTATGGAGTAATTTATTCTAATTTTTAGAAGATATTCATATTTTTATTATTTTATGGTATATTTAACTCAATATTACTTTTCTTTCTTGTTTCCTTTTAGAGTTGCTTGGTTGTGAAGGCTTGTACATAGTTGTCTTCTAAGCTGACTACTACATCATTAGGTCTGAGAAGTTTAGGGATTTTAAAATTGGCAAAATTTCCTTTTGCTTCAATCCTATTAGTGAATGCTTTGTGTATTATACTAAAAAATCTAGTTATTTTTCTACTTGCTTCTTGCCATGTCTTATATATTCCTGGAGCTAGTCCATTGTAAACTATATAATATTTTTCTCTTGTTTTGAATCTTTTCTTTTAGCTTTTCCTCATATGTGATTTCAGACCATAAAACTTTTAAGAAGTTATCTTTTTTTTTATTTTGATTAATTATGAGATTTTATTCTCTCTTTTAAGATTTTAATATCTTTCTTTATTAGAAAACAAGACTCTTTTTGTCTTTTTAAGATATAAAATGTTTAGTTGATCTTTTAGGACTTTTATTTTATTTTCTTTGATCTGGATTTTTTATGTTAAAATTATTCATCTTTCCTGCAATTATAAAAATTATTAGTGGCTTTAACTAAAGCACCAGTTAAATTATTTTTTCCTAGTAAATGTTTAATATCAAATTTGTAATAGTTAAACCATTAATGAGATCTGACTAATTGTTATTGCCTTTTTATATATATAAATATTCTTTTTCATTACTATAATAGTTTAGTTCACCTCCTTGAAGAGACACTAAAGTAATTCTTCACAAATATTCATTTTTATCATCTATTCTTAGTTTTAATGTAGCTTCCTAGTATTAATGTGAAACATATGTTTATATTATCATCTGATCTTAGATATGGATAAGCACTTGTAAATTTTTTTATCTATGCTTTTACCTTTTTCATGTACTGAATATCCTAATTTGTCCATTTTCAAATATAATTTTTCTTAAGTTTTGCTTGTAAAGGTTTCTCATTTTTTATTAATTTTCTAATATATGTTTCTACGCATGTCAAACATTCTAAAAATCTTTATAATTGGTTTTTATCAGTGATGATACTAAAAAATCTTTGTATATTATTTAGCACATAAAGTTGAAGGTGGTATTTCTCATCTTTTATTCAAGTCTTAAATACTTGATTTTTTTGTTGTGCTAATACCATAATTTTTAGACAATTTTATTCATTCTTCCTTACATTTTATTTGGATTTTTAATATATCAAGGTAATGGTGGTTGATATTATCACTAAAAACTAATATATCATCAATACATACATAATAAAAGGAGTGTTATTCATTAAAAACATTGTCCATATATTGTTTAAATATTTATAGTATATGTTTTAATCGTATAATAGTCTATTAAAATTGTCTTTGTAGACAACTAAAGTCTATTAATAGTTGAGATTTTGTACCTAATATGATTTGTGAGATTCCATTCTTGCAATCAAAATTAGAAAAAATATTTATTTCCTTTGATTAAGGCCAATAACTCTTCATTTTTAGGGATAAAGTATTGATCATGTATTGTTTCTTTATTTAATGATTTAAAATTTATCACCATTGTTTTCTTTCTTTGTTATTTCTAAGCTTTTTTTTCTACTACAAATGATGGGCTTGAGTGTAAACTCATGTTTGGTTTAATTACTCTTAATTTCAAAAATTTTTGAATTTATTTACTGAATTTTTCTTGATCTTTTAGAGCATAGACCATAGGTTTTACTTTTATAACCTTATTAAGATATTTTAGTTTTATACTTGTTACGTACTCAAGTTTATTAATATTTGAATCTAAAAGATTTTCTGAGCTTACTGTATTAGGTAATTTTCTTATTTCAAGTAACCTTTTATCTTATTGTATTTCTTTTAAAAATGATTTTTATTATTATTAAGTTTTAGATCATCTTCATCTAGTAATTTTCTTTCTGTATTATATTTTCTAAATATGGTTTCTATTTTAGTACATTTTACCACATTTTTGTTTTTATGTTGTTCATTAAATTATTTTGATGACTGTTGTCTCTTTTGAAGAACATAAAACGTGCAAGTATACACGGTCACAAGTAATAATATTTGATAAGTGAGTTATCGTTCCCACGGAGATTTGTCACTATAGTTTGTTGAGTACTAAAATTATTTCGCTCTAATTTTATCCAAAACAATCGTTGATTAGAAGATGTTAACTAAAATAGTTTAATAACAAAATAAAAGAAATCTAGGATTGCAGTTTTTCACCAAATTAATCCACTCGAATCATGTTACTTTTCTTGATTTATATTTTTATAGTACATTTAATTTGTCAACCGAAAACTTCTAATTTTATCCATACATCTCTTCCGAGCTTTGTATAGACACACTTCGTTAAATTAATTCACTATATTCCTATGAGAATTAAATCCACCAAGATTCATTACGTTCTAAGTTCTCAAATGGTCACATATACAATTATGGTATATTTTTATCCATCATCATACATGTCATTCTATCCATGAGCAATATACACAAAAATGTTTTTTCCAAGTTTATTTAAGTGTCACAGATTATTTGATAAATCCTCGAATAATCAAAAGCATTAAGCACAAATAGAATAAACAAATCAAACATCTTATAAATTTTCAAAAATAATTAAATCCAAGTTTCATAAATTTAGATAAAATGTAACCCTAGAAAAATTAAATTATTTCATAATAAAAATTAAAATTACAAAAATTAAGGAATATCAGTTACAGAACAAAAGAAAATTAAAACTTCATCAGCTCGTAAATATTTGGCACACGCAGAACACAACAGAAGCCAAAAATGGTTTCTGCGTGTTCCACAGTCCAGCCCCAAACAAACCAAAAGCCAAAACTAAAAACTCAAAAAAAAACTTCGTTTCTTCAGTAATAAATCCCCTATTTATAGCTAAAAAATACATATAAAATAATACATTTTTTAGACACGCGTAAAATTTTTACATCAAAAATAAAACCCCACGCGTGTCAGACATTTTTCTTAAATTCTGCATCCATGCGTACGAAAGAGAATATCGAATTTGTTACGCGTGGACGACATGAAATAGAGGGCGCCAATGCTGTTTTTTTATTCAATTTGAGTGCCACGTGTCGGGCTCTGATTGGCTAAATAATTAATAAAGACACGTGGCAGCATTTCATTGGGGGAGGGAAATAGTTGCACGCAGAGTGCATCGCACGGGATCTTGACGCGAGAAACGTGGGGACAACTGGAAATTCGTGCGTGAAATTTTGTGTTTTTGCACTCACCGACACTTTACCACGTGTCAGCAAGGAATGGTGGGACACGTGGAAACTTTCAATTAGTTGCATAAACGGGCGCATGTGAATCGGTTGCACGGAATCATGCCTTGTCAGACGCGTCAAACACATGGGTCCCACCTTGTACGTCAGCCTGCGCGGTAGGTGGGCCCTACTTGATGCATCGAGCCGCGTGATCCAAAAAACCTACACTCATTCGCTTTGGTCGGGTTTGAAAGACACGCGCTTATCCTAACTGTTTCTTGTCTGATCTGACGGCTCACGTTGCACACGTGGATGATGGTGTGTGGACTTCTTCTCTCCTACGCAGAAAAATAAATTTTCTTAATTACATTTTGACCCACAAATTCATTTCAAATTACATTTTAATTTTTCTTTAATTACAATTAAGTCTTTTTCTAATTTAAATTAAATTTTAAACTTTTAATAATTAAAATTAAGCCCGATTTGAATTTAAATTATATTTTAGACTTTTATAAATTGAAATTAAGCACTCTTTTATTTGAAATTATATTTTTGGACATAAATTTGCAATTAAGTACGGCTTCGATTCAAATTATTTAATTTTCTTAAAAATATATTCCTTAACACATAAAGAGTAAATATTAATTTATTTAACTAAAATTAACCAAAAATGTCAAGAACATAGCAATTATAATTAATAAAATAGATGAAAATAACTATATAAAATACAGTTATCAATGACGCATTCTTGGCATTTCTAACCTTTAAAATATATATTTTTTCTTCTTCTGATGTTGTTATGCTTATATATATTGTGTAAATGGTTTATATAAATTTAAGAAGTTATCTCCTATCAAGAAATCAACTTTCTTTTGGGGTTGTAGTCCAAAGTTCTTATGAAAATACATACTTTCTTGCTACACACATGGCTCCAATATCTATAAAAGCATGTAAATAGTATATATTATATCTTTTTAATTTGCATCCTAATTTTATGTAAGTACTATTAGGAATAGTTATGATGTATAGGTCATTCATCTTTAGATGTTTCATCTAAATTTGTTTCTTCTTCTTCAATTTTGCTCAGTAAGTATAGTAATTTTGTTTCATCAATGTCTGATTCTTTTATGAGTTCTAATTTCAGCTTATAGGCTTATTCTAGTATTGTTAATTTTTTTTATATTCCTTTTTATGAGTTAACATATTAAAACATTCATGGACATAATGACATTCCTCATTACATATCCAACACTTGCAAGTTTTCTTGCCTAATGGACAATAATTTTATTTTATGTGAAATTTTCTTCTTCTAAAATATCTTCTCTTATAAGGTTTCTGGTTGTATTTTCTCTTTTATTTAGTAAAGTCTTGTTTACTAAATTTATATTTCTTGAAACTTTTATATATATTTTTTTTTATAAGGCGTTATATTCATATTTTTTTAGCATCTAAAAGTTCTTACTATCACAACATATTTTAGAAATTCCTTTAACATAATTATATTCAGTTCATCTTTGACATTGTAAAATTATCCAAGTTTTTAATTCTTTTATTCTTCCTCCTAAAGTATTTGATACTTCTACAGTATTTTTATTTCTTCAATTTTCTTTAAGTGTTTTTATAGGACTTAGAATACGCTACCAAGAAAGAATTGTATGTGTTTAGGATCATGTTGTGAATGAGTGCTCAATTTCTAGAAAATACATGCATGTCATGGCATGAATGGATGTGCGCCGCAACTTGGAAGCCACTGGATCAAGTGGAAATACAAGTAGAAATACGCACGTCGTGGCATAGTTGAAGGAGCACCGTGACTCAAACCTACATGATTCAACTAAACTCCCTCACAACCCAGATCGTGTTGTGGCCTAGAATGAACAGTGTTGTGGCTTGCATAATTTTTACGTTAAATCCTAGTCATTTGAGGAAGATACATTGACAGATGTCTAATTTGCTTGTAGGGTTTTATTTTGTATAGTATATAAACAACTGCATCCCTTAGTTCTTTTCATGTATTTTGATTTTCAAATCAAATTTGAGAGCTTTGAATTCTCTTGTTTCCTTTGAAAGACTTATGAAGGAATTTGCACAACCTTGTGGTGTCCTATCATCTTGAATTATTTGTGAATAATATCATTGAGTTAAGGTGAGTGCTCTAATGAATTTGAAAATTAGTTTTTTGGTTCTTTAGTCCTCGTCAATTTTATATAGAGTTCATGGTAGCTTTTGATAAAACATCTCCTTAAAGTGTTGTTGTTATATTTTAGGTATCTTACAGTAGTCATTTCATGTTCACATATAAAAGAATTTATATAACACATATAGCATATTTTTATATTTATTGAATGTCATTTAGTCTCATTTATTTCTAGGTCACTTGTTTCAATAATATAGTTTCCTTTATTTTCTCCTATGAACTATTTATATATTTCATTTGCTACTTTATCTAAATATTTTTTTTGTTGTATAATCTCCTTACATCCTAAGATATCTATGGTAGATTACTAAATTATACTTTAACATTTCTAATTATTTTATGGTTTAATAATACTCTACAAATTGATGGGTTTGTACTAGTAGTTTTAGATATCTGGATTAGCACACTAACCTATTCATCTAATGTCTTTTTTCTATTCTAATACAATTTAGGTCTAAATAGTTACTTTTATTATTATTTTCGTAAAATTTGAATTATGATGATATAAATTCTCTAATATTCCAATATAATTCTTCTTTCGTTTTAGGTTGGTACCTTCTCCTATCTAAAGGATTAGATTCATTTAGTCTTTTCCTAAATTATAAATGGTATTATTGTGTTTATTTTCATAATAATTTTGGAATTTTTTAGCTCATAATATTTTTCATTGATTACGGTCATATCATCTTCTTCTTTATTAGAGTATATTTTTTTTCATAATATTTTCTTAATTCATCATCTGTTAATGTTAACAGACTTATTAATGTTAACAGACTTATTAATGTTTTTATATCTTTATTTTCAAAATTTATAATTTTTTCTTCTTTTTTCAATATTCTATTATATTTGAACTATAGATTTTTTTTTCATTTTTTTTCTTTTTTATAGGGAATTAATGGTTTTTCTTTTAATAATTCTAATGGATCTCTTTTAAAATGTCTAATTGTAACATTTTGTTACAACTATTTTTTCTTATGTCTTTAAAGATTTCTTTGTGGATTTTATTTATATTTTGTAAAGATTCTATTTTTTCTTCTAAAAGAATCAAGACTTCCATTATAGCTTTTTGGTTTTTTGATATACTTATTAGGGTACTATTATTTTCTAATTCCATTTCTTGTAATCTATCTTTTGATATTTTTAAGAAATTTTTACTTTCTTATTTATCATTTTTTTTTGTTATTTAGCTATTACTTCATAAATAAGATTTTTGACTTCTTTAATTTTTTGTTTTAATTCTTTAATTTCTTCATTTTGTTCTAATTCTTGTTTACTTATTTTTGTTTAATCATTTAAAAATTCAATTTGTGATACGTTACTTCTTCTTTCTTGTACCAAAGGTTTTTCTTTTATACCAAGTTTCATTCTTCATGTATTTTAAAGTCTGTTAATATTTATGTTATTTGCACAATTTCTTGAAAATTTTTATTTATTTCTATAAATTTATTTTTTCTGTATATTGAATTATTATGATTGTTTGATACTGAATATCTTACTATGTAATGTACTAAAAATAGATGGTTTTCTTATTTCATTAAATATCTTATTTCAAATTCATAGGCTAAACTTAATACTTGGTTTAAGTTTTTATCATTAATATTAATGACAAACCTAGGATATGTTGTAAATTTTAATTTCTAGTATCATAGATTTTCATGGATCATTTCTAAAAAAATATATTATTTATTTATTATTCTATTATTAAGCAGTGCTAATTTTATTAGTATACCTATTTCTTCTCCAAAATATTTATTTTTTAATATTTGGACCCCTCATAAATGGATGTATCCAATTTTTCTTTTATTTTTTTTTGGGGAGATTTTTGATAATATATCCATAATGAGTTTTGTATTAATTAATGGTATGTTATATGTTTCTTTTGCATCTATAATATTAATACTTATTTCTTTATTACTCGTTACATAATAAACTATATTTTCTTTGAAATATTTTCCTTATTTTTAAGAATGGTAAATCTTGAATCCATATCCAGATTCCTCAAGATTTAACCTTACTTTTTGTATTTCTTCAAAAAAAAAATTCCATTTTTAATGTATTAAAGATTACTATTCGCTTTCGTCAAGGTACTTGTTATGTTTTTAAAACCTTAGAAATATTTGTGATATTACATTAAAAATTTGGGAGTATTATTGATATTGTCCTAGAGAATATCGGACACACATACAGACAACTCTAACAATATAGCTCAACCTCTAACTCTCTTTTCTATCATTTCCTCATCCAATTGACTATTTACTTAAATCCTAAAGATATATTAGAAGAGAATAAATATTCTCATAGCCTCACTAGAATACCCAAGCATTCTATACTTCTAAAATGTATTCCAAATACATATACTCTTACAGTCTGTCACAATCTTTGTTAAAGGAATCGATTTTGTTTCCATATCTCTCGGTTTATCATCCATGTAAATTTTCATCAATTCCACCTCTCATTTTTCTTTCACCTCGTATATGAAGTGTAATTTCAAATCCACGTGCTTTGTACAATAATAAAATTGAGGATTCTTGATCAAAGAATTTGTACTTTGATTGTCACAGTTGACCATGACTTACTTTTGCTCAAACTTGAGCTCACTAGTCAAACATTTAATCACTATTGATTGCAAACTAATTTTCCAGCCACCAAGTTTCCTCTAAAACAAAACAAATAGCATGTGATTGACCTCCATGCTTTTTGTTTACAAATTCTTTGCTAGAAAAGACATGCATGCAGTATGCCCTCAGAACCAACGTAGACAATGTTTAAACTTTTAAAAATGTTTTGTTTTTGTTTTTTTATACTTACACCAATTCACATGTGACAATTTAATTGATTCGTGTTAATAAGTGTCTTATAATTATTTTATTATCTTATATTCTCAAATTTATATTCAACTAATAACTAACATATAATTTGTAACAATATAATAGTATTTTAAACTTTAAAAAATATTCCCTATATATTTTATATGTCACTTATATGTAAAAAAATTAGGTTCATTTCATTGTTCATCGGATGAGATGAATAGGAATGCTCAAACTTTAAATGGGTAGATCTACGTCCCTAAATTCCAAGATGTTATCCAAATTTTCTTGGAAAAATGACATCTAGTTCAACAAAAAATATAAGCAAATAAAAATATAGCCGGTAAGCAAGTTATAAATCCTAATACAGACACAATTATCCAATTGATCAATGGTAAGGAAACTTGTAAAGTCTTTATCTTGAACGCCAGAACAAAAGCAGGACATGAAGGTTTAGTACCTGTATGCTTAAGTCATGACTCTGTTTCTTAAGCCCCTAAGCATCCTTGTTTTGAGAAAGAAATCCCTCAAACGACACAGTTCAGTAGCAATATTGCTCATCTCTTCTATCTCTTGGCAATTCAGTAAAACAAGCAATTCCAATCTCAAGTATTGAAATCAAACACTCCTGAATTCTTTGACTATGATCTCCATTCTTATTCTCAATACTAAAACTCTGTGTGCCTCCCTCTTCTCTCCATAAGAGGACCATTGGATCCAAAATTTGATCCACATGATCAGGCAAAGCTATGAAAACAAACTTGTGTAAGTTCATTTCATCCTTATACATGTCACCAGTTGGTCTCTTCCCAGTAAATATCTATAGCAGTAGAATTTCATAATTATATACATCTCTATATTTTGACACCTCACTTCCCATGCCATATTCTACAAAAAAATTATTATTAATTAATACTAAAACTCTAAATTTTCATTAAAAGAATTAAGAAAGAAGATAGCCATGTAATTTAAATGTAACATATAATCACATTAAAATTTGTACATTCTAAATGTGAAGAAAAAATTGAATTTTTTAACAACCTATCTTTATATAATTTGAGAGCTAACATATTATTTAAAACATCATTAATATATGAAAAAAGAAGTGATAGACTCAAAAATTCTCATGAGTTTTTACAACAAAATGAACTCTCATCCCAAAAAGTTAATCCATTAGATGAGATTGACTCATACACTTACAACCTTTGCTTCCATTTGTATTTTATCAATGTAAGACTTGTTAGATTTTTATTACTTAACAGACATGTATAGAAAATAAATTTACTTGGGGTAGCATAGCCAATGGTACCTTTTAACCCAATAGAACTGATTTCATATGAAAAATATGGATAATATGGATGAGAAGCAATTGAGAGTAACGTAACTAATCCAAAATCTCCTACTTAAGCAACCATGTCAATATCCAATAGAATGTTACTAGTCTTCAAATCACAATGAACTATTGACAAATGAGAATGATTGTGTAGATAATCTAAAGCATTAGCCATATAAAATGCAATGTTTATCCTCTGAATTAAATCCAACTCTCTTTGAAGATCTTCCGGGTTCGATCCATGACTCGGATGATGCAACCACTCTTCAAGACTTCCATTCCCCATAAATTGGTAAATTATGGCTCTAAAATCATTTCCTTGAAAATCAATACTTGAACAAGTCGTTAAGACCTTGACAAGATTTCTATGCCTAATGTTTTGCAAAGCTTTACATTCAGCATTGAAACTTCTTAATGCTTTGGAAATCTGAAGATTCAATACTTTAACAGCTACATCTCCATTTTCTAGAATATCCTTATATACAGATCCAAAACTACCAACACCAATCGAATTTGCAAAAGAAAAACCACATGTTGCTTTTAAGAGATCTTCATAAGTTACCGTCTTAAAAGTACTCCCAAATGGTAATCCTTGTAGTGGCTTTGTTCTTCTTTTCATTAACTAATAATAACATACAAAACCCACTACAAGTATCATAAAAAATCCACATACAACTGAAATTGTTAACTTTAACTTACCAGATAGTATTAACTTATGCTTCTTTTGTGGGATGCATTTAGAAAGTGCTAGTTGAGATATACCACCACAAAGCCTTGTGTTTCCCACTACTGAAATAGCACTTGCATTATTGAAGACTCCTTAAACAGGCACTTCACTTTCAAAGTTATCAAATGATAAATTCAAATTCTATAAGCTGTGAAAAGCTTGTAAACATGTTGGAATTTTCCCTGTCAAGTTATTTTGAGAAAGGCTAATATCTTCAGTTCCTTTTAGATAACTCAAAGATTGAAAAATATTTCCCTGCAATAAATTCCCATGCAAATCCAAAACTACGAGGCCTGTGCAACTACCAAGAACCTCAGGAATTTCTCCTGACAATTTATTTTCAGAAATGTACAAATAAGCAACATGCACCAAATTTCCCACTTCTGATGGTATCGAACACCAAATGGTTTGCAGACAATTGTAAGAGAATGGACAAGGATGACAAACCAATCACTTGTTTTGGCATTGTACCATTAAGGTTATTTTCAGAGAGATCGAGTTCTTGCAAGTTTTTGCATTCATCGATATTCGATGGTATATTTCCTTCCAACTTGTTAGACCACAAACTTAGTTGTGCAAATTTTGTAGTTTACCTATTGAGCTTGGTAGAGGGCCAGTCAGTAAGTTGCTCCCATATTTTAATACTTCCAAGCTGATGAGATTTTGAATACCACTTGGAATGTTTCCACTTATCTGATTATCTTCAAAATCCATGTATTTCAGCTTTTTTGAAAAGTTGCTTATAGATTCTGGCAATGATTCCCCAAAATTATTGCGACCAATATCTATTATTTCTAAATTAGTACAATTGACAAGAAAAGAAAGAAAATCTAAGTCATCATGCGAACCACGTCCAAAGCTGTTCTCGTCTATTACCAACCAACCCAAATTAGACAGGCTTGAAAAGTCAAGAACTTTTCCAGTGAAGTTGTTTGATCGTACTTCAAAATTATAAAGGTTTGAGGCATTAGAGATGGTAAGAGGTATTGGTCCACTAAATTGGTTCGTATTAAAAATAAAGATTTATGTATTGCGGAGAGTGGTTTGACCTAAATCAGTTGGAAGATGTACATGTAATTGATTATTGCTCACATCAAGTCCTATTAAAGAGGAGATATTGTAAAATGAAAGAGGAATAGCACCTTCGAAATAATTTGCAGCTAACGAAAGGTGTGTTAAGCTTTTGAGATGACCTAAGCTGTATAAAATTTGTCCATGAAAGCTATTTTCACCTAAAAACAAGCTGGTTAGAGAAGATAGATTGTCTAAAGGAGGCATTTCACCAACCAACATTTTTTTTTTTAGCAAAAGCGCTTGCAGCTTTGTTAATGAGCCCATATGACTAAAGATTATCCGTCAAGTTGTTGTTCCTTAAGTCAAGGTGTTAAGTTTGGTGCAACGTGACACATTTACAGGAATTTCACCACTAAATGAGTTGTTTGCAAGTGTCATACTTGCAGACGGAACAATCTACCAATTTCTGCAGGAATTTGAGAGCTGAAGGCATTGTTTTCAAGGCTTAAAATTCTGAGAAAGCTCAAATTTTCAATATATGGAGATATTTGACCCTTGAGTTTTAATGATACCATGTCTAAATTGATCACCCTTTGGTGCTTATGACCACATGTAATGTCTTGCCGCTCACAAAAATGTAAAGATTCGTTCCAAGAGCTGAAAATTTTAAGAGGGTATGCTAATTTTTTTGTCTTTGAGCTCCATTCTTGAGGAAAAAGACATAACCCAAAAATGAGATCTATTTATAGAGTGATTTGAACTTACTTAACTGGCTATGTACAAATAGCCATACGTAAATGTAAGCATTATAAGCCAAATTAGAGAAACTGGATGTATTACAGTTAGGAAAAACCAACTGTTCTTAATTCAAAGAGTTCAAGAACTTGAGTTTTGATTGAGTACATGCAAGTGCAGGTCATAAGCTATACTTAGGGCCCCTATATATAGAGAGCTAGCTATTTCTCATTTAGTAACTGAAAAATCTCAATTGTAAAAGAACTTTTTAACATGTAATTAGTGTGGTGTATTCGTAAGGTTTCCAAAAGCTGTGCAAGAGGTGATTGATCACTGGTATAAAGCCGTGAGTGAATTATTGTGATGGTATGCATGGAAAGTTGATGTAATTGTAACCAGCTGTTAACAAGATGTGGATTGGGAACTGTTTTGGTTCCTTGTGGATGTAAGGGTCACACGTTATGACCAAGAACCACGTTAAAACTCACTGTCTTGTCTTCTTTTTCCCTATCTCTTTTCATATTGTTTTTAACTTCACGCCATAGTGCTCTATCAAGTGGTGTTATATTGCTTTACAAGCTGACCTTTCCGAGAGTAATTCTCAGCAGTAAAGATCGAGTTCAAAACCACAATGGAAAAGTAAGTAATTTCTTTAAGCATTATTCACCATACTCGACTCTTATTTTGGCAAGTTTTTCTTCCAGTGGAGGACTCACTGGCCAAGTGCCCAAGTTAAGCCACCAGTGTTTCATCAAAGGAAAAGTCTTTTAGTTCTGATCTGGATTATAACTGTAGAAATCAATAACCTAACTTCCTTCAAAAGAGCTCTTAAAAAGAAAGGATTGTCATAAATTTATAAGTATAACAGAAGCAGAGTCTCTGGTCGATATGGGACTTTAGGTTCCTTAACACTCTCCTTCCACATCGACGGGGAAGAGCGGGTGGAGTGTGCCCTGAGTGCAAACGAGGGGTGAGCTTTAGGGGTGTCCGAGATCCATGAACTCAGCTTTGATACCATGTTTAAAGTATAGAGAAATAAGAATAAAGAATGATTTAATGTTGTATTAGTGTCTTAGAATGTACATAGGGAATCCTATTTATAGGGTTGTAACAAATGTAGTAGAAGTATAATACAAGTGAAATAGTAGAAGTATAATACAAGTGAAATAGTAGAAGTGTAATACAAGTGAAATAGTAAAAGTGTAGTACAAGTGAAATAGTAAAAGTGTAGTACAAGTGAAATAGTACAAGTGAAATAGTACAAATGTAGTACAAGTAAAATAGTACAAGTATAGTACAAGTGAAGTATAAGTGTAGTATTAACATCCCCTCTAAAACTCAAGGAAGAAGAAAAATAATCAACTTGAGTTTGGAAACTAAGTCTTGAAATCTACCTGATAGATGAGATTTGGTGAAGATGTCAGTTGTTTGATCTGTAGAAAATATTAATTTGAGACAAACAGTGTCTTGGAGAACATGTTGACGAATAAAATGACAATCAATCTCGATATGTTTTGTTCGTTCATGAAATACATTATTATGAGCAATCTAAATAGCACTCTGATTGTCACAATATAGGATAGTTACGATTGACTGGAGAACACCCGTATCAGCAAGTAGCCAACGAAGTCAAAGAAGTTCTTGAGTGGTGTCAGCAAAAGCGCGATATTTAGCTTCAGTGTTGGATCGGGAAGTGAGAGATTGTTTCTTGCTTCACCAAGATATGAGAGAGCTTTTAAGAAAGAAACAGTATCCAGTGGTAGAATGACGATCAGTAGGGTCACCTACCCAATCAACATCAGAATAGGCGGAAAGAAGAAGATTAGACTTGTTGGAGAAGTGAAGACCGTGAAACACGGTGCCTTTGATGTAACGGAGAATGCGAAGAATCGCAATATAATGGATAGACCATAGAGCAGACATGAATTGACTAACTAGATGATCAACATAGGCGATGTCAAGACGAGTGACTGTGAGATAAAAAAAGACTGTTAACTAGTTGTATGTATAATGTGGCATTGGAGAGAATAGTACCATCTAATGGAGTAAATTTGACATTAGTTTCTAGAGGTGTTGATATAGTCTTACAATCAGTAAGACGACCCGATTAAGAATATTGAAAGAGTACTTTGCTTGAGAAAGATAGCATACTTGAGAATCAGATGATATTTCTAGGCCCAAGAAGTAGTGGAGATGACCAAGGTCTATCATTTCAAATTGATGGCTCAGAAACTACTTTAGATCATAATTCTAGTAGAGTCATTCCATGTCATGATCATATCATATGCATAAAAGAGTAGAAGTGTAACACCAATTGGGGTCTTTTGAATAAAGAGGTCGGAGTTATAAGAACTGGAAGTGAACCCAAAGTCAATAAGTGTAGAGTTGAACTTGGAAAACTAAGCCCGATGAGCTATTTGAGGCCATAGAGAGCACGACGAAGTCTGCATACTTGATGATGTGAATGAGTGTATCTAGGAGGAGGTTTCATATAAACTTCCTCAATTATGTCTCTATTGAGAAAAACATTTTTGACATCCATTTGAAACATGTTCCAGTTTCAAGCAGTAGCAACAACAATGATATTGCGAACAGAGGTGAGGCGAGCCACAGGTGCAAAAGTTTCTTCATAGTCGATGCCATATTCTTGTGTAAAACCCTTTGAAACCAGATGAGCTTTATATCATTCTACAAACCCATTTGAATGAGTTTTGATTTTGAAAATCCACTTACAACTAATCAGAGATTTATTAGATGAAAGATCAACAAGATCCCTTATATGTGCTTTTGTTAATGCTTGTAATTCATTTGTCATAGCTTGCTGCCAATGAGGGTTAGAACTAGCTTCTCAATAGTTTTGGGGTTTATGATGAGACAAAATAGTAGAGAAACATTGGTAATCACGAAGATAAGAGGGAAGATTACTTACACGAGTAGAACGAAGTGATGACTCTGCACAAGCAGGTGGTCGGTCTTCAGAGGATGTTGTAATGGTAGGATCAGTAGAAGGAGCAGACACATCAAGAGAAACCATAGTAGATGGTGGTGAGGGTAATGGAGCAATGTCAGGAGGAAATGGATCAATAGTTGGGTCATTAAAAAATGAGAGTGAGGTAGGAGATGAGACATGAAATGGGGAAATAGAGGAAAACATTTTATGTTCTCAAAAGATGACATGACAAGAGATACGTAATCGTTGAGAAAGAGGGTCCTAACAACGATAACCTTTGTGTTCTATTCCATACCCTAAGAAACAATAAAGATGAGCATGAGGTTCTAATTTATTGCGTTCATGAGGATAAAGATGAATAAGTATTATAGAGACGCTCATAAGGGGATTGATTGTGAATAATAGGCATGGGAACACGATTGATAGTATAAATAGCTGTAAGAGCTACTTCACCCCAAAAGCGTTCAGGACAAGAACTAGAAATGAGGAGAGTGCGAACAATATTAAGAATATGTCTGTGTTTTCGCTTAGCTCTTCCATTTTATTGAGATGTACCATGACAAGAATATTAAGAAAGAGTGTCATTTTGTCAAAGAAAATTTAAAAAAATTGTTTCTTTATATTCCATAGCATTATCAGCTCTAAGAACTTTGATAGTTTGAGAAAATTGGGTTTTAACCATTTGGGCAAAATCATAATAAATTTTGGGTAATTCAAATCTATGTTTCATAAGAAAAATCCATATGAATCTTGAATAATTATCAATAAAAATGAAAAAGTAAACACATCCCTCCATAGTAGGATGTAGAGATGGACCCCAAACATCAGAATAAATTAAGTCAAAAGGGGAGACAGAAGTAGAATCACTTTTATTAAAACATAAAGCATGTTGCTTTGCAAATTGACAAGGCAAACAATTTACATTATCAGGAGTAGAAACAGATATTAATTTACAAGAAGATACTAAGGAAAGAAGACGTCCTATAGACGTATGGCCTAAACGAGCATGCCATAGGTTGATAGGAGTAGTAGAAGCAACAATAGAAGGAAGAGGAGAATTGGGTAGATGAAGGTGGATAAGTTCAAATAGTCGTCCAACCTTACGGCATATCCCAAGGATCTGTTCTATCTGTGGATCCTACACATGACAACCAGAAGAGGAAAAGGTAATAGTAAGACCAACTTCACATAATTGACCAACAGAGATAAGATTTAGAGTAAGGTTGGGGATATGAAAGGTGTCAGAAAGTGATATAGAAGATGTAGAAACTTGACCTATAGCATTAACATGCATATGTGAACCATTAGCAGTTTGAATTAAAGGTTTGGAGATGGAAGATTGTGTGGGAGAGAAGATGTGAGTAGCATGAATCATATGGTTACAACAAGTAGAATCAAAATACCATAAAGATTTACCTGATATGAGAGGCAAGGCATTAAAAGAAGGATTACTAAATTTTGAGAGGACATGTTTAAAAATACCTTCGAGTTCTTAAGTGAAGAAGGTAAATTTGTCATGATTATCCTCAAAAACATCAACAGTGATAAATGAGTTACTAGTTTTATCTGAAACATGTTAAGAGGGATTCCGAAAGTAATTTGTTTGAAAGTGTCATGGACCCTTCATGTGACAATATATACATACCCGAATGGGACATATAAGAAGCTCATGGTTGGGGTTGGGGTTGTGGAAGTAGGGGTAGCCTTTTTGTTTGAAGCCCTCTTAAGAACCTCCTTTAAGGCGATAAGAGGGAGTGGCAAGAACAAAATCTGTAGGATGAACTTTGAAAACCCTCATTTGAGTTTCTTCAGAGCGAAGCTCATTCACAGTAGTATCTAAGGATGGAAAAGGACTACGATGAAGTAAGGAAGCACGAACAGGTTCAAACCTATCATGGAGAGCCATGAGAAAAATAACAAGACATTGGTGATTATGATAAGTTGCAAACATCCTAGCATCATTTTTTTTGTCCAAGTTGGTTCAGAAAGAGCGAGTTGATCCCAAATAGCATGCATCTCAGAGAGAAATAAGTTAATTGTTTGATCAGACCTTTGATGTTTGGTATGAAGATCTGTCAGAAGTTGATATTGATTGGCCAAATCTGTGGTAGTGAAGTGAGCCTCAAGAAATTCACAGACTTCCTTTATAGTGTCAAAACACCCAAATTCATCATGGATGGATGGTAGAGTGGTGTTGTAGAACCAAGTAATAATTTGATGATGTTTACTCTCCCAATTATGAAACTCTATAGCTTATGTCCTTTCAAGAAGCTCTATAGCTTGCACCCTTTCAAGAAACTCTATAGCTTGCTTCCTTTCAAGAAACTCTATAGCTTGCGTGCTTTCAAGAAACTCTTCATTGCTTATGCCCAAGCTAAATAGTTAGTATCATCAAGGGTGGTAGAGATTGGTTTTGGGACATCATTTCGGTCCATTTTAAAGGAATAATAGAGAAAATATAAAGGAATAGTATGAAATAGTTTATATAGGTCAAAATAACCTTAAAAATGTAAAAAGGAGTTGAAAAAAAGCCTGGAACCAGTCTGAACAGGTAGAGAACCAGTTGCGAAGTGCTGAATCGGAGTTGTGAATGAAAAAAATCTAATAAATCGGGTCTAGTGAACCAAGTGGGATGAACCGGGTTGATTGAACCAGGTTGATTGAACCGAGTTAGAGTTTGGTTGGAATGCAGTTGGATACGACAGGATCAAGAGTGGGTTGCGGAGTGGATTTGGAACGGGTTGGACCTAAGAGTGGGTTGAGGCGTGTGTTCTAGGAACAGATTCTTTGGGTGGCACGTGAGACATTATTTCAGGTTGATTTTGGTGGCTATGAAATTTTCTATAAGAGGTGAAATTTTGATAGAAACTCTAGAAATATATAATAGGTTTTGATACCATGTTGAAATCCATGGCCTTAACAATAACCACTCTTTTTTTTAATTCTTTCAATAATGATTAAAATATCAAAGGAGTCAATTATGCTCTCAACATTGGCAGGTATGAATCTACGAGTGCTAGATCATATGAAATTGGGTGGTGATATCAAAATACTTGTAACTGTGTCTGGTTCGTCCTCTCCTTCTGAACTTGCACGAAACATGGACTTCCATTTTAAAGCTAGTAAGGATGAGCAAGAGAAAAAGAACAAAGAAAATTCTAAAATTGGAGGTAAAGTTAGTGAAGTGCAAGGAATTAAGAGAGTGAAGCATCCAAGGAAGCAAGGGACTGGATGACATATCTGTTATAAATAAGCGCTTGCGGAAGCGAAGATCGGATCCAATTTTAGTTGCACAAATATATAATGATGGGTAACAGCAAAATAATAACCAATAAGAAAATAAATGGCACACAATCATTTAAGTGGTTCAACTTTTCAATGTAAAAAGTCTACTCCACTGACGACAACACACCGAGGAAAATCCACTAATAACCAAATGGAGATACAAACACCAATTTTCAGAGAGCTTCACAAAATTATACTAAAATCCAAAATTAACCCACAAAATAACTCCCTCTAATTTACTAGTAATATATAGCAAGATAAATTAACAAACTTGTTATTAAATCAAATATTACCATACAGAAAAATCAACAGCTCACTGAATATTTTAGCCTCTTCTAAACTGCCAAATAAGTAGCAACTCCATTGCTAAACAACGGTGGAAAAATAAAGCTGGAAAACGGAAGCAGACTAAACAGATGAAGGAGACGAAAAAAATAAAAATGTGCGCAACTTCTTTTCTGCTATGTTCTACTCTGGCCGGAAAGTTCTGTGCATGAGGCTATTGTTGGTAGAGGGAGAATCTGCAAGGAGCTTGAGAGAAATTGAAGCTCTAACGGCTGATCTCACTGCTTTCTTTTCTGGATTTTTTTCTTTGTTCTGCGGCTTCTTCACACAGCTTCTAAATTCTATTTTTTCGGCCTTTTCATAGAGAAGGCAAAGAGTAATATATATATATATATATATATATGACAAATGAATATAGGGTTTATTTAGATTTGGGTTTTGGGCCAAATTTAACAAATCTCCACCTTGGCTCAAAACAGAAAACATGTTCATCAAATATGAAAATTCCTCGGATTACCAAATAACCATCGTCTAAAGCCCCGAAGGGTGATCATCTTCTACAATAGCACCCTGAGAGACAATGTCATGAACGAAGTGATATCTGACATCATTGTGTTTGGTTCTTTCATGATACATAGTATTCTTAGTCAAGTGTATTGCACTCTGACTATCACAAAATACAACAGAAATATCCTGGTGTAAACCCAAATCACAAACCAAACCTTTAAGCCAAATGGCTTCTTTCACTGCTTCTGCTGCTGCCATATATTCTGCCTCTGTCGTAGACAAAGCAACTATAGACTGTAAAGTAGCCTTCCAACTAATGGCACAATGAGAAAGAGTGAAGACATAACCTGTCAGAGATCTTCTTCTATTCAAATCACCAGCATAATCGGAGTCCACATAACCAATAACATTACAACTGGTATTAGAACTTCCATCATATACCAAACTAAGATTAGATGTACCTCTCAAATACCGAAGTATCCATTTCTCTACTTACCAATGACCATTACCAGGATTACCCATATATCTGCTGACAACACTAACTGCATGTGAAATATCTGAATGAGTACAAACCATAGCGTACATCAAACTACCAACAGCACTAGCATATGGAACCTGAGACATGTACCGCTCTTCTTCTTCTGACTGTGGTGAAAAATCCAAAGAAAGCCTGAAATGCGCAGCTAACGGCGTTTGATGTACTCTTTTTCAATATAACTTTTCTGAGTCAAATAAAACTTGCCCGCTTGTATATCCCTGTAAATTTCCATGCCCAAAATTTTCTTCATTGCATCCAAATCTTTCATCTCAAATTCACCACTAAGTTGAGACTTTAATTTCTGAATCTCAAACTTATTCTTAGAAGCAATAAGCATGTCATCAACATAAAGCAACAAATAGACAGATGAACCATCATGAAATCTTTTATGATAAACACAACTATCATAATCACTCTTAGAGTAACCATGATCAATCATAAAAGAATCAAACCTCTTATACCCCTCTAGTTGATGCATATATATTTGTTCCTCAAGCTCACCATGTAAGAAGGCTTTCTTAACATCAAGTTGTTCTAATTCCATGTCAAACAATGCAACCATAGCAAGCAACACACAAATAGAGCTATGTTTCACAACAGGCGAAAATACTTCACTGAATTCAATACCTTTCTTCTGAAAATAGCCCTTTGCAACAACACATGCCTTGAACCTAGCTACTTCAACCTCGGGTATACCTTTTTTTTCTTGAAGACCTATTTGTTTCCAATGATCTTCTGGCCCTTAAGCGGTTTCACTAAATCCCAAGTATGATTCTTATGAAGTGATTCAATCTCTTCATTCATAGCAATCAACCACTGAACAGACTCATCACAATTGACAGCTTCATGATAACTAGAAGGTTCATAAGACTCTACCACAGACAATGCAAAAGAAACTAAGTCTGCATCTGCGTACCTCTGAGGGCGACGAATCTCTCTAATTTATTTACTCTTAGTGATACTATATGGTTGCTCATGTTGCTCTTCTGCTACATCATGAGCAGAATCATCTATCTCATCCATAGATGGCTGATCTGAAGTGCCCTCTTACACTTAACTAGGAGCTCTAATCTCAAGCTCTACCTGCTCACTAACATCGTGGTCTTTATCTGCAACAATATATTCTTTTTTTCTTTTCCAACATGGAAAACTCATCAAACTTAACATCTATGCTAATCAAAAATTTAGGTGACTTGGGTTCAACACACCATAATCTATATAACCCTTCACCCCAGAAGGATACCCCAAAAATATGCATTTCAATGCCCTAGGCTCAAGCTTACCATCATTAACATAAGCATAAGCAGGACAACCAAAAACTTTCAAATCAAAATAATTAGCAGGAGTACCAAAGAATACCTCAAATGGAGTCTTCAACTCAATTGCAGTTGACGGAGACTGATTCACCAAATAGTAGGCATGGTTACAAGTTTTAGCCCAAAAAGATTTATCCAAGTTAGCTTGAAAGAGCATACAATGAGCTCTTTCTATGAGAGTCATATTCATACGTTCTGCTACTCCATTTTGCTGTGGTGTATGACTCATAGTGCGGTGTTTCACTATGCCATTTCTTTCACATAACTCATTAAAATGACTGTCACAAAATTCCAAATCATTGTCAGTTCTCAAATGCTTGATTTTCTTGCCTGTTTGATTTTCTATACAAGCCTTGAATTTCAAAAATTTTGAGAACACATCATTCTTGTTCTTCAAAAAATACACCCAAACATGATGGGAGAAGTCATCAATAAAAGTCAACATATACCGGGCACCACCCTTAGACACAACACGAGAAGGACCCCAAAGATCTGAATGAATATAATCAACAATACCTTTCATTTTATGGATGGTTGTACTGAACTTGACCCTGCGATGCTTTTCATAAACACAATGCTCACAGAAATCAAGCTTCCCAATTTTCTCACCACAAAGCAAATCTCGTTTGCTCAAAATAGACATCCCTGCTTCACTCATATGCCCAAGTCGCATATGCCATAATCGAGTAGTGTCTGAATATTGATCTGACGAGGACGAAACTGATACACTATCAATAACAGTGCTACCTTGAAACATATAGAGACCACACGACAATTTCCCTTTAATAACAACAAGAGCACCCTTACTAACTTTTAAAACTCCACCTTCAGCTACATACTTATCGCTAACAATACCATCATGCATCTTAATTTGGACAGTACCAATACCAACAACCTTACAGGACATATTTTTTCCCATCAAGACAACACCCTCATCAATAGACTGATAAGAAGCAAACCAGTCTCTACTGGGGCACATATGGTAAGTGTAACCCGAATCAAGAATCCAAACATCTCCAGGAGAACCAATAGATATTGATAGAATATTTTCACCATCGGAACTAGAACTATCTACAACACCAACAACATCATTAGTACCAGAATATGTTGTGGCAGATTTTCCTTTACCTTTGAGTTTTGGACAATTTACTTTCCAATGCCCTTCTTGACAGCAATAATTGTATTTATCTTTTCTTTTTCTAGATTTGGATCTAGACTTGTCTCTATTATTGCTTGTGCCTTTTTTCTTGATTTCTACCTCTGACAAATAAATCACTGCTATTATCATTATTGCTTGTAGACACCTTTTTCTTCAACTCTCTGGAATTCAAAGTTGTTTTGACATCTTCCAAAGAAATAGTGTCTCGCCCATATAGCATGGAATCAAAAAAATGTTCAAACGAATGAGGTAAAAACATAATAGAACTAAGGCCTGATCTTCATCATCAATCTTAACACCACCATTTTTCAGATCACGAATAATTTTAGTAAATTCATCAAGGTGATCATGTAAAGGTGTACCTTCTAACATTCTGAATGTATACAAACGTTGCTTCAAATATAGCCGACTTGTCAAAGACTTGGTCATATACAAACTCTCAAATTTAAGCCATAACCCAGCTAGAGATTCCTCATCACCAACCTCGCGTAATACCTCATCAGATAAGGATAACTGAATTGAACTGAGAGCATTTTCCATCAATGCATCTTTTTCTTCATCAGTTAATTTTTCTAGCAATTTATCTTTGCCTTCAAGTGTCTTAACGAGCCCTTCTTTAACTAATATGACCTGCATCTTCATACGCTAAAGACAAAAATCATTTCTACCATTGAATTTCTCAATTTCATATTTTGCCACCATGATAGAAAACCCAATATTAAATAAACAGAAGCACAACCCAGAAAATATGAAATCAATCAGATAACTAGAAGCTCAAAATAAATCCAAAAGAACAAACTTGATCAGTTCTAATAAATAGAAAAATAACTCAATGCTCTGATACCAATTTGTTATAAATAAGCACTTGCGGAAGCGAAGATCAGGTCCAATTTCGGTTGCACAAATATATAATGATGGGTAACAGCAAAATAATAACCAATAAGAAAATAAATGTCACACAATGATTTAAGTGGTTCAACTTTTCAATGTGAAAAGTCTACTTCACTGACGACGGCACACCGAGGAAAATCAACTAATAACCAAATGGAGATACAAACACCAATTTTCAGAGAGCTTTACAAAATTATACTAAATCTAAAATTAACCCACAAAATAACTCCCTCTAATTTACTGGTAATATATAGCAAGATAATTTAACAAACTTGCTATTAAATCAAATATTAACATACAGAAAAATCAACAGCTTATATAGATTTGGGTTTTGGGCTCGATTATTGTTTTGGGCCAAATTTAACAATATCTTCTTTGATGAAATTGATACGTGGCCTAGCCAGTTCTGACAATGTTGGTTCTGCGGAAGCTGAAGAGAGTGTTGCAATGGAAGATGTTTCTTCTAAAGTGTGAGGAATTCAGGGTATGTTGAAGAAGTTATTATCTATTTTTTCTAGCTTCCTTTCTGTGTTTGACTTATTTTTTGGGTTTTGTTATTAAGTCTATAGGGTGTTTTTGAACTATCTTGTTATAGAAGGTTAATTTTGGTTTGTGTTTACTCAATTGATTACTGCATTTTCTTTACACCCGATTGGATTGTAAGTTTATAGTTTTCATTGAGTCTTAAATGACTAGTATTGCTGCTAGGATTGGTATTGTGATTGAAGAAATCAATATTTGAAGAATTAATCAGAAGAAGAAATAAATGTTTCCTTCAATATATTTTCTTAATTTTGTATCGGGTATGTACATTGTTTATATATAAAAATAGTAATTACTATTTCAACAATCACCATTATTGAATTACATGTTTTACAGTTGTTTGGTAGGCGTTGTGTATATTGAAAGGCGTTTGGCGTCGGTGCAGTGAATGAGTTGCAGTATTTGTTGAATTCAACACTCCCCCTCACATTGGTGCATAGATGTCTTTCATGCCCAACTTGACTGAAACTTCTGTGAATACTCGATATGAGACTGCTTTAGTGAGGATGTCAGCCAATTGATCTTCTAACTTAATTTTTGGTAATTCCAATGAATTTTATTCTAACTTTTCCTTAATAAAGAACCGGTCAACTTCAATATGTTTTGTACGAATGTGTTGAACTGGATTATGAGCAATATCACATGTTACTTTATTGTCACAAAATAACTTAATTGATTCTTTAGCAGGATATCCCAAATCTTTCAAGAGAGATTGTAACCACAAGGCCTCACAAATCCCAAGTACCATGCCTCAGTATTTAGCCTCTGCGCTTGAACGGGCAACAACATATTGTTTCGTACTTCTCCATGTTACAAGGTTTCCCCCTACAAAAGTGTGAAGTAGTCTAATGTAGATCGCCTATCATTTATTGATACAGCCCAATCAGCATCAGTATATACTTCTATTCTTTGGAACTCTGAGTTTTTAGTGAACGATACTCATTTTCCAGGAGCAGACTTTAAATACCTCAAAATACGAATAACTGCATTCATATGTTGTTCTCCAGAATTATGCATAAATTGGCTTACAATACTTAAAGCATAGATAAGATTTGGTCTTGTGTGTGCCAAATACATCAACCTTCCAACAAGCCTTTGGTATCTTTCTTTATTTGTTGGAACTTGATCAACCTTGATACATAACTTTAATCCTTCCTCTACTGGTGTATTAGCTGGTTAACATGCCGGCATACCAGTTTCTTTTAATAAATCTAATGCATACTTTCTTTAAGATAAGAAGATTCATTCTTTTGATCGAGAAACCTTAATTCCAAGAAAATATTTTAAGGAACCAAGGTCTTTCATTTCAAATTCCTTGGAAAAATAAATTTGTAGAGCTTTCCTTTCTTCAACATCATTTCTTGTTACTATCATATCATCAACATATACAATAAGTGCAGTGATCTTACCATACCTTTTTTTCAGAAATAAAGTATGGTCTGAATTGCTTTGCTTGTAGTCAAATGCCTTCATTGACTTTGTGAACCTGCCAAACCATGCTCTTGGGGATTGTTTCAATCCATACAGTGATTTTTTTAATTTACACATCTTTTCATCATGGATTTTGGATTTCTTGATTCCTGGTGGTAAATCCATGTAGACTTCTTCAATTAAATCTCCATGTAGAAAGGCATTTTTTACATCAAACTGATATAATGGCCAATCTAAATTTGTAGCTAGAGATACCAAGACTCTAATAGTGTTAATTTTGGCTACAAGTGCAAATATTTTTGTATAGTCGATCCCATATGTCTGAGTGTATCCTTTTCCACCAATCTTGATTTATAGCGTTCAATCATACCATATGCTTGATACTTTACTGAAAAAATCCATCGACATCCAACAATTTTCTTTGTTGGTGGACGATCGACAAGTTCCCAAGTTCTATTTATTTCTAAGGATCTTAGTTCTTCATTCATAGCATCTTTCCATTTTTTGTCAGCTAAAGCTTCCTACACACTGTTAGGAATAGATAAAGTAGATAATTGATTCACAAATGACACGTTTGATTTTGACAAACGATGTTTAGACATATAGTTACTCATGGGATATTTGACTTTACTAGAAATCGTAGGTTCATACATGGCTTTAGGAATACCTCTGTTAGGACATGGTGGAAGTATTTTTCTGGTTGGTTCAATAGTTGGAGCATCATTTACAAACGATTGGTTAGGTATATCAGCAACTTATGGAGAAGGAAACTCGTACTCACTTAGTGGTAGTAATGAACTTGCTTGATGATCTTGAAGTTGATGAGGACTTGATTCCATTTCCCTTGAGTCTTCTCTATATTGGAAGTTATTACCATCTGAATTCAAGTTATTTTTATTCTCCTCACATATAATTTGTCTTTCTTCATAAGGAAACAATTTATATGTAAGGGTTTGAATTTCAGCATGGTTATACTCCCCTTGAAATTCAAGTGTAGAAGAGAAATACATTGTATCTTCATGAAAAATAACATCCATGGTGGTAATCATTTGTTTTGTAGGAGGACGATAACAATGATACATTTTTTGTTGTGTGGCATATCCCATAAAAACACAACATATTGCTCGTGGATCCAACTTGATACATTGTTGTTTATGTAGGTGTACAAATGTCACACACCCAAAGACATGAGGAGGTAAGTTGGGTACACTTGGTGCAACAATTGCTTCAATGATGGCTTGTAGTGGTGTTTGGAAGTTAATAGGACTAGAAGGTACCCGATTGATCAAATATGCAGCAGAAGTAAGTGCTTCTCCCCAATAAGATAATGGCATATGAGCTTCGATTAATGAGGCACGGGCAACTTCCAACAAGTGTCGATTTTTTCTTTCTACAATTTCATTTTGCTGAGGTGTATCAACACAAGTAGTTTGATGACTAATCCCTTCTGATTTAAGATATTCTTGAAGCTCAGAACTTTTATATTCTCCTTCATTGTCACTACATAGAACTTGAATCTGTGTTTTATACTGAGTACAAACCATTTTATGAAATTTTCTAAATAATATGTTTACCTCACTTTTAGATTTCATTAAACAGACCCAAGTCATTCTACTAAAATCATCAATAAATGTAACAAACCAACGTGATCCTCCCAAAGTAGAGACTTTGGAAGGACCCCATACATCAGAATGTATAACCATAAATGGAAATGGACTTTTATTTAAGGTTACAAGAAATGAGAAACGATGACTTTTTGCTAGTTCACATACATCACACTTTAAAGTAGAAAGATCTAAGTTAAAAAATAAACTTGGAAATAATTTCTTTAAATATCCAAAAGAAACATGACCCAATCTCCTATGCCATAGCCATATATTTGATGCATCCTTTTTAGATCCAGTCATTACCAGTGCATGATTTGTTGAATCCAAGTCCAAATAATATAGGTTTCCTTGCCTAACACCACGAACAATCGTTTGCTTTGTTTGGATGTCCTTGAACCCACAAAAGTCAGGCCAAAAAATAACAAAACAAGATAAAGCAGTGGTTATTTGAGAAATAGATATAAGGTTATACTCTAAAGAGGGAACAACTAGTACTGAATCTAAATTCAAAGTACTAGTGAGAGATAAAGATCTTTCCCCAATAACTGAGGTTGTGTTACCATTGGCAGTGCAAACAGTTTTATGTGAAGATGGTTTTGAGATTTGTCTAGAATCGAATGTCATATGATCAGTTGCACCTGAATCAATTATCCATGTATTATTAAAAACAGGAGAACAAGTTTTAAGCATCTTACCAACATTTGCTGAGGAGTTTGCAACATAATCCTTTGTTGTTTCAACAATGGTGGCAGTAGACATCTGTCATGGATTTTTCTTCCAAGAGTCACGGTTGTGATCCCACCAGTCAGGATATCCCACAAGTTCAAAACATCGTTCTTTTGTATGACCTTTTTGATGAAAATGGGTACATTTAAATGATGATTTATCAACCACCCTTCGTTCTTGATGATTGAAAAAATAACGATTTTTAGATATCATGGCGGAAGCATCAACTTCGCCAGATTTTTCCTTCAATGAGATTCGATGTACTACCTCTCGTCGAATCAAGGAATAACAACCTTCTAAATCTGGGATGGTTTCTTTTCGCAAAATTTCTCCACGAACCTGCTCAAATTCATCATCTAATCCAGCAAGAAAAATATGTACCCTTAGTCTTTCAACATACTCCTGATATGATATTAGATCATGAGGGTCTTTCATGACCACCTTATCACGATGGTCTAGCTCTTGAAAAATTTCAGTCAACTCTCCATAATACTCTGAAAGTGATTTTCCATTTTGTCTAGAAGTAAAGGCTTTTTGGTTTAAAAAAAATACTTGTGATTCGTCACTTCCATCATAAAATGTTTTTGCCAAAGCACCCCAAATTTCAAGAGGAGTAGGTATGCGTAAATAACGCTTCATGATTTCTAAACTCATTGACATAAGCAACCATCTCTTTACTTTTTGATTTTCTGCATACCACTTGTTATAATTTTTTTGATGTTTTTTCTGGTTGCAAATTTTTGTTATGAATATAAGAGAGTTTCTCTCTCTCTCTAATATGCATCTCTATTATTTGAGACCAAACATCATAATTAGTCTCAGTAAAAATAATTACTGCATTAAAAACACCTTCAGAATGGACAGATTGTACAATAACTGGAGTTGATTGCTCCACAGGTAATGAAATTGTACCCTATATCATGATTTTATGGTAAATTAACTAGAAAATGGTGTAATAATTTCAAAACTGGAAATAAAATTGTAAGAACTGGTATAAAGAATATTCGACCAATGTTTTTTTTAAAGGAAGAAATGGACTAAACCGGATAAAAAAACACAAAAACGGATAAAAACTTGGTTTAAAAACCTTAAAAATTGGACCAATCCGATTTTTAAAAGTCAGAACCGAAAAAAAAAAACCGGGTTTAGGACCACCTCTATGTGAACCGAACCAAACCTGAGCCAAACCGAGATGCGAACCAGCTTGGTGCGCGAGCCGAACAGAGGTGTAGGCCGGCTACGCCCTCGAGTTGAGCTGAGCCGAGCCGTATGTCACGTCATCATCTTCAACCTCCAGATGGCGCGCGTGAATTTTTGTTTCTTTCCTTAAGGCGGCGCGTGGAGGAGTGTGGTGGCCTTTTCTTCTACCCTATTTTTACCAAAATGCTCAGAATTGTGTTTAGAGTAATCTGGTAAAATTAGGTGGGACAAAAAACGCTTCAAAAATGATGTTTATAATTAATATTTGTACGGGTGTTTGAATGATAATTTTTTTCTCAAAACAAATATTTTGAGAGAAAGAAATCTCTGTTTTAGAGAACAAGAGTTTCAAATTTGTATAAAACAACGACTTTGCTTTGATACCATGAAAAAATCAATATTTGAAGAAGAAGAAATAAACGTTTCCTTCAATATATTTTCTTAATTTTGTATTGGATATGTACATTGTTTATATAGACAAATATTAATTACTATTTCAACAACCACCATTATTGAATTACATGTTTTACAGTTATTTGATAGGCATCGTGTATATTGAGAGTCGTTTGGCGTCGGTGTAGTATTTGTTAAATGAGTTATAGTATTTGTTGAATTCAAGAGTGATTTCTTACGTGGCCATGCTTGGTTGCTAAAGTTGAGTCTATATTTTTTCTGAAACCAATTTCTGTTTCTGTTTTTTTTTTTTTTTTTTGGAAATATATGTTTCTGCTATCTTGGCTTGTTTCTTTTCTATTCTGCTATAAATGAAGTATGCTTCTTGATGGTATATATATATCAATTTGCAAGCTTGTTTTCAATGGATCGCACACTCTAGTTCATTACTTTGGAAATTCTTGTACTTTGATGCATTCTTTCACATCTGAGAGAGGTGTAAGCAATTGATTGAAAATCATTGTGACATACAACAACAGCTATAAATACATTGATAAGAGTACTTGAAAATGAGTTTTTATTGTATAAAAGAAGTACTATATATTTCTATTCGTGTATTTATGGATGAATAATGGAAATTTTTTTAAATACTCTGGTAAGTAATTGGATGAAAAATATAAGCTCATAATTTCATGTTTATCTATATATTTGCAACCTCATATTTCTCTTATCCTACTTATATTTTTCAATTTGTTCATATCACTCTTTAAAAAATTATGTACTCTCAGTGTATCCAAAAGTTCTCTAAATAATGATATCGATTAACTCGAACTATAGTGATAAACTGTTCACGATTTGAGAAAAAGACCGAAGATTATTATTGTATATTACAAAATTATATTAAATGTGTGCTAAATTAATTTTAATATTGCACGAGAATACTCTTTTTAAATGATATTTTTAATTTTGATACTCATAGTTTTAAACACATTAAAAAATATATAAATTGTAGGAGTTTCAAATAAGTTTTATTATTTGAACATGTATTTAGTTTTGAGGGTGAATTAACTAAAAATCAAAATAAAAAGTAGTGAAAATTGCTAATTTTTTTTAATACATCACGGGGTAAATTTTTTCAAAAAATAAATAATTTAAAAATTATTTTTATACATCACGTAATAATACTCTCCATTTATATAATTTTATATCAATTTTATAATATTAAATAAACATAAATTTATATTTATGTTTATTCCTATTGTGATAAACGTTAATATTATCTATAAAAAAATTAACCTCTTTTCAAATATTATATTATCTTATAATTATTATAAAACAGTGACTTTGTATTTTTATATGGAAAGAATAATCCTAATCCCAAAACTAACATGATTCTAATTATTAATATATTTTTAAATATAATCAAATTCAAATGTAAATAAATATTAGTTTTAATTTGATATAAAAATAATTGACTATATATATTGGTTATATTTTAATGAAAGAATTAATCTTATAACTATTATGTAAGAGTGAGTTTGTATTTTTATATCATGTTAAATATTAATGGGTGATATGTAACTATCATTATTTCAAATATAATCTAATTTAATAATAGATTAATTTTAGTTAATTTATTTTTTAAATTATATTTGATGTAAAAAATAATTGATTCTATTTATTAATTATTTTTATTGGGAGAATTAAAAGGAGATTCAAAAGGCTACTAAGATAGTTAATTTTAAGTGAATATATTTAAATTTTATAAATTATGTAAATTTAAAAAGAGGAAATCCAAAGCTTGATGAATATTATAATAAATTTATTATTAAGAAATTAGAGAAAAATAAAATTCTTATAAATATGTATTAGTTTTTAATTTATTCTCTATAAATAATAATTAATTTTTAGTTTAAGAATTAAATTAAAAAAGTAAAAAGATTTAATAAAATTCATAATTATCATTTAATATGAACATGATTATATTTAAAATTTATAAATTTGTTAGGTAAAAATTTAAAAAAAATCAAAACACTCGTGAAAATTATAATAACTATTTATTATAATGAAATTAAAAAAACCATTTTTTTTCTAAATATGTATTAAAATTGTATAATTAAAAAATTACAAACCATAAAATGTAATTAAAAGTTATAAAAATATACATTTTAATGCATTTAATATTTTGAAAATTTTAATGTTTTTTGCATTTTCTTTTTCAAATTTTTAATATTATGTATATTAAATGTATTGAATTATTAATACATATAGTGTAGATAAACAAACTGATATTAAAGTAATTGTATCTTTTATGTTTTAGTTTGAAGCGTCTTCTGAAACCATGCATCGAAGTATATAATTATTTTGATAAATGTAAAATGTAAATGTTTTGAATTATAAATAAAAATTTATTTAATTAGATAAATTTTGAAATTGTAAAAGTTTTCATTATTATTATTGGTAGTTTTATATATTTTAATATAAAATTAGTTATTGTATATATTTTTATTTTACCTCAATTTTAACTTCATCATCTTGATTTTGATTTTAAATATTTTACTTTATATATTTTTGATATTTAACAATGTCATAAAATTGAAAAAATAAAATAAAATCTCTTAATTATAAGATAAAAAAAATGATGATTAGTTATAATATTTTAAATAAATAAAAATTTACTTACCATACGCACACGCTCTATTAACTTCCGACAAAAATTGTATGGACAAAAAAATGAATGACATATTAGTATCCCTCGGGTGTATATATATATAAATGATTTGAGTTTAAAGCAAACCTTAACAAATTTATCATGATATCTTTTTAAAAAATAAGCACCAAATTAAACCAATAAATTTAAAAAATCAATATAATCTTAGCTAAAAAAAATTGGTTTGTTTGAGTTAGATTAAAATATTTTTTTCTTTTTTATTAATAAATTTTTTTTTTTAATTTTTTTTAAACTCTTTTATTATAATTTCTAATATTTTTAATATTAATTTTATTATAAGTCTTAAATTTAAAATTTTGGGTTTCAATCAATTACTAATATCATTATATATATTAATTATAAAATAAAATAAAGATTTCAAAATAAGATAAATAGATAATAAGAAATACTAATGACTTACCTGATAAAAATTCTATAATTTTCATATCCAATTAACTTATAATGTTATGGATACTATATAAATTTTAATGATAAAAATATTAAATATAACATAAAATTAATATCTCTATTATAACTGCTTATTTGTGGTAAGTGTGATTGAGAAGTGATTGAGAAGTGTTATTCTTTGATAAATAATAAAACTGTAAAAAAAAATAAAGGATATGGAAATTTTAAGAAAAAATTTAAAAATTTAATAGTATAAAATTTAATATAAATATAATAAATTAATTAAATTGGTTAATTTTTACAAAATTTGAAGACATAAGAATACAATTAATTTTTTAAAATTTAAAATTAAATCTAATTAATAAAATATCGTTCGAGTTGAGTTAGTTAATATAAATTTTGCACACCATATCATATGATACACGTAAACATTTGATTCGAACTCCGTCCCCCACCCACAAGTAACATATCATTTTGCAATACAAGTCGACTACAATTCACATTTGAGCTCGCTCTTCACGATCACCTCCCTCGACGGTTAGTATCACTCTACGTGTCCTTAGCTTATCATGTCCTCTGAGTTCACCGACTCGTTCACTCCACCTGGAGATGACTCCGTCCGTAACACCGAGTCAACTCGACCCTATGACAACGATGGCTACTTAGGTTACGACCCACGCCTTTCTTCACAGCGCTATGACTTCGGTGATTCGGAATCCCTCAAAGACTCAGCCACCGATTCACCGATTTTCCACGGCGCCACTGGAGGCGATGTGTTTGGAGTGAATCCAGTTCTGGATTCTCCGTCCTCGCCGTTGATGTACTCTGAATCGAACGGGAAGGGTTTTGATGGAGGATTAGGTGGATCGGACGGTCCAATTTTGAACCCTCCGACCGAGTTGAAACCGGATGAGGGTTACGCGCTCAGAGAATGGAGGAGGTAACCTTTGATTCCCTTCAATTCCCACTCATTGTTTGATCAGTGGATGTTATTCACTTTATCTTGATTTTAAAATTCGAACAGTTTCGGTCCAATTTGTGGCCAATTATATTTTGACAGAATTTTAATTTTAGTCAATTGCGATAATTTCACGGAATGTTCAATCGTAGTCCCCTTGCTCAAAGTGAGGGAAAATCCATGTTTGGAACGAATTTGGAGTTCGTACGAAAATTAATGTTTACTACGAGGTCTTTGGATCGTCCGATGCCATAACAATCAGTGGCTAACTATTAAACTATCTCTCGGCACTGTCGCTCGTATTTTGTATTATGGTGAAAACCTTTTCATGCATCCAACTGTTAATGTTTTGATATTGTCTGTATGATATTCTAGAAAAGTAATTTAGGTTTAAAATATGTTTTTATGCTTTTAAGTTAGTGGTTCTGTGGTTGAAAGGTTGATGCTTTTAGTGAGAGCATGGGTAGAACTCATATCATATATTCGTGACAAATAGAGAAAATGCAATTCGGCTTGAGGAGAAGGAGAAGAGGGAAAAGGAGTTACTGAACCAGATAATTGAAGAAGCCGATGATTTCAAACTTGAATCCTATCAAAAGAGGAGAGTTTCTATGGAGAGCAACAAAACTGCCAACAGGGAAAAAGAGAAGGTGATTATGAATTTCTTTTAATATAACATACTCTGTTTTTTCTTTGTTTGGTACGTTAATTAAACTATTTTGCTTGATTATGTCATTGTCTTCTCTGCAGTTGCTTGTGTGATAAGTTGTCTTTGTCATAATGTCCATAAATGAGCTTTTGTTTCTATAAGTTCTGTTCTCAATCCAAATGCTTTCCTCATGGAGTTCGTTTCAATTTTCATTAGTTCTCAACATTTAGATCACTTATGGAAGTATATCTGGAATATGTAGTTGCCCAGATTTAACTGCAAGTCTGCAACTTGAAAAACTGTTGTAGTTTTCATTTTGTACTAGAAAGCCCATAATTTGCATTTGAGAATGTTGTTTATCTATCTCTAACTATTCTCCTTAAGTTACCCCGATGGTTGTATAGCCAAATCATGTGAATTTAAAGGCCTAACTGTATTACATTATAAATTTTTGCAATTAAAGGCCTGACCTATTTTATTATTAGGGTTGTCGAGGAGTTAAAACTCACATCTTTGCTAATATTTGAGACATTAAGTTTGTCTCTAAGCTGGGTTTATCATTCCATAGTGTATAATATATCCTCTGTATTTATATGTTTTCTTCCCAGTCATTTCTGGACACTCAAGAGAAGTTTCATTCTGAGGTTTCTAAGAATTTTTGGAAGGCAATTGCAGAGCTTATTCCTAATGAAGTGCCCACAATAGAAAAGAGAGGGAAGAAGGAAAAAGAGAAGAAACCTTCAGTCACTGTTATTCAAGGTCCAAAGCCTGGGAAGCCAACTGAGCTTTCGAGGATGAGGCAGATACTTGTTAAACTGAAGCATAACACTCCTCCCCACCTAAAGCTTTCCCCACCATCACAACCCCAAGATGGTGCCAAAAACAGTGGTGATGGTGGTGCGAAGGCTGCAAATGTGGCCACTCCTTCAAAGGCTGTAGTTGCTGCGTGAGCATCTTGTGAGAGTGACTTTTTCTCAGCATCTGTAGATTCACACATGTCATTGTAATAGTGTATTTTGTTAAAACATAGTAGTGTACTTTGTTACAGCATGGAAGTCATTGAGATGCCGAACATCATTATGTTTTATGGTAATATTTATTAGCCCCTGGACATCTTCTGCGATGCATATTTTACTGTCTTATTTCTTTCCTTGTATTTGTGCATATTTTACTCTCTCTCTCTCTCTCTCTCTCTCTCTCTCTCTCTCTCTCCCTCTCCCTCTCCCTCTCCCTCCCTTCCTTCCTTCCTTCCTCCCTCCCTCCCTCCCTCCCTCCCTCCCTCTCTCCCTCTCTCTCTCCCTCTCTCTCTCTCTCTCTCTCTCTCTCTCTCCCTCCCTCCCTCCCTCCCTCCCTGCCTTCCTTCCTTCCTTCCTCCCTCCCTCCCTCCCTCCCTCCCTCCCTTCCTTCCTCCCTCCCTCCCTCCCTCCCTCCCTCCCTCCCTCCCTTCCTTCCTTCCTTCCTTCCTCCCTCCCTCCTTCCTTCCCTCCTTCCTTCCTTCCTTCCTCCCTCCCTTCCTTCCTTCCAGTGGTATGACAAGCCAAACACATTTAAGTAAAACATCTTCCAGTCTTTGTCTACTTTAAAATCTTGTTTTGAGAAAGAGAACTGGTTAAAAGAGGTAGGAGAATTGCTGCAGGCTGCAGCCATATCCCTGTATAATAATGGAGCCTTATTATTAAAAAAAAAAAATAAAGAAGTATGGAAAACAAATCTTAATTCGTTGAATATAAATTTAGGAAATAACAAAGGAGGCACTTATAGTTTTTGAGAGTTCGAAAATTATTTATTAGCATTAGAATGTAAAATGAGTTTTCTATCAAACCTTTTCTCATTTAACGCGGTTTGTGTGTTAAAATTGTTTTATTCTATTTAAATCTTATTTTATCTTAGTTTTTTTTAGTGAATTTATGATTATTATAGATAATTATTTTTTAATTTTTATTGTTTTTTGTATTTTTATTTATCTCATTTAAATCTATTTAAGATTATATAAAATATTACATTATGTATCATTTTATTATTATTTAAACTTATTAAAAAAAATATGATGCTATAGATTTATAAAATTTGTGAATTAAAATATGAGATAATAGAATCAAACTTGTAAATTTCACACAATCCGTTCGCCATTTCATATGTGGATAATGGTTATTCACAAAATATGGACTGCGTGGACGGACATGATATTGTAATTTTGAAATTTAATTAACATCAAACAAGTTAAAATAAAATCAATATTTAAAATATTTTAGTAGTATAAATATTATGTTAGTTTTTTAAATTAAATAATTTTTTGAATAACTATTAAAAAAATGTGATTAAAACTTAGGAAACTGTTATCGCTTATAATCAAATATTATTATCCAAAACTATTAAAATCCATATAAGATATTATAATTATTAGCACAATCTTCCCTGAATTTAAAATCTTTTTTGTGTTAGTTTAAACCTTTTTTTTTTTCTTTCCATTTTAAACATATAACATGTTTGGTGATGTCAAATGAAGATATATAAGAATAAATTATATTGAATTATATTATATTTAATTTTTATATTGTTTGGTAACTATATATATAGTGAGATAAAAATTAATAATAATTATTTTAATAAAATAATTTATATTAAAAATAGTTTGTAATTTATTTTTATATAGTGTTATTACATATTAAAATACTCATTATAAAAATTTATTTAAATATAAAATATTATTTTTAATATAAAATAAAAGAAAAAATCAAAATACACAATTTTAAAATTAAAAATTTAAACAGATTAAATTAAATATTCAATAAAATTTAAAATTACCTCACAAAATTTGTACACAATTGTAATATTTTTATTTAATAGAATCCAGTAAAACACGTAACTATCTAAACATCATACAATCAGAATACTTAATACGGTGTAATAAATATATCCTAGTGCTTGTTGTCGTCGACGGTAACGGGCTGTTTTTTTTTTCTTTGAATCGCTAACGGGATGTTTAGTGTTATTGATAGTTGGAATATTGATTATTCCAACAGCTAATCTATTAATAACTGCAAAATTAGCTAGAGACGTTTCAAAGTGTACCCTTGTGGGGGACTAGAAATTGATACCCCTTCAACCTTGAATGTAAACTTAATCACGCAACGTTTAGAAGACGACGTATGAATTGTTAAGTCTCATATCGGCCAAAAGTAAGTCAATAGTGTTATTTATAAATCTGGGCAACCATGTAACTCATAAGGTGGCTTTTAGGTTCAGAGTTACGCCTGAGTTTCTAAGTTGGTATCAAAGCTAGTTTCTTGGCTTCTTCACTCTCCATCGACCCTTGTGTCATAAATTCAAACCGTGCCATAAATCCGGACTCTAGCTGATATGGAGGGGGATGTTAAGTCTCACATTGGCTAAGAGTAAGACAGCATTACTGCTTATAAGTCTGAGCAACCATCTAACTCACAAGCTAGTTTTTGGGTTCAGAGTTAGGCTTGAGTTTCTAATTTGGTATCATAGCTAGGCTCTTGGCTTCTTCACCCCTCATCGGCCCTCGTGCCATAAATCTGGATCGTGCTGTAAATCTAGACTGTGCCGTAAATCCGGACTCTAGCCGATGTGAAGGGGGGATGTTAAGTCTCACATTGGCTAAGAGTAAGGCAGCAGTGCTGCTTATAAGTCTGGGTAACCTTCTAACTCACAAACTGGCTTTTTTGGGTTCAGAGTTAGGCCTGAGTTTCTAAGTTGGTATCAGAGCTAAGCTCTTGGCTTCTTCACCCTCCATCGGCCCTCATGTCATAAATCCAGATCGTGCCGTAAATCCAGATTATACTGTAAATCCAGACTCTAATCAATGTGAAGGGGGATGTTAAGTCTCACATTGGCCAAGAGTAAGATAACAATACTGCTTATAAGTCTAGACAATCCTCTAACTTACAAATTAGTTTTTGGGTTCAGAGTTAGGTTTTGGTTTCTATGTTTGTACCAGAGCTAAGCTCTTGACTTTTTCACCCTTCATCGATCTTTGTGTCATAAATTCAGACTCTAACCGATGTGGAAGAGGGATGTTAAGTTTCACATCGATTAAAAGTAAGTCAGCAATGATGTTTATAAATCTGGATAATCTTCTAACTCACAAACTGTATTTTGTATTTAAAACTAAGCCTAAGTTTCTAAGTTAATCATTATTATGAAAGTTGAAACGTTTTATAGATGCAAATTAATAGACCTACCATCTTTCACTCTTTCAGGTTGAAATATGCACAACAGCTTAACAGTCAACTGTTATTTTTTATTTTTTTTTCGTCGGGGCTTGGTCATTGGTATTAAAGATAACGTGTTGTTACATGCTGAACTCGACCCTCACTTCCTTTATGACCAAACATTTTTGTAATAGTGGGACTGAACCACATGTACCATTCTGTGATGTGATAATTCAGTGGTCCATTTATATCGCTTTAGTGTTACAAATTTATAAGGATTAATAGAAAATATTAAATGCCCAAGGACTCTGAACTTTATCAATCCCATGAATACAACTGCCCATGTTTACTACATTGAGCAAATATTTAAAATGAAATTGGACCGTAGACTATTGGTTTTACACCTGTCAAGTGACGACTTTACAAATAAAGAGAATACCACAAATATCTGTGTTTTATATGATATAGGCTGGTACGATAACAAGGTCAACAGAAAAACAGTTGCTTAACTAGTTTCATATATAAGCTTAAGCTTTTTAAAAAATAAAAGTGAGACACAGCAGTGAATATAGAAGAGAGTAGTTAGTACAACATACTAACAAACAGTGAATTAGGATTGGCGATTTCACATCTTGCTCCCTCAGTAAATTGGACTAGGGAGAGAAAAAGGGAGGGCAACAATTAGACCATGGGGCAAATTTTCAAAACAAGTACAATATCACATGTGTAGAAAAATGAGCAACATTTGTTCAGCAAATAGTCATAACTAAAACCTAATTTTACAAAGATCATGAACTACAATTTTTCAATTAAACTTTACATTACCCACAAAAGCAAATCTTCGGTTAGTTATTAGGAAAATAGTTTTCTTACTACTATTGGGATGGTTTTAATTTAAACCTCAATCTAAATCACAGCTCCAGAGGCATCACCTACCATGCACACTAGGAGGAGATCGACCACCTCGCTCACTGCCAATATCATCTTCTGCTTCGCTCCCATCTAGGCAAAAGCCATTGTTGTTCACACTAACTTCGGAACTAGCATTACTGCTTGTGGCAAGGGGAGAGTCTGAAACACTGATCATTCTGCTACCTGTGGAACCTGATCTCACGCTGTACATGGAGGATGCGGGAATGTTCGTCATTAATGGCCGTAAATTGCCTGGAATGCTTCTTCGTATGTCCTGCATTCATTTGGAAAATGTCATAAAATGTGTCAACTTCTTGTTCTGTGTTTCATATATCATGCTTAATTGATTTAATTTATGAAGAAAATTGATTATGCTAACATGTAGGAGGGAAAACAAACAGTTCACTGATAAAAGGTCTTAATCCCGCACTATTACAAAGAAGAGTAGATTAACAAACAAACAATCAAAAAAAGAGTATGCATACATCAAGCAACACTATCATGAGAGAGGATACTAAATATATTAAAAGAAACGCATCATTCTACAACCAGGCATCCAGAACTACTGTCAAGTGAGAGAGGATATCAAGGAAGAGATGCGTACCATATGCCTTATGGCCATATCCAGAGATTTCTTTGACAGTGTTCTACCAAAGCCTGAGCTGTCTGGGGATGAAGATGACTTCACAGAAAGGTTGCTATGAGGAGAATGCTTATCATCTATCTTTGACGGTTCCAGTTTTCGCATATTTATTACCCTTTCCACCATTTTGGTTCCAATTAAAACAGGACTAACATTGGTGTTAGCTTTATGATGTACACGGCTCACTGCAGGCATAGAACTTCCACTGGTATGAGTAACACCATTGAAAGCTCGTCCCCTGGAAGGAGAGCACGATTGCCGCTTTGGTCTTCCATTTGATCCAGGTTCAACAGAAGAAGATCGAGAGCAGGGAGCTCCAGGTCTACCCCTGGTTGCTGATGCTGGCCTTTCAGGAAGAGATGTCCGTAAATTTGGTGGTGTGTCAAGTGAGAAACCAGGCATCTCTGAAGGCTTCCACGGTCTGGATCTCACTGTTGGGGATGTGCCACGTGATGGAGGATTTTTTGGTGCCGTAGAAGCTGGCTTGGAAACTGAAGAGGAAGACTTGGATAGAGAAGCTGATGCATTGGGTGCAGTGGATGGTGTGAAAGGTCGACGAGTAGGTGTTGCTGCTCTTGATGTGGACTTTGGTGGAGGCACAATGGGTCTGGAAGTTGGTGTCGAGGACCTTGCCGTCGACCTTGATAATGGCGTAGAGGATCTTGAAGGAACTGTGGGCTTAGCTGTACTACTGGTGGCTTTAACCATATTACCTGAAGGCTTAGCCATGGGAAACATTGACTTAGCTGCAGAAATGCTGGGCTTGCTTGAAGGCAAAGTTGCTCTAGAAGTAGGAGTTGAGGGTCTTGAAGGTTTAGATGCAGTAGTCATTGTGGAACGTCCAGTTGGTGTTGCAGGTCTTGATCCTGGACCCCCTGACGAAGACGGCCTCCGAGTCCCAGCACTTGAAGAATTCAACCCAGCCAACGAAGTTGGTTGCTTAGATATCAAGCTGCTCCTAGCTGTTGGCTCTAGCTGGGAATTTGCTAGCTAAGAACAGATGCAGTAGTAATTTAGCATTGCTTCACAATCTGATAATATTACAATTTAATAGAAAAAAAGGTTCCCCAGAACATCTATTTTATTATTCCGTGAGAGTAATGATGAAGACTGAAGAGGAACATTAATTAATGCCTAGCAGTAAAATATTTCCAAACTGGTATCTATAAGTAAATATAATACTTTTCAAGAATGCAAGTTCAAAGTGAAGTGATCCTGTTTGTATCACATGCAAGAAATTGAAAAGGTTTATGAACGTGCATGACTAATTTTCGAGTAAATAAAGCTTCACATTGTTGTGTTATGGGCCCAGTAAAAGTTGATAAATAGTTTGCAACTACTTGCTCATGGAATCCCATTTCTATATCCTCAAGGCAGTTGGAAAAAGTACAAACCAAAAACCATGTACAATTCGTGACTTTTGTTAAACACTCATTTAATTCAAAAACTTTGGAATAAGAAATGCTAACCAAGTTACAATTACAAAGCAGTCTTACTCTAGATTTTAAAGCCGTTGGGTGAGCCTTTGGGGTTCCAAGCTGACTCATCATGGTCTTCTGTGATTCCATCTCCAAGGAAGGAAACAAAGGAGTCCCTGGAGGAGTTAAAAGCCTGAAACCAAAAGAAAATATATTACTAAACTTAACCACCTCAGAAGATACTTAGAAGAACTTGATTCGGCAAATACTGAATGCAGAATTCAGTGAATTCATGCTTGGAGGAGAAATCACCACAAACGCATACTGTTAAGTATGCATCATAGAAATAAAAGCAATTATATGGAATTTTCTCTTCTTTTTTCCCACAAAAACAGCTTGATGAGCGTTTGTTAATCAGAAGTGAGTATCTCTAAATGTCAAGCAGACAGGTGGCATCAGAAGAATTCAAACACGAAGGAAGCTCCAGTTTTCGCTACCTCTATAAGACTAAAATCACCAAAGACCTCACTAGAATCCTCATGTGCTCAATAGAAGGTCGGGATGTTAGTCACATGATCAGCATGAAAAATGTAACCCTTTTTCACATACATGGCAACCAACGACTTTTATTCATACTTAAAAAAAATGTCAACCAAGGAAAAATATGAATTGAACTATGCCCACATCTGTAAAGTCATTTATACATAGTTTCAATCATTAGGATATATGAACTTGATGGTGAAAAGAAAGTGCATAATATTTCTTTTTCCTTTCTTTTTCTCCATAGAAATACAGAGAAGCAACAACAAAAGATCATGATAAGACATTAAATTCCAATAGAAACGAAACAAAGAAAAACTTATCGACTTCAATAGGTGGAGCTTTGATACGAGTAGAATTCTTTATTTTCAAGCTTTTCTTGAAGCTCTTTGGCAGTCAAGAACGAGATAAAATACTACAAGATGATAGCAAATTACCAATCATAGTCATTCTTATCACTGTCAGAATTAAGGAATTCATCAGCAACAGTCTTTCGTGGAGGCGCTGGCGTTGATGATGAAATATTAAAAATGGGAGAGGTCCCGGGTTTGGATCCTGTGAAAATGGAAGTCACGCGATAATAGGAAACAATTTATAATTCCAACCAATACCTATAATTAGAAGTTTCAAACAAATAAATATAAATAATCCTCAGAAAATTCAAACATAAGAAGAGATCTAAAATCGACTTTTATATGGACATTTAATCTTCTTAAAAGAAAATACCTAATGGTGCATCAAACTCTTCAGAGTTGTTAAGGAGAAGATCGTTGCGTTCCTTTTCCCGTTTCTTCATCTCTAAGAACAACGCAAGGTCTTCATCTTTCTCCTTCATCATTGAGGCTTTCAACTGCTGCCTCTGCCTCATCGCCGCTTGCATTTGAGATTCCTGAGCCCTAAAACTTCGATTCATTGCTGAATCTCTAAGTTTACTAACCGCAAAATATCCCAGAAATCACAGATCAAAACAAATAATTAATAAAACAAAGACCTACAAACTCAACTTTAGACTCTCCCTCACGTTTCTAACCATCAAAAAATATTTCAACACCAAACGCGTAGTTTTAATCGAAAAATTCTTTGATAAAACCAATTTCAGCAAACCGCTAGATCTGAAACCCAACTCAAACGGTGAAAGACTCGGAAGCACTAACTCGAACACTCCAAATAAGTATTTCAACTAGCTTTCTCTGGTACTTAAAGATATTCGATAATGTGAGCGTTGCAGAGGACTGAATGGACTGGAGTTATCAGCTCGAAGGAACAGCCATTATCGCAAGTTGAAGCTCGAATATCTACAAGTCAATGGATGATAAATATTGACTTCTAAAGAACAACCATTGTTCCACAAAGAAGATGTGAAATCTAACCTAGGGAAACTCAGAGACTGGAAATTGCTGAGAGAGATGAAGCTAGAAGAAGAACACGGAGACTTCACGGTGTGACTGAAAAGAGGTGGGAGGTAGGGGAGAGAGTGGCAATAAATGGTAATTAAGTGAAGTTTTAGTGTCCGAAATGGGGAACAAGAATGAGATTGGATCGTACAGTTCTCATGGTTTCTCTCACTTTAAGTTGTGATTTTATAGTGGGTGAATAATCACGATATTACCCTCTTTTTATTTTATTATTTTCCTTCCTGATTTTTGAATTTTGAAACCAGGATATTTACGGATAAACCCCTTAAGTTTTCGGTATTTCTGATCTCCTTTTCGTGGGGTCCTTCAATATTCAGGGCCGAGTTTGGGTCTCGTGGTGGGCCGTGACTTCTGTTATACTTCTTACGGCAATGGATGGAATAAAAATAATATATTTATTACCTAAAAGATATATTTTAAAAATAAAATTATATATATTAAAAAATTAAAATAATTTAAAATTTAATCTTTACTTACATAATCATCAAATCTTTAACAATTAATTAAAAGATATTATTGATAAATAAATATTTTTCTTTACAATTAAAATATATATTTTAATTATTGATATTTATTTTTATCTTTCTTTCTTCTTCTTTTTTAACACAAATAATACATATATCAATTATTAACACTAAATGGATGGCACGGTGGTATGTGTTAAAAATATTATAAAAATAACCTAATAATATAATAACTTAATATATATTATTAGTATTGTGTTAGATTTATTGGTATGTTATCTCGATTATAAATTTATATATAAGGAATTCTATATGTTATTATTTATTAGAGCTTAAAGTTGTTAGTCAAAATTTATGATTGATTTGATATTAATATGTATACTTTTATTTATAATTAGGTATAATATCCTTATCTATTAATTAAAACAATTTCATCTGTTTTTCTAAATTTATTATATAATAAATTATTGTAAATAAATTTTCCTGCTCAAAGATATATTTGTTTCCCTCGAGATGAATGATGATGTTTGGCTGTCAGAACAAGCTTACCCTATAAATGGAGTGGGATATTTCCAGTTCCGATGAGCCACCGAATTGAGAACTTGGAGATTAATGCATACCTTTTCTTTAGGACTTCACGTGCTTTTGTTGTTTGCTATTTTTAGCAGTTCACATGTTTATGACTAATTTATTAACTAATCATGAAGCTTTTTTAGAAAGAAAAAAAAAAACTAATCATGAGCTTCGAGCTTGAGCCCCCTAATTTGTTAAAAATTGCTTAAAACGGAATTTTGCAATTGCTATGAGAAAAGTAACTTCCAAGTAAAATAATGACATACTAAATAATAATTATTACTATTTCAAAAGTAAGGTGTGAAAGTTTTTGCGTCAAAAAATTACTATTCCAAAAAATTTGTTTTGAAATCAACTCATTCATTTTTTAATTTTTTTACTTAAATATGTGAAACATTTTAAATAAAAACATTAACTTGAAATACTGATATTTGAAACTAAACTTCATACTTCTTAGGACTTTTCGATTAAAGAAATTTAGTTGAGCTACACATTTTTTAAGAGATAAAAATGTCTTTTATATAGGATAATTTACAAGTTATAAATTATAAGAATGATATGTGTTTGGTTCTAACAGAGTTAAACTTTTAAAATCAAAAATTTATAAAAAAAAATTAGATCTATTTTAAAAAAAATTAAATAAACATGAAAAAAGAAAATAACCAATAAAAATATAGTAAAATATGTTAGAAATATGAAACAATAAAATTTATAAAAGATAAATACACATTTTAAAGGAGATTTTAGATGTAAAAATGTCTATATTAATTGACTTAGAAACTAAGGTCTAACTCTGAACTCAAAAATTAGCTTGTGAGTTAGAGAGTTATTCAGATTTATAAACAACATTGTTATCTTACTTTTAACAAACGTGGGACTTAACATCCCCCTCCACATCGACTAAAGTTCGGATTTATGGCACGGTTCAGATTTACGACATGAGGGCCGATGGGAGTACAAAGAAGTCAAGAGCCTAGTTCTGATACAACTTAAAAACTCAAACCTAACTCTGAACCCAAAAACTAGCTTGTGAGTTATAAGGATTATTAAGACTTATAAACAGTATTGTTGACTTATTCTTAACAAATTTGAGACTTAACAAATTGAATATAATTCTATTGTAACGGATATGAATATTTCTACTCAATAAATTAATTTTTTAAAATTAAAGAGTTTATAATTATTTTAGAATTTAACACAATATAAATATGTGAATTGAAATTTAGAATGATAGTCTTATCCACACAAAAAAATGTTGAAATTGATTAAAAGAAAAGAAAAAACAGACCCATAGATTCAAGAACATGCTTATTATAAATCCAATTGAAAACAACAAAATAAACTGTCCATTATTACTTCCATTTTGATATGCATCGATCATCATGGTGTCACATACATGAAATTCGCCTTTCTAAGTAACATCTTATATGGTACTCTTATATGATAAATATTAAAATTACATAGTATTTACATTTACATTATTTTATGAATAAATATATTGTATAATTTTCTTAAAAAATAATATTTTCAAAAATCAATATTTTATCCTATGATACATCTCAATTAATATAAATACAAATTTATGTATCATAGAATATCTAATTTGATTTTATCTATTTCGATCCATAAAACCAATATATCTAATCAGATATTGATCTCTTATGAGTGGAGGCCAATAACTCTATTCGAATTGTTATAAAAAAAACTTCATTATTTTTAAAACTAAAACATTATTTAATATAATATATTTTATATTTTATATTGAAAAATGAAGAAGATATATACGAAGATATTTTCTTACTTTTTTAGAGATTTTTTTTTATTTATAATGAATATACATTCAATTTTCATTTAATTTTTTTTCATTAATATTATAATAAATAAATTCTAAAAAATTAAATTTTTATAATAATTTTTTTACATTATTAACTTTATTTAAGATAAAATTTCAACATTTGCATGATATACATATTTATTCAATAAAATTGATAATATTTTTTATTTAAAAATAAAAAATAATTTTTTTTATAATAACTCAAAAATTAAAATATAATAATATCATTTAGAAGAAATATAAAAAAATAGATAGTTATAAATATGATGAGATTTAAATTTTGGTTTAAATGATAGATAAATTTTTGAAAACTGTATGAGATGGAAAATTAAATTTAGTAAAATATAATATAGATATTAAAAATGATTATTCATAATTATTTTTTTAAATAAATAATTGTAAAAGTAGAAAAATATGTTTGAAACGCGATTCTTTTAATTCTAAAATTATAATTTTAAAAGATTTAATTTAATTTAAAAAAAATTATATTTTGATGGATCCAATGATCATCTTCATCCAATCTAATTCGTTAATTTTGTATATAATTCATGATCCAAAATTTATCCTTTTGACATGTGAAAAATATTTGTGAAATTAAATCTTTTTATCAACGCACGTACTATTTAGTAATGTTTCATTATGTATTATAATATCCATAATATCATTAACATATCCACGTTTATACTAATGCTAATGCTGATATAAGAAATTTCCTCCTACAATATTATTATAATCTATATTGATATTTCATTAATTATTCAATATTTTTTTAAAATTTAAAGTATCAATATATTTGCAAATATTAATATTATAATCCTTACATATACGTGATCAAAATCTAAGCACAATTTTATTTTTTAAACTGATTCAAGATTAACTCTTTCTTGTGCTATTTATCTATTGATTTTCTGTCTATATATATAAAGTTAAAAACTACCTGCAGAGAACTATTTTTTGGTGCTTATTTATTTATTTATTTGGTATGCATTGATTTTGCAGGTCAATGGGCTCTGAACCGCTGAGCTTCACGGCTAATGACTACCAAGGTTGGCGAACACAACTTTAATTTCTTGCAAACTAAATGAAGTCTCTTTGTAGCGTCAATAGTAATTTAGAAATTATACGGTTTATAAAGCAATTATTATCTCAACAAAACATTTAGACAATAAGAATCATCTTAGCCACATCGGGTAAAAATAAAATTAATTCAACAAAATAGAATAATGATACCAGAAATTTAACGTGATTTACCCTTTAATTTGGGTTAAGTTTACGGGACAAACTTTGAAAAATATTTCTTCCACTAATAAAATTAATGGGTACAAATGGAGAGGCAATACAACAAATTGAGACAAATCTAAAATAGTATCACATTTTCCAAACTCACTATTTTGTCACTCCTCTTTTAGAAAAAAATCTTAATATTTTTCTAAGATATTCTTTTTCACTTTCTTACACAAAACACTATTTTTCTTTAAAGGAAATTGTTCATTTGGCTTTGTTTTGTTTCTCTTCTTGTTTTGATGTGTTGATGATTTTTAAGGCAAAGACATTGTCTATTTATAGACAAAATTGCATATCAATGTTAGATGCACCTAACATTTGTGGTTGCACCTAACATTTGTGGTTGCACCTACCATTTATGGTTGCACCTACCATTTATGGTTACACCTACCATTTGTGGTTGCACATAACATTTATGGTTATACCTACCATTTGTGGTTGTACCTACCATTTATGTTTTCTTCCTCTTCAATGTAGGATGGACTTACGAATCTCCCCATCCCGACTACATAGAAGGCTCCACCAATCTAGCAGCTAAACGACAGTATTCAAAACTTTATCTTGGGAGAATTTTCGTCAACATATTTGATCCATTTTCTTCTAAATGGATCTTCTCAAGTTGTAATAGTGTCTTCTCCATTACATCCCTAATCCAGTGATATCTCACATCAATATGTTTTGATCTCGAATGAAATGAGACATTCTTTTCAAGATAGATAGCACTCTACCTATCACAAAATAACTGATAATTGTCTTGTTGCAACCTAAGTTCTTTCAAGAAATTTTTCATCCATAGCAACTCTTTATATGTTTTCGTTGCTACTATAAACTCTGCTTCGGTAGTGAACAGTGCAACATATTTTTTTAACTTTGACTGTTATAACACAGTTCCCCCTGCAAATGTAATCAGGTAACCTGAAGTGGATTTTCTAGAATCCACATCACTAGCCATATATGCATCTGTGTATCCAACTAACACAGGTTTGTCATTTCCAAAACATAGGCATATTTTGGAAGAACCTCGAAGATACTTGAAAATTCATTTCACTACAACCCAATGTTCCTTTCTTGGATTTGAAACAAATCTACTAACGATTCCAACTGCATGAGTGATAACTGGTCGTGTACAAACCATGGCATACTAAGACTTTCAACTATTGAAGCATATGGAACCTCTTCCATCTATTCCTTCTCTTTTTCTTTAGAAGAGCTCTTCTTAGAATTTAGCTTAAAGTGATTAGTAAGAGGACAACTAATCGCTTTAGCCTTATCCATATGAAATCTCTAAAGTACTTTCTCAATGTATTTCTCCTGTGACAACCATAATTTATTGGCAGCTTTGTCTCTAATAATAGTCATGCCAAGAATCTGTTTTGTTGGCCCAAAGTCTTTCATGGAAAAAGACTTACTCAACTGTGTTTTCAATTTGTTGATTCTAGAAATATTTCGGCCAATAATCAACATAGCATCCACATAGAGCAAAAAAATAATGAAATCAACATCAAAGAATTTCTGCACAAAAACACAATGGTCTAAAGTAGTCTTTTTGTAGCCTTGCTCCCCATAACAGACTCAAATTTTTTGTACCATTGTATTGGTGCATGTTTTAAGACGTAGAGACTTTCTTCAATTTGCAAACATAATCTTTTTTTTCCTTTTGCTGAAAACCCTCTGACTGCTCCATGTATATCTCTTCTTCCAAGTCACCATGTAGGAAGGCAGTTTTGACATCCATTTGCTCAACCTCTAAGTCAATACTTGTTGCTAACCCTAGCACAATACGAATGGATGTCATTTTTACAACTGGAGAGAAAATCTTGTCAAAGTCAACACATTTTCTTTGGTTGAATCATTTGACAACCAGTTTGGCTTTGTATAGCGGACTAAAACTGTGTCCTTCATGCTTCACCTTGAACACCCATTTATTTTTCAAGGTCTTTTTCCCTTTAAGAAACTTCATCAGCTCAAAGGTTTTGTTCTCATACAAGGACTTCATCTCATCTTGCATGGCTTCAATCCATTTTTGTTCGGATTTGTCATCCATGACCTTTTCATAACTCTCAAATTCTCCCCCATCAGTGAAAGTTACATACTCATCTAAAGGATATGAGGTAAAGGTTCGTCTCACTCTATCACTTCTTCTCAGTGGAACAGGAGAAGCCACATGTGTTGGTACTGGATAATAAGCATAATCATTTCCCTCATCTTTAGAACCAACTTCTATGGGAGCATCATCTTCATCAGGTGGATAAACCTAGTCTTCATCTCCAACTTGTCTTGGCACTGATGTTGGAGGAATTAATTCCAAATCTGATGAGTCACCATTGGAATTAGGAACACCTTTCTTCATTTTGATAATATCTTTAATGGTTTCATCTTCAACAAATACATCATCACAGCTCCTGACAAGTCTCTTTGCAACCGGATCGTAAAATCTATAGCCAAATTAATTTTGACCATAGCCAATAAAAATACACTTTCTTATTTTGGCATCAAGTTTGGATCTCTCATCCTTGGGGATATGAACAAATCCTTTGCAACCAAACACTTGCAAATGATCATAGGAAACATCTTTTTTCTGACCACACTTTATCTAGAACATTCATCTTGAAAGGAGTACGGGGTGAAAGATTCAACACATGTGTAACTGTGAGTATGGTTTCACCCCAAAAAGTTTTAGGCAACTTTGCATGTGAGAGTAGACATCTAACTATCTCCATCAAAGTTCTGTTCATCCTCTCAGCTAAGTCATTCAACTGCGGTGTCTTTGGAGGTGTCATCTGATGCTGAATATCATACTTTTTGCAAAAAGCATGGAAAGGTCATGTGTATTCTCCACCATTGTCTGTCTGGATGCACTTCAGCTTCTTTCCAGTCTATCTCTCAATTGAGGAATGAAATTATTTGAAGATATCTAGCACCTGATCCTTTGTCTTTAGAAGATATACATATATCTTCCTTGAATGATCATCAATGAAAGTCACAAAGTATTGAGCACTACCAAGTGACTTTGGCATTGGTCCACACAAATCTGAATGAATCAGATCTAAAATATTATTCATTCTGGAAGGAGGGAAACTCTTGAAAGTAACCCTATTTTGCTTTCCTGCTAGATAATGAACACATTTCTCCAAATATACTTCATCCATTTCGGGCAATATCTTCTTTTTGGCTAGACTTGTCAAACCGTTTTCACCCATGTGACTGAGTCTCTCATGCCATAACTTAGTTGCACTATATTTCTCTATGACATTTATTGTGTTAGTGGAGAGCTTCGTTTGCATTATATACAGAGTTGTATGTTTCTCACCTCTAGCCACTACTAAGGAGCCTTTTGTAAGTTTCCATTTGTCATAAATGAAAGAGCTGCAATATCCTTCATTTGCAAGTTTGCTCACAGAGATCAAATTCAAGCGCATATCTGGAATATGCTTAACATCCTTCAGAAATAGTCTGGTTTTGTTCTCTGTTTCCAATAAAACATCTCTTCTGCCTACAACCTTTGACAAGCCTTCATTTCCCATTCTAAAACACCAAAACTTACAGGTGTGTATGATGAGAAAAATTCTCTATGTAATGTAGCGTGAACTGTAGCACCATTATCAATCACCCGGTTGGTCTCGTGTGATGCAAAATTGACAAAATCTTCATCATAAACGATATTGAACTCATCTATGGTATTTGTTTGTTCATCATCACTGTTGTAGTCTTTCTTCATTACTTTGCCTTGGTTCGTTTCTTGTTCCTTCTTGAACACCCGACAAAATTTCTTAATGTGACATTTCCTCTTGCAGTGATGGCATTCAACATTGGAAATTTTGTTTGATTTGCCTCTACTCTTGCTTCTGGGTTTTTGTTCTTTTTACAGTCTCCTTCCTCTAGACTCTGTGTAAGGGCTTGTGCTTCTGAATCTCTTTCCTTGTTTTGTTTCTCATATGAGAAAAAGGCTTCTACAACAACTTCAAACTTCATCTTGTCTTTTGCATAAGTCAAAGTTGTTGTGATATGATTATATGATGAGGGTAGTAATGCCAACAACATCACAACTTTCTCTTCATTGCCGAAACTCGCATTAAATCTTGCTAAGTGAGAAAGCTTCTTGTTGAAATCGCTAACATACTACATCATGCTCATATTATCTTCCTTCCATAAAGAAAATTTATTGGCAAGGTTCTTTGACATGTACACGTTTTCTAGAGTCTCTTATGTTTCTTTAGCAGTCTTGCAATTTTTTTATTTAATATTTTGCAAGACATTGTCTGAGAGATTTAGACGGATTGTACTAGCTATAATCTCATATTTTCCTCCCATTGTTACTCGGTGACGATTGCTACCTTCTTTTCTTTTTCCAACAACGCCTTATGAATTTTCTATTGAATGAGAATATCTTTCATCCTCTTTTGCCATAAAGAGAAATTATTATTGCCATTAAATTTCTCAATATCTACCTTCTAGTTTGACATTTTTTTACTATGTTTCTTTTTCTGCAAATAAATACGCTCTGGACCTAATAAAATATTTTCTGATGTGACAAATCAGTCTATGTTGCAACCACAGAGCATATTAAGAATTTTACTAGACCAGCTCTAATACCAGTTGTTGGGCACAACAGGTAAAAATAAAATGAATTTAACATAGTAGAATAATGACACCAGAATTTAACGTGATTTATCCTTTAATTTGGGCTAAATCCACGGGACAAACTCTGAAAAATATCTCTTCTAATAAAATTAATGGGTACAAAGTAAGAAGCAATACAACAAATTGAGATAAACCCAAAATAGTGTCACCGCATAAGTGTTTCCCAAACTCACTATTTTGTCACTCCTCTTTTAGAAAAATATCTCAATATTTTTCTAAGATATTCTTACACACAACACTATTTTTCTTCAAAGGAAATTGTTCTTTTGGCTTTGCTTTGATTCCATTCTTGTTTTTGTGTGTTGATGATCTTTAAGGCAAAGACATTGCCTATTTATAGGCAAAATTGCATATCAATGATGCACCTACCATTTGTGGTTGCACCTAACATTTGTGGTTGTACCTTCCATTTATGATTGCACCTAACATTTGTAGTTACACCTATCATTTATGATTGTACCTATCATTTATGGTTACACCTACCATTTATGTTTTCTTCCTCTTCAATGTAGGAGGGACTTACAAATGGTTTAACGAAAATGGTTCAAAATCATGAATGAGTCTGGTTAAAATTAAAAAACGTTCCAACTATTAATCACTTCACAATTAAGCGGAAGTTTCAAATATCAAAACACAGGCTCGAATAAGAGAATGCTAAATATAGCTATCCCTTTCCATTTATGAAACTAGCTGCATTAGAGAAAAACCAATGGCTGAAGAACAAAATTACTTGTCAACAGCCTTATTATAAACAGAAAATAGCAGAATCAACAATGAAACATTTCAGTTATGATCTGAACTTGGATTGTTGAATTGGACAAGTTTGCCCCAAACGAGGTTATAACAGTTCAAGAATACTGGAGTTGATCACAAGAATAATGGAGGTCAAAAGAATGTACAGTTGGAGATTAAAGGTATCATGCATCATCTGGATCACTTCCACCTATCTGCATCTCAAGACGAACACAATAACCGCTTCCATCTGGACCCAGAACTTTGACCCTGTCCAAAGTAAAAACTGATAAACTAAAAAGGGAACTACTATCACAAAAACATGACAACTTATCATTAGATACAGTCACGTGAGCGAAATTGTACCTACTATATCATTTGTGATCCATTACAAATTTGTGATTAAAATTAAAATTATTTTTCTCTCTAAATGTCTACTTACCGCTCAAGTACAGATTTTCCTTCCTTGTACTTCTGGCTCTTTTCATGTGCGGTCTCCTGAAAGAAACAATTAGAATAACTAACAGCCACAGAAGATGTGCCCAAATTACACAAATCACAATCTTACATATTTCCACCCCACAATGGATCCACAGCCAATGCAGAAAATGTCAGCAACAGTGTGCAACCCAGTCATCATCACTCTATCTTCTGTCTCCCCAATTGAGGTGTTCATGCTGTCAATAATTTGACATGAGAATTACATCTATGGCTATGAGGGATGCTGAACTTGTAATAATTCATGTTGTCCTTGACGATAATACTCAACCTCAAATTTCAGCTCTACAAAAATGATGCCTCTAACCAGCTCTATTCAAATATGATTAAAACTAGTATCGACAGAAAACACAAAGCTATTATACTATGGCTAAAATCATGATCCCTGTCTATTGTGTAATAAAACAGATTCAAGAAGAAAAAAGGAGCAAGCAACATTTCGTCACAAACCAAGTTCAGCACTCCTGGGTAAGGACCTAACTGGTAAATGGCATCCATAAGAAGTTGGTACGTGGCTCAGTTGTGCTAATATAGTATCAGGTTATTCTTAGATGTATTAGGTGTTGTGGTAATGTAAGGAGAAGGTGCCCAAGATCAAGAAACACTTACACCTTATTGAAGAGATATGCTCTCCCATGCCTGCTGTGGAAAGACTGAATGGAACAACAACATAGGCAAAATATGTAGTCAGAATATTTCCTTTCTTAGAAACCCCTCCCCCAATTAACATTTGTTGGACACCCGAAGTAAAAATGTAGGTATAAAGCAAGTTGTTGAGTATAACAAAGGAGAGCCTTCAACATATTGTGTCATCATTGAGGCATGTGTGAAGACTATTAAGAACCAGAACTAAAACCTAACTTATGCTTACTAATTTAATATATAGAAAGCAAAACTTGACCCACAAAGGAATGAAACGTTCAACAACAACGATGAACAAGGGATGCCATCTCCATGCTACTTGACATTATAGTAAAAACAAGTCATCAAAATAAGATAGGTTCCGTTTAATTTCAAAATTACTGATAGAAAGTACTAACATTGCCTAAGACTTACATTCTTCAACGCAAATGAAGGATACACAGTTAGCCAAATTCCAAAACAACTCTTTTAACAAGGCTTGACACTGGCATTTGACATGTGAAGGGAACTTATTACAGTACCATAAGGCAACAAAGAAAGGAAAAACTTGGTCCCGTAAATTTCGTCCACAATAAGGTTTCAAAACCAGAATTATGGTTACTCCAGGCTAAGCAACAAATTCCATTAAAAGAAAACAATCAACAAATAAACACATCATAGGGTATTTAAGGTTGAACTAATTGTAATTGAGTGAAGTTAGTTTGTTTGTTTGCTAAGGGGTATGTGACCAATCAGGTGCTAGCACACACTTGTATATAAACTGTTGTAAGGATTACATAACTCAATGAATAAAGAATTGTTTCAGCTCTCTCTCTCTCTCTACCACTCTCTCTGTAATTCTTTTCATTTGTTCGCATTTAATACTGAACAACTAATATGCAAGTGGTATACTGTAAGAGCCATTTTCTGAGTTCTCAACAATTCATGCATTTAACACTTGAAGATGCAAGCAGAGGAATTAAGAATTAAGTGAGGCACCCGATCATCATCTCTTAAGCTGGTAAAAGAGGAGATGAGTAATTCAAAAGAAAAGAAAAAATATCCGTATAAACAACTACCCATACCATAATGAATTATAGTATCCTGATAGCCAAACACCCAATTGACATCTGATAAAAATCTTTAAGAAATGAAATCTCCAAAAAATAATAATAATAAATCATGAATATATATTAAAGAATATATTTGCATAACTCCTAATTTGAGACCCAAATACTACATGAACCAATAAAAAGGTATGAGATAATGAGATTCTGAGAACCCACATGAGAATTTATGTGAAATCAAAGATAAAAGACACAAGGTAGAGCGATCAAAGGCTGAAAAGAGACCAAAGACAACCTTGGAAATGATGTCTTCACAAAGCGCAAGATGAGTCCGGCAATGTTTGCAGCTGTATATCTTCCCTTCTGGATTCACCACAAACAATCTCCCCATGTCTTCCCTCCACACCCAGAAATCTATAATACCAAAACAAGAGGATTCTGAGCAAGAATCAAAGATTGGATGAAGATTCAAACAAAGAGTTTTTAAGAAAAACGAGGGGGGAAAAGTAACAAAAACAAATATGAATATGGTGAAAACAAAGAAAAGAAGGCAAAGGATTGAATATAGTATTACCTTAGCTGCTATGCTCTCTGATTTAGCTTGCAGTCGCAAGAAATGTGGTCCGAGAAGCCATCACATTTCTCAATTATATCACTTTTTTCTGTAAAAGTGGTACTTGACAAGACGTGTGTATTACGATCCATTTTTTTCTCTGGTCTTTTCAGTTTTTATGTCTTTTTTGAAATAAGATTTTTTTAGAGGAAATAAAAATAATACATATGAGAGCATGTTATCAAATTTCCTTTAGTCTCTTTAATGTATGAAATTTTTTGTTTGGTGATTTTTTTTATATATTAATCTCCATTTATGAAGCATCAAATATTTATCCACCCTAACCTTTTTTCAACACTCCATTTGTGTCGTCAAAGAGATAGAATTTCAAGTTTGAGTATGATTTCACATCGTAATGTAATAATGCATATCTCAAGATAGTTTGAGTACTTTTAAATTTTAAGTATTTAAGCATTGCTGCGAAATCAAAATTTGATTTAGATACCTAAACATGATATTTTGGATTGAAATTAACTACAATAAAGTATTATTATTTTATTTAACAATGACAAATACGATTTGAATCTCAATTTTCATATATTTTTGTATTGAAGTTATAGAAAACTTTTGAAAAATTATTTTAAGTTGAAGTATCTAAATGGTGACTTTATTTAAATTAAATATGTTAATTATTCATTTTGTTTAGAAAAAATATTTATAAATTAATTTATTTTGTGAAAAACATGTCATTAAGTCTTTATTGTGAAAAAAATATGATAAGATCTTATTTTTCCTTAAATATAATAGAATAATATATATATCGCATATATGTTTATATTTTTTCATATGTATATGTGTACAAAATTACTATTTAATTAAAAAATTACTCAAATTAAAAAAAAAATTCTTTCAAAACTAAACAAAATTTTCAATATCTAAAATCATACATTAAATAATATAAATTTAATTTAAATTTGATAGAAAGATTTTTAAAAAAATTTGAATAATTTTTTTAATTAAAAATTACTTCATTAAATATATGTCTATAAAAAAATAAAAACATATGTCAGGTATATTATTTTTTTATATTTAACAAAAAAATTAAATTAATATTATATATTAAAAATATATTTTTTAAATAAAGAAGTTAATAATACCCATAGCCTAAACAAAATTTCTCCTTAACCCTTCTCTCTTTTTTTACATTAAAACTAAGAAATTAAATGCATGTAAAACCTTCAAGACCACCAACCTCTTGAGGCATCTTGGGCGCTTAAGCGCCATCACCACGCTAACAAAAAAAATTATTTTTCCGTCGCATTGGACCAACTATTTTTCCTACGCGTAAATTGAGTTACTTTGTGGATTAGAATTAAAATAAATTAGAATTCTAAACTTTTTTAAAGTACGTGGGATAAAAGATTTTCAGTAACAAACAAATCATAAATATTTGTGTTATACTACAACTCAAATGAACTTTCATTCTATATGGTTTAAGGATTGCAATGGTTTGTTGGGTTGGATTCAAACAGAACGAATTGATTCGCATGACAAATGAACTAGATCATTTTAAGTAATTTCAAATTCAATCCAATTCAAGTATTACCTACAATCAATGACCCGAATCATACATAATAGAGGGCCAAACCATTGTAGATCAACAATGTTTACATGCAACTTATCATACATGAATAAAAAATGTCCAAAAATAAAAAAGTTTGAAGAGGATAAAACTAAGGAAACCTAATTGAAAGAGAGGTGATAAATGAAGAGTAAATCATTTGTTAAAAGTAGCGATGAAAGCAATAGGACCTTGTCCGGTAACAGCAGCTTGGATACCAAAGATAAGGAAGGCAACCATAGCAAGACGAGCATGTTTAATCTCAGCCAGTTGAAGCCTTTCTTTCTCTTCAGGTTCTGAAGCCAAACCCAATGGGTCAAAAAATTTGCCACCTGGGTAAAGCCTCTTCTCTTGGTCCAGTTCTGCGTTCCTTTGGAACTCTATGTACCCAATCACAAGTACCTCTATCAGTACGAGTGTTGTCAATGAGAATGGGAGTGGCTGCCCTAGATAAGATGATCCTTCAACCAACTCAACCTGTTCAACACTATCAGTTAACATTCACATAATTAATTTAAGATAAATTAATGTTTAATCAAAGATTCTTATTTCATTTGTCAGCACTATCAGCTAAATTTGTTTTCATTGTTGCATATAATCGAGCGTGGTTCATATAAAGATTGACAAACCTTTATTTCCTAACTAATATTTCGTGAAAATTTTCAATTTTGATTAATACTTTTAATATTTTTTTTCAATTGAATTATTTTATTATTGAAATATTTTTCGATCAAATATTTTTATCAAAAAATTAATAAATTTAATCAAAATATTTAAATTACATATATATCAAATTATAAGTTCGTATAGTAAATAATATAATGAAATTACAAATTAATTAAATTTATCAATTTTTGACCTAAATAATAGTTTAAAAGACATTTTAATAATATAAGTAATCTTTTTTATAATATAATAATAATATAAATAGTAAATTAAAAAAATTATAAAAAATAATAAATTAAACTTTTTCACATTATATAAATAATTAATTCTCGTGTACTACAACTTTGGTCAGTTGTAGTGATTTTTAAACTCTTTCTTTTTACATGTAAAGCATGCTATTCATAAAATAAGATAAGATATATAAAAAAGAAGAGTGGTGGAGCAAATTTTATATATATATATATATTATTTTTCTCTTATTGTTTTGATGGAGAGAAAGACGACACGAGTGCAAGTGGTATCCTATGTCCTCTCTTTAAAAGAATAGCTACGTCGTATTATAGGTAACCAAATTACAGCCAAAATATCAACCTCCACCTTGCGAAAAATTTAAGGTTTTTTATTCTTCCACGCAGACACAACAAGATACACAAATTTTGTTTTGTAAGTGAGAAAAATCTGAAACAAAAAAGACAGACATGCATTTGAAGATGACAAAATGTAATTCATATGATTATTTAACGTATATGATCATGAAGTGAAATTTTTGCACCACAAGTCACAAGACAGCTACCCATAAAAACCTATTTTTATCCACCATTTCTTCTCAAAACCTTTACGGAAACAAGGTGTGAATAACACTTCGATTTTATGTTATTCTAACAATCCTAAGAAAATTTTACATGGGAGAATGGAGATTTCTGATTTCTGTTTAATATTTTACAATTCTTCACTCTTATATATAGGTACTCATATCTTAATCTCAAAATAGCTAGCTTCTGCGGGAACATGTGATTTAAGTGTTTTTTTTTTTTTCCTCCTTCCCAATTCCGTATTAAGATGTTTCCCATAATGATAGAAAATACAACTATTTTTTTGAGAATCAAAATTATATATAATGAATTATTTTATAAAAAAAAGTAGATGGAAAATACAATGATCTTCCGGTTTGTAAGGCTGCAAAATCATAGCAGTTAAGAAACCAAGCACTTGTCTAAGGAACTTAAATGAACATATACATAATAATTAATGTCTCACCATTTACCATTTGTAACAGAAAAAAGTGCAATTACCTCGCTTAACTTTTACAAAAATGAAAGTAATTTTTATTTAAATTAGTATATTTTAATCCGTTTGTGAATAATTTTAAGATAATTTTATTCGTTTTATTTGCTATTTTTTTCAACATAAATTTCTTTTAAATATTAACTAAGATTTTATTCCATACAACTTAAGTTTTCTCACTAAAAAATATCCAAAAAAATCAAAATTGTTAAGAAATGAATAAATGACTAAAAATATAATATTAAAGTGTTTAAAATGAAGAAAAAAAATTAAGAAATGTAACAATTTGAGAAAATAAATTTAATTACTAAAAATTCAAGATATAACTATCAAAAATGGAAGTTTGTAAATTAAATAACAAATACCTTGCCAGCGTCTTGCCATGCAACTCCAGTGAGTGCCTCAACAGCAAGAGCACCGAGGACACCCAGCATTGCCCAACGCCCATGAATCAACTCACACTCTCTGAACCTCTGCAACCCAAACACCTCTGAGTATGGCTGAAACGGTGTCGGATTAACCTCTGTAGTCTCGAATCTGGTTCCGATGATACCGCCAGCCTCATTCTTGGCTAGGTTCTGGTCCAACGAGTCAAAATCAAACTGTAAGTACTCAGCTGGCTTACCAAACCCAAATGGATCAAACCCACGATCGCCAATCATTGAACCATCGAGCCATTCTGGAGGCTCAACACCTGGAAACCACACTAGGCGATCCGAGTCCTGCAATTTGGGTGCAGCTATCTTAGGGGGAGGAGCTTCTTTTGATTTCTTACCAAATCCAAATCCAAACCGGGCTTGGAATCTTCCAGAGATTGGGTTTGGATTGTAAATGCGGGTTCCGAAGAAGTACGAGGTAGCAGCAGCCGTGGTGGCAGCCATTGCTATGACTGATTAACTGATGAGATGGTGATAGAACAGCGCACAATTTGAGGAGTGTGTACGTAGCTTAACAGTAAAGTCTGATTATATGGGGGGGAAATGAAAATGTTTTTTTGAGGAAATTTTATGATTGGAATGAAAGGCTTTGGGCCTTATCTTTCTTATCTTTAAATTAGGACCAGTCGGATGGCCGTTGAGTCCTTTACCTTTATTGTGTGGGGTCATAGTCAAAAAAAATGTCCTTAGCATTTGTATATTGTTTTTTCCTGGGGTATAAAATGCATGCTGAGCTTATGGCTTATAAGTCATGGCTACTTTGGTTTTGGTTTGGTTGGACTTCGTGTGGTTCACACATGCAACTACTACAAACAAATATTTATTGATTACATGAAAATAGGGTTGCCTTGGATTAGAAGTTTAGAAATATGAAGCCCTTTTTATATTATTATTGTTATCATCATAATCTATTAGTACTCTAATTTTGCAATTCATGGCATTTTTATTAGTACTCTATATATGTTTGCCTTTGCCAATTGCTAATATATGTATGTTAGCTATGGAGGGATGCTTCCCAAGAAATAAATTTTCCGTACCCGTTTGATTGATTATTAGCTTCCAAGGTTGATGTGAAATACTGAAATTAAGCACTCGACAATGAATAATAGCATTGACATTCTTAAAACAAACAAGTACTTGCTTTTATAAATTCAACCAGTTTATTCATGCCAAGGCCGAGATCCCGACTGTGGCTATTAGACTTTTTCGTGCATATAAGTGAACAATCATATATCCCCTGAATGACAGATTCCGAAGAGTCAGTCTCATCTTCTGATTTCCTGATTTTTAATGGCAGAGTCCACAAGCTTAACCTTTTTTACGTTCTCTCTGTTAACTAGCGAAAGCTTCTCAAGGGCAGATTTTAGTTGCGAGATTTGAGAATCTTGGGCATGACTTCTCTCTGAAATTAGCCTCCGTTCATTTGATGCACTGCCCTTCACAGATTGTGTGTGCCTTCTCAATCTCCCTGTTAATGCAGTAATTGAAGAACACAAAGCATCCTACTCAACTAGTTGTAGCTGATCTGTAGAGTCACAGAATGATATATCAAGTTACGTGAGATAGTAAATCTAGCCACACCATTACTAGGATCATCAGGGCAAGGCCTTGAAAATTGTTTAAGCAGGTGATCAGTTGAGAAAGAAATAAAAAGTACAAATAATTGGAAAGCAAGAGAGAAAGAAACTCCTGACTATTACAAAAACGAGATAGATTCCACTGAGAATATATTGAAAGAAACCCATTGCAAAATTTCCATCAAACTCAATGTACTTCTTTCTCTCAACATGTCAGTAAGCACATTCTTAACAGTAAAGGCAATAAAGAGCAACTAGTTCCATAAACCTGAGTTGGGTTGCCTTAAATTATAATGATTACAGAGAAGATTAGTTTCAATAATTTCAGAGCTGTTAGAAATTTTAGGTCCTATTATGTTTATGCATCTAAGATAATATGCCTCTGGGAAAAGACAAAGAATGGTAATCATTACCGAGCTCATACTTGAACTCTCGCTCAGCTCTGGACAGAGGCTTTTTATGAACCCCAGGCAAGCTCCGCAAGTGTTTCAAGCATTCTTCTAGAAAACTGTGGCACTTAACTGCATGATCCATTCTTTCATCCAATTTTGCCTGTTTCTGATCAACATTCGAAAGCTTTTGGTGAGCCTCATTTAAACACGTGTGCAGATCATCAATAATTCTCTTCAAGTGAGGCTCATGATGCTTAAGCTCAAAGTAAACCTGGGAAAACAGAGGAAAAGGTCAAATAACATTGTAAGAGTTGACCACAAAAGATAAAAGAAGCATTAAAGGTACATAGTGACCTGGTCAAAAACACTTGAATGCAGAAACAGATAGCAGACAAAAACCTAGGATTATATAACGGCAAAAGCTTGACAGCATTCCGAGCAAACATGATTATGATGTTTCTCATGCATTAATGCAACTCATAATATCCAATTTCATGCTAAAACGATGGACTTAATATAATTAATTTCCTTTATTTTTTTGAAGCTTAAGCTAATGGATAGACTCGAGAGAATTTTGTCTGCTGCCCTTACATAACAATTCTCTGTTTGGGGTATCAGTCATCTTTATTACCATTCACTTATTGTCTACCCATTTTCATGTCTACAAGTTTTAGTTGAAAATACAATCTCGATATGGAGAGAATCTTTTGGCACAAAGAGAAATAAAATAAAATAAATTGTGTGGTTCTATTTGGTTAACAATATCTAAAAAAGAGTGGAGCGAATTTCATAAATGAACAGAAAATATACAAATATTCCATTTAACCTGAGGGTTAAATATCTGGAAAAGGATAATACTATGGAAGTACTAGACATTAGAGAAACACTTTTGTTATCTAATATTCTAATATCAATATCCTTACCTTATGTCCATACTCCACATAATTTTCATGGAAAAGATTGAAAGACTGATGAAGTGCCGACCAACCTTCAATAGAATCAGCAGTCAGAGAACGCAGATTTGGAGAGATCTGAAGAATGAGGGCCGTTTTAGGTCCAACAAGTAGTTCTTTGCTGATAATATCTGGAATATCCCTCTCTTTCAGTTATTCCAATTGAATTGCCCTCTTCTCCATTTCAACATTAATGGGAGGAAGTAACAGGTCCCATGATTTCATCTCTAGCACAAAACACTCTTGAGAATTAGTAACCCCCACAATCCATGAATAACCAAATGAATCTGCTAATGACACAAACCCGAGGAGTGGTGATGGTGATGCACTTTCTCCCTGGCATGTACTTAAAACAGGATGCACTGAAGGAGCTCTCATGTTCTCATCTTTGCCCCTCATCTGATTGGTAAATGGGAGAAAATGCAACACTATTGAATCTACGCCACTATCATGAAGGGAAAATATTCTTTCGGGCATCAGGGGATCAGCAAAGAGTGTAATAAGAAAACCATGTTCCACATTCCTTAGAAGTGCCAGATCCACAACAGCCAATCTCAATAAAGGGGGAGGATGCCCCAACCAAACAGTATGTTCAAGGGGTTGATCAAGCTTCACACTGGATTGGTTATCAGGGATTGACTCACAAATCATAGCAAGACCAAGAACATGATCATGGGAATCAACACGGAGACGAGGTGAGCTACCGGCATTCTAGACTAGCTGGATTTCATCGGTCATTGCATGTAATTGCCCATGACTCCAGGCAATCACCAGAATGGAGTCTCTGCTTACAATGTTGTATAAAAAGCTGACAGCACATCCTTCACATCCCGCACCATGAATGTCAAAATTGTCATGGCCACTTTGACATACTTTTCTCAAAGGCCCCTAGCATATCGTCATATAAAAACTGTGATGGTGCTTTAAAGCATGGTATTAAAAACAGACAAATGCCAGGCCCATAACTAAAACCTATGGCCTGTTCAAACAAAACAGATTTACACAGCACAAACTGATAGCCCTTGGAAACAAGTATTAAGATCCAAAGTAGAATCATTTCAATTAATCAAAATGCCCACATTATTCACCCAATTTATTTTTAGAGAATAGCAGTCTAGCGGATATATTAAATTTAAAATACAGCTGCTGCAATTATACCAACTTGAATTTTGAACTGGAGAACATCATTTTGTTTATAAAGCATATCAAGGGTTCTCATCCAAATGCAACGCATGGCCAAACTATGATTTTTTTCCTAAAATGTTCTTGTTCCAGAAAAGAACCCTTTCCTGAAGTTACTCTGTAAACACTAAGGAGAGGGTTTATACAAACCATAACTTTTTACTCAGCCTGTTAAATATCCAGCACATAAATCTAACCAATGCACATAATTGGAGATCCATAAAAATGGAGCTTAGGTTACAAATGTTTTAACTTCAGGCAAAGTGTACCTGCATGGCAAGAGATGCATCAAATAATGCATATGGGTGAGCTCTTAGTATGGATAGGCCTGATCCTTCAGGTGCTTGGTGTGCTAAATCTGGAAATGTTGCTTCCAACCAAGAAATTGCCATGGTAGAATTCCTAACAGCTACTGCCTTGGCCGAACTCAGCCCAAACGTTTGAGCATCACTGTACATTTCAATTATAGATTCCCATTTGTGTACACTGTTACAACAACAAGAAAAAATATTGTTATTTTTTATACAAGAACAAAAGGAAGAAGAATGTGGAGTCAACCAGCATAGCCACAGCTTCAAGGTACAAGCTATGAGCAGAAATTTTCGACATTAAGTAAGAAAATTGTAAAAGAGCATTTGATCATGATATGATAAAGTGCTTAAAATTATAATGGACCTTCTAAATAAAGTTAATACAAATTTTAAATAAAATATAGGGACAAGTTTAAGAATTAGGGAAAAGGATTAAAGAACATGAAATATAAAGAACCTTCCAAAAGGAACAAGAGGGCAAAGGATATAAACTGAACTATCACTGAACAAAACAAATACCTGTAGAAAAGCAAAAAAGTTTAGCAACAAACAAATGCCAAATGCCAGACACCTAGCAAATTAGAGCACCAATTTAGTCATTTGAGAAACCAGAGCAAAAAAAAAAAGCAGGCTGCAGAATGTAATTTTAAATTAAAAGTAAAGGAAAAGATTATGATCAAATTCAACTTCAAAATGCACTAAAGCAAGAGCAAGAGAGATGAATTTGAGTAGGATTTTTTATGCCTCAAAAAGTATAAGCAAATATATAAAATGAAAAGTTGCATTCTATTACAGATGAGGACAATTGCAACCTGAATTGAGGAAAAATAGAAAATGGTCAAGAGGGAGGTATTATTGTACCAATATCAATATCTCACTAAGCATATGATCATGCATGAGGAAACAGGGGGAAAGAAATCAGTATAAACAAAAAGGTAATATCATCAAAATTCAATGGAATTTCAATTTAACTTACACTAAACCTGTCCCATAAGTGGTCACCACCAAATGAAAAATCAACAGCACAAATTAATGCAGCATTCTTGCATTTACCAGGTTCCACTGGCTGCAGATAATACTCTTGCTCCAGTTTAATGAGATCCGAAGACAAATCAAAAAGTCTAAAAAAATTTAAGTATTAAAACACAAGTAAAATAAATTCCAATATCAAAGCTAGATGTTTGGCTTGAAATTGCAGCACATGACTTGTTTTTCACCAATCAACCCACCCCAAAGCTCTATCTTGAACTAAATATCTGACAACTATAATCCTACCATAGTCATGAGGTAATCCTCGCCATTCCTCTTTCTCTGTTGAATCCTACTTGGATAATCTCTCTCTTCTGTGCTAGTTTTTGGGTAACTCGGACTACTATGTTCTATTGAATTGGATTCCCTACATGTGGATAAAATGTCCTCATTAAACCCGATTGTCCTCACAGTAACACCAACAAAGTTTCCACTTTGATATCGGCACAAATAATGCATTTTAAATGTTGAGGGCCGCTAAAGAAGATGAATCAAGTCTTATTAAAAAAAAAACAGAGAGAGAGAGAGAGAGAATAACATGCAAAGCTTTCCAAGCTCATGCTTCATTTCATAATGAAAACCTTCGCATGAGTAGGTTATAGACATAACTTTATAATTTTTTTTTTATTTTTTTGTTGGGAACAACATAGCTGACTCTATTATACTCTTGCAAATAATGTAAAAACAACAAAATTGAAAAATGAACAAGTAAACCGCTGCCAGAGAAACTGAATTTGTCACATTAAACTACTCAAAGCATTCATGGATGAAAACAAATGTGATACCTGAAAACTGAATCAGATGAGTGTCACTGTAAGGATGCCATGAAATTTGCATTACTCGTATACCACTACTGCCACCAATGTATATTTCAGAACCAACACAAACGGTCCTGTCAAAATAGTCAGCGGCATTTTGGTTAGTCAAGAACTTTTAGCACAGCAAAAGCAATAGAACTGCATTGTTTCCACTACAACTCTTGAACCTCATATAAGAGGCATGTTGTTGCTTCAATGAAACCTATAATGACTTGAAAGTATGTAACACAATTCTCCAACTCATACCTGCAAATTAGGACATTATATTTTGAAGAAGCACGCCCATAGAGATACATAATATATAGAGCATCTGAACCAGCAAGGAACAATGCTGAGCCATTCCCATTTATGGAGATTTTCTGAACCTCGAAATTGAGTTGCACATCAGCTAGCAATACCTAAGCAATTACAAGAAGAAGAAAAAAAACAAATTACAAATAAGAAAAAAAAACAAAGTTCAACGACAACTTGGGTACTCTATTCTAGCTGAAACAAGGAAAATGAGGGTTGAGAGAAAGAGAAAGGTTACTTTAGAGGGCGAAGAAGCGAGAACATAAGTGGGTTCGGGTTCGCCGAGGCGAATAGAAATGCTATGAAGGCAGGGTTTGTGGGAGTCCCAGAAGTAAAGGCGAGAGGCTCCGTCCCAGGCAAGTAGATTTGATTTCCCCCCTGGGATCGTCGGAAAGTCGTCGGCGGAGGTTCCAGAAATAGCAGAGGTGAAAACCAGGTGGTTCGGGAGGGGACCCACTCATCTTCGTCTTTGGGAGTGGCATGCCGCCCTTGCTCTGCTTTGGTTTCATTAAGGTCGAAGTTGAACCTCATCTGTCCTTTTTCGAGTTCGAAGCTCTCTCTACAATACAAATTTTTCGGAGACAGGAAACAAGCCCTTACCGCGCTGTTTGAAGCCAACAAAAAACGATGTCGTTTCGAGGCGAAAGTTAACTAAATTTTATAACATTAGTCTTATACTTGTTAGATTTTATACAAAAATTTCTATAATTTTTAAAAATTATCATTTTAATTCTACGATTTATAACTTAGATAATATTAATTTTATTATTATAAAAAAATAAGTATTTTTATTCTTATAATTTATTAAATCTATTTAAAGTATTAAAAATACACTAATATTTTTTTAACTTTCATATAAATAACAAGATTATAAATACTATATTTAAAAATTATAGAAATAAAATACTGATAATAATTATGATTTTTAAAAAAATTATATAATTTATTTTATTTTATTTAATAATTATAATATTAATTAAATTAAATAATTATAAGAATGTATAGTCTCGAATTAATTGGGAACATTTTTTTCTCTACTAATGGGAAATTTCTACTAAACGATGCTTAGAATTAACTCCATTGCTCTAAATACTATAAATTATTGAAAAATAATCAATTTTATTGCTCTAATTTTATTATATCGTCCAATTTAATTCTTAATTTTAATTAAATCGTTGGTTGAAAAAACTTAATTAATTTTTTTTTAATTTTATAAATTCACTTAGATAATATTTGATAATAATTAATATTTTATTAAATGAATAATTTTTTATTTTTTATTGTATGATAAAAATAATTGCCATATAAATGATATTTTGAAAAGATGAAAAAAAATTATTTTTTTATTTTTTTTCCTTTCAAAGACCCAAAAAATTAAAAAAAAATTATGTTTTAGTTTTTTTCAATATTTATCATATAAAACTTGATTTTCTCTTTGGAATGTTTTTTTTAGTGAATGTGAAAAAAAATATAAAAATAAAAATTTATTCAAAAATATCTTTTAAATATATATACATTTGTAAGTAATTCTTTAAAGAATTGAAAATCATACTAAGAAATTGTTACAAAAAAATCAAATATCAAAATGAACTTAATTTATTCAAGTGTATTTTGATAAACAATATTTTTCTATAGAACTCCGTCTCCAATAAGATAGCTATTATCATCTAGTTATTTTTCATGATTTTAAATAAAAAGATACATTTGTATCTCTTCATCTAAATTTTGTTTTAGGATATTTTTTATATAGTTATTAATTTAAGATTTATTATCCCATTATTTTTTATTATTTTAAATAAAAATATACATTTGTGTTTCTTCATCTAAATTTTATTTTAAGATATTTTTGTATATAGTTATTAATTTATAATGACTTATTTTTTGTTTGTGTTTGTTTTAATTATGTTTTGTTAGAAATATAAATCTATTATATTTAAGATTATTAAAGTTACAATATATCATATTAAGATTTAATTGATTAAAAATAATATTTAATACATTAATTGATATTAAATAATCAAATACTTATTAAATAGCATTAAGTTATAATAAAAGTAAAAGATAAAGAGTAAGTTTTTTTAAGTGTGTTAACCAATTTCTTTGATTTTGATTTATTAAATTTAATTATCTACGTATTTAAATGAATAAATTTTGACATAAATTCTATATTTTATATTTATTAATAAAATTTTATTTTATTTGTTAAAAAAGTGCAATGCATTTATTGGAAGTTTTTTTGTTTCTATTTTATTTATTTAATTTTTTTTCGTAATATTCTATAAGTTATGCACATTCTATTCTACTTTATGCTGAAACATAGTTTTTTAATAACTATATTACTTATATATTTATAAATTATAAGTTATATTTAATATATATTAAATATAATTTTAAATTTATTTTATTTTTAAATATTAATTTATAATATCAAATACATAATTAAAAATATATTATTGAGAAATACCGATTCTTACAAATTCTAAGAAACTACGGTAGAGAACATCCACTTCACTCCTATAGTATAAACAATTAGTGTGTGGGATATGAATGTGAAATACCAAAAGTGTACTTTTTCTTCAGTAGAATGAAGAGGGGCGTAACACATTAACTTTTTATAAATAAATTGTTATGTATAATATTAATAATATTTATAAAATTATAAATAAATGAATGTATAAAATAAAATTATATTTAATTTAAATTTTTAATTTTTAATTTTTAATACTTAATATATTAATAAAAATCAACAATTTAAATATAATTTTATTAAAATAAAATACATGTAATACTTTTTTAATTAAAATTAATTAATATTATTATTTATTATATATATATTATACCCCTAAATATAATTATTAAATCCGACAGCTGCAGAAATAATACATTATTATTGATATTGATCAGGTAGATAATGATATTGCCTATCGATAAGGAAAAGACATAAAAATCCTTTAAATAAAACTTCGGAAGGCAAGAGTTTCCGATTTCTCAATAAGAAGACGATGCACATGCCCAACAAATGTTCCTGTCCAGTACCAGCCAAAGAAAAGTGTTTTGTAGATCTACAAGTTTCCTCGTCAAAATAGGATAGAAACCCAATTAACTTATGCTAGGTAATTGGTTACGTAATCATGATTATAGATTAAGTTAGTCAAAATTGCATTCAACTTTTTGCTTCTAATTCTCTTTCTCTTTCTCTTTCTCTTTCTTCCTGCGTCTTCATATTTTTTTCCTAGTTGCTTCCAAAATTCTTCCTTAAGTCACCAGGGGATAGACCCCTCAAATTTAGAGGGATTGTTCATTTTCAATTAATAATATAAAATTCTGACAAAAAATCATAAATAAAATTATAAATTTAACAATAAGACTAGACAATTAAATTTATTGATCAAAGAATTATTAAAATGTGTATTTTTTTTAACAATTTGAATTTACACGAGCTTAAAATAAAATTATAAAATTTTACTTATAGAATTATATTTACAATCAAGTAAATAGAGCACGTGTCGTAATCATCACATAGATACGTCTATTTATGCGGCTGAAAAACAATTCATATAATCATACCTAAACCTTGACCTTTACGATATCACTCTCTGTTTTTATACAAGAACGTACCGAATTGTCTATTCAAATCACCTTCTCTCTATGTGGTACGATGGATGGAGATGTAAATGGAATCGTATCTTGGCATGTAAATATGAACTCATAGTTCAAATTGTTTAATTTCAGATTAATAAAACATATCTATCTCATCCTATAATTATCACTTTAAATATAATATCTTATTAATATTTTTTATTAAATTTATAAATAATAATGTTTATTATTTTTCTTATTTAATACTTTTATTTATACATTTAGAAAATATATATTATATTTTATCAACTTAATAAAATTAAATAATTATACCATAAATTAATAAAACATCACATTTCAATTATATTTATTTATACTTTAATATTAGATAAATATTTGCATTTATTCCAGCCAGTATAATTAATATTACTCTTAAAAAAGTTGACCCACTCGCAAGTTGGAGGTTTGGGTGCAACGCATTTGGAACAGAGTGCATGCTAATTTCCTACATAAATGATAAACAGAGGGAAGATATATATTACACACGAAATTAGGACTAAAGATAAAGCCTTCGGCCTCTCTCGTCTATTTTGCATACGATTTTAACTGTACATTACGTATACATATTTAAAAAAAAAGGAAAAAAAAAATAGTGGTACATATATGCCTATCAAAATGGTAACCTCTAACACTACACACAACCTCCAGATCAAGGGGTTGCATACTTTTTTCTTTTAATTTTTGAAATAACTATACTATTCATTCACCCGTCATTAAATTCGAACCCTAAATCTTTTACATGCTAAAATGATGCCGCCGTTGAGCCACAACTCATTTTCAGGGGTTGCATATCTACAGCATGTTAGCTAGCTTAAGCTATAGTCTTGAGCTTAATTTCTGGTTCCTCTGAATGAATCTGTAAATAACAAACAACTTCAGTTGGTAAATTATTAACTCTTAGAGTTAACTATTGCTTAGCTTATTATATTAATGGAAAAGGAAAAAAAAAACTAATATTTAGACTTTAGAGCATTACCTGTAAGCTCACGACACTAAAGAATTTGGTAATCGACACATAAATTAATGTAGAAATTTCATGTCAGGTAAAGTTGATGTTCCCTTTGTTCTTTCTAGTTGAAGAATCTTTTGATATCTGGGAAATCCATTTTTGCAAGCTGAAATCTGCATACAAAAAACATTAAAATGTTATTTGAGTACCTTTTTTTCTCTCCCTTTTTCTTTACATTCACACAGCTTTCTTAAATTCTTAGCAGGAAAACCTAATTTCTAAGTGGTGGATTATTATTCTAATTTTATTTTATTTTTTAAAAAAAGGGATTGTGTTATAACTTTAAGAATAAAACTATGCACAATCAGAACTAATTCTTGTTTCAATTCATATTTTCAAACTAAATAATTAAAACTAATAAGAAAGTCATCAACTTGAAAGATTCTTATTTTGAGTGGGGAGAGGGAAAAAAATCAATAGAGGATTTAATATTCTGTCCAAGTGCATGACAAAATAGGGAACAATATCAAATGGGGATGTCAAGATAGTGTTTGTTTACTATTGCAAATACAACTTGGCCAGCAAAAGAAGATTTACATAATCCATAATATATATATTATTTTAGAAGAATTTAATAAATTAAGTTTAATTTATTTTAATTTCCTAATCATTAAATCCAACAACAAAAATTCACTAACTTTATGTGAAAGATAAATGAAATTCTATTTTGTAAAGATAATTAATTTATAATATTTACTATTTTTGAATTTGTACTATATCACTTCATAGATACAAGATTAAAATATATTTAAAATAAAAATAACAAATTTGTACTATATTTTTCCTATATTCCTCCGTGATTTTAATTTCTTTGATTGTGAATTAAGAAAATTAGGTAAACATGGAGAAAATACAGCATATGGATTATTGTCAAACCTTTTAACTTGTTCTAATTTACAATTGTTTTAAATATAAATTAAAATTTGACCTTTCAGAATAATGGAATTATTCAACTTTTCCTACAGTCAACGTCTTTTTTTCTTTTTCTTTTTTACGAAATTTCATGGTTTCAGCGACATGTGGTGGGACTAGTGTATAACTATAAACCCATATTTATGATTATGAATTCCAATATAACTGAGATAAATATAATTGTTTAAAGGTTATGAAATTTATGTTCCTTTTGTTTCTGGTTAAAAGTAAATTTAAAAAATAGTATTGCCATTTGTTAATTACTTAATTATAAATTTATAAGGTGAGACATTGAGTAATATATTGTTTAAATATCATAGAGTGTGAAAAGGAACTCACAGCTTCAATGTCGATTTTGTAAACCCAAAGTTTTCGTCTTTCTCTGCAACTGGTTCTGTAAGCCACCAAGATATGTCCAACAGCCAATACAAGAGAGCATATGAACAAAACTATTTCCATGGCTCTCACAGACCCTATTCGATCCATACTAGAATCACTGAAAACATACGAAGCTTTCAATGAAACAAACACAAGAGATAGAACCGAGCACGCGGTTGTGATTCCCAAATACGGCCATCTCGATAACCTCGGTCCATCACAAAAGCTATAAACACCTACAAAAGAAAGAAAGGAAAAAAAAAGTTTTAATTTTGTTTGTTTCAGAAACAGAGTTTAACAAAAGAAAAATTGAAAAAAATATATATCAATTTATTGGGTACTTACAGAGAATGACGGCGGATCTAATAATGGAAATAAGAGGAATATCAATGAGGGAGTAACGGAAGTCGTAATTTTGGAGATTGAAAGAAAGATTTTGAAAAGAGAAATTAGAAGCAGAAGGAGAAGGAGAGAAAGGAGAAATATAAACAGAGAGAAGAGCTGAAGGAAGAAGAGTATCTGCAATAACGAGAAGAACGGGTGCTGAAAATAGAAGAAAAGATGCTAACATGGTGATTAAGAAAAACAGAGTCTTTAAACCTCTCAAAATTCTTTTTGATTTATCTTCCTTTAAGAAACCCATGTCTGCTTTCAGTCAAATGTTAATGGGAATTTGAGAGAAGAGGAGGCTTAAAAGGATTTGGGGGAGAGTAAGAGAGGGGAAGGAAGGTGGAGGCTAATTAGGCTGCAAATATTTGACTGGGACTCCTCTTCTGAGAGTGATTATAAATACTTGGAACTTTACACGCGCGAGTTATTACCGGTCAAATAGAAGTGGCTGCTTTGGTTCCAAAATAAAAATATATTTTATTTTATTTAAAAAGAAAAAAGAAAAGAGTCTGCTCTTTCTTGCGCAAAAGGCCAAAAGCCAACCGCTATGCTTAAAGATAAATATTTCATAGGAATTTTATTCTAGAACAAATTCTGACCATTTAAAATTGAAGGCTTATGCAACAAGTTTTTGTTTTTTTTTTCTTTTGTTTTTTTTACCAACTTATCTAACAAGCTATGTTATGATAATAATAATTGGATTAAGTATTTTATGATTCATTTTATTTATATAATTTGTATATTTTAATTATTATATTTTTATAAATAATATTTAGGTTTTTTATATCAAAATAAAATATATATTTTTTATTTTTGTTATAGTAAAATATTTTTTTTATAAAAATAAATTTAATGGAAATAAAATTAAAGTAAATTCACACGGTATAAATTTTTTTATGAAATATTATTCTAAATTTTAAATTTTATGATTTTTTGTATTTTTAGATACTTTTATATATCTATTTTTTTAAGATAACATATTTAGATCGAAAAATGTGTAACATAAAAATTCTAAAAAAATATAAAAAGAAACTCCATAATATAAAAAAATTTAAAAAAGTTGCTCAAAAACTAAAAAAAAACATTATAAGAATTTAGTTTTAAATGGTTAAAATAAAATGATAATTTTATTTTTTTAAATTCAATTTTTTTATTAATAATATTATTTTATTAGTGATTAAATTTTCATTTTTTTAAGAGAGAATAAACGTGTTCCTATTGACTACAATATTCACTTATGACAAGCAAATGACTTAAATAACCCCTCACTCGTAATAATTGATCAAATAGAATAGTCTGTTTTGGCTCATAAAAAAGAAAAGAGTCTTCTCCTAAAGATATATATTTTATGGTAATTTTATTCTAAACCAAATTCTGACAATTGGATCTATCGAAAACAGAATACTTATTAATTGATGCGGTAAGTGGTTAATTATCATAGAATTTTTATTTTTTAAAAAACGTGACTTGTTAGTGTATCAAATAGGAGTAATATTATAGGTATATTTTAAATCATAATTCTATGTTATCTATTGAAATTATATGAAATGAATTAAAAAATAAAATAAATATGAAAATCAAGAATGAATATAGAGTAATGACATGGAACATAGGTTCTAAAGTAAATGTTTCATGGCATTCATTAAATAACTTTATTTAGTAATAAATTTCTATAAAATATGAGTAAGCTTGTTTCTAACAAAAAGTAAGCGAATTATTTAAAATGTAAAATATAAATTAAAAGAAGATGATTGAATACGAAATGATTGTGGCCTAAAATCATGGTATATAATCTCATTCATCAAAACAGTTTGGTATCAACCTTTAAGAACTTGAGTTACTTAAAAGACTAGGTCTTTGGTTAAAGGTTTAAGGAAGACGTAAATAACTCGTTAACATACTTTAGATTAGAGATAGAGTTTACGAATCCTTACACGATAAAATAGAAAACACACGTATATCTTAACAATTATATTATTTAACAATAAAATTATGCTAGTATATAATAAAATATTATATTATGGCTGGTCTTTTAATGATATGTTAATCCAAGTTAATTAACATACATAAAAATATACATAAAGAAGAAGAAAAATACATTTTATCTCTTTTTATAACCCTTATTAGTCCATTTTATTTTTTTAAATTGATTTTAACCCATATCAATAGTTTTTTTTTCATATTACATGTGCTAATAAGTCATATCTAAATGCAAAAGAGAAGTATAAAATAAAGAGGAGAATCTTATGTAACATAATAGTGGTGCAACGTAGTGGTGAATCATGATGATAATTCGGTTTTGTCGGAATCGTACGTTGGTTACGAAACCGAACGAGGTTATTGATAGAAGAATTTTTATAAAGCATCGGGTCCTCTCACTATTCATTGATACATTAAGATACATCATCAAAATATAGAGAATAAATGTGAGAAACTAGTAAGAGCATCAAATCGAAAATCCAATGGAATTATCGTATAAGTGCTTAAATTTGATCAATTAAAAAATGTATGTTTTCAATCCATTTTGTTTCCGATGTATTTAATTTTTACGTTCATATGATTTCTTTAACGGTTCTGAATTGAATTGTGATCTTATATTTGGTATCTAAACTATTTTTAAAAACATCTTTGTTTTGCTTTGTTTCACGAAGATTGAGATTTTTAGTTTTTTATTTTACTTGTTTTTGATGCATATGGAAACTATAAATTGTTTCAATATTAATTTTAGAGTGATTCTTTAAATTTAAACTTGAAAAATAATGAAGAAAATAAATCCAATTTATCATGAGTATTCATTTTAAATTATCAATTAACTTTTTATTTAAAACAATGTTTTTGATTCAATTTGAGATCATGAATTACTCGAAAAATTGAATTATGAGAATTTTGATAAAAAGAACATCGGATTTCATCTTTGGAATAGAAAATTATGATCGGATATCCGTTATGATCAAACCGGATGGGGTTAATCCGTTTGGAAGTTAACGATGAAGTTTAAAAAAATAGAAACCGTGTTGTAAGGGACTCGAACTCAAGTTTCACGTGAGGCAACAAAGGCCTCATCCACTGGGCTATAACAACAATAAATTTAACATTTTAAATGTATCTGATATCATTTTATAGATTATGAATTTAGTTTTATTAAAAATAGGAACATTTGCCATTGTTGGGGTTCAAACATTGGTATCAAGTCAGAAAGTTTGGCATTCTAAACGTTAGACTACAACAGATTCTATGTAATTTTGTGTACAAAGTTTTATATATTCGTTATTTAATTGTTATGAATAAAAAATAAAAAATAAAAAATAAAAAATAAATTTTGAATATAATTTTAATTAATTATTTAACTTATTCTTGTCATATGTGTAATATTTATTATACATGTGATATTTATTTAAATACATTATGCTTAAATTATTTGCTTTGGTATTTATATATGTAATTTTTTAATTAATTATACATATAAAATTTGGTTAAATAATCTATGCATAATATAATTAATTGTTAATGGATCTTTATGAATTTAATTAGGCTTATATTATTTGTTTTTTCTTATATAATTTATTGTGATATATGCAATCTTAAGATAGATAATATTTACACATTTGAAATTAAATTAATATTACTTATGATTTTATGCCATAATTGATCCTAAGAAATTAATTAATATTTAAATGATTTATATAGTTTAATTAATTAGAGAGTAACCACAACATCTTTAATTAATTAAAACTATAATAAGGTTTATTTAGAATCACATTTATAAAATAAATATTAATTGTAATTAATCATATATGATATAATAAATCTTATCCCACATAAATTTTATTATATTTTGTGTGATTAATTAAGATATAATATCAAATTATATTTTCTATAATTTATGTCTCAAATTTTAATAAACATATAATTTTTAATTGTAGTTTCTCAACTTGTAAATTTCTCTGATATCTGTCGTGATATTTTCGATCTGAAAGAGGATAATTATAAAATATGAAAAGAAATAATTTTCTTTATACTAAGTTGGATGTATATTGATTATGATATTAAGTAAAATGAACCAACTATATTTATTATATAATGTTTTCATTACATCTAATAATTATAATAAAATATTATTTTATTTAATATTATATATTTATGATAATTTTAAATTACATGTATCTCGTGTAAGCTTTTGTGTCTATATCATTATTTTTTTTAAATATATATTATATTAAGGTTGATATTTTAGTAATATCTTAATCCAAGTTAATTAACATACAAAAAACACAAAGAGATGATACAGAAAGAAGAAGAAAAAATACATTTTTATCTCTTTTTATAACTCTTATTAGTCCATTTTATTCATTTAAATTGGTTTGAACCCATATCACAATTTTATAACTAGTTTTTTTCTGTATTGCATGTGCTAATAAGTCGTGTCTAAATGCAAAGGAGAAGTATAAAATAGAGAGGAGAATCTTATGCATCAAACCGTAAAGGAACAAGTTATAATTTGTCATTAACATATAATAGCATTAATTGATTAATGATAATAATAATTATTATTATTATTTTAAATAAAAAACAAAATTTTTTGCTTTAATTTGCTTTTACTCTAACAAGATGAATATTTAATTTTAAAATTTTATATAAAAATCTAAAAAATACTATTAAAATAAATAAATAATTATTTTATTATTTTAATTAAGAGTAAATATATAAAGATAGTTATTTTAAAATAAAATAGTTAATTAACTTATTATTTTATTAAAAAATATATATACAATGATAATTATTTTATAAATAATATGTGTGGTATTTTGTGATAGTATCACATAATTTAAATATAAATGATATTTTATTTAACAAAAAAATCAAATATAATAGGATAATATATATGAAATTGACATAATAGATAAAACTTTATTGAACTTAATAAATATTTTTATCAATTTTTTTTAAAGTAATATAATTCATTTGATTTTTTTAATTAGTAATAGATATGATACAATCTTGATAAAAAAACATGATTAACTCACTTCAATTATGATCTTTAATATAAAATTATATAATATAAATTACATAATTATTATTTATTATAAGATTAATTTGATATTTATTAATATATTAGAGAAAAAATGGGATAGACCGTAATGGTGGTGGTTCATCATGGTATGGAGCGCAATATCAAAATAAAGATACTTATGTAATTTGTATATATTGGGATAACGGACAAAAAGCAAAATCAATACCATGGGATATATATATAGACATAAATGTCACGAAGGTTTATTTTTTTCATTTTTTTTAATATAAATGTTGTTTATTCTTTAATTTTCAAAAAGGGTATTTATTAATATTTTACTTACAAAAATTATATTGGCATGTATATAATTTTGTATAAATAAAAGTATCAACATAAACTTTCAATATATATATATTTCGAAAGTGCATGTATATAATTTTTTCTATTTATATATGCCTACGCAACACTTTGAGATTACTAAAACATTGTGAAAGAAAATTGTTACTTTTGAAATTGGCATGTGTCTTGAGGTAATTGCTCGGGCTTAGGAGGTTCATGCTGCATGTTTTCTTTCTCTCTGTTTTTTGTTTTGTTTTTGTAAGCCGTTGATTATCATTTGTTAATTATCTTTAAGAAAAATAAAAACAATAGTTTTTTTAATTATGTCAATTCTTTTGTTATAATATTTAAGATATAGTTGTTTGTTACTCAAAACAGTATTATCTTTAATTTAATATTTATATTATATACTATTAAAATGAATTACTAATGTTTAAATAGATTAAATGATAGGTATTTCATATCAACAAATATAATAAAAAAAAATATAGATATAATTTTTTTACTATTATCTTTATCTTAAATTTGTTGACATTTATTGCATCAAATATCAATCAATAATGTAAGAAAATATACATTTATTGTAAAAATAATATTTAAATATTATACTTATTTTTTATAATAATTTATTTATATGGTTATGAAAAATAAATACATAAGAACAAATATAATTTTTTAATTATTTCAATTACATCGGATAGAAAATTTTATAACTTAAATAAATTATAAATGAAAAATTAAAAATATAAAAAAATAGCTATATACTGTTTTTCATTCATTTTTTTTATAATAATAAGAATAAATTATTATAAAAATAAATAAAGTATTTAAATAATATTTTAAAAATAAATATTAAATATTTAGAATGAAATTCCCTAATTTAAAATAGTGTGTAATCAACAAGCGATTAATAAGGTGTAATCGAACTGTCCCAGCATGTGATCACATGCAACCATTTATTGGGAAAAATATAAAATTATGAAGAAGAAAAGAAGTTTCGGTTTGTACATATATTTGATGCATGGCTGAGGCTAAAACGACTTATATATGTTGTTAAATATAAAATTGATTTTTTTAAAGAAATAAATTATAAATAAATAAATAAACATTTGTTTAAATAATTATATACATAATTGAATCCCATTAAATATAAATTGATATTTAAGTGTAATAATTAAATTATTTGATTAACATCATCAGCTTTATCATTTACGTTTAAAATATCATGCTTAAGCACAAGAAGAATTTGTGTTTTAGTTTATAACTATATTTGTTTTTGTGCTAGTTAGATACAAATTAACTGTCTAATACATATTTATAAACCTTAAACCATAACATTAACGAATGTATTTACTGGTTTGAATGCACACTAATAAAATATTAACAGCTAACCCTTTGAACCTATGTGATTTTAGGTTATATAGTCTTGACATTTAAATCAATCCAAACAGAAATTCTTAACTAACGTTATGAGTGCGTGGAAACATATTCTCTTCAAATGCTTTCATAACCCATCGCATTTTGTATCAAACAATATAAAAAATACTTGGTAATAATATTATATTAAGTTGTTTAAGTTATTAAATTTATAAGAAATATATTTTTTAGTATTTTAATTATTTCTTTTAATATAAGTAGTTTTTCAAATATGTTTCTTTTTTACTACAGTTAACTTGAAATAATTTTTAATATTTTCATCCAAATACCTGCATACTTATCTTAATTAAGACAACTTTTAACTATATCATTTTAATTTAAACCATTAATTTTTTTAATAGTGTCATAAAGAAACACACTTGAATGGCGTATTTGGTTAGAACTTTATCACTTTATAAATCCACAAGATCATATATTATCTATTTGGATTTTGGGCTTAAGACCCAAACAAGTTAAAAAGGTCCAATTGGTCTTTATTATAAAGGTTACACCAAATGGTGTTGGGGTGCCCATGAGAATGGGCGGGGTACCTCAAGCTCTGAATTTCGAGTAGGCAAATTTTAATCTCAAAGTACATTTTTAACGTTTATATTTATGTACAGAGGGTAAGATAGACTAAAAAAATTAATTAATATATTTAAATTGATAAATTTGATACAATTCATCAGATTTGATTAGATTTATAAATTTTATAATCTATTATATATGATTTGGATCGAGTTACTATTAAATTATAAATAAATACATATTTTTTTATAATGTATTATATTTAAATATTATATATATTATAATTATATTAGTTTATTATTTTAACTAAAAAATAAATATAAATATTTATAATAATTTAATAATTATAAAGAAATTTCCGAACTATAAATTCATCGAAAACATGGATAGATGAACAACTTGCTTGTTGTATTAATTCAATTTAAATGAACACTGACTACAAAGGCGTAGGTCAACATGTGTTCAATCTTGTTTTTTTTTAATTCATGTGTTTAATTAGCAAAATTGGTGCAAGTGTAAAGATATAGACCACGATTTGCTTTGCTACATTTTTCATCAATTACAACAAAGACAATTAAAGGTGATAATTGAAAATCCCAAGTTACATATGTTGCTACATTGTTAATATTATATGTATTTACAAATATATTTACATGCATGTATTATTGATCAGTCAGAATAATTTTAAAAATCTTAAAATTAATTATTTTTTATATATAATACTAACAAATATTATAATTTGAGAAATAGGGTGAAAAGGTAGTACAAATATGACAAATTTTGTATTTCTCTGATAATTAACATATATATTTTATTATTGTTTCTGTTCTGTTTTTTTACAAGAGTTTACAATATATGTATATAAGGAAAACGAAAATTAAACAATAACCATAAAACTTGTATATCCAGGTTTTATGGCTCCACTAATATTATTGTCTGCTCAATGTTTTACTTCATTGAGCATTTGTGTCTGCCACTGTTATAGCACACACCAACACTCCTCCTCAAGTTGGTGCATATATGTCTCTTATGCCCAACTTGTCAAGTGAGTTGTAGAAGTTCCTTGCAGACACAGATTTTGTGAGTATATCTGCTAATTGATCTTCTGATTTAACAAATGGAAGCTTAATAATCTTTTCTTCAAGATTCTGTTTGATGAAGTTCCGATCCACTTCAACGTGCTTCGTGCGATCATGTTGAACTGGATTGTGAGATATGGCAATGGCTGCTTTGTTATCACAAAATAAGTTCATTTCAGAGTTAGGAGCAACACCAATCTCAGTTAGAAGTTTTTTCAACCAAAGGAGCTCACATATTCCCTTGACCATTCCTCGAAATTCAGCTTCAGCACTGGATAAGGCAACTACATTTTGCTTCTTGCTTCTCCATGTGACAAGGTTGCCCCCCACGAAAGTAAAGTACCCAGCAGTAGATTTCCTATCCTTCATATTCCCTGCCCAGTCTGAATCTGTATATCCAAGGACTTTCAATTGACCATTCTTTGAAAACATAAGTTCTTTCCCAGGGGAGGATTTTAAGTAACGAAGTATTCGCATGACCGCATCCATATGGTCTTCACTTGGGCAGTGCATGAACTGACTCACGACACTCACAGCATAAGCAATATCAGGTCGAGTATGAGATAAATATATGAGTTTACCTACTAACCGTTGATATCTCTGTTTATCTACTGGTACTTGGTCCACATATTCTCCGAGTTTATGATTTTGAACCATTGGAATATCGACAGGTTTACAATCTAGTAGTCCTGCCTCTGCTAGTAGGTCCAGAGTATATTTCCTTTGGGAAAGACATATGTCTTGTTTTGATCTTGTTACCTCAATACCTAAGAAGTATTTGAGCCCTCCTAAGTTCTTCATTTCAAACTCATTTGACAGTTGTTCTTGAAGCTTAGAGATTTCTTCTTTATCATCCCCTGTAATGATCATGTCGTCTACATAGACTATAAGGGCTGTTATCTTCCCTAATCGATGTTTTAGGAAAAGAGTATGATCAGAGTTGCTTTGTTGGAACCCATATTTCTTCATTGCTGAACTCAACCTACCAAACCACGCTCGAGGTGATTGTTTTAGTCCATACAATGCTCGTTGTAATCTACATGCAGTTTCTTTTCCTGATGTAACAGTATATCCTGGTGGGATATCCATGTAAATCTCTTCTTCAAGGTCACCATGAAGGAAGGCATTCTTCACGTCAAGTTGGTGCAATGGCCAATCTAAATTTGCTGCAAGAGATAACAAAACTCTCACAGTTTTTAGTTTAGCCACAGGTGAGAAGGTTTCTTGATAATCTATCCCATGTTTCTGTGTATATCCTTTTGCTACAAGCCTCGCCTTGTAACGATCAACTAACCCATCTGCTTTATACTTAATGGAGAAAATCCACTTGCATCCTACCATCTTCCTCCCTTGAGGCAACTCGCTTAACACCCATGTGTTATTCTTCTGCAGTGCCTCAAATTCCTCTTTTATAGCTTGAGCCCATTTTGGATCAGATAAGGCTTCTTCAATGCTACTCGGAATTTGACACGAGGAGAGTGTTTGTGCAAATGCCCTGATAGGTTCTGATAACCTTTGAGTAGATACATAATTTGCTATTGGATACTTGGGTTGTCGTTCTTCTCTTTCTGGGGAGTATCGATTTGGAGGTTTACCTCGATTGTGTCTGAAAGGTAAAACATAACCAACAGATGTATCTATAGCATTAGTCTGTAAAGGTGTGATAGGATAGCTTACCTCAGGAGTGTTCTCAGCAGGATGATCATTGGGTACTAGAGAATGGAGGGGTACATCAACCACTTCATCTTCTGGAGATTCAATTACTACTTCAACTTCAGTTCGTGGAAGTTCAAGCTCGGGTCTAGATACAGGCTCCTCCATATTATTGGCACGTTCCGAGTATGTTGGACTCGTGTCTAATATTTCAACATCAAGCCAATTTCGTTCTTCACCATAACTCTCCTCCTGAAGAGTGTAATTGGATACTGGTGATGGGAAAAACATTCTGATTCGAGGAAAGTACATCCATGGTAGTATAGTTTCTTTTAGCAATTGGATCATAACATCGGTACCCTTTTTTTTGTACACCATACCCCAAGAATACACATCAGACAGCACATGGATCCAACTTAGTTCGTTGATTTTTATGGAGGTGGACAAAAGCAACACATCCAAAAATTCGGGGCGGAAGCATCAAAATAGTAGGCAAAGGAAGATGATCAGATAACACCTTTAATGGAGTCTGAAATTGTAAGGTCTTTGTGGGCATTCGATTCAGTAGATACACAGCTGTAGTAACAACATCACTCCAATATTTATTAGGCATATGTGCACCGATTAGTAAGGCCCGAGCCGTTTCTAAAATATGCCGATTTTTTCTCTCCGCCGTCCCATTCTGTTGTGGGGTTTGTGAACATGAGGTTTCATGGAGAATACCATGGTTGTCAAAGTATGTCCGGAATTGTTGATTAACATACTCCCCTCCATTATCAGACCTAAGTATCTTAATTTTTTCAGAAAATTGTGTCTGAACCATGGTGTGAAACATGTGAAATGTAGCAAATACTTCATATTTATGTTTGAGAAGGTAAAGCCATGTCATTCGTGTACAATCATCAACAAAAATAACAAACCAACGATGACCCGATGACGTAATGACCGGGGAAGGTCCCCAAACATCAGAATGTACCAAAGCAAAAGGAGCCACACTTTTATTCATGCTCATAGGATAAGACGCCCTATGACTTTTTGCTAGGATACAAGTATCACATTTGAAATCTGAATGTGTGATATTTGAAAATAAACTGGGGAGTAGGTACTTTAAATACCCGAATGATGGATGCCCAAATCTACGATGACATAGCCAAATCTGTCGTTCCTTGTTACCAACAGTATGTTGCATGTGATTGGCTCTTCCTGAACTGAGGTCATCCACATAATATAGCCCTCCTCTCCTAGTACCACGCCCAATGATCTCCTTGGTGAGAATATCCTGTAGAAGGCAAAAGGTAGAATACATCAGTACTACACAGTTAAGATCTGAAGTGACCTGACTTACAGACATTAGTCGGTTTGACAGAGAGGGTACAAGCAAAGTATTAGATAATGATAATGAAGGAGATAAGGTCACTGTTCCAGCTCCTGTAACTGGATAAGTGACCCCATTTGCATTGGCAACACGGCTCCGTCTTGGCTGGGTTGTATTGGAGAGATCGTTTGGGTCAAATGTCATGTGATCTGTAGCTCCAGAGTCTAGAATCCACTCATATTTCTCATTACGAGTAGAGATGTGAAATGGTTTACTTGAAATACCTGGATCTTGGGAAGATTCGACCTGAGAAGTAAGGGATAATGAGGCATTATTGGTAGCCACAGCTGCTCGCCCAGTAGTGTCCCGTTTCTTCCGTGCTTGAAGATCATTCAACCATTCTGGATACCCATGTAGTTTGAAGCAGTTTTCACGGGTGTGTTTGGAGTTTCCACAATGGCCACATTTCATGTCAAGAGATGGTGGATTTCCCGTGAATTTCTTGCTACCCAAGGAAGTTCCTGCTTTTGGTGGCATTAGGTTATGATGTCCCTTGACCCCTTTAAAAGCCATAACAGCTCCGGGTGTCGTATCTACACCTGTGATCATCACGGTCTGCCTGACCTCTTCCCTACGGACGAATCCATAGGCTTGTTCCACCGTAGGGAATGGTTTGATCTGAAACACATCACTTCGAGTTTTATCCAATCTATCATCAAGTCCATCGAGGAAGGTATACACTTGATCTTCCTGTACGATGTAGTTGTATTTTTGTATATAAATCGCACACTCCATTGGATTAGGACGAGGGAAATCAATTTCACGCCACAACCCTTGAAGGTCATTGTAGTATTTTTCAATGGATCCACCCGCTTGTTTCGTACGAGTAACTTGACGGCGAAGATCATATACTTGAGACGTGTCTGTCCCATCATAGTAAGTGGTAGCCACCGAATCCCAAACCTGTTTTGCAGTTGGGAATCAGATAAAATTTTCAATTAAGGAGGGATCCATCGAATTGATCAACAATCCTTTAACAATGACATTTTCAGTGCGTCATCTCCTGAATGAGGGGTCGGTTTCAGCAGGTTGAGGAAATTCCCCATTAATATATCCCAGTTTGTCTTTGCCAGAGATATACATCTCCACCACCTGGGACCACAAGGCATAGTTGGATCCTCCCAACTTGATACTAATAGGGGCAGTCGACGCTTCAGTTAGTGGAGGTTGTGAGACAGTCTGAGCTCTGGCTAGAACTTCCGTCATTTTCGTCGTCAAGTCTTCCAATATGAAGTTGGTGGTTAAATCTCTAGATTCTGCCATGAAATCTAAAAATTTTTTCTTTTCGTTTTTCCTTTTTTTTTTTTTTTTTTACACTTCGTACACTATATATAGAAAAATTCTGTAACCCTAAAAAAATTTTCCAATTGAGCGCAGCTTCTGCGTTCTAACCCCAATTCAAAATTCCCTTTTTTTTTTCCTCCGTGTGCAGCCCTTTCTTCACGCAGCTTCTTCTTCACGCAGCTTTTTCTTCACGCAGCTTCTTCTACACGCAGCTTCTTCTTCACGCAGCTTCTTGCAGCCTCTGTTACGTTTTCCTTCCCTCAGCTGCAGATAAACTTACAGCTCCAACACGCACAGAGACAACGTAAACTGTAACCCAAAAAACAGATTCTCATTCGCACAGTCCTCCTAAAGTGGTGCTCTTTGTCTGCTGCTTTCTTCTTCTTCTTTATCTGCTGCTTTCTTCTTCTTCTTCGTCTGCTGCTGCTAGAACTTCCCTAACAAAATTTTTATTTTCACAGAGCAGAGTCAGCCCTCCACCTAGACGGTTGCGAATCCGGTCAGCCAACATCTACAACTGACGTTGAGCAGAAATGGCCATCTTTATACTAGATGGTCGCAGCACTGGTGAGTGGTATATTTTTTTTTCAGTATTGTAACTCATCGGTTTCAACAAGTAAACAGAATTCAGGAGAAAACAGAAATTAGGAGAAATCAGAACTGGAGAAATCAGAAATCAGAAAACAGGAATCAAATGGTCTGAGAACAGAGATCAGCATAACAAGTAATTCCATAAGCAATAACTTGCTCTGATACCATGACAAATCTTGTATTTCTCTGATAATTAACATGTATATTTCATTATTGTTTCTGTTCTGTTTTTTTACAAGAGTTTACAATATATGTATATAAGGAAAACGAAAATTAAACAATAACCATAAAACCTGCACATCTAGATTTTATAGCTCCACTAATATTATTGTCTGCTCAATGGTTTACTCTATTGAACATTTATGTCTGACACTGTTATAGCACACACTAACAAAATATATATATATCCATATCATTACTGATTGGTGAGATGCATGCTACCTAATGATATGCAAAATTTGCATATATATCACTTATATTATAATGCATCCCATAATTATTTATTTAAATAACTTTGATATATATCACCATGTAAATAACATGGGCAGAAAATGTGCGCAATCGTGAGGCTAAAGAGCAGATCATTAAATATGGAAGTTGTTAGTTTGTTTACCAAAAAATTATGGAAGGTGTCAGTTGGGTTTGTTTGGTGGGTTGATTTACCGATACCACCATATTATATAATTGGATTAATTATTTTATGTGTCAAAATACCTTAATAAATTTAGTTTTGCAAGTAACATTTTGGTTACTTTCTTAACGAAAATAAAGGATAGTTAATTTTTGAATATTATAATATTATTTTATTAATAAAATAATAAAATATATTTAATAGATAAAATTATTATTTTAAATTTTTTCTTCTTTTATAATATTTATTAATTTTTTAGTTCAATTTTAATATTATTTTTTAACTATAAAGTTGAAAATATCGATATTTTAAAGCTATATTTTTTCTATTTTTTTATAAAAAAAATTGTCAATTCTTTCTATTATCTCCGTAATTGAAAAAAAATGAACATAATAATATATCATTCATGTACTGATTTTTACACCAAAATTAGTATGATAGCTAGTATATTATAGTCTATTTTATTTTTATCTATAAAGAGAATTGATAATTTTTTTGAAAAATTATTTAAAATAATAACTCTAAAATTTATAACAACAAAATAACACAATTACTTTGAATCGAGAAGGGTATAAGTTATTATTAGACATATTATTTTTATTATTACAAGTTTTAGAGGTATTAGTTTTATAGTTTTCCAAAAAAATTATTAAAAATATTGATATTTTCAACTTTAAGGTTGAAAAATGATGCCAAAATTAGACCACAAAATGATGTAAGGGCATAAAAGAATGAACATTTTTAAATGAAAATTTTATCAAATTAAATATATTTTATTATTCTTTTATAAATTTTTATCAATAAAATAATATTATACTTATTAAAAATAAATAATACATTTAATTTTTATTAAAAAATCATCTAAATATATATTATAAAAATAATAATTTAAATACCTACTTAATACAAATAAAATTACGTCAAGAATCTACACCTTCTATTCATCACCATTCGTAAGCTCGAAACATTTATGGAAAAAAAGTATCATCATTCGTAAGTTGGAAACTTTTATGAAAAAAAAAGGTAGACACCTCGTTACCGTTTATGTCCCCTATGGTCTATATCCACTACACAACTTGGTTTTTCTTTTAAATGTTTCAAATGGTAAGATTTTAATGGTACTCATAATTTTTTATTTTTTTTCATGAATATTCTTAATTTTTTAAAAATAGATTTTAATACCTTTAATATTTATTGATTTTTTTATCAATATCTCTCATTAGTAAAGTAAGTATTAGTGGCAGATATTTTAAAAAAAAAATATCAAGAATGCACACGAGATTTGCATTTTTTTCATGAATGTCCGTGACTTTTAAAAAATATATCTCTAATAACATTGAAATTATATGTATTAACAAAAAAAATCTCAATTAATAATAACATTAATATTTTCATCCCATACTTTTTTCATTTTTTCTAAATTATTAAAATTCCCTTTAAAAATTATAAAGTAAATTGTATTTATATATTTATTATAATTAAAAAAATATATAATAAATAAACAAATACATTGAAAATTAAAATTTATTTAAATAAAAAAAACCATAAAAATAATATTATATTATTGAATTATTTCCTAAATCATTAAATTATATCATTTAATAACTATGTTAATTTTTTTTAAAAATATTTTTTGTTTTGATATATTATATAATTTTCTCTCATTATTATTGTCTTGATTATAAAATTAATTAATCAATTAATAAAAAATATTATTTTTTATAATAATTTATGAAAAATTATAAATTTACATTTGATTTACTTAACCTAATTAAAAATTACTTAACTTTCTTACAATTAAAAAATTACTTCTTATACAACAAATAAACTACATGTGTTATATTAATGGGATAATTTATTATAAAATAAAATATAATTTATATTTAATTAAAATATGTTAAAATAAAACTACATTTATTTAAATATGTTTTATGTTAAATTTCATTCATTAGATCTCATTCAATAAATGTATTATTGTTGTTGTGATAAATTTTATGGATATCACTTTATTTAATTTTCATTATTTTTTTTATTTTCTAAAAATGTTAAAAGACTAATTTCGATTAAAATTATCATATATAACTCCAAATGTAACGATAAAAAATAAATTATATGTCATTTTGTAATAAATTATTTAATTATTATAAATACATAATTTATTTGTTAAATGAAGTAAATTTTTAATTCTATGAATGGAAATTAATTTTCAATTAAGTAAATCAAAAGTAGATTTATAATTTTTAAAAAGTCATTGTCAAAAGAATTTAAATTTCTTTCAGTTATTTAGTTTATTAATTTTTAATCAATAAATATCAACAGAGGAAATTTATATAATATATCTAAATAATGATTTAATTTATTAAAAAAGAAATCAATAATATAAGTTTATTTTTATTAATATTTTCAATTTAAATAAATTTTAAATTTTGATGTATTTCTTCGCCTACTATATGTTTTTATTTTTAACTATAATAAATTAAATATAATTTATAATTTTTAAAATGGGTTTTTAATAATTTATAAAAAAAATGAAAAAAGATGTGGATGAAAAAATTAACTTGTTACTAATTGATGTTATTTTTGATAATTCATCTAATTTTAGTGTCATTATTAAAGATATATTTTTTAAACGTTAATAGTATTTGTAAAAAAAAAAAGGAATATAAATATTAAAGACACTCTTTATATTTTTATTTTTTAAATAGAAATTTGGTATTTTCGGATATGATTATTTCAAAAATGATTAAAAATATAATTATTTAATAAAAAATTATGTATTTTTAACGTAAATTTGTAAGGATTAATCAAAACTTATATTTTAGTAATTAACCGTTTTGGATTTACGCATAGTTAATACATTAAAAAAAATATTAATTTTTTTTAGTATAATTTATTTATAATATTACAAAATAATAATAACTTGTAAAAAGTATTTATCAATTCTTAATAATTTTTTTATGTATTGTATTCATATGATATTATATCGCGGTGTTGCACCCTAAATTTGGCTAATCATGGGATTATTTCTTTTTGGTTTTGTATCTGATTGAAATTGTTGATAACGAAAGGGCAAAAGTCAGGTTCATCGAAAAGGATGGTGTTGTTGGCCTGCTTTTCATTGACTACTGTATACATGAAAAATACCAACACATTGCCCACCCAATATTGAAGGTGTATATAAGGTCTCTCTTTGTTAGTCGCAGCAATTATTAATAGCATTTAGATTTTCGGACCTGCATTATCCGAAGAGGGGGTGGAGATCCAAATATTAATATCACTGAAAGATAGAAAGAGATGGCGGGGCCAGTGAGACCGCAGTTCGTGTTATTTGGATCGTCTATTGTTCAGCTAAGCTACAGCAATGGTGGTTGGGGTGCCATACTCTCCGACATTTACGCTCGCAAAGTATGTTCTCTTTTATCTCTGTTTGCGTCTCTCTTTTGACATTTAGTTCATTTGAGCTCAGTGTTATATTATCGAATTTGCTAAATTACTATAAAATTTGTCAATTTATATCGTAGGACACGTCCGGCCCAGTATTATTGGTAAAAGGCTATTGAGGAACCCTAAAGTTTTTCTTTTTTCCCTGAGCATGAAAATCGTTTATCTGGAAAACTCGATCATACCCTGAAGCTGAAATATTTTCCCTTTTCTTTTCATCGTTTTTGATCATTGCCATGTTCTTCATTTGCTGGAAATATATCATCTATGAGTCATAGATGAACCTGTTATATTATACATGGATTCTTTCATTTTTCATAAATCTTGGACACATTGTGGTTACTTGACCCTTCAAATCAGTGGAAAAATACAGTGAATTGAGGAAATAAGCGCGTCCTACACATAGACGAATTCTAGTGTCGGTTACTTTTAGTGAGTTCGAGTAAGATAAATATCAATTACAAATCGATATCAACTAGTTTAACGTTTCAATGCTTTCAAGAAGCTTACATGCTCTAGTTTCCTCTCAATTGGAAAGGACTTAATATGATGCTTCTCTATTTGTACGTTGTAAGGCTGATTTATGCCATCCTAATTGTTCCTTGGTACCCTCTGTTCTTGGTTATTTATTATAGGCAGACATAGTCTTGCGAGGATACTATGGATGGAATTCTCGCCGTGCCATACAGGTGCTTGATCAAGTTTTTCCTAAGGTATTATAATCTCTTCTAGCTGTATCCTGTATATACCATTCCTTTTTCTTTCTTTTTTCGGATGGGTGGTATTTGTTTCTGTAACTTTGATCGATGTGTTTGATAAAATCTTGAAATCAATTTAGAAGAGTATCCTCGCAATATAACTTTTCAATTAGTTTTCATTGATGTTTCTTGATGCATTCTTGCTATATTTCTGTGGAACGATGTCAAGGTAATGAATGTATGAAGTTGCTTAAGTGGATTGAAGCAAGATGAAGTTCCTTTTTTCTGTCAAAAATTGAAATATTATAAAGTGATCTGATTTTATGTTGACATTACTTGTTCAAGCTCTTTTAATCTGGCAAAGGTTCCTGTGTAACTCTGACTCCGGTAACTAATTGCTATCAACAATTGATTTGCGTGTCCAAAAAAGGATATAGTGATAACCGCATTATATATTAGTATGAGCAAATTTGATATTTGATTGCAATTTAACTGAAGAGATGGGGACTATATTTATATGTGCTTTAGCCTTTATGTTCAAAGTTGTCTCTGACTCCAAGAACATATTTTTTCATTCTAGGATGCTGCTGTACAGCCGTCTTTGGTCATAGTTTATTTTGGTGGTAATGATTCAATGGGACTTCACTCATCTGGCTTAGGTCCTCATGTACCACTTCCTGAATTCATCGAGAACTTGAAACAGATTGCAAGTCATCTTCAGGTACTTCTTACTACTTGAAGCAATGTAGTCTTACCATGTCAATGACTAGAGACACAGTCAAGGATAGAAGGGCTTGCTGAAAGGGCTCTAAACAATATGCAACAAATTGGGTTCATGTGTTTGAACAGTTCGCAGATGGATTTTAGATATATGCATGATACAACTGCAAAATAGGACTGAATTTTGAATTATATTGAAAATATTTAATCCTCAAGAAACAATATAATTGTTTGAAGACACAATTTCAAATTAATTTAATTCAGCTTACGTAAGTTTAAACTTGGCATCCATACATAATTGAATACGATATCCTTTTACGCTTTCCAACTCTATTTCTTAGAATAACAATGTTTTGCATACTAATGTTAAGATTCTTGAAACCAGAGTCTCTCCAATTCAACACGCATCATTTTTCTTACTTGTCCTCCTGTAAACGAGACCAAAATTCGTGGAAATTCAAGGTCTGACTTCTGAGATTCATATTATCCACCTATCATTTTCTTACTCATTTTTTTTCATCAAATGAATACTCAAAAGCAGGTGATTTACCTTTGAAACAGTGGGATTTTCAGCGAGCTAGTAAGAACTAATGAACTGTGTGGACTTTATTCAGAAGCTTGTATAAAAATGTGCCAGGAAATGGGTGTCAAAGTGGTTGATCTATTTAGTGCATTTCAGAAAAAAGATAATTGGATGGATGCTTGCTTTACGTAAGTTCTCTTATCCTTAGTTGTCCTCCAATAGTGGTTAATTTTCCAGTGTCTTTCTTGTAACTTAACTCAAGGTTTGCATTTACACCTCTTGGGATGGAAAGTTATTTTCACAAAGCACTGTAGCAATTTCTCAACTAATTATTTCTTCCCACTGCCTTGTGCATGGTTCCTCTAGCAGGTTTTATACATGTACTTTTCACAATCTTACATTTGTAGTTGAGCTGCCTCCCCACTCCCCCAACCATCAAATTCTCAAAAACCTAATGAATAAACTGTATTACAAATTTACACATGAAGTCTTGGTGAACTTTTTGGCCGATGAATATGTGTTTGTGTGTGTTTTAGAACTGTACTCTTCTTCTTCCCCTGGCAGAGAAGAAATGCTAGGAGTTATTAATATCAATATCCCCTATCTTTTTATTGCATTTCTACTTTCTGTCTCTTTAGCTATGAAAACCCCTGATCATTTAGCCCTTCAAACTATTATAGAAGTGACAGTTTGGTGGGTTCATGTTGATAAATAATAGGGAATTAAGCTGCTGTTTTTTTTTCTTCTCTAGAGACGGGGTTCATTTGTCTGCGGCGGGAAGCAAGGTGGTTGTGGAAGAGATATTGAAGGTGCTGAAGAATGCTGACTGGAAGCCAAGTTTACACTGGAAATCTATGCCAACTGAATTTGCAGAGGACTCACCTTATGATCTTGTTGCTGCTGATGCAAAACGAACAATAAATCCTTCTGAGTGGAATTTTCACTGGGATATCCAATGGGATTGATGTTCAGTGTTGTCTCTCTATTCTAAAAAAAAAAAAAAGTAATATATATAGAACATTGAATTCCGTCTGCTGGTTTGTGACATTGTTGTATTGTTTCTGAACAACATTAGAATTAGACGACATTGGAAAGCTGCCTGAAGTAATATGATTTTTTTTTAAATAACTATACTGAGTTACTCACATCATACACTTATAAGTAGACTAGAGTCTTACACCTTTTATAAGTCACGTGAGCTTAATACCGTTGGGTTACAACTTATTGGTATGAATTAATATGATTCTTGCGTGTTGCACATACTTGAAAAAAAACAGTGCAGTATTTGCTTGCGTTGGTTGCAACTTGCAGTGTGTGATCATTTAATTCAGAGAAAATAATTCTTTTAATAGCAAAAAGTAGTGAAATCATTTTCACATTTGTCTTGGCATAAAGGATATTTGAAGTATGCTACTTTAAACAAAATTGTATTCGAGCATGTTAGTTATTAAGTAAAATATTACAATCTTCTGTTTTTTGGAAGGTTAACCAAATTTCTTATAAAAGATTTAAGGGAATTTTTTAAGGGTAAAATTGATATTTTATAATTTTTTTTTATCAAAAATAAGGAAAATAAATATCAATTTTTTTTTCAAATATTAATAATTTATGGTTTGAAATAATAAGTAAATAAAAAATCAATAGTAAAAAATATATCATTAAGATTATTTGTTACAAGATGTTGTAGTTGTGAACAAAAAATAATTTTTTAAATATTTATTTTTAATATTTTGGTAATTTATTTTTACAAAATGTTAAATTTATTTTTGAAAATTTAATACAAATATTTCGAATGAAAATCATTTACTGTTACAAAAGAGATAACGGATTTATAATTCTCTATGAAATAATCAAAAAGTTAAAATGTATTTTTTTTAAAAGAAACCTACTTATAGTACTCTCCTACTTATATCTTGTGTCACATAGTATTTAGTTTGACTTTTATCTTGTGTCACTTAGTATTTAGTTTTCTAATTTCCATATTAAAAATGTATTTTAAAGCTAAAATTGAAAATTTGTTCTAAGAAAATTATATAAAACACCTCTTTTGCATTAATTTTTTTATTACCATTTGTAGCATATATATTTAATTTAATTTAACTCTTGTTAATAAATAATTTTATAATTATTTTCTTATTTAAATATCTAATAATAACAGAAAAATAAATCAATTTCAAGCCATTTCAATCCAATAGATATCAAGGAAGTTGAATATAAGAACTCATAAACTTATGTACATGGTGTAGAACTATTACTGTAGATAGAGCTACATCTAAGAATACTGTATGTTATAATTTAATGCATGTAATACAATTATTTCATAATATACTCGTATTTTATAAAATAATTGTAATTTAAGAAAATAAGTTTTGAATAAATAAATTTAGATGATTCCATTGCAATAATAATATATAGCAACAAAATATAAAATAAGTATTATATGAGAGGCTAAATTATAATTATAATATTTATCATTATAAAATATCGATTTCCAAAAAAAAAAAATTTATTCAAACTTAGTACACATGTTGGAAGAGAGTATAAATATTCTCAATCTTTTACATTGTCATTAAAAGTTGAAATTAATTAAAAAATAAAATTTTAAATCTTTGATATATTAAAATATTAAAAATTATAAAAATAATTTATAGCCATGATACTACGTGAAATAATTAAAAAATATTATTATATTTAATTTTTTAAATGATTTATTTTTTTAACTTGTTTTAAAAATAATTTATCATTATACTCATTCTTACACAACCCATTGTAAATAGTATAAGTTTAAAATGATCAAATTTTCATACATTAAAAGATATTTTGTTCAAAAAAATAATATTTTTTTTATTTTTTTATGATAAAATATATTCTCATGTTATTACACAAATTTAACAAATAAAATTAAAATATGTTATTAATTTTTCTAATTAAAAACTTAAAAAAATTTAAACATTATCTTTATTAAGAAATATATATAAACTACTAAAACAATAATAAAAACAAAAAAAAGAAAAGAAAAAAAGTTGCTAAGGTGGGGGAAAAAAGAGAGGGAAAATATTGGGGAAAAAAATCATATGAAAAACAAAACCGGGAAATTGGATTCTACATACCCTAATTTCACTCTCTCCCTTTTCCTCACCAACGCTGCCCGTCAAGTACCCTTCAACTTTATTGCCGCCGGCCGAATCCCGTGAAGTATTCTGCTTGGTTGGCTTTTAGTTTATAATAGGTAATCTCTCTGCCTTATCGTGATTTTTGGTTTCAGTTTTATCCTAGAATTTCCGACCTTGTATATGATATTAACTTGTTTAGTGATCTGATAGGATGATTGGTGACTTTTTCAATCATTCAAATGTGTTATTCTGAACTTTTCAATACATTTTAAGGTCCTTATTTTTACAACATGTGCTTGGGTTTCTATGTTTTTTGCCGCTGATGCAAGTGCAACTGTAGGATTTGAGCTTCTGGTAGTGAGATTTCAAAGAACCTCTTCTGGAATGGCAAATTACTATGACATTGATGATATTAATGCGGAGGAAGAGGTCTGGACCTTGTCATCCTGTTGTTTAATTCGTCTTTTATCTCATAAAATTGTTATAAGTGCATTTATCTGTTTTCTTCACAGCTTGTCTCGGTAGTGTTCCAAAAGTCAGTCAGCGGGGTTGGAATTGATCCAAGTTCTGAAACAGATTGTGTAAGTGAGATAACTGGATTTGGACTGGCTGTAAGCCAATGTTTCTTATACTTCTTGGGGTGTTTTTTTTTTCAGGTTGAAGCAGGCTCCAAGGTAGAGCTGCCTTTTTGGCTTGGACATGAGTTGCACTTAAGACAAGTTGCAACAATGAAGGTTCCTGCTTGTTTTAATCAAAAGTAATGATGATGATAATTCGAATTATCTGTTCGTTTGTCCTTAATATAGTATTTCAAAGCTTACAATGTGCTTGCTTACTTGGTACAAAGATGCAAATGCTATTGAAAATTTTCTTTTATTGCAAACCTGTGTAGTGTGCATTAAAATGAGTCCATATTGATGGGGTTAGGAAGGAACTAAGGAATATATTGGTAACAAACTCCTTGATACGTAATAAGTGATGGGTGAAGTATACTTGGCAACTTGAGAAAAATAGTCTGTTATACTTCTAGCAGTCATGAATGTATGGACTAGTAACTGCTGTTGTGTATCTATATCTATCTTATGAATTTGATTCCCATTTTATACCAGAACTCGGTTGGAACTTGGAGCCGATGCTGCTAGTGTAGATTTGAGATCCCGAAGTCCATATTTCTATGAAATTGGGTGCAAGGTAGCACCAGTGTAAGTCACTTTTCTGTCCATAATATCCATATTCTATTTGCATATACAACTCTACCTAGTTTGCATTGCATGTTGTTTATGATTTTTTCTATTACATTTTATTGACGGCTCAACCTTAACAACATAATGATCTGAGTATCAGAAATAACATGTTGTAATCTTCCAAACAAAAAAATAGGATAACTTAAAGTGTAAAACTCCTTTTATGTTTTGGACAGAAACGTGAATTTGTAATGTTGGTGGATATTTGATTCCATTTGGTCTAAACGTGTCATGATCTTTGGTAATAACCATGCTAGTAAGATTTTGCATGTATTATACATCTCACAGAGATTTTATCTTTAGCCTTTAAGTAACGATTAAACTTCAGAGTATATTTCAACTTTTACTTTGGTGTCAAGTGTTATGTGTTAATGCATGTTTTAATTTTTTATATTTGTTTTTTTACTTTTTTTTGTGGTTATCTGAACTGGTTATTACTAGTCATTGTGTTGAATCTTTAATTCTTATTTATTATGATGGACAGGGTTGGTGAAAGAGACATGGGGTCCTTCCTCTTATCTGCATTTAGGAGTAGATATCAAGGAATTTTGGCAAAGGCGCACTCTGGAGCATATTTGGCTGCTTCCAAATTATTGACACTCTTGACAAAAGAAGAAACAAACTGTGAGATTCCTTTATCTTCTTTTCTTTTGCTAAGAAATTCTTATGCCATGTTCAGCAATTAGCATATTCTTCGTTTGTGTTCCTATTACTTGAGTAGTATGGACATTAACATTAAATGGGTAATGTAGTGTATGAGGCAGCCCAATCTTCAATGACAGACTTTAAGAAATGGCGGATGGGAGGGCCTAGATTTCAAAGAGCATCTGTTCTTGGTAGGAAGAGAAGACCAACTGAGTAGCTGCCAATCTGCTATCATCCCATGTATCTATTTTCTGGGGCTTTTACATCGCTCTGTAATGGTTAATGTTTCTCTGTAAGTGTCTTTGACAGATATCTGTTCTTAACAGGTATGCAAAATGGTACTAATAGTATATTTAGTGCAGGTTATCAATTAATCTCATGACCTTAGCCCAACCTTAAAACCAAGCACATAATACATTCATTGAATTATTGATATGATAGACTTCCTAATTTTATTCATCAAAGAGTAATTTGTTCATTTCTCTCGAAAATTCTATAAAGAGATCAAAATTGTTTTAGGGCTAGAAAGAGAAAACATAAATTATTATTATTATTATTATTATTATTATTATTTTACTTTTAAGAGAAATATTATTGATTTAGATATGAGAAACAATAGGCATGACCTTGAAGTTTAAATAATAAATGTGTATTTCTCAGTTATATTTTTATTCCAATATTTTTTTCCGCATATTTTGAGTTTTGTTTACTTTTTTATTCCAATATGTTTGTTATTTTAAATTTATTATTATTATTTATTAGTTTAAAAAATTTAGAAGAAAATGTTTGCAATGAGATATATTTTAAATGGTGTAATAGTGTATTATTAATAATTATAATTAAACTTAAAACTTTTTTTCAATAAAAAAGTTATATATATATATATATATATATATTTCAATAACGTTGTAACATAATTTATGGGAATATTTTAAAGTTATATATCTTAAATATAATTAATGAGTTGTTTTATTAAATATGATTATATGATAAGACTATATTTGTTAACAATATTATGAGTTTAAAAAAAAATATTGTAAAATATTATTTCAGCTTTATTTAAAATTTTAATATAAGACTTATATAAGATATAAAAGTCAAGGCTTAGTTTGATTGGTTGTTTAAGTAAATAAATAATTGTATCAATTTATTTGAATAGGTTAGATTATAATTTAATTAGATTGATAAATTTTATAATTAAATTATATTTAGATTAAAAAATATACAATATAAGATTCAAATTGATATATTTTATAATTTATTGCATTAAATTAAATATATTATTTATTTCATAATATTGTATTTAAATATTAGTTTAAATGTTACACATCCTTAAATATTAGTTTAAAAATATATATAAATATTTATAATAATTTAATAAGTATATAAACATAATTCTTATTTTTTTAATTTTTTTAATTGTGATTATAAATAATAAATTCTACTATATATACACATTTAAAATTTAAATATTATACATGTTTTATTTTATATATGATAATATTTCATAAATAAATTTTAATACTAATATGATTTTATTTTATCTAAAAAAATCCTTAAATTTGAATTAATTATATCATTAGATTAAATTAAAATTAAAATTCTTCGAATTTGATTCCTATTGAATCGAATTTAAATCCTTTAAAAATTAATAATTCTCGTATATTGTTAACCCCTAATTTCTATTTCGATGTTGTAGACATGCCTGCTTCTTTTATTTATTTATTTATTAAAATGAATTTGTGTTGAATGCGTTACATGCTTGCTTCTCATGTGTATTTTTTTAAATGAAAACCAAATTTAGAATTTAGAAAAATAGATTTTTAATATTTTAATATAAAAAGCCCACAATAATGCTATTAAGACTTAAATTCATATATATATATATATATATATATATATATATATTTATGATAATATTAAAACTTAAATTTATATTTAAATATATTTATCATTAGATTATAAAATTATGGATATATTTTTTAGTATATTAATTTACTTAGAAATCAAACTATTATGAATAATTTTTTTTCTCTTTTAGTTTTAAACTATCTAGATAAACTAGTAAAATGTACAAATATAATACTTACAATTGCAATATTTCATACTAATATTAGAATTTCACTCTTGTGTATTGTAAATATGAATTTGTATATTAAGATAATTCATACGTTCATCTAGTTAAATATGTCTTAATTTAGTTCAATTTATATATTTTTAGTTTTAAGTCTTGTAACAATTAAAAACATTGTTAGAAAGATACACAAATAAAATACATTTTACTATAGTATAGAATAATGATTATGTTTTTTTATGTTTTGGTATATTCATTCCTGTATAAATTAAATTAAATTTAAATAATTTTTTAATTACATCTTATATTTTATTTCAATAATATAAATCAAATATTCCTATACAAAAAATAAAAATTCAAATGACAATAGTTTCTATCGGATCTATATATCCCTCTTGCATATTGGAATATTAATTTATGTAATGAAGTAATCAATATGTGTACTTTTTGGGCGTGTCTTAACTTATGTATTTTGTTTGTTTCAAGTCTTAATGACAATTGGTAACATTGTTACAAAACGCATAAATAAATAAATAAAAATATTTTAAAAAATTAAATTAAATTTATATGAGCATATTATATTTTAAATCAAAATATAATTTTTTTAATATAATAATGAATACATAAATATTAATTAATACCTACAAAATTATAATACATATACATATTTTTTAATTAATTATATTAAAATCTATATTTAAATTCATATTAATTATGATATGACATATGATTAAATTTTTTTTAAATCAATATTTTTCATATTAAAATTTATTTAATTACATTACATATCATAATTAATATGAATATAAATTTAAAACAAATTTACTTAATATTAACATTAGTCTCATAAATTAAAAATAAATACTATACCATATGAATTTTATAAAATTTAAATAAATTTTCAGAATTTTTCACATTTATCAAACTAGATTATTAAAATCATCATAGTTTAGTTTAATTATCGTTTAGAATATGAATAATAAAGTATATATTAAAATAATTTTATATTATTATAGTATTTTTTTAATTAAAAATTTCTTTTACTTTAATTTAAAATATATACGTCTTAATAATAATAATAATATTTTTATTTCTTTATCTACTCTTAATTAAAATAATTAATTTAATTATTGTATTATATATAAAATATAAATAACTTAATCTAATTTAAACTATTTAAATTTTTTATAAACAGATGAGACTAAATAAAATAACAAATTGAATTAAACAGTTTGAAACGATCCAACTTTAAATACAATTCAAATCACCAATTTTTCGGTCCAACTCTACCCGAAACCTATCGAAGCGAAGAAAAACTGTGTTTCAAAGCGACAAAAGCCGAAGCCACAGCTTTTCTGTACTTTTTGTTACTGACGTGGAAGAATCTTTACTTTTCCCCTCTCTTAATCCAGTAAGAACTTGCCAGTTAAGATAAGATATTTATCTTCTTCGCAATCTATCCCCATTCCCTTTGAAGCGCGTTGAAATACACATATCACAACAAATTTAGAAATATCTCACGCTCACTTGAAATCGCTTGAACTAAATAAAAATAAAGATCCCACTTATGAAAATGCTAGGGCAATCTAATAAACCACCGTATGCATTGTGCTATTAAAAAAAAAAATCTAATAAACCACCGCTCCGGTCCAAGCACATGCCGCACCAGAATAATCCTCGCTGCAATTGAATCGAGAACATGGATGAAACCTCCAACGACCACCACCAAAACAATGGCCGCCACCAACAAACCCCAACCAAATGTACCGGAGAGTTTGAAGAAGGAGAAGGTGACTTGGAAGTATGGAAAACCTTTAACCGAAGCTTCAATCAGGTACAGTCAGTGCTGGATCGAAACCGAGCTCTGATCCAACAAGTGAACGAGAACCACCAGTCAAGGATCCCAGATAACATGGTAAAAAACGTGGCTCTCATTCGGGAAATCAACGGCAATATTTCCAAGGTCGTTTCCCTCTACTCCGACTTTTCCTCCAATTTCTCTACTGTTTTCCGAGACCAGCCTTCCAAGAACTGCAAGCCTGAGTCTGACACTCCTCCTCAGCCTTCTTGATCTTTTATTTATCTCTTTTTACTATTATTATTTTCAATAATCGGACCTGTTATTATTTTGAAGATTTTTGAATCGCCACGCTGTTATTTAATTAAATAATCAGGTGTTATCGAACAAATTTAGGATTGGACGCTGCCTATGCCATGTCAACCTATGTCAACGTGAAGGGAGTAACCGAATGACTGTATGTGGCTACTGTGTGAATTGTGATTGAATGTTGCTCAGTATGTTTGTTACTGGTGTGGTGTTTATGTTCGTACTTAGGGACAATGCATCACAATGATGATGATCATCGACTTGGGACGCTTATTACGTATCTGTTAATTCAGTGTTTGTTATATCTTTGTTTTGTTACTTGTCTAAGATTTCAAGAAGCTAAAAAAATGTGTTATGTTCTTAGTATATTTCTTACTAATTTTCTCCGCTAAGCTAAATTAACTACTTTAAACTATGGAAAACATTCAAGAGCGAACATAACTCACCTTTAACTGCCTCAAAAAAAATGAGCCTTCCTATTGAATTAGCTTTTCAAGAACGGATGCGTCGAAGCATAATAAAAACGATGAAGGAAAATTCTAAATACATTCAGACAAGTACATATCCTCAAAGCACATGCACGAAGTTTTGACTCGTATAGACTCTCAGTATAGAATGCACCTTGGAACTGCTCTAAATCTAAATCATACTTGGCCAAAACATACATGGAGATTCAAGATTCAAGTTTGTTCTATGATGGGAATGCACCAAGTTCAAGCAGTACAGGAGTTGTTCAATAATATCATGTTTGAGGCCAGCAAGTATAAGATTCTTGCATTCCTATCTATTTTGCGAAAGAGGTAGAGAGGTCGTTGGCCTGTTATGCTGGGTAATCATATGCATCTTGCTCTTGCATTATGAGTTGTTATAAAGAGAGAGCACCACTGTCTGAAATAACAACCTTGCTCTTAGGCACACCATTTTCTCTCCCTTCTGCTTCAATCTTGTAGACAATGTCCATACCAGAAAGCACCTCACCAAACACAACATGGCGCCCATCCAACCTTTACAGTACAAGATACAGACATTTGAATTAGAAAAAGAAAAAGAAAAAGAAAAAAAAAGAACCAAGTGAAAGTTTTCAATAATTTGGTCTTTTTTGCCGATTATCAAAGTTAGGGGGATATTTTTACTCTTTTACATCAGTCATAATAAATTAAAAAAGTTTGGTGCTTGGCAAGGAAATCTAACATAATCAATACCAGTCTTTTAAAAACAACATTTTCACAATACAGATATAACATCATAGTTACCAGCTAGTCTTCACAGTAGTAACGAAGAACTGTGAACCATTGGTGTCCGGCCCAGCATTTGCCATTGACAAAGTTCCTGTAATACAAAGCCCACATAAACATACTCTCTGCATAAAACTACACTTGTTTTTTTCAGCAGAGAACCAACTGCTATCAATAGTATGTAAGAAATTTTGTTTGGGAAGAAGCTTTTCAAATATTCAAGAAAAAGGAGAATGGCTTGCCTGGACCAATGTGTTTTAGCTTGAAGTTCTCATCTTCAAACTTATCACCATATACTGACTCTCCACCTCTTCCATCACCAAGGGTAAAATCACCTCCCTGGATCATAAAACTGGGAATAATTCTGTGGAATGTACTCCCTTTATAGTGGAGAGGCTTTCCACTCTCACCAATGCCTTTTTCCCCTGAAATTTGAAATTAACAATTATTGAAATTATAACTTCTAAATGCTCAAAGAACCATATCAGAATGGGAACAAGGAATCATAAGTAAAATCAGTCTTCTTGATATGAAGAGGAAGAATAAGTTACTCGGGTACCTGTGCACAGTGCTCGGAAATTTTCTGTATCAAAAACAAGTAAAAATGGTTAGCTTCATTTCACAATGAGAGGTCTAGACATAATTCCACTTTCTACAGTACCTACCTATAGTTTTAGGAACTGTATTCCCAAAAAGTCCCATGACTATACGACCTGAAAGCAAAGAATTATGACTACGTTAAATCAAACCAACTAGTCTTACCAAAAAACAAAAGGAAAAGCAAATTTATAACACATTCTAAAACTTATGGTCATAAAAATAGCAACTTTATGTCCAACTTAGCCCAAATATTCCACAATGAACGTAGTTCAAGTTAAAACTTCAGCTAGTTAGGTTCATTCAACGTTGATCTCCGACCAATTAAACACAGTTCAATAAATGTTACTTAGTTGTTATTTTTGTTAATATAAATTTTAGGGATTTTATTCGAGCTAATATAAAAATAGCTAAAGATGTTATATTTGTTAATCAAAGCACAAAATAGATAATCATAGAGTGAAGTACAAACAAATTGAACAGGTATGAATAATACCAATGGGTTTCCCGTTAATTTCGATATCAAAATAAACTTTGTGAGTCACTTGTGTCAAATTCAAATCGTCCTTCTGCTAAACAACAAAATAATAATACTCCGATCATTTATAAAACAGAAGGAAAATGGTTCAGGGAAAACAGAATTCTAACCTGATGGGGATCGATTTCGACAACAGATGGCTTATTTGTGATTTTTTCATCGTTTAATTTAGTCTGAGATGAATGACACAAAAACAGAATATTAGGTATTTTGTATAAAATCCATAATATAAGGGAAGATAAGGGGTTGTCCAAATGGTGAATTGAAAGGATCTAATTACCAGAATGAGGGCTAAGGTTAGGAAGAGGAACAAAACCCACAAAAGTGCCGCCGAAACCATCCTCCTTGTGGTAGTCGTCAACATGTCTGCCTTCGACAGTAGTAGTTCCCTATCAAGCTGATAAGTTCATTTATCGTTTTAGGCGCACACAAATGAAAATTAAAAATAATATATATATGAGCTAAAATAAGTGTTTTAAATTTACTAGATAATTTTTTATGCTTTTCAATGGTTAAAATTTAAAAAAATTATTATTTTTTCGTATTTTTTATAAATCTAAATTGTTAAGATGTAATAGTATAAAAAGTTGCCTAACAAATTGAGATTATTGATTATATTATATGTGTTCATCTAGATAAATGATTTAAATTAATAATATTGATAAATTATTGTAATTTTTGTCAAAAATACTAAAAAATATAGATATTAATAAATATATAAGGTTAAATTAATAAGTGATTTTTAAAATTAACAAAAATATTTAATTTAATTATAAATATATATACCATTAGATTTTAGTGCTATCACCAATTTAAATTTGATACTTTTTTTTATCAAGATGTGTAGTTGATATCTTAATGGTACAATGTTTTAAAAATGTATCAATTTAATATAATTTATTATTTAATTAATTTTTTTTATATGTATAAAAATATAAATACGATGTTTAAATAGTATTTTTGGATGAATAATTAATTAATTATTTTAAAATATTATTTAATTAATTTATTATTCAAAAATATTATTTAAATATTACACATATATTATTATATATATATATAAACTTTCATTAAATAATACCATTTTAAATTAGAGTACTAATAAAATAATAACTAAAAAATCTAAGTAAAAAAGTATACTAAAATGATGCTACCACTAAAATAAACGAACCCATTAAATTATGTTTATGTCAAGGCTGATATCATTTTATAAAAATATTTATATAAACCAATAGTTTATAATATATTATTGCATCATCTTAGGATATATTTAATTACAATTCTAATTTTTTTATAAAAGTTAAAGATGTGTTAAATTAAGATTTTATATCAATTTTAAAAATTCTAAGGTGTTTAAAAAGTCATTAGTTTTTCTTTTAAAATAAAAACTCTTTAATTTTTATAGACTTTAATGATTTTTTTTATTTAAAATTATACTTAATAAAATCACTAACTTATTATTCTATCAACTCTTAAATATTTTAAGAAATTATAAAAAATGATTTTTTTCTAACATTCTTTGTTATATATTTTAATATAAATTCATAAAATTTTAAAATAATAATAATAATTAGGATAAAAATAGTAAAAAAAATACTTGCAAACTTACTTTTATAATATTTTAGTAAACGAGTTTATAATTCAAACAATATAATATACTTAGTTGTGTAAAATCTCTAGCATCTGAATTCTAGTTATGCATATGTGAATAATGTAGCTATTTAGTAGGAAAAAAAGTACAAATACACCAAAAAAATGGAATATTGTTATAGTCACCTGATGTTTTGGGTATTAATGTTTTTATTTATTTATTTTTATCAAAATCACACAATGTTATCTTACAGTGATTTTAATAAAAAATAAAATTTAAGTAACGTATTGTCTTAATGTGTGAAGTAATTTAACTAATGTGTGAACTTTTACTAATGAAATTCAGTGTGCTTACCACAATATACTAAGTTTTATTGATTTATGTAAAAAAAAAAAAAAATCATATTAAAGATATGTATTAATTCAATGTGAGAAAAATTACTATTAATATTTAGTCATGATCTTAATACAATTATTTATCACAATAATAATAATAACTCTTAAATTGAAAATGATTTTGATAAAAAATAAAATTTATACAGAATATCCAATTAACTTGATAAATCATTACTAATAACTCTTATACGGAGAATAATTTTATCTAAAAATAAAATATAACTTAAGTACGCTGTTAATATGATAAATCACAGGCCACCTTGTCTAACTCAGTAGTCGGGAGTAGTAAGTAATAAATAATTCTCATTGGAGGGAATACAAAGAAAGTAGAGAAACCGTTTGGTAGAGCTATGCAGTAGTTTCTCACCCACGAGGCCACGGCCAATGCCCCGCTTCAAAAATTCCTCAATTGTAGGCTTATTATACCCCCAATTTCTCCTGTTACATTCATTCTCATTTCTGTACAAACTTCCTGATCCCCACCAAATTCCAAATTCTTGTTTTGTCTCTTTTCTTATCATCTTATTATTTTATTTTAATCACCAATGTCTTTGTCTTCATCTGCCTCTCTATATCTTTCTTCCTCTTCACAAAGTCCTCCTAAACCGGTCCGTTGAAAACAAAGACCCCAACGACACCATTTCTGAAATCAACTAGTGACAGCTTGTGTTTTATGAACGAAATCAACTAGCACCATTGATGATTTTGATTCAAAAAGATCATCATGTCAAGCAAAACGACATCTTACGATAGTTATAGCTGCACAATGTTTAAATGCTTTAACCGTAAGTTTAAGATCAATGAAGCGGTCCCATCCACAGACATCAAAGGAACCTTCTCAATCTTCGCTGAAGGCGGAGACCTCATGACGACCAATCAATTCCGGCGGTTCCTGGTGGAGCACCAGGGTCACGTGGACCTTACCTCATCAAATGCAGAGCAAATCATACGGGAGGTTATTCAGAGACGAAACTGTGACGCTCAGGATAAGAAGATTAGGCCTGGTCTCAACCTCGATGAGTTCTTTTCCTTCTTGTTCTCCGATTTCAATTCCCCTTTCCAATCTGAGGTTCGTTACTTTCATAGCATATCTTTTTTATATTTGTGTTTCAGACACGCGCTTTCCATGTTTTCAACACCATTCACCGCCTTAAAAAACCCTTGTTTTCTGTCTTTGGAATCTCTGTCTTTCCTAATTTGATGCCAACAATATGAATTTTACTGTTTCATGATTTCTTAAAAAGAAAAATCTACATTATCGATCGCATGTTGTGTTTATAACTGGGAATATAGCAAACGTGTATGTGGCTAGACTATTGCATTGTGATAAAAACACTGTTAGATTAGTCTCTTTTTTTTCCTTTTCTTTTCTTCTATTACATTAGCCATTTGAAATATTACTAGTTGATTCACTTTCGTACTTTATGTCCCAGTCTCTGACTTGTAAGCTCTAAATTCGAATGCTCGAGTACTAGAGGGATTTGAGTTTGTTTTGATTTTGTGTCTGTGACACCAAGATATGACTGCTCCACTGAAATTATTATGATGTTTCAGGTACACCAAGATATGACTGCTCCACTGTCACACTATTACATATACACAGGGCACAATTCTTATCTAACTGGGAATCAACTAAGCAGTGATTGTAGCGACGCCCCAATTATAAAGTCATTGCAAGCAGGTGTTAGAGTCATTGAGCTCGATTTATGGCCTTCTAGCAAAGAGGATGTTAATGTTCTTCATGGAAGGTATACCCACAAAACGATTAATTCCTCATTTTGAAAGCCCATTTTACAATGAGTTTTGCTATTATCTTCATGATATATATATTGCTGAATTTCTGGTCTAAAATATAATTAATTTAGGACCTTGACGACTCCTGTTTCTCTCATGAAATGTTTGAAGTCTATCAAAGAGTACGCCTTTGTTAAATCTCCATACCCTGTTATAATTACTCTTGAAGACCATCTTACGAAAGATCTTCAGGCTAAAGTTGCAGAGGTTAGCTTTTCTCAATTCTTCAAATCTTTATTTTTATAAGATACCACAATATTACTAAAATTTTAGTAAAAGATCTTCATTCGATTTGATATTTTTATTTATTTTTATATGTAGAAAAAACAAGAAATAACTCTACACAAAAGAGTTCTCTAGTTTGTATTATTTTCTTCATGTTTTCATTACAATTGTATAGCTATTTATAAGGAAATTTTATTCCTTCAATTACTCTTTAAATTAAGCATTCCTTGATTTACTCCTTGAATTAAGCATTCCTTGATTTACTCCTTGAATTAAGGATTCCTTGTTTTACTCCTTGAATTAAGGATTCCTTGTTTTACTCCTTGAATTAAGGATTCCTTGTTTTACTCCTTGAATTAAGCTCCTTGTTTTATTCCTTGAATTAAGGTCCTTGTGTTTATTCTTTGAATTAAGAACTAATATCCAATACTCCCCCTCAAGCTGGATCCAGAAGATTTATGGATCCAAGCTTGGACAAAAGTCGTTGAAATTGATGAGAAGCCAAGGGCTTGGTGAAGATGTCAGCCAGTTGGTCGAAGCTTCTTGTATAATGTGTCTGAATCACCTGTGATTGAACTTGTTCACGAACGTAATGACAATCAACTTCAATGTGTTTCGTCCTCTCGTGAAACACTGGGTTTGATGCTATATGCATAGCTGCCTGATTGTCGCAAAATAAGGACATAGGAAGAGTTGTAGGAACACCTAAATCACACAGAAGACCTTTAAGCCATATCAACTCACACGCAGTTGAAGCCATTGCACGATATTCTGCTTCGGCACTTGATCTGGCAATGACAGTTTGCTTCTTACTCTTCCATGTGACCAAGTTTCCACCGACAAATGTACAGTAGCCAGTGGTGGACTTGCGATCAATTGCATTCCCTGCCCAATCAGCATCACAATACCCCATGATTTGTGTGTTGTCATTCTTCTTCATGATAATACCACGACCCACTGATCCTTTTAAGTAGCGTAAGATCCTTTTAACAAGGGTCAAATGCTCAAGTGTTGGGGAGTGCATGAATTGGCTCACAATACTTACAGAATATGTGATGTCAGGTCTGGTGATTGTTAGGTAGATCAACTTACCAACCAGTCGTTGGTAATAACTTATATCCCTGAGTGGCGTGCCCTTCAAGCTAGGTTTGAGCTTGCTGTCAAGAGGGGTAATGGCTGGTTTAGCATCGCTCATGTTAGCTTCCTTAAGCAAATCTAGGACATATTTCCTTTGGTTAAGAAAGAGTCCCTTGTGCGAGGTTGCCATTTCTATACCAAGAAAGTACTTCAATATCCCAAGGTCTTTAATTGCAAACCTTTGTCTGAGGGACTGTTTGAGGTTGAAAATCTCGTCAGCATTATCACCTGTAATTATCAGATCATCTACATAAATCAGCACAACCAATTTGCCCATAGCTCCTGTGCGAACAAATAGTGAGGAATCGGCATTGCTGCTTTTGAAACCAACACTAGTGAGAACTGAGCTTAGCTTGGCATACCAAGCTCGTGGGGACTGTTTCAAACCATAAATGGATTTGTGCAATTTGCACACTAAATCCAGTTCATTGCTTTGAGGATGCCCAGGTGGCAATTTCATATAGACTTCTTCTTTGAGATCACCATGCAAGAATGCATTCTTCACATCCATTTGGTACATGGACCACCCCTTGTTTACAGCCACAGACAGTAACACTCTTACTGTGTTCATTTTTGCAACAGGTGCAAATGTTTCTTTGTAATCCACCTCGAATGTTTGAGTGAATCCCCGAGCCACCAATCTTGCTTTATACCTCTCAATTGATCCATCTGACTTGAATTTGAGCTTATAGATCCATTTGCAACCCACAACTTTCTTGCCTTTTGGAAGTTTGGTGATGCTCCATGTGTTGTGTTGATCTAGGGCTTTAAGTTCTTCTTGCATGGCTTCCTTCCACACCTCTTGGCTGTTGGCCTCATGAAAGTTTTGAGGCTCACTGTAACTCGATATAGTGCTGAGGAATGCGGCATGGGTTGGTGTCACTCTCTTATATGACACATAATTTGAGATGGGATGTGTGGGTTTGTAGGTGACAAAGTCTTGAAGTCTTGTGGGAGGTTGCCTAACACGCATTGGATTACGTCGTGGAGCAGAAGGAGTTATCTCACACTCGTTCACATCTTGTACCATATTGTGAGGATCATCTTGATTATCACCATCTTCATGCAGTGTACCATTAAGACGAGACCCTTCATTGTTATTTTCAGTGAGAGATGCATCAATGTTGACATAGCTGGGATCTTGTTGTTGTGGAGCCTTAAGTTCAATTCTTGGTAATGGAAACACATCCAAGATGTCATCCCCTTGACTTGTGATTTCATGTGACTTGCTAAAAAAAGGGTTAGTTTCATAAAATCGAACATCTTTAGACACAATTAATCTCCTAAGTTGGGGATTATAACACTTATATCCCTTTTGTGTAGATGAATAACCAAGAAAAATACATTTAACAGCTCTAGGATCCAATTTATCTCGATGATGAGATTGAATATGTACAAAACAGATGCAACCAAAGACTCTAAGGTGTGAAAGGTTAATTTTCCTTCCTTTCATGACCTCTAGAGGAGACTTGAAATCCAAGACTCGACTGGGTAATCTATTGATGATGTAAGCAGCTGCCATAACCCCTTGGGACCAGAATCTCTTTGGTACATTCATTTGTAGCATTAATGCTCTAGTTTTTTCAAGTAAGTCCCGGTTTTTGCGTTCAGCTACACCATTTTGTTGAGGTGTGCCAACACAACTTGTTTGATGCATAATGCCATGAATGCTCAAATATTGTTTCATGATATGGGACATGTATTCGGTGCCATTGTCAGACCTTAAGGTTTGAATTTTAGAAGAAAAGTGATTTTTAACAAGATTATGAAAGTCCTTAAATACTTCCATAACTTCATTTTTAGACTTTAAAAGATATAACCATGTGACTCGAGAGAAATCATCAACAAAAATCACAAAATACTTATAACCATCAAAAGATTCATTAATTGGTCCCCATACATCTGAATGAACTAGTTCAAAACACTTACTAGCCCTAGACAAGGAAGAATTAAAAGGCAATCTAGTGGCCTTAGACAAGTGGCAAGTTTCACATGCAATTTCATCATTTCCTAAGTTTGGAAATAAAGTTGACAAAATTGGTAGAGAAGGGTGAGCTAAACGTTGATGCCACAATTGATTATCTTGGATAGGATTAAACTTAGCTTGAAACCCTCTGGGATTGCTCTTGGATATGTAATAGAGACCATCTAAGTAAAACCCTTCACCAATCGTCTTTTTGGTGACACAATCCTGAAAAATGACATTGTGAGGAGAAAAAATGGCTAAGCAATTCAAGGTATTTGTGATTTTTCCTACAGACAGAAGTTGGAAAGGAAAGGAAGGTACATATAAAACTACCGACTCGATTTCATCTGACATTAATTTTATTTTTTCCTTTCCTAAAACCTTTACATTCTCACCATTTGCAATTGAAACTTGAGAAGGATTTGCTAATTTTTCAAACTTATGAGACTTTGACACATGGTTTGTCATATGATCTGTGGCACCTGAATCTACAACCCAAAAATCATGCAACATATTTATTTTAAGAGCAGTTTTAAAGGCTTTTATGATACCTTGCATGTCCTCTTGTGGTATGAGTTTTGTATCTGCCAAGAAGCCCGCAAACTTGCCTAGCAATGCTGTCGAGTTTCCTTCTTCTATGCTATCCACACAGTCAATTCTAGCTCCTCTTATCTTGCTTTGAAGATACAACATAAACTCATTCATGAGTTCAGCTGGATTCGCTGTGAAGTTCTTGAATGGATCAGACCCATTAGAGGTAGAGGCAAAAACATGATTAGCACGGAGTCCAGTACGATTCACTTTCTATAAACTCTTATCCTTTATAAAATCAGGTTTTAATTCTGGATGTAGAATCCAACATGTGTCCTTAACATGGCCCGTATGGTTGCAATGTTGACACTTCAAGTTTGGATGCTTCCCTTTGTACTTCCTCTCGTTGGTTAGATAGGCTCTTGCCTCAGGTGAATTAGCCATTGTATCCTTGTTCATGACTTTCCTTCTTACTTCTTCACGTTGAATTGTCGCACATACATTGGTGAAGGAAGGAAGTTCTGTATTCATGAGTATATGGCATCGTATATCTTCATATGTTGAATCCAGACTGGACAAAAGTTGAAATATCTTATCTTCTTCTGCTCTCTTTCGTAGCAGAGCTACATCGGTTGTATGAGGACGATATATTTCCAACTCATTCCACATGCTTTTCATGCTTCCTAAGAGTTGTACAAAAAGCTTGCCATCTTGTTGCAGATCTGAGATGTCTTTCTTTAATTGAAAAACTCGTGCAGCATTATTTTGACTGCCATACATTTCCTTGACCGTCTCCCATAGTTGGTATGCAGATTCAGAGTAACTGAATATTTCAGCTAATTTACGTTCCATGGAATTTAGGAGCCATGACATAACGAGCTGATCCTTACTAAGCCAGGATTCATAGGTTGGTGAGGAAACATCAGGTACTTCGATGCTTCCATTTATGAACCCCAACTTGGACCTTCCACCTAGAGCCAGAGACACTGCTCTTGACCAAGGCAAGTAATTAAACTCATTCAACAAGATTGAGCTTAATCTTTGATTTGGGTTGACATCCACCTCATGCATATTCATGAAGGAAAGCACTGATGAACTTTCAGCTTCTGATCCTAGCGGCTTGTCTTCAGCCATTTCAAAGATTGAAGATGCTAAGATAATAATAAAGCATAAGCAAGTTAATTTTCCTGCTCTGATACCATGTAGAAAAAACAAGAAATAACTCTACACAAAAGAGTTCTCTAGTTTGTATTATTTTCTTCATGTTTTCATTACAATTGTATAGCTATTTATAAGGAAATTTTATTCCTTCAATTACTCTTTAAATTAAGCATTCCTTGATTTACTCCTTGAATTAAGCATTCCTTGATTTACTCCTTGAATTAAGGATTCCTTGTTTTACTCCTTGAATTAAGGATTCCTTGTTTTACTCCTTGAATTAAGGATTCCTTGTTTTACTCCTTGAATTAAGCTCCTTGTTTTATTCCTTGAATTAAGGTCCTTGTGTTTATTCTTTGAATTAAGAACTAATATCCAATATTATATATGACCCTCTCCAACTCAATCGATAGTTTTGATCGTAGATGGTTAAGGACACATTTGGAGATATTCTGTATTACCCTAAAGATGGATGCCGGGCAGAATTCCCATCCCCTGAATCATTGAAGCATAAAATTATTATATCTACCAAACCACCAAAAGAATACCTTGAATCATCATCATCAAAGGAGGTAGAGCTTATAGCTGATTTGGAAGATGATGATGAGGTGTGTGCTTTCAGATGATATTGGGTTTTAATTTACTGATCGATTCATTAATTAATTCCATCAGCTAGCTGATCATCGTCTAATCAAATATATACAGAGTGATGGTGATCAAGAGGATGAAGACAACAATGAGTCAGATAGCAAATCAAGCCAAAAAGAAGCACCTGAGTACAAACGTCTAATTGCAATACATGCTGGAAAGCCATCAGGTCGCCTAAAAGATTCACTAAAAGATGTTTGTGGGAAAGTTAGACGCCTTAGTTTGAGCGAACAAGAAATGGAAAGAGCTGCTGCTACTCATGGAACTGATGTTGTAAGGTGATTACATATCCAACCTTTCTATTATTAAGCTAAACTATTTCGGTAGCATTCAAACTTCAATGGATTTTACCCGTAATTCCCTAAACTTTTATTCAACATTTGAAATTTCACACAAATTCCGAATTGACAAATAACATGAAAAATTGTTATATCTCGGTTAACACTCATGTGATACTCAAGCGATTAATTATCCAAAAATTATATAGTATTTGTTTGTCTTCTTTTAATTTCTAGGTTCACCCATAAAAACATTTTGAGGATATATCCTAAAGGAACCAGAGTAAACTCCTCAAATTACAATCCAGCAATTGCGTGGATACATGGAGCTCAAATGGTTGCATTTAACATGCAGGTTAGGTTCAAGGTTTTCTTTACTGTTTGGTCAAGGTACATAATACAAGCAAGATGTTTCAAAATAGCTATTAACTTTTTTCAATGGCTCGTTCTTCTAATTTTTTTTGTAAAGATTGCACCTTCCAGATATAATCTATAGATTCTATGTCATATAAATCCCTTCTTTGTTTCCTCTGACAGGGTTATGGAAAATCTCTATGGTTAATGCAAGGAATGTTCAGAGCAAATGGAGGATGTGGCTATGTTAAAAAGCCTGACTTTCTGATGACGAAGTGCCCCAAAAATGAGGTTTTCGATCCCAGAAAAACTTTGCATGTGAAAAAGACATTGAAGGTCATACTTCTCGTAAAATTGTTTTTACACCGTATGAGATACTAAGCTTATGTGATAAAGTGTCCATTCATGTAAATTAAACAGGTGAAAATTTATTTGGGAGATGGATGGCGCAATGACTTTAGTCCAACACACTTCGATTTTTATTCACCACCTGACTTCTATGCAAAGGTCAATAATTACTTTATACTCAAGCCAATTTTCTGATATGATATGGTAAATTCTGAATTTTCTTTACTAAAATTGTTGTTTAATTAATTATTGGTAGTTTAGATTCACATAGTTGGAGTGCCAAGTGATTCAGTGAAGAAGAAAACAAGAATAATTCAAGATGATTGGACACCTATTTGGAATGAAGAATTTAAATTCAACCTGTCCGTACCAGAGCTAGCTTTGCTTAAGATTGAGGTTAGAGAGTATGATACAACTGATAGGGACGACTTTGGCGGTCAAACTTGCTTACCCATTTGGGAGATTAAACCTGGCTTTCGGACACTTGCACTCTTTGACAAAAAGGGTAAGAAATTTAACTCTGTTCGGTTGTTGATGCGCTTTCAATTTGTATAGTAAATTATCAAAACTGTAACATGTTTTTGTCCAGTAGTAGTACTTGAAAATATGTAGGCCTTAATTATAATAGTTAAGATCCTATTGGTTTTTCTTTACTTTGTTTGGAAGCATGTTGCCGTACATCAAAAGTCCAATATTGGAGGTCGGTCTTTCTCTTTCTTAATTGTTTGAGTTTTTATCCTTCATTACAAGGCCATTTCAAATAAATAAATAAAACGACAAAGTTTAAAGTGAAATGAGTTATAAGGAGTACTCTCTTATTGTAGATACAAAGCGACTTTAAAATATATTATATATGTGGCAACTGCGTTGAGATTTTATTATAATCGTAAGTTTAAAGTGAAATGAATATTGAGTACTTGGTAAAAAAAAATCGAGTTTTCTACATAGTTTGCAGTTGTAAAATGATGTTTGTTATAAATTTTTGTCTACACAAATATATCATTTTAATTATTTTATATATTTTTAAGTGGTATATTAAGTTATTTTTTTAAAATAAATTTATTTTAATTTATATTATTATTTTTAAATTAAAAAAATAATATTATTAAAAATTAATTAATTATTTTTATTTTTAAAAAATATTATTTTTAACGCAATAATTTCATATTCATAAATATTTTATATTAATAAAAAATAAATTTCATAAAACTATATGAATTTGTGTAAAAATGTTTAAAAATATGATAGAAAATGAAAAAAATTATTACTAGGTATATTTTTTAAAATTAAATATAATAATATAAAATAAAATGATTTAAGCTGTGTAGATGATTCGTTGGGTTTTTTTGGGTATGAAAATTTGAGGGGATTTTTAAACTTTTTACCTCTGTCTAAGCTCATATTTACGATACTTTGGATATGGTAACATGAGAGGCACGTATATCTTAATTTTTTTTAATTATACATACACCTACCGAATAATACCCCCACACCAACTAAAATGTTAGACATGACAGAAAACGATGAGGATTTTTATTAAAAGAAATACCGTATGTTATTTGTTAATATAAGTTTTTAGTTTTCATCTTTTTATTTTTATTTTTAATACAAATAAAAAATAAAAATAACTTGATTTTAACGCATGTTCTTATCCTTGTTATAAAAAATTCTATCCATTTTCGCCGACCATGAATCAATCGATACGGGGTCCATACCGTAGATTATAATCCCACTAGGATAAATGAAAATAGTACCTTGGTGGTAAAAAAATAACTGTCTTACGACTAAAATACTTGGTGGTTAAAAAAAATACCCTTACAATCACATTACTTAGTGATTAAAATATGATTTTATTATCACATCTGACATGTTTTATTATATTGTAGTTGGGAGATTTGAACTAAAATACTCATTAAAAAAGGATTAATCAATTATATTAAAAAACTCATAATAACCCTAATTTTTTTCTACATACAAATTAGAAAATTTAGAAGTGACTTTTACTTTTACTTTTTTTTCTCCTGTAATTTTACCTTTTTTTTAATACCTACAAATCGAATGAATATAATTTTTTTTAATAATTATATTATTTATAAATTTATAATTAAAATTTAAACTACATATCTTTTACACGCTCAAATAAACTACATAAAAATAAAAATAAAAATAAAATCAATTTTAAGATTTTATTGGTTTAGTTGTTTCTTAATTTTAAAATATCAAATTAGATTAGGTTTGTTTAGTTCTATATTTTTTTAAAATCTTATAAAAACTGAATCATTCTAACATTTATTATTTTATATAAATTTTTTTAAAAAAAAATTCTTAGATTTTCTCATATCTCCCTCTAATTTTTTTTCTCAATTCCTATTCATCTGACATCTCTAAGTCTTTTTTGCCCCTACTCGCCTATTACTTCTCAAGCTCTACTACTTCTACTAACCTCTTTTTCAGGCACTTGTACAAATAACGGACGAACGACAAACGACTACTAGATATACTAATTTTATATTATTTTATAATTTACTATCTATGAATGGTTTATATACGATAAATAATGAATTTTGTTGGTATTATTATTATTTTTATTAACTATTTAACTTATTTTCAAATATTTATTATATTTTATGATTGATATGAATAATAATATTAAATAAATATTTAAATTCTAAATCTTTAAATTTAAGAATTATAATTAAATACTTAAAATAAATAATAATTATATAATATCTAAATATTCAAATTGAGGTAACAAATTATAACTAATATAAAAATAAAAGAAAAAGCAACACCAATAAAAACTATTATATGAAAGGAAAATGATTTGTATTTGATATTAAAATTTTATACATAATATATTATATGTTCGTTTTTATTAAAATTAGTAGTATATTTTGTCTTCACTTTTAATATTTTTTTACTTTTTTTTTATATAAAAAAATGAATAGTTAAAATAACTAAATTCTACGTGTTCGTATCCTATTGCTTAAACTTTTCGGGGGAAAAACCTATCACTAATTTACAGGATCAAAAGGTATAAACATTAGTGTTAATTGTCAATGGTTTCCCACCTTCATGCATGCGCGTTGATAAAATAACTAGAAACTTCATCAACTAGCCGACAGGCTTTTCTACTAAAATGATGACATTAACATATACATAGATCTTAATAATAATTAGTATTGAAAAATAATTATTGAATTTATGTGTTTAATTTTAATGCGAAAAAATCATTGATTCCACACATTTTAAAAATACTTCAAAATCTTTTATTTTTTCAATTATATATCTATCTTATCGTTTATTATTATTTTTCATACTTAGAATCTAAATAAATTTTATTTATTTTACTTTACTTATTATTTTATAATTTTTATTTTTACTTTTATTTTGAATTTATCATTCAAAAATATAATAATATTTTTTTAACAATAAAAGACGTATTTATTGTATTTTAAACATGAAAAAATATTATATATATATATATTTGTAGTTATTATATATATATATATATATTTAATATTAAAAATCACTATTATTTAATTTTGTTTTTAAAATATCTATTTGCTATACACATTTGAAAAAAAGAAAACAAATCCATTCGGCTTTCTGTGTATGCGTTAGCAAAAACAAAAATAAAAAATCTATTCGCTGTACCTAATTTGCAAACAAAATATCCAGTCGCTTTCTGTAAACGGGGTCCAACTCCCTAGCTCTGTATCCCCGTCCTTCTGGAATTATTACCCTCGGTATCGCCTTCCATTGCTGATTGTTCCTCTAGTTATATTATTGATTCAACAAACTTGTTCTTCTGTCATAATTTTCTAGTTGATATCTTTAGCGAGAATAAAGCAAAACCCATGTCCAAACAGACTTACAGAGTCTGCTTCTGCTTCCACCGGCGGTTCAGGCTTTCCGTATCGGAGGCACCACAAGAGATCAAGAGCTTGTTCGATTACTACTCGGAAAATGGAATCATGACCGCAGATCACCTCCATAGATTTTTAGTCGAGGTTCAGAAAGAAGACAAGGCCACTAAAGAAGACGCTTTGTCAATCATTGACCATTGTATTCGTGACTTGAAGCACCTCCCGATTTTCCATCGCAGGGCTTTCAATCTCGAAGCTTTCTTTAAGTATCTCTTTGCTGATGTTAACCCTCCTCTATCTCCCTCTTTTGAGGTAAATAACATTTTTAAATTTCTTTTTCTTATCCCTTTGTGCGTAGTAATTGGTATCTGTTTGGTTGCTGAAATTGTTGGGTAATTGCTCGATTTTGATACAGGTTCACCATGATATGAATGCCCCATTATCCCATTACTACATATTTACAGGGCATAATTCATACCTTACTGGGAATCAGCTAAGCAGTGACTGTAGCGATGTACCTATCATTCAGGCGTTGCAAAGGGGAGTGAGAGTTATTGAGTTGGATATATGGCCTAATTCTACTAAAGACAATGTTGAAGTTCTTCATGGAAGGTATGACTTATTTATTTATTGCATTTGGGTAGCTATGGATTTTCTGTTTGAGAGTACTGTCCCTCATAATTTATGTTGTTATTGCCAAGATTTATTCTTGTTCTGTGGGATTTAGTTGATGGTTTCCTGTAAATTCATAGTTAAGATATGGAAAGGAAAGTTGTTTTTTGTTTTTTATTGGAGATAAAAGGATAAATGACTAGATGTTGGTCAAATGTTGATTCATGATTGATCTGTTAAATGTTTGTCATCTAAGAGCATTGTTTGTAATGAACCTCATGCTTCAGGAAGATACTGAAAGTGTTGATGAACAAACAATTTTATATGTTGCTTTTATGTCTAACTGAGAGATTGTGTTGCTCAATACAGGACATTGACGACTCCTGTGGAGCTCATCAAATGTTTTAAGTCTATTAAGGAACATGCCTTCGATAAATCAGAATATCCGCTTATTATAACTCTAGAAGACCACCTCACTCCTGATCTTCAAGCTAAAGTGGCTGAGGTGAGCTTTGTTGTTTTATTGGGATTGTTAACCCATATTTTTCATATTGTTGTACATAATACTGTTAATTTCACCATTTCTAGATGATCACTCAAACATTTGGAGACATATTGTATACTCCTGGCTCAGAATGCTTAAAGGAATTCCCTTCCCCTGAATCACTCAAGAAAAGAATTATTATATCGACCAAGCCGCCTAAAGAATATCTTGAGGCTAAGGATGTCAAGGAAAAAGAAGGTGGTTCGCAGAAAGAAAATACTTCTGGTGATGACGAAACATGGGGCACTGAGATTGAAAACCCAAGAGGACGCAATGTAGCAGATGATAAGGTGGTTTGAAATTTTACGTTCTAGTTATCCTCTCTTTTTATTCAAGCAATATGAAGTTAGCCTTTTGATACTTCTCTTTCACAGAATCATTTTGTTGAAGAAGATAATGATGATGAGGAAGATCTTAATGACAGTGATGTGAAATTCCAACAAAATGAGCCTCCTGAATATAGAGCTCTGATTGCCATTCATGCTGGGAAGCCTAAAGGTGGAATAGAGGAATGTCTCAAGGTTGACCCTGACAAAGTTCGGCGGATTAGTTTGAGCGAGCAACAGCTTGAAAAGACAGTGGAAACATATGGAAAAGAAGTCGTCAGGTATCCATCTTAATGTTTTTGGCTATTCATATCTAGTATAATTTTTATTTGCTTAAAGGTTCCATTATATTCATTATGTTGAATTTTGTCTCTAGAACATCCAACTGGTAAACTGGTATGTTTAAATTATTGCAATTACAATTGTTATAGCATGGCATCTTATTAATGTTTGCCATAATGGCATGTGTACATGTGTATGTCAAGATTTTTGCTGTTGCATTTCTTATTAAAAAAAAACTCAAAAGTATCCCTGGAGTTGGTCTTGATAGACTGTTATGATGTTAACTCAATGATTGTGCTGTTTTGATGAAATATCAATGGCTGAGAGATACACCTTAGATAAGAGGTCTATCGTCATGACAATTGATTCTCAATTTAATGTACCATGATGGTTAGTTTCTTAATTTATTTTCTCCTTTTTTGATAGAATTAAAGGTTTCTTGGATAGGTCTCAGTGGGCATCTCATGTCTCATGCTAGCGTTTATTGGATATTCTGTTAGTTTCATGGATATAATTTGTTTTTCAGCTTAATATATTGCATGATATCTATATTTTTTGGTTATTGTAGGTTTACCCAACGGAACATGTTGAGGATTTATCCAAAGGGTACACGTGTTGATTCATCAAATTATAACCCAATGATTGGATGGATGCATGGAGCTCAAATGGTTGCATTTAATATGCAGGTACCTCCTTTATCTATTATATGCAAGATATTTCAAGATTAGCATTTTTTATTTTTATTTTTTCGTATTGCTTTTCCTGCTCAATATATAATCCCTCTCCCTCTCCCACATGTTGGTTTAAATTTTAAGCTAATAATGGTCAAGCATAGTAGTGAGGTTAGGTGTAATGAGATTCATAATTATTAATATCCAGGCTTAGAAAGCTAGTCTGAATAATCTTATATGATTTAGCTCATATATGGGAAATGTGTGGGTTTGTGCCACCTTTGCAAGTGTACTTATGTTGAAGCCATTACATGGGAACTACTGCAAGAAAAGATAGGCAACAGATTCAGAATGTTGCTTCAATTTTCTTGAAACTAGTGCTTGTTTCCTCTTTCGTATGTGTTTTCCCTTGTGAATCTGTTTCTAAATGGATTAGCAATGCTAAGTAGCTGGCTTTTATCTTTGACAGGGACATGGTAGATCACTTTGGTTGATGTATGGAATGTTCAAAGCCAATGGGGCATGTGGTTACGTGAAAAAACCAGACTTTCTGTTGAAGACTGGTCCACATAATGAGGTGTTTGATCCTAAAGCTAGGTTGCCAGTTAAAACAAAATTGAAGGTGAGTGCTCTATTGTTAGACTGCTCGCACCATTATCCTAAGGCTCTTGCTCAGATAATTCTTATACTGATGTCTCAAGTAATTGATATAATTTTCTTCCATCTGAAAAAGGTGACCATATATATGGGCGAAGGATGGTACTATGATTTTAGGCACACACACTTTGACGCATATTCCCCTCCAGACTTTTATGCAAGGGTAAGTTACTAATGTTTCTTGCCCAGAGAATTGTACCATTTGTCTTGGCTACAATTATTCTGAACTGTCTGTGGACAATTCTCTTACTTATATGGATTCCGGAATGCTTGTGAGTTTTTAGTTTCAATTGAAAGCATACGGGAGATATAGATTAGTAGATTAAAGGTATGCTTGCATGTGTTTTTGCTAAAAGTGATTTCAGAAGAAAACACTTTTAGGAAGAAGCACAAAATGTGTCTATTGAGTCATGAAAGTACTTCTAACAAAAAAAAATCTCCCCGATTTTGTGTGAAAGCAGTTTTTTTTTTTTTTTTTGGTCCAAAGCACTTTTACATGTCTCAGAAGCAAAAACTGACAGGCCCTTAACTTAAAGTCAGCGTTTAGTATTTCATAGCTAGGCACCTAACTGCTTTCCCACTTCCGACTCCCTTTTGCTGGCAATTCCATTTTGTTTATGAAATTCAAGATAGTTTATAGTTTATAATGAAGAATTTCAAAGTGACTCTGACTAATTCACAATGCAGGTAGGGATTGCTGGTGTCCCTGCAGATTCTGTGATGAAGAAGACAAAGACTCTGGAGGACAATTGGATACCAGCTTGGAATGAGGCATTTGAATTCCCATTAACTGTACCAGAATTGGCTGTGCTTCGTATTGAAGTTCATGAGTATGACATGTCAGAAAAGGATGACTTTGGAGGCCAAACATGCCTGCCTGTATCCGAGTTAAGAAGTGGCATTCGGGCAGTTCCACTTTGTAGCCGTAAAGGAGACAAGTACAAATCAGTAAAGCTTCTAATGCGCTTTGATTTTGATTGAAGAACTGCATGTTGCTAAAATAAGAGATTAATGTAAAGTTACACTCGTGCCTGTCGTGCTCTTCTTTTTTCAGTGAGTTTGTGTATGTTATAGCAAATGCTTGCACTTCTATATATTACCTGTACTGCTATTTTCATTGGGTCGTAACTTGCTTGTGTAAAAAAGTTGTGAATTTTTATATCCATATTACTCCTATTTTGTTCTCTGTGATTTATAAATGTATTATTGTTTGTTTGAAGAAGCTGTGGTTGACTCATCTTTTGTATTTTGCTTATTTGCGGCAATAGGCATGGTAATGTTGCCTCTTCCCGAGCTCCTTCGAATTTGCTTGTTGCTTCCGAGTATATATGGTGTAGTTTGCAATTAAAAAAATGTTACATGATCTGGTCTTTTAAAGGTTAAAGTTGTCTAATTATTAATTTAAGGACCTCTCCCAATTTAAACCGCAATAAATGTGTTTTATCTAAAAAAATCTTTTATATAACGATGAGAGGATATTTGACCGCTTAATTTAAAAATAAATTTTAAATCATAATTAAAAAATAACTTTCAACAATTTTAAAAAATAAAAAACTGTTTGACCACTATTTTTAAAAATTGTTCTTAAAGAACAAAAAAAAAAATTTGTTTAAATTAAATTTAAAGATTGTTTTTAAACTAAATAAATTTTAATTTAAAATTCAATACTGTAATTTTTATCTAAAACTTTTTATCATATATGAAGCATCATTAATTTAAGTAATATTGAAATAGTTTTTTAAAGTGAGATAAATGCGTGATCTTTTCTTCCTTTTTTTTTTTATAAATAATAATAATAAACTCAATCAATTAACTTACCAAAAAATTTCTTACCCAATTGTTTATCATTATGGTAATTAAGAACATCAATACTTTAAAATCATTAATAAATAAATAATTTTTATTATAAAAACTTTTGAAAAATAATATTCATAATACCGTTAAAACTTATAATCACAAAAATTGCATTACTTATATTCAATTAATATATTTTTCTTACAAATAAAGACCAAATATTCTACATTAAATGCTATCCATTCGAATACTGTTTAAACTCATGTGTCTCAATTTTGAATTTCAATCATATTATTAAATTTTATAAATATTATAAAAATATAATTAATTTTTTATTACTTTTATACCGTTAAAATTTACAAATGTAACAAAAATATCATCGATTTAGAATAACTTGTTGTTAACTCATGTTAACTAATTGATGTATGATATTTTTATAATATTTATAAAATTTAATAATATGAAATTAATTTTTATTTTTATTTTTATAATAATTACAAAATTTAATGGTATGAAAGTAATAAATAAAAGTTCGATTATATTTTTGTAGAAATCTCTAAAGTTCAATGGTAGAAAAATCAATTTAATTCAAAAATAATAAATATTAAAAAATATAATCATAAAAATAACACTTATTATATTCATCTCATATATTTTTAATATTAATTTTTTTTGGTACATTATATTACATTTTGAAAACAGTCCAATTATATATCATTTAAATTTAACTACATTTATTTAAATCAATTTAATGTTAAATGTTGTTTAATTAAATCACATTTAATGTTAAATGTTGTTAATGTTATTTTTATTGTTATAAAATTTAAAGGTATTTTATTTCAATTTCCTAACAAAGTTATTTTGCTATTTATAAGTAACCAATTTTTGCATTTTATTTTTTTGGCTTAATAATTCCACCCAGTGATTTGGCAAATTATTTATGTTATTTTTTTCATCCATAAATATAGAAAAAGTGATAACTAGGAGAAAACTAAAAACAAATTGTTTGGGAGATAAATGTAAATATGAAAATTTCTTTTTATAAAAAAAATTAATGATGTGGGATCTTTATATTAATTGGATTTTAGTTAAAAATAGAATACATGTCTCTTATTATAAATCAAGGAAAACACAACAGAGAATTAGACTAGTAGGGTATCCGAGTCCTTTAAGGTAATAAACAGTCATAAGCAACCAAAAAAAATCATCAGGCACCGTGAATTTATTTTCCGTGATTTTGAGAATTTTTAAAAAACTTTGAAACAGCTTAAAAGTAGTCTCTAAATTTTAGGTTTTAAGAATACTTTGTTTTTAAAAATATAACTAAAAAATTATGCCAAACAGCCCTATTTGTTTTTAAGAACAATTTTTTGTTTTCAAAAACAGAAAACAATTTTTGAATATCATGACAACCAAACAAGCCCTTAATATTATTATAATGAATCTAAATCTCCTGTCCCACTTTTAATATAACAAATCTCAATCTCATGTCCACTTTTCGTTATACTAGTGTAAATATCATCAAAGTAGTATATGAGTGGTTATGATTAGCTAAATTTGTAAGTACGAAAATTTAAAAATTGAACAATTTTACCTACTTATTGACAATATCTTTTTTTTATTTATTTGTGAAAAGTTACACTTACGTTGTTAATAAGGTTTCAAAGTCAATGCATTGATATACTGAAAGATGTTTTGAAGGATATTGTATTTAATTGAGAGCTATTAGAGAGAAGCTGCTACAAGATGGATTCCTTTAGTAATTTGATTAATATATTATACAAAACTATAAATTATATTTTTACTTTTGGAAAATCAGATTTTCATACGTCACAAAAGCGATTTGGTATAACCTAATTGGATATCACAATTAAATTGGTATAATAATTATTAAATTATATCAAATTAGTTGTATTTATATTTAATTTGTGATGGTACACGTACTTTTTGGATAATGTGTTCGTTAAAGCATAAGGGAGAAAATATAAAATTATATAAATTTGTATATACAGTGAGAATTATTTTAGAAAAAATAATTCATTTCTAAATACTACATATTAAAATTATTTTAAAAATTAAAAATAATTTATTTTTTTAAATAATATTAATACCTCTTATCAAAATTTCTCTTAATTCAAAATAGAATTAAAAGAAAAAAATAATTTTTTCCTTTAAAATAAAATTTTCACGGTTCCGAATTTTGAGCTAGTTAGTCGGGTATTAATGGAGTAAAATAGGATTGAAGAAAATAAAATTAAAATATTATATTATATTTAAAATAAAATCAAAATTGATGGTGTAAATGCATGAATTATTATGGTTAATTATTTGGAATTTTAAAAATCCAATTTTAATATATTTTAATCTAAAATTAAAAGTATAATATATATATATATATAATGCATTTTTTTATATAAATATTAAATTATAAATAACTTTTTCTTTATATGTAATATAATACTTAATAAATATAATTTTTAACACGAACATATGATTATCGGAATTTTGAATCAAAATCGAATCTAAATTTTTAAATAAAAAAATAATTAAACTCAAATTAAATTAAAATTTACATTCCAAAATCATACCCATTTAATATTGGCATGTGACACAATTTACATCATTCCCTTTACAAACAATTTACAAATCATTCCCTTTACAAACAATTTACAAATCATTCCCTTTACAAACAATTTACAAACAATGAACGAGGAGAAGTTCAAAAAGATAATTGAGGAAATAGATTTTTGTGTATCATGTTGTTATAAAGATATTATTGATTTTTTTATTATTAAATTTTATAAATATTATAAAAATAATATATTATTAATTTTTGATTGATTTAAATAATATTTATAAAAAATTAATGGTATAAAAATAACAATTTTTTTTAATAATATTTATAAAATTTAATAATATAAAAATAATAAAAATTTAAATAATATTTTTATACCATTTAAAAAAGTTTATGGTTGAAAAAAGTTATTTTTTAATATAAATAATATCTTTTATTTTTTTAGTCGTAAAATTTAAATTATATATTTCTTACTTAAAGATTAAAATAGTATTATACCTGAGATTTAAAATTAATTAGAATTTCTATTCTAATTATATAAGCACCATATCGCCTCTTTTTCCATTTAGACCTTTTGAAACCCATAGAATGTCCTCGTCCAACCGCCATGAACTCCACCAACCTCTATTGGATTCCGATTTCGAATCCGACAACGAACAACTCGGATCTGAAACTTGCCGCCACACGGACCTCTCGGATTCTATTTTTCGATCCTATTTTGAGTTCACCGGCCGATCAACCACCACTCCCGCTGATATACATAAGATCCAATCCTTTCTCACTACCTCCTCTTCTGGGGCTTTGTCATGCTTGATATGCCTCGAGCGTATCAGACCCTCCGATCCCACTTGGTCTTGTAACTCTATCTGCTTTGCCGTTTTTCATCTTGTTTGTATCCAAAGCTGGGCTCGTCAGGCCTCTGATTTGGCCTCTCTTCGCGCTTCGTCTCGCCTCCCTATCTCTTTTGATAAAGCCAATGAGGTATCGATTTGGAATTGCCCCAAATGCAGAGGAGAGTACAAGCAGTTAGAAATCCCCAAGAAGTATTTATGTTTCTGTGGGAAATTGGAAAGTCCACCTAGTGATCCCTGGGTTTTGCCGCATTCTTGTGGGGAGGTCTGTAACAGGCCTTTGAAGAACAACTGTGGTCACCATTGCTTGCTTTTGTGCCACCCTGGTCCTTGCCCTTCGTGCCCAAAGCTTGTAAAAGCTCGTTGCTTTTGTGGGTCTTTTGAGGATGTCCGGCGATGTGGATTTAAGAGATTTTCTTGTGAAAATTCGTGTTCCAAGCTATTGGATTGTGGGATTCATAGGTGTTTGGAAATTTGTCATGATGGTCAATGCCCGCCTTGTCGAGTCCGAAGTGTGTATCTGTGCCAATGTAGGAAGAAAGAGGAGGAGAGGGAGTGTTGTGAAAGACTGAATTTTAGGTGTGAGAGTGCTTGTGAAAAGAGGCTTGGGTGTGGAAGGCATATATGTAGTAGAGGATGCCATTCTGGGGATTGTGGTCCTTGCCCATTACAGGGCAAGAGAAATTGTCCATGTGGAAAGAGACAATATGAAGGAATGCCTTGTGATGCAACTGTTCCATTGTGTGGTGCTACTTGTGATAAAATCCTTGGATGTGGCTTTCACAGGTGTCACGAACGGTGTCACCGTGGTTCGTGTATTGAGACCTGCAGATTAGTTGTCACTAAGTTGTGCCGGTGTGGGGGCCTAAAGAAAGAGGTACATTTACTGGAACTGCCCATTTGCTTTTGCATGGTTGATTTCAATTTACTATATAGACTCTGCGAAACTGTTATGTTTGTAAGTATAGTGAAAGATGAGTGTAACTGAATATAGAATAGGTTCCTTGCTATCAAGATTTGGCATGTGAGAGGAAGTGCCAGAGATTAAGAGATTGTGAGCGTCATGCCTGTAAGCGCCGCTGTTGTGATGGGGACTGCCTGCCGTGCCAAGAGGTTTGTGTTCCTTTTAGAGTTATTAGTTACTGTCCTCAAGTTACTATAAACTCTCTTTTCCATTGATTTATTGCGAGGCGGTTTATTAATTTTTCGAGTTTTAGATTTGTGGCAGAAAACTTCGATGTAAGAATCACAAATGCCCTTCTCCATGCCATAGGTAAGTTAACTTCATGTTTATTGTGTACAAAAGGATGGCCATAAGCCTTTAGGTAAATGAGTTGGGACAATAAAACAAAATGCAATAATTGTATTAAATTCATTCACATTGTATGGAGCACTGTTGCATTGAATAGGAGCTACTGTGGGCTTTTGACGTTTGTGCCAAGTTTTGTTGCTAGTTTACTTGTGCTTTGAACTTTATAGTTTGGTCATGTACTAAATTTAGTAGTCAGAGAGCCATCATGTTGGTATTAACGGGAACTATAGATTTGTGTTGCATTTCAGATACATATTCAATTATTTTTACTTGGTCTGTTAAGTATTTGAAATAAGGGTAAGAAATATCAATCAAGAAATGGCTTTGTCCAGTGCTATAGTGGTATTCTGCCTGAAAATACAAATTTAAAGCTTGCATGGCAATTTGTAATTTGCATTTTTTTTGTGGTTTGGGATTGTAAATTGAAGATTAAGCCTTTACTGTTAGGGAATGACTGACTGTTAGCTTTTCACATCTTATTCCTGCAGAGGTCCTTGTGCTCCTTGCCCAGTTATGGTGACCATCTCGTGTGCATGTGGTGAGACACACTTTGAGGTGTGAATTTAAATGTGCATCTTTTATTGCAGTTATGTAAACTAGATCAATATTTATTATTTTATCATTTGGTTGTAAACACAGTATATCTCTACCTTTCATGTTTGTGTTTGCTTGAGAAGCACTCTAGGTATTGCTTATTGTATGCATTCATGTAGATTTCTCAACTGTGAATTATAAGTTCAATATTTTTTCAATAATATTGAAAAAAACCCTTCTTGTTATTGTATTTATGAATTTGTATTCAATAAGATCCTTGAAAAGTCTCATTTACTGACATAGGTGCTTCTAACTATTGAGTTTGAGGTTGATCTTTTAAATAGTTTCTTCCTTCTCTGTGTTTGGACTTGCTATTTTTGCTAACTGCTTTGTTGTGGATTTTTTGCAGGTTCCTTGTGGTATTGAGAAGGATCAAAAACCTCCTAGGTGTTCGAAGCGATGCCCTATTACCCCTTTATGCAGGCATGGGGCAATTAGCAAGGTACTGTTAGTTGGTTCGATTCCGTTTTGCAAAGAGTTTTTTGTGTTTTAAATTAGAAGTCCAGGGATGCATATGACAAAATACTCTATAAAGCTGGGGAAGCAGCCTTCATTACCAATTACTATAATTTAATGTCATATTTTTATCACACATCTGCATCCAAACATTAGATTGGCCTGTAATTAAGAGCTTGACCCTTTGGGTACCTTTGACTGTAATCAAACTATTGGTTGCTATTTATATCTATCATTCTGAAAAGTTATGCAAATTTGAAACTGTGTTCACCGGAAGAGCAGAGATGCTGATCTTATTTAGGAAGTTTATATGTATCTTACCTTCTACTGATGTAATCACAAAAAAATCATACAGCCTCACAAATGCCACTATGGAGCTTGCCCTTCTTGTAGACTAGTTTGTGACGAAGAGTATCCATGCGGGCACAAGTGCAAGCTAAGGTATGCAGGACTCTTCGTGCATTATTGATGTCTTAAATTCTAGTAACTTATAAATTTCTACTTAATATCTTTTTTTTTCAGGTGTCATGGACCTAAGCCTCCACCTAATCCAGAATTTACGCTGAAAGCTAAGAAAAAGAAATCAATTCATCAGAGTGAGTGTACCCCTGGATCTCCATGCCCTTCTTGCCCAGAACTTGTTTGGAGGTCGTGTGTTGGTCAGCACATTGCAGCAGAGAGGATGGTTAGTTTTGTCTTACATCAATCCAATTTGAACCTCTTAGACATTGTTTGCTTAATTCTGTGAGAAATGGTCTCTATCATTTTAGCCCCATTTTTACTTTCCCGACTAATTTTTTTCTTTTTTGCTCTCTTGCAGTTGGTTTGCTCAGATAGAACCCAATTTTCCTGTGAAAATATGTGTGGAAATCCCCTACCTTGTGGTAATCATTATTGCACAAAGCCTTGCCATGCCCTCAAGGTTCAGTGTTCAAGTTCTGGCCGTCAAGGGGGAGGCGAGCATTGTGAAAAGTGTGATCTTTCTTGCCAAAAGGTGTTAAAACTTTTTACTGTGTCAGTCTTTCCTATTGGTTTTGGAGGCTTCTCCTTTGATGACAGACATCAATCACCATTTCCCCCCCTAGCAATTGTAATCTCCTGTATCATTATTCATTTTCAAAAGCCTTAAAATTGGTATATATATATATTCCCATTCAGGAGAGGAAACTTGTCTGTCCACATCCATGTCCTGTACCGTGTCACCCTGGAGACTGTCCTCCTTGTAAGGTGCTCGTCAAGAGATCATGTCACTGTGGGTCAATGGTCCACGTTTTTGAGTGCACATATTACAACAGCTTGTCTGAAAAAGAACAAATGAATGCTCGTTCATGTATAGGTCCTTGCCACAGGTAGTCTGTCATATTTTTTTATTCTTTTTATTTTCAATATTGAGTCATTTTTCTGTCAGATATGTTTATTCACACTTTTAGCATTCCAAATTGAAATTTTTTAATCTTATCACACTTATGTGGAATTAAGAAACATTTTCAAAAAGCTGCTGAAGGTTTATGTTGATCGTGCAGAAAGTTGCCAAACTGTACGCATCTATGCCCTGAGACATGTCATCCTGGCCAATGCCCATCTCCTGAGAAGTGCTCCAAAAAGGTAACACTTAAATAGCAACAAATTTTAGTGGAGAGGATCGGGTAATTGTGTATATCGATGCTTGATCTGCTTTTAGTCTGGAATCTTCTTGCAAGTTCTATTTATTTTTCTAATGTAGTTTTTTTTAACACATTTTTCGTTAGGTTACTGTTCGTTGTGGTTGTCAAACCTTGAAAAAGGAGTGGGCCTGTCATAATGTTCAAGCATCCCATCGAAGTGCTGGTTGTGATCCCAAAGACATACCTAAAAATCAGTTTGGATCTGGAATTCTTCCTTGTAATTCTGATTGCAAGAGTAAAATAAAGCAGGTTGACTCGGAGTTGCACTTGCGTAAATCTAAAGTTGAGGTAAATTTCTTATCACAAGACAAATGTTCTGTTGCATGTTTGATATTGCTACCTTCAACCCTTTAAGAGATGGTATGAGAACTTTATTCTGTCTTGTTTCTTCTTTATACTTTTGTATGTCCTATAGAAACATGGGTCATTAATAAAGTTGAACCCGGTCAACAACAAACTCCCTTTGAATAATTTTATCGTATCATTACAAACCAGAAATAGGAAATATATAGATTGCAATGGTTGGAAGGTAAGTGCAAGACTTTTGAGAGTTGCGTGAGTCCTGAAAGGTTATATTGATATATTCTGGAAAATTTCCACTTAATTATGAAACTGTACATGCAGGCAACAGAACCAGAGACTGAGAAGCATATACCAAAGCGTAAAAGAAGACGCATGCAAGCTGTGGAAGCCAAAGAAATATCTAGAATGCAGGTATAGTATATCACTTTCTGTGGAACATACATGAAGTTTGGCCTTGGGATCTATATTTGCTTGCTAACAATGCAATTGTTCCTACCCAACAGAAACTAGTTGGTACACTGAAGCAGCTTCTGCTATTTTTCGCCCTAATGGTGGCACTGATTGCTGTATCATATTTTGGCTACAAAGGCATCTTGAAGCTCAATGATCGGATGAATGAAGCTGAATTGCAGAGAAGGAGAAGAAGATACCCGCAGATCTAAATATCGATTAAAATCCATATTTATTGTCATGGCATGAGGTTTGAACGTGTATTTCTCAACTTAGTTTCTAAAGGACTGTAAGTTTGCAGCTTGCAAGGAATAAATGAAATTCGTTTGAGATGCAGACTTGAGATAATGTTATGATTGACTTTTCTTATCTTAGTATGCTTTCAAACTGATTTTTGAAGAACATGCATTCAAAGTATTAAACACTGTTCGAGTTATTATCCAAAAAAAATAAAAATTTAAACACTGTTGGCATGACTCATGAGTTACGTAACATTGTTCATTATCTTTGTTTGTTTGGTGAAGTTGAGATACAAATTGAACGGTTAAAAATGTTAACCTTCTAGATGTATTCATATTGTATAGTTTATTGTTTAGATAAATGGGGCGACTTTATGATTGGAATTTTGAAATGAGAAAATGTTGCGAGTTGTGTCGTTTTTTTGTCTCTTATCACTTTTCATATTTTTTTAAAGGGACATAAGATAAATGCATAAATTCGACCAAAGTAAAATAAATGTATAAATGAAATAATTTCTGCCATATCATAGTCCGGCAATAGTGGAGACTAAAATTTGTAATACTGAGTTAAAACTGAACACACTGAAGAGTGATTACAAATTTTAACGGTCTCATAATCTGTTCCTTGATTTTTAAATTATTCACGTAGATCTTTTCCAGGATACTAATGTCATAGTTAAAGCAGTTTTCAACCATACATTCAAACTTGAAAAGTCGTTTATGTTTTTCCTACTTAAAACATTTGAGGAATGTCGTCTCAAAAGGAAAAAAAAAATAGAAGGTATAATTGAAAAGCATGATTCTTTAAAAAAATTGAGTTTTTTTTTTAAATTTCCTTACATAAAATTATGTTTTTTTTTGTATTTTTAAAATATAGTGCATATATATTTTTTAATAATATAAAAAATATATGTTCTTTAAATGAGATTAAAAATAAAATTATGTAAATAATAGGAAGAAAAGAAGAAAAAATATTTAAAGAATGTAATATTTTTGTTGATGAAACAATATATTTAATTAAATGTATATTTTGAAATTTGAAATTAGTAAACCAAAAATAAATTATGTATTTTCAAAATAAGTGAGATTTAATGGTGGGAAAAAATGATTGCAAAAAATAATAATTTCTAGCTTCTTTTTGCTATTATAGTAATTTTGTTCTTGTTTTGCTAGAAGAAATTCTAGTAGTTATTTTGAATTTTATAGGTTTCTCTCTCCTCCCTCTCCCTCTCCCTCTCCCTCTCCCTCTCCCTCTCCCTCTCCCTCTCCTAGTGTTATACTCTATGAGTTACAGATTACAGACTAGTAATCTATACAATTATAAATGATGTGGTTAAAATTAAAAAAAATATATTATGAGTGTGTAAAAAATAAACCAACACGATCAAAATAATAATAATAATAATAATAATAATAATAATAATAATAATAATAATAACAAACAGCCACTGACTAGGGAGAGTGGTATGTGCTAATCTTTAACTCTTCACATAATTGTAGAAAAAAAAAAACTCGTCCTCACATAACAAGCCACGTGTCGTTGTAAAAGCGAAGACCAGAGTTGATTCGTCCATTACCTGATTCCATTGGTGATGTCGTTCGCTTCACAATAGGACTCTCACCGCGCGTGTAGTTTCTTTGTTATGGCGCGCACAAAACATAAACAGAAATTAGTTACAACTTACAATTCCAGGACACTCAAAACTGCACTGCACAGTGAACACCACGCCATTGTAGAAGCTCTCTGGCCTCTTCATCTCTTTTAAACTATAAAACTTCTACAGTCCCACTACTATATGCTCTTCTTCACTACTATCGCTCCAAAATGTTCTACTCTCACAATCTTCTTGCTCGCAAAGAACCACTTGGCCAAATCTGGTAAATCAATCATATTATTCAGTTCTAATAACTAAGCATCTTCTTCATTTGTTTTTCCTTAAACTATTCTGTTAATGCGTATTCTCTCCGTTTCCGAAACAATAGTTACAGCTAAAACAAACTAGACTACTTTTACTATATGTGATGTTTTCACTTTGAAACTAAAACCATCTCATAATTAACGACTTAAGCATCCCTGATTCATCAACATCTTTTCCCTTGAAGAAATCTTTATTGTCGCATTAGTCCAATCTAGATAATATTACACAGAGTTGCAAGAAATTTTTGGTGCTATTGATTTACCTTTTGAAATTTGCTGAGATAATTCTACAACTGGTTCGAGTTGGTTTAATTCTTTTGATAGAATTGGATCTATGATTATGGATTCACCTTACTTTGATTATAACAAGCTTCTTTCTACATAAATTTATTTTTTAGTTTCTGATTTTGTTTAATCTCTCATGTATAGAACCATTAGGCGTAGTCATATCCCTGACGGAAGCCAATCCTGTATCTCTCTTTTCTTTTCTTTTTTCACTGTGGACTTTCAGTCTGCTTGATTTCTAAGAAAATAAGTGAAAAAAACAGAGGGAAGATTTTACTTCTAATATATTTCTTACTCTTGTGGTGGCTAGAATTAGAACTTTCTTTAGGCTATAACAGAGAATTGGATGGATCATATATTACTTCGTCTCTAAACAATGCAAATTAATTTTCCAAACGCCATCATCTTTTTGCAAATCAATATGAGAAATTAGTTTGTTGTTGTCTTGAAATATTTTTAATAAACATAGTTAATATTACGGAGTCTTTCATATTTTTCAAAGGTGTTTATAAACACTAGATAAAAATCAGTTCAACATAATTAAGCTTTGGAAAAGAAGCGCAGAAGTAGAACAGTAGGACATTTTATGGGTCCCAAACGTCACGAAGCCGTTAGCACAGACCTCCAACAGTAAACCCCTTGAACTCTTAGTTAACTACTACCGCCGGTAACATCCCTTCCGAGTTTCTCTCTCTACCGGTAATTAAACCTTCTACTCTCAGAATCTTCTGGCTAGCTCGAGAAGATTTCACTCTGGACTATAATGGTAATCAGGTTCTTCGTCAATTCGTTAATGGCATGCTTAATTTATTTTTAGGCCGAAAAAATGAATCCAGGGCATTGATAATCCCTAGCTAACTACTATTGTATGGGAATCGTTGTTTTGGTCATAGTAAGGGATTTCTTATTTACATTGAAATGTCTCCTAGTTCTTTACTAGTATTGGCGACTATATTAAGCGAATCCCTGTCTCTCTATTTCTTAATGGAGGATGGCCGCGACCACGCACGCGAAAATCAACCGGAGGAAGCTAAACAAGCTTAATATCATCAAGATTTGGTACGTTTAAGATGGTTTTGAAGGATATATATATATATATATATATACGCGTTTATGCTATATTCAGCATTTTACACTTATTTGATTATAACAGCGAGGAGATATTGAACCCAGCAGTTCCTATGGCTCTTAGACTATCTGGAATTCTCATGGGTATTTTTTTTATAACTTTAATCCGATAATATATGTTTCATTTTATCAACAATATACAGCACTGATTCAATTTTGTTGTAGGAGGAGTTGTAATCGTCTATGAACGAAAAGTAAAACTCCTCCGTGGTAAATACAATTTCCCGTATAACAAATTTTTATTTCATTTTGCAAATTCGTAAGCTAGTTTTTAACAAGCTACATTTACATTATGCTTTTTCGCACAGATGATGTGAATCGGCTTCTGGTATTTCCTTCATCTTCTACTGTCGTTTATATTTAAATAATTATCATTGTGACAAACTTTTATTTTTACTTATTAGCATCAATTTTGTTTTCTCAGGCTGAAATTAACGAAGCTTGGAAAGTGAAAGCTGCTCGAGATCCCACATTACTCCCCAAAGGCAAATGCCAAGCCAAGTCAGTTACTGATGCTTAGTTTATTGTCCTTCAATGGTTTATGTTCTACTCATTGGCTGTAAAGTAGGAACACTCGTCTGTTCAAAAAATAAAGTAGGCACTCCCTAAGTGCAATGTATGGAAAGATACTTCTATTGAGAAATTGTTTTGGGCTTATTTTCATATTTGCAGGAAAGAAGCCGTGACTCTACCTGATCAAAGCGGAGAAGTAGATATTGAGGATGATGAGCATCCCCATCGTGCCATGTTTTTCCAACAAACCGCCTATTTCTCGATGGTAAGTGACTCATCGAACCAAAATGCTGGAAGTGTCTCTGAGATTCTTATAAGATCATGGACTATCAGAAAATCAGTATTATTCTAATCGGAAGAAATAAAGGATCGTTATGATTTTGGAAAAGGCTAGTGGAAAATGGAGATTGCAACTGATAATGGTCATGAAAATTTTCCTTCCGCAACGACTGAAACAAACTTAAGTAGTAGATGGCATGAAATCCTACTCAGCTCCTTATGAAGGTTATACTCTTACTCTTGTATTTTGCAGGGGCTAGATAGTGTGGAAATTGATGCTGGGGAAGAAAACCCATCTGAACAATTCAATCAAGGTTTCCATTTAAGCCCTTGAGTTGCCTATTTCAGTTTCTTAAGGTTTACAGGAAAACCATGTGTAGCCGGCTGCTAATCCACGTAATTCTTCCCTCTAGTGGAAGCTAACGATATTACCATCGAACACACGGATTCATTTCATGCCAGCGCCAATTTGTGCAATCACTTAGAAAGGTAACTTCAATTCAAATTTACCTGTGTTCTCCACACGAGCGCTTGTTTTTGAAATCTGAGTTCTGTTATGGGTGCAATATGCAATCTAGTTCAAAAATTCACTAAATTTTCAGCATATAATACCATGCTTTGCATTACTCTTCTACCTGTTGCTTTGATAACCATGTTATTTAATCATTGTATTGTCAACAATTTATGTGGCAGATTTGATATTGACGACAATGAGGATGAGCAGCTCATGGACTTGACTAATATAGAAATGCCTGAAAGAGTAATTCAGTCTCCGCCTCATTCTGATGAGCCTCAAAGAGGTCAGCAGAGAGAGAATGCCTTTCATATCCTTTATTTCTGTTCCGCAATTCCATTCTGTATAGCTATAAATTTAACCCATTCAAGAACTAGGCTTCTGCTAGTAAAAAATTTTCATATTGAGGGGGGCGAGACAAAAGAAATTCTGTAATCTAAAATTATAATAATTCAACCTTCCTCTGGGAAGACAATATTGCTTGCATGGAGATGAAATTTTGTAAATTGAAGATGCAAGAAATTTTTACCTTTTTTCCATTAAGACGCCACACTGGTAGTTACTCTGCATACCTAAATAACTATTACAAAAGGTAGTGGTTGTGGAATTTGGATTATTCTTGTGACTGTCACCATCCAAATATTTCAAGGGACCTACTTAGGTGAGCTTCAAGCAAATTAAGATTTCCCCCTTGTTTATCCAACTTGCAAATCACTTAATTTTTAGACAACTTAATGTCACGTCTTGCTCGAATTGTCCCTCAAAATCCAAATAAATGGTGCTTGTCTAAAGGATCTAAACTTTTCTACATGAGAAGGTTCTAGAGTGGCTTAGAGATGTCTAGAATAAGCTAGAGTTGGATGGACTCAACTCAAGCTTTGAAGACCCTATAATGTTCTAGAGCACGCGGGAGGGTGCTAGAATGGGTTAGAATATTCTAGAACATGTCGGATGGTTTATAAAGGATGTAGAAGCCGCTAGAAGCTTACGGAACATCCCGGAACCTGCATGAAGGAGCTAGACAAACCTATAAGACTCTAGAGTTGGCTAGAAGGTCCTAGATTCTTGTGACATATTGTACATAAAACTAGAACACGCTTGTATATTCTAGAACTAGATGGGTCTAGAAAGATGTGGCATACTCTTAAGCTTGGTACCACACTATAAATAGACCTATTGGTCTTCCTTTGTATTCATCTTGAGAATTCTTAGCATCTTGTAAGATAAACTATCTCTAGAGCAATACAAAGCATTCTTTACAAACTTTCTTTGGAGTTTCATTCGGATTCAAAGGCAGGCTTAGTGCAACGGACGGTGCTAAGTGCCGCACGATCGCTACTTGAAAAATAAGGTCGTGACATTAAGCTGCCTTACCTCATTTCACCCTTTCCTCTGCATATGCTGTGATAGTATCTTGCATCAAAAGACTAGCATGAAATTTTTGTTCTAACATGTTCCTAAACAAATGGCATCCCTTTCACATAAATTCTAGATTTTTTCACTAGTTTCTGATTCTTTTTTCCTTTTAAGAAAGAAAAAAACCTTTTCCTCTAATCACAGGCCCTGGTGTTGCCAACAAAATCCGAGATCAAAACTTGGATCACACTGCTGTCCAGCCTTCTGATAAATACCAGGATTTTGCACAGGTACTGTATATTTATGTTAGTGAAGTGATCGCGACTTGGAGAACAGATAATAAACCCGGTTCAACTTATAAAGTATGGATGTAGCAGGTTGAGCAGAGGCAGGGTCCCATCAGAAGGAAAACTAGAAGAATAGCTGCCTCTATCATGGACTGTGAACAAACTATTGTCCCTGGTCATGTATATCAGTCATGGCTTCAAGATTCTTCAGACATTGTTTCAAGAAGAAGAAGAAATATGAAGGTCTTTTCCTGAACTAGTAGACATCTCCCAGTTTAATTCTATTTTGCATGGTGCAGGTGAAGATAATGTTTGGACACTACTCTTGTGCACATAAGCAAGCATATCCGTGTACCTACTGGTTATTTTGGAAATGAAGAGACTTGCATAGTCTATGAAACCAAACCACTCCACTATCCCCAATCATAATCCATGTGCTTAACGGTTGGTTACTAATTCAATATGGACCCGTTACTATTGCGGAGTACATGCATCTACTGATCTATTTATGGATTTATGTATTTAGACATCTGAACTTTAGAAATAATAGTTTGAACTTTAGTATTAGAGAAAATGTTCGGCCTTAATATTCATCCAATGCAAAATAAAATATATTATCTGCCGTCATATGCAGCGGGCCAATGTATTATTCAGCATGAAGATAGCTAACCTTATGGAGCTGCCACCTACTGTAATGCTTAATAACTTATTTATAACTGGGGGAGAAATCTGTTATCCACGCCCTCTCATGGAGCTGTGGAAGAAAAGTACCGAACCTTCCCATGGCTCGCCTTCTGGTGAGTACTACTCTACTACCCATTTCTGTTTTGAGAAATTCCTCATTAATTTAGTTTAGAAAAGATAATGGACTATTCTTTTATTTGCAGGGAGTTTCTCCCCACCCCGACCCTCAGAACCTGTATCATCAATACCATCCAATCAACAAGAACCAATAGGATTTGTAAGCTGTTGTGAGATTCTTTATTTTTATTTTATCCTGTTTTCAGAAACAATCAGCTGACGTCTTTTCTTTTTATGTAAGTCCTTCGAAGGGACATGGGATGACCAAGTTCAGATAGAAGAGCCAACTGAAGTGACATTCAGATCCAAGAAAAGACCTCACCTATTTTTATCTGCACGCATTAGCAGAAGCAGCCTTGATCCAATTGAGGAGGAGATTGCATGGAGTTGTCCTGGTCCAAATTTCAAGGTGGCGAGGCGGTCTGGCTTGACACCTGATTATGGTACACCTTCATTCCTTTGCTGTTGTTCCATAAGCTGTATAAAAGGGTTCGTTTGTTTAGCTCGTCTGATTTTATTATTTCTTTACTCTTTTGTCCTTCCAGATGCAGAACTATTGATTGAAACTGGACCTACACAAACCCAACAACCGATATTCAATGATTCAGTTGACAGTATAACTAATTCTATTCGAATGTATCTATCATCTTGGTTATCTATTAATATATTTTATCATAAGGTGGCATAAAAAGCTTCAATCATCTTCATTGCATGTTGCAGGCAAATGAAGGCACATTTTGATACACCGGGAGCCCCTGAAGTAGAATCGCTAAACAACCTAGCAGCTGAAATGAATAGAAAAGGGGCGGCCCAACTCTTCTATCATGCTTGCGGTATCCATCCATATGCTTATTCTTCCCTTCCCATTATTGCAAAACCTTGTTTGTGATTTATATATAAGTTTATTCACTTGCAGCATTTTTAACTAAAATAAATGGCCAAGTTTTGTGCAGTTCTTGCAACTCGTAATTTTCTAAAAGTCGAACAAGAAATGCCATATGGAGAGATTCTCATATCTAAAGGATCAAAAATGTGATTGGTTTGGGATAATTCTTGAGATTCCAGGCTGAGGGGAAGCATGAGAGCTGTGCTTGGGATCCCAAGGTTACTGCCAGAGATGAAGATATATAAATCTACTGGTACATTAATCCTAGCAAGAGTTGTATATTCGTGCGGTAAGTTACCTCCCTGAGTGGACTAACAACTAGTTGTTCGGTTATTACAGAGGGAAACTACTTTTTGCTAATATATATAGGGGAAGATTGTTCATAAAAAAAACAAAAAAAAAAAACACATACAGTTACAGAGGGCGGAGAGTGAGTTATAGGTTTTATTGCATACTTTAACCAAAGGTAAGCAGAAATTTTGAATTGGGGGGGGGGGGGGGGATGGGAACTTGACTTACAGAAGGAGTGTTAATTTTGAACTAATATTTTGTTCGAATGCTTAGGCGTTTACCTGGAATTTGGGCAAACCTACAGTTATTTTCTTGTTGGGTTTTCTCATGAAAAATTAGACTCAAGACCATTTTCATTCTAACTCGTCTATTTTAGTGTTTTTTTTTATATATATATATGTGTGCTACAAATCAAATTAATTACAAGTTTAAGTTTATCTTGCCCACTTTTTATTTCACTCATTCCACATGTATGCTGATTATTGATTATTAGTGGTAGATGCAATAACAAAATTAAGTCCATTTAAGGAGGATTGTAGAAAGGGGAGGCAATTTGCTCTTGCCAATTCTCCTTTGAAAATACGAAATTGGCTAGCTCCTTTATATAAAGATCTTGTATGTTTTTTGAGCGAGTGCCACTAAGCTCCGAAATAGAAAACAAATAATTCTCTCGTTTGGACGAGTTTTTATTAAGAACTTGATGAAAAATCGGCTTTATGAAAGTCATTGTGTTTAATAAACTGAGAAAGGTTATAAGAATAATACCCATCTAGAGAATCCAGTATACTCGAATACTAAAATTGCCAAACATCTTTAATAAATATGAAGCAGAAAGAAGGGAGGTAGGTAAGGTGTAAGGTCACCGTCCAAACTTTCTTCAATAATAATAATATTAAAAACCCCATTCCCATTTCCAGCTTCTACAAGATTTAACTGATTTCACATTCAAATTAAATGTTTTTCTTTACTTCAGATAATATTAAATTTAAATGTTTTGCATGCTTTTATTATATACATTAAAGAGGCACCGTCTTTGTTTCCTAATCGATTTATAATTGGGTCTGAGAGTTATCATTTAGGACAAATTGTTGGAGTAACGTCAATTTTTCAAACAAAAACAAGACAATGGTAAGAAAGAAGGAAGAAATGCTCTGAGTTGTCACCGTACACGTGTCATTAACAACCATTCTGGCATCATCAAAAGAATGCTCTGAATTTCTAGAATATTCAAAGTCAAACTGCTCAACATGTAAAACCAAACTCATTGTCAGAAATTTGGACTTTGAACTTTTTTTTTCTTTCAAAATAATGGCTGGCTCTGGATGTATGGACCAGATCAATTCATATAGGAGGAGAATAGTGAAAAATAAAGAAGAGAGAGCAGAAACTAATCTATCAGCTGAATACAAGAACAATCAATATGGTTCTTTTATCTCTGTAAGCTAGATACATTTAACATTTTTTAATCATCAGAATTTTCTAAATTTATCTCATCCATAAATTTATTTATTTATTTTTAAGTAAAAGAGATGGTGGATGTATCTTTAGAGGGGATTTAGAGTGCACAATAGAATTTTCCGAAGACCAATAATTTACTCGTTTGTTTTTTCTTTATGCGCTGAAGTATAAATAGTATTATTATAAATGATATCATAATTAATAATAAATTAAAAATATAAATTCTATTCTTTTAATCCATATAAATAAGGCACAGAGAATTGCTACTGGTCCAAATTCTAGAACCCGTGTGGGCCAAAAGCATAAAAACTCGAAAAGTACAAAGCGGGAAAACATCAGCGCCTTGGTTCACAATTTACTTCAAAGTTCATAACACATGGATGGACCAAAACATAACTTTCCTCACTCGTTTCTTTTACATAGCTTACTCGGGAGAAAAAGTTATTTTAAAACGACCTAGTCAACAATGATATCTACTCCAGCAGAGACCAAGTCAAAAACAAAAAATTCTTAATCCAATTCATAATAACATAAAAAAGAAGAAGATAAAGTAGTCTTTGCTTCAAAAACAATCATGTAATCATTCTATGTGTCAGTGCTAAAAAATTCCTACAATACAGCTTGAGGTTAGATGAATCACCTGAACTTTACATCGCATAAAAATTACCAAAAGATTTAACAAGAAAATATATATATATATATATTTTCCTTTTTCTATATTTGAGGAAATTAAAAGAAAAAAAATTAGGAAGAACTGGAATTTTAATCTGAAACAATGGAGAACGCACCACTAGATATGCTACCATGACTATCATCGCATAGAGTTAAAGCTCTCTCCAAATTGGCTACAATGTCAGACATACTTGGCCTATCTTTACCTTCCAAATTCACACAATGCATAGCAGTATAAGCAACCAATTCAACTGCTTCTGCTTCATTAAGCTGTGGAGTACCAACCCTTTGATCCAAAATCTTTGTCAATTCTCCAGTCATGATTGCTGGCACAGCAAAATCCACAACACTTACTGCTGACCCAGACCCTCCTTCCTCATTCTTCTTAAAGATTGCTCTTTTCCCTGTTAACAGCTCTAACAATACCACACCAAGTCCATATACATCACTTTTATCTGTTAACACATTCAAACCATAGTACTCTGGATCAATATACCCAACTGTTCCAGCCGCTTTCATTGGTCTGAAGTCACGTCCTGTTTCAGAACCTAATAACGATAATCCAAAATCAGATACTCTTGCTGTCCAAGTAGCATCAATAAGAATGTTAGAAGATTTTATGTCTCTATGAATTATAGGTGGGACTGCATAGTTGTGTAGATATTCAATTCCTCTAGCAGCATCAAGTGCAATTTTGATTCTCATCTTCCAAGAATTTATAAGACTACTTTGTTTTTCCATATTGTTCTTGTCATGTAAATGATCATATAGTGCACCATTTTTCATGTACTCATATACTAAAAGTCTCTCATCCTCCTCTTCACAATACCCAACAAGCCTTACCAAGTGTTTGTGATGAAGACGTGACAAAAATGACAATTCTGACTCAAAGGCATTCTCTCTCTCTTGGAATTTCTTTGCCTTGGAGTCAGTTTCACATCTTTTAATTGCAACCTCACGACCATCAGACAATTTGCCTCTATATACAATGCCAAAGCTCCCAAAGCCAATTTTGTTTGCAAATGAGAAATTGTTGGTGGCTGCAGCTAGCTCAGCTAGAGAGTACTCCTCCGATCTGTCTGCAGGTTTTGAAGATGTTCCACTCCTCTGCCGCCTCATCATTCTCGAGCCTTGTCTCCGAATGGTTGACGATCTCGAAATAGGGCTGTTATTTGAAGTTGTTACTACTCCTGCATTGGAACTACCATTTCTTCTAATTGTTGGTTGTACTGAATTGTGAATTTTCTTATGCCCAAAGCAAACACCAGTCCACAAACAGTAAATGACTGTGCAAATACCAGCAAAACCACCCACTGACCCCACAATAGCAAATGCCAATAAACCTTTTCTCAAAGGCTTGGATGGAGATTTTGATGGTGGTGATAAAGTTGGTGAGGTTGGTGATGGCTGTGTTGGCGAAATTGGCTCTAAAATTTGAGACCGACACGAGCAAATATTTTCTCTGCCATTACAGAGTTCTTGAGACAGAGGATAGACATCACAATCTCCACAAGAAGTTTCAACACAAGGACCTGGAAGAATTTTTGGTAAATTAAGTACAACTCCTGAATCAGAACCAGTAGGATTAGGATTAGGCCATCCTGGTCCCCAACAAATAATGGAAAAGTTTCTTGTAGTTAATCCACAAGTGAAATTCAAACCTGAAGAAATTAATTCAAACGATTCAGTTGCATTGATCGAAAATTGACCTCCACCACCCCAACAACGAACAGAACCGTTTTTTCTAAGAGCACAGCTATGATTAGCACCAAGAGCCAAACTAGAATACTCAAAAGCAGAGCCAATAGGAGCATTTAACTGCCCAGAATCATTTTTACCTTTACAGACAATAAACCCAGTATTATTTAACCCACAAATATGAGAACTACCAGCTACAATACTCTTCATGGACATATTCCCAAAATCATTCTCAATTTGTTTTGGTAAAGAACCGCTTCCCCAACATCGAACCCTGTTATTATATTTAAAAAGACCGCAAGAAAAGCCAGACCCAGATGAGATTGATGCGAATCGATCAGACCTAGATGGCAATTCAAAAGTTTCACTGCCTCTCCAGCATTTCAGATCGCCTGTACCCACCACTGTAGCACAAATATGATAGTCTCCCACTGAAAGATTTTCTAATAGGATAGTTTCATTGAAATATATCCTTTTGCTCACAAAACTGGAGTTTTCAGACAAGTGAGTGTCCCAGCAGAGCAAAGTATACCCACCGGACCTTAGGCCACAGAGGGATGTCCAGCCACCGGATATTGATGAGAAAGATACGTCAGGATCGATAGAGATTGTTTGTCCACGTTGGTAGCAGACGATGCGCTGCGTTGATTGGTTGGCGACGACACCGCAGACAGTGCCGGAGGCGTAGCTGACAGCGAGAGTGGCCCCAGAGCCGAGTGCATGAGTGACTGGTGTCGAAATGAAGAAGATCAAAGCGGCAAAGAGTGTAACGATGACGACGGAGAAGGGTAGTTTCGTCATCTAAAGGAATGGGACTCAACAGCGTTGCTAATGAGTTGCAACAGTTTGGTATGCTTCATTGGGTGTGGTCTATATGTTACCAGAGAGAGAGAGAGAAAGAGAGAGAGAGAGAGATTTCAAAGTGTAGGTTTTTGCAAACGTTTTTCTAAAAAGGTATGTGAAGTTCGGAGGGGGAAGAGAAAGCGAAGGAGGTTGAGATGATTCAGGGCGTCAGTTTATTAAGAGAGCGCTTCTTTTCTTTTTCTTTTTTAAGTTTTCCAAGGCACTACTGAAGAACTTTGGGTGTGTTTTTCTCTTTATTTATTTATTTTCCGTTCTTTTTTCCCCTCATTTACGACTTTTTCTTATTTTTGAAGGAGACTGAATACTTTTCATGATTCTTAATGGAGCAAATAATTAAAATTGATGCCATATTGGGCACATTTATATATTATGGATAAAAATATAATTTTTTTTATAGCCATGGATTTTGTTTGAACACGGAAAGGAGGACAGGACCTAAAATAGGAAAGTAACACAGTATTTTTACACATGGGTAAGTTTGATTGTAAATTTAATTCATATTTTAAATTATGATATAAAATTTAACCCTTACAAATTAATAACATTTTTATCATTTATCTACAAATTATAAAGAAAAATTAATAAATGAATAAAAAATTCTATTATAATATCAATGATTTAAGATAATAAATAATTGTTTATCTTAATAAGATACTATAGAGTTTTCAGTGATGACTTACAATTAAGAGGTTAAATAACATCTTCTTCCTTGATCAAACTCGGGTTGATATGCACACAAAGATAGACTTTAATACATGTAATTTTGTAATGTAAATTTGATCATTATTTTGATAAATTAAAATTATTTATATTTAAAAATTATGAGATTAAAAATATTTTTATACGTATAATTTTGGGATTAGAAGATTTTAACATGAAAATATAAAAAATAAAATATTTATTTTTATATAATTACAAACTAATAAGATATTTTCTCTTATTTGTGATAAATTATTTATTCTATTAGGTGACTTGGAATGAATGATGTGAGCACAAAATGTGTCTATTTGTCCTTCTAAGTTAAAGATACTACACTCTTTTGCTTCCACGTTGCATTGCATTTTTCAAACTTATTTTTAATTTATTAAAAAAATGCATGTGATAATAATTCTAAAAAAAAAAACATGCGTAGAGTAGTATATAAGGGATTGCAAGAGTATATGGCAATGTTAAGTACACATAATATTAAATATTAGCAAAAATTACAAAAGATATAAAAGATATGGATTTTTTTTCAATCTTTTGAGAGATTTATTACATACTATCTAAACTTAGGTTTTTGAGTTTGACAAAAAACAATTGCATGTGACAGATTATTAATATAAATGGAACATAAGAGACTACTTTTCTGTTTAATACAATAGAATAAAATTAAGGTAGGATATGTGAAAATAAAAAGAGTGAAAAATAATAGATAAAATATGTTAAGCTTTGAGCGACCAATTTATTTTTTAGAATAAAAAATAGATTTATTTTGGCATGTTGTTATTATAAAAATAGTCATATATAGTTAAATTTCAATATAATTATAAAATATTATTATTTAAAAAATATAATTAAAATATTATTATTTATATTAAAATAAAACAGATATTATTAGATAATGCGATTATTATTGAGGTGAAAAAATCAGAGTCACGCAGCGAAAACGTAGTGGTTGATGCGTTGAGTTGTAAGGCGAATTTAGCAACCTTTAGTAAGCCAAGTGGTCCTTTGTTGGAAAGGATCAAACAAGGGTTGGAGCATGATGTTTTTGCTCAAAACTTCTTTGCCCTCATCAAGGAAGGAAAGACAAGGCGATTTTGGTTGAGTGACGAAATACTCTACGCCAAGTAGAATCGTATCTTTGTGCCGAAATGGAGGAACTTAAGGAAGGAGCTTATTAAGGAGTGTCATGATTTGCTATGGGCTGGACACCCAGTAATGAGGTGCACCCTTGCTTTGATCAAGTAAATCTACTACTGGCCTCAACTACGGGACAATGTTGAAGCTTATGTAAGGACTTGTCTTGTATACCAACAGGACAAGACAGAGCAGCATGCACCCGGATGTTTGCTAGAGCCGCTGCTTATTCCAGAGAGACCATGGGAGAGTGTCTCTATGGATTTCATCACTTGCTTGCCAAAATCAGAGGGCTTTGGTAGCATCATTATAGTCATTGATCGCTTCAGTAAGTATGCAACATTCATAGCTGTCTCAACGGATTGCACGGCAGATGAAACGACACGGTTGTTCCTCAAACATGTTGTGAAGCATTGGGGGATTCCATCCAATATCATGAGTGATCGAGACCTATGATTCACCGAGAAATTTTGGACGAAACTTCAAGTTGTTGGGATCAAACTTGAATTTCTCCACAAGTTTTCACCCCCAAGTGATGGACAAACGGAGAGTGCCAACGCATTGCTGGAGTTGTATCTCAGGCACTTTGTTAGTGCCAACCAACACGATTGGGCTAAGTTACTGGATGTAGCCCAATTCTCTTACAACTTACAAAGGAGTGAGTCCACCGCGAAGAGTCCCTTCGAGATCGTCATGGGGCAGCAACCCATGACTCCTCATGCCTTGGCCACAAGTTATGAAGGAAAGAGTCCTACTGCCTTCAAATTTTCCAAGGCGTGGCACGAACAAGCTGAGTTGGCCCGACCCTATTTGAACAAGGCGTCTAAGAAGATGAAGAAATGGGCTGACAAGAAAAGGAGGATGGTGGAATTTCAGGAAGGAGATTTGGTCCTTGTTAAACTATTGCCCCAACAGTTTAAGTTATTGCGGAAGGTTCATAAGGAGTTAGTGCGGAAGTATGAAGGACCATTTCCAGTCCTCAAGAAAGTCGGTAAGGTGTCCTACAAGCTACAACTCCCTCCGAATCTTAAAATATATCTTGTTTTTCATGTAAGCATGCTAAAACTTATCATGGAGACAAGGAAGACATGAGTCAAGGAGAATCCAAGAGGGCGCCCACCGTAGTAGTAACCTCATTTGACAAAGAAGTGGACTCAATTTTGGCAGACCGCTTGATCCGACGTAGGGGCTTACCAAGTTATTGGGAATACTTGGTCAAGTGGAAAAATGCCCTGAATATAGAAGCAAGCTGGGAATCTGAAGATTCTTTGTGACAATTCAAAGATGACATAGAGAGGTTCAAGCTTGAAGGTGCGACAAGGGCGTCGCGAACTTGAGTGGGGAAGGGTATCACGTCCCGCTCGAATTGCCCCTCAAAATCCAAATAAATGGTGCTTTCCTAAAAGATCTAGACTTTTCTACATGAGAAGGTTCTAGAGTGGCCTAGAGATGTCTAGAATAAGCTAGAGTTGGATAGACTCAACTCAAGCTTTGAAGACCCTAAAATGTTCTAGAGCACACTGGAGGGTGCTAGAATGGGCTGGAATATTCTAGAACGTGTCGGATGGTTCATGAAGGATGTAGAAGCCGTTGGAAGCTTACGGAACATCCCGGAACGTGCATGAAGGAACTAGACAAACCTAGAAGACTCTAGAGTTTGCTAGAAAGTCTAGACCCTTGTGACATATTGTAGATAAAACAAGAACACTCTTGTATATTCTAGAACTAGAAGAAACTAGAAAGTGGTGGCATAGCCTTAAGTTTAGAGTCACACTCTAAATAGATCCATTGGTCTTCATTTGTAATCATCCTTGGAAATCTTGGGAATCTTAACATCTTGTAAGATAAACTCTCTTTAGAGCAATACAAAGTATTCTTTACAAACTCTATTTCTAGTCTATTTGGAGTTTCATTCGGATTCAAAGACATGCTTAGTGCAACGGACGGTACTAACTGCCACACGATCGCTATTTAAAAGTTAAGGTCGTGACACATTGTTTGCTATGAAAATAAGAAACATTTGAATGCGGTCCCTTTTACGCGCCCTTACTTGAGAATAGAATTGAAGAAAAACATTTTTTTATACCACAAATTTTAAAATAATTATTTATTAAAATAATTTGATTTATTTTTTTAATTTATAATAAACAATTTATCATAAATAATTTTTTTCATTAAAAATCTTACTCACATTTTTTTAAATTACAAATTTAAATAATATCAAATATAATTTTATTGATCACAATTTAAATTATTAATATTAAATTTATAATTTACTGATAAGATTTTTGTAAATAATAAATAATTATAAAGTTAAAATAATAGTTTATAATGATTGTCACTATTAAAGAAAAACAGAGCAAATTGAATTTGTTTAACAAGATAACTTTTAATAAAAATTGAAATTTTCTAGCAACAACAGCACCTACATTTTATACACGGTTATTACGATAATAATAAAAAAAACTATTGTCAATTTAATAATAAAAAAAAAATTATAAAACACACAGTCTTACTTTAAACGGAAAAACAAAAACACGAGATACTTTGACCCAAAAGGCTGCGAATTAGAATAATGCTATTTTGAATAATTATTTACGGTTTTTTTCTTTCATAAGTTTTTTTTTTACTAGCAAAATGAGAGGGTTTTTATTTTCAGAGATTATTATAAAATTCTTTAATTTATGTAGAAAAATATGAATTAAAATTCAAAGAGTAATTTAAGAAGTAAGTTAAGAATTGAATTTTTTTATAAATAAATGTATAATTATAATAAATTAATTAACCAAGTGTTCATTCTAATTGAGAAATAAAATTTTTTGTAAGAGAAAATTGAAAGTAATTTTCTTAGGTATAATTTGGTTATGAATTGTGAGTGTTGTAAACACTTTGTATAATTTCTCACATTTTAGTAAAAAGATCTACAGTAAGTTCGAAAACGTAAACAAGATTAACTGAACTTCGTTATCCGTTATCCGAACGGATGATCGGATCAGATTAAATATGTGTAAAATCAGCAGTTTCAATCCGATAAACAATCCTAATAAATACCACTTTTACAACAGCAGTAGAACAAATGTACGTAACTTCTCCTTCTGACACAGTTCACCTCATCAGCTAATCGGTTTACTTCTATTTTGGTAGAAAAATTCTTTTTATTATAAATTTGTAATAAATTTTAATTATTATATAATATTATTAATAAATTTAATAAAAAAATATTCATTTTAATATGTTTATTTATTGAAACCGCCCTCCCTCTATGATCTAAAGAAATGCAAGTAATTAAAATTTGTTACCTATTTGTTTTTAGTTAATAATTGATATAAATGTTATTTATAAATAAAAATAAAATAATTAAAAATATAAAGTCATTAATTAAAAGATATTTTTTAAATAAAAAAATTAATTTATAAATAATATGTTCACTAAATTTCAAATCCTAAATAGATTAAATTTATGATTTATTTTATTCTTTAATTATATATATATATATATATATATATTAAACTTTCTTTTTTAATTATTAAATATATTAATTTTATCATTTTTACTATTAAATATAAATAGAATTTGAATAATGTTTAGCATATATATATATATTAATTTTTGGATAAAAATACGATAAAAGTATATTAATTTTGGAATAAAATATTATAAGTTCACTAATTATAAAAAATATATCATAAATTCAAAAATAAAAAATGTAAGAAATAGAGCACGTGATATGTGTATATTTTTTTAAATTGTTATATATTCTTTAAATTAATTATAATTAAGAAAATATAAAAATGAATAGTTAATTTTTGAATAGATAATAACTTATATATATTTACGTATTTTATTTTTTATATTTTTATATTTTTAAATGTTTGATATATATTTTTATAATTGATGGAATTTTAATAATGTACTCAAAAAATTAATCAGTTTTTATATATTTTTATTATAATTAATACATTTTTTATTTTTCATATATATATATATATATATAATTAGTATTTTTAAAAGATTTTATGCAAATAAGTTTTCACGTGCAAAATGACCTATTCATTTCTATTTTCTAAATACAATTACAAGGAAAGTGGTGCAAATTTGACCTATTCATTTTTATTTTCTGAATACAAGAAGAACAAGGAAAATGGTATGCTATTGACCGTTGTTAATACCTTTTCTCCCTGGCATTGAACTACGGAGTTGATTTTTCTTCAAGTTCTCCAACTTCGTACATAGTATCAGAATCCAATAGTAACCGTTGGATTTAACCAGTTACTTGTGTGAATTTCGAAGAAACTTCTGGAACGTTTTATATAAAGAGTATTGATATTATTATAAATAAAATCATTATTATTATAAAAATAATTTTATTTAGTAATAAAATTAAGATATAATTAATAATAAAATAAAATATATTTTTATTATGATAATAAAATAAAATATATTTTTATTATGATAATAAAAAAATAATCGTGAAAATATAATTACATATATATAAAAAAGTGTTAATTATTGGTACAACACTTTTTATTAATTATAAATTTATATAATAATAAACTTAAAATACAATTAATTATAAAAAAATTTAAAAAAAAATTAATCATATTATTCTTATTAAACATTAATATTTATATTTTCGAGTCAATATAACAAGATGCCAAAATTGCATTTCTTTTATATGAAAAGGTAATTGGCCAGTCATGTCCAACTTGTAACTTCACAATATTCAAAATGTCAATTTAATTTGGGTAATCAAAAACAATATTATTTGTAAATTACAGGAGAATTGGTACAAATACGGTAAGAAGAAATAATATTTTAAATTAACGTATTCAAATTATACTAATCATCTTTCATCTTAAAAAAAACGAGAGAGAAAATTGATGGAAACTCTGGATACATTAATTAATTAATAAATTTAAAATATTTCTATAAATATTTATTGGAAAAATTAACATTTATAACATCTCTTTAAACTTATAATTATGTATAAAAATAACATATTTCCATTAAATTAATATATTTTTATCATTAGAAAAATCTAATCTAAATAATTCGTGTTAAAGTTAAATTCTTATTTTTATATAATTTCACTTATTTATTTAAGCACATAAATATGTAATTATATTTATGGCAAAAAATGAATGCCTTTGCTATATTTTAAACATTGCTAATTTGCACCTATCAGGATTCGTGGCTTTCGGGAACTAAACAGCCCATAAAGACGTGTGAACAAAATCAAATATCGAACTGCTTTTCTTTTGATATAGTCTTTACATATTACATAGTTAATTAGAACAATGAGGATGTCCCAGAAAAAGAAAAATGTTATTCCAACTTTATATTTATCCCCAGACAGAAATCGTAAGTAATTAAAGAACTAAGTTAAAAGAGGCCCCCAAAAACTATTAAGTAATATATACACTCAAGCTTACTGTTGTAATCATAGCTGTTACGAAAAATACGAACATTGGTATATAAATAATCACCTATAATATAGTTATTATTATTTTTTTGGTAAATAAAATCTATTTATAAAAGATGTATTAGAAGAGTCATGGATACACACAACACAGTTTTGTGGCCTCCTTTATACTCAAAATGTGATTTTGTATGATTTATACACTAATGAAAAATTGATTATTAAATTCGTTTCAATGCTTGAACTAATTTTTAATTTTTAATTTTTTTATAAAATTTATTCATTTTCTATTATACTCAAATTAAAACATGTATTTGATTACTACATAATAATAGGAAAAAAAACAAAATTTGTATAACAAATAATTTGAATAATATAAATAATTAAAAAATAAAATATTAATTAATAGTAGAAAAATTATCATAATATTGTCTCATGTTATTCAAGATCATCATATTCTTATCCTGATTTTATAATACAAAATCTACGTATATAATACAAAAATCTATACACAAAATAATAACACATAATAGCATAAAAATATGAATAATAAGCGTATATGATTAATAGAAATACTTGCAAGAGTAAATAAAGTGACAAAATTAAAAAAATAAAGAAAAAAATGGTGTTTTATAAGTGAGAAATGAGTATAATTTTTTTTTGAGTATTTTGCTAAAAAAAATAGAGGATTTAAAATATAAGTTAGAGAGGAAGAAAACACACTAATCGGCACTGGAATTAATAGTCATAAGTGACCGTAAAATGAGAAAGAGTGGAAGAAGTTTTGGATTTTTGAGAGTTATGTAACGCTTGAAATATTTTTTTGTTTGAAGAATAAAGAAGATAAAAAAAAATATTCATGTGTGTAACGTCGATTCTACGTGTCAACCAACGTTATCCACGTAGTTTGTAGCCTCAGTTGCACCAAATTAACTTTAAATTTACTATAAATCGATGTTTTTATGATTTTTATAAATTTCAATATTATAATATTAATGTGTCCAACAAGTGAGATATAATGATTTACTGTTACCAAAATAATTAGCTGCTATTCATTGTTTGAATATCGTATCTTACAAGAGTTATAGACTATAATTATATTTTTTAGTAAAAGCACACAGCATGCGAGGTGTTTCAGGGATGAAATTAATTTTTTTTAATAGCATAGTAGTTTTATAAATAATTTTATTTTTAATCTTTCTTCTTCTTTTTATAACATAAAATATTTTTCTATTAAAAAATATGTGTAACATATTTTTTTAATATAATCTAAGAAATATATGTTTCTTTAAAAAAAAGTTTAAAAATAAAATTATATGAATAATTGGGTGATATAAAAATAATAAAGTGTTTGATCAATATTTAAAAAAAATGTGTTAAAAAAGGGGAAAAAACATGGTTGTGTTATTGTTTGGATACAATATTTTAAAAACATATTTTTATTATAATAATTAAATAAAATTATCATTATATAAATGGTTGAAAATATGAATTTTTTATTCATATATTTACTAAATATTAACTGTATATAAAGTGATACACAAAAGTAGATAGGTGATTCACTTAGAGTAGAAAGTATGAGGTGTAGTTTTAATTAAAATAAGTTAAATAATATAATTATTTAAAAAATATTAATATAAAATATTTGGGAGATAATTAAAATATATGCGAATAATATAATTACTTAAAAAACTATTAATACAAATTTTTTTTGAGACAATGAATCAGTTATTCTATAAAAAAAAAAGAGGAATGAATCAGTTAATTGATACTCCTTTATCAGCTTACTACCAAACTTTTATGCATTAAAAAATTAATGAAAATCACCGCCCAAGTATAAAATGTTTTTCGTTTTTTTTAGAACAGTGAAAACATGGTTGAGATGTTTACAAATTTTTGTTTTTTAATTCATATTATTTTTTAAAATAGTTACTTAAAAATAGGACCAAACAGTTGGATTTGTTTTTAAAACCAGTATTATTGGATATTAGTTCTTAATTCAAAGAATAAACACAAGGACCTTAATTCAAGGAATAAAACAAGGAGCTTAATTCAAGGAGTAAAACAAGGAATCCTTAATTCAAGGAGTAAAACAAAGAATCCTTAATTCAAGGAGTAAATCAAGGAATGCTTAATTTAAAGAGTAATTGAAGGAATAAAATTTCCTTATAAATAGCTATACAATTGTAATGAAAACATGAAGAAAATAATACAAACTAGAGAACTCTTTTGTGTAGAGTTATTTCTTGTTTTTTCTACATGGTATCAAAGCAGGAAAATTAACTTGCTTCTGCTTTATTATTATCTTAGCATCTTCAATCTTTGAAATGGCTGAAGACAAGCCGCTAGGATCAGAAGCTGAAAGTTCATCAGTGCTTTCCTTCATGAATATGCATGAGGTGGATGTCAACCCAAATCAAAGATTAAGCTCAATCTTGTTGAATGAGTTTAATTACTTGCCTTGGTCAAGAGCAGTGTCTCTGGCTCTAGGTGGAAGGTCCAAGTTGGGGTTCATAAATGGAAGCATCGAAGTACCTGATGTTTCCTCACCAACCTATGAATCCTGGCTTAGTAAGGATCAGCTCGTTATGTCATGGCTCCTAAATTCCATGGAACGTAAATTAGCTGAAATATTCAGTTACTCTGAATCTGCATACCAACTATGGGAGACGGTCAAGGAAATGTATGGCAGTCAAAATAATGCTGCACGAGTTTTTCAATTAAAGAAAGACATCTCAGATCTGCAACAAGATGGCAAGCCTTTTGTACAACTCTTAGGAAGCATGAAAAGCATGTGGAATGAGTTGGAAATATATCGTCCTCATACAACCGATGTAGCTCTGCTACGAAAGAGAGCAGAAGAAGATAAGATATTTCAACTTTTGTCCAGTCTGGATTCAACATATGAAGATATACGATGCCATATACTCATGAATACAGAACTTCCTTCCTTCACCAATGTATGTGCGACAATTCAACGTGAAGAAGTAAGAAGGAAAGTCATGAACAAGGATACAATGGCTAATTCACCTGAGGCAAGAGCCTATCTAACCAACGAGAGGAAGTACAAAGGGAAGCATCCAAACTTGAAGTGTCAACATTGCAACCATACGGGCCATGTTAAGGACACATGTTGGATTCTACATCCAGAATTAAAACCTGATTTTATAAAGGATAAGAGTTTACAGAAAGTGAATCGTACTGGACTCCGTGCTAATCATGTTTTTGCCTCTACCTCTAATGGGTCTGATCCATTCAAGAACTTCACAGCGAATCCAGCTGAACTCATGAATGAGTTTATGTTGTATCTTCAAAGCAAGACAAGAGGAGCTAGAATTGACTGTGTGGATAGCATAGAAGAAGGAAACTCAACAGCATTGCTAGGCAAGTTTGCGGGCTTCTTGGCAGATACAAAACTCATACCACAAGAGGACATGCAAGGTATCATAAAAGCCTTTAAAACTGCTCTTAAAATAAATATGTTGCATGATTTTTGGGTTGTAGATTCAGGTGCCACAGATCATATGACAAACCATGTGTCAAAGTCTCATAAGTTTGAAAAATTAGCAAATCCTTCTCAAGTTTCAATTGCAAATGGTGAGAATGTAAAGGTTTTAGGAAAGGAAAAAATAAAATTAATGTCAGATGAAATCGAGTCGGTAGTTTTATATGTACCTTCCTTTCCTTTCCAACTTCTGTCTGTAGGAAAAATCACAAATACCTTGAATTGCTTAGCCATTTTTTCTCCTCACAATGTCATTTTTTCAGGATTGTGTCACCAAAAAGACGATTGGTGAAGGGTTTTACTTAGATGGTCTCTATTACATATCCAAGAGCAATCCCAGAGGGTTTCAAGCTAAGTTTAATCCTATCCAAGATAATCAATTGTGGCATCAACGTTTAGCTCACCCTTCTCTACCAATTTTGTCAACTTTATTTCCAAACTTAGGAAATGATGAAATTGCATGTGAAACTTGCCACTTGTCTAAGGCCACTAGATTGCCTTTTAATTCTTCCTTGTCTAGGGCTAGTAAGTGTTTTGAACTAGTTCATTCAGATGTATGGGGACCAATTAATGAATCTTTTGATGGTTATAAGTATTTTGTGATTTTTGTTGATGATTTCTCTCGAGTCACATGGTTATATCTTTTAAAGTCTAAAAATGAAGTTATGGAAGTATTTAAGGACTTTCATAATCTTGTTAAAAATCACTTTTCTTCTAAAATTCAAACCTTAAGGTCTGACAATGGCACCGAATACATGTCCCATATCATGAAACAATATTTGAGCATTCATGGCATTATGCATCAAACAAGTTGTGTTGGCACACCTCAACAAAATGGTGTAGCTGAACGCAAAAACCGGGACTTACTTGAAAAAACTAGAGCATTAATGCTACAAATGAATGTACCAAAGAGATTCTGGTCCCAAGGGGTTATGGCAGCTGCTTACATCATCAATAGATTACCCAGTCGAGTCTTGGATTTCAAGTCTCCTCTAGAGGTCATGAAAGGAAGGAAAATTAACCTTTCACACCTTAGAGTCTTTGGTTGCATCTGTTTTGTACATATTCAATCTCATCATCGAGATAAATTGGATCCTAGAGCTGTTAAATGTATTTTTCTTGGTTATTCATCTACACAAAAGGGATATAAGTGTTATGATCCCCAACTTAGGAGATTAATTGTGTCTAAAGATGTTCGATTTTATGAAACTAACCCTTTTTTTAGCAAGTCACATGAAATCACAAGTCAAGGGGATGACATCTTGGATGTGTTTCCATTACCAAGAATCGAACTTAAGGCTCCACAACAACAAGATCCCAGCTATGTCAACATTGATGCATCTCTCACTGAAAATAACAATGAAGGGTCTCGTCTTAATGGTACACTGCATGAAGATGGTGATAATCAAGATGATCCTCACAATATGGTACAAGATGTGAACGAGTGTGAGATAACTCCTTCTGCTCCACGACGTAATCCAATGCGTGTTAGGCAACCTCCCACAAGACTTCAAGACTTTGTCACCTACAAACCCACACATCCCATCTCAAATTATGTGTCATATAAGAGAGTGACACCAACCCATGCCGCATTCCTCAGCACTATATCGAGTTACAGTGAGCCTCAAAACTTTCATGAGGCCAACAGCCAAGAGGTGTGGAAGGAAGCCATGCAAGAAGAACTTAAAGCCCTAGATCAACACAACACATGGAGCATCACCAAACTTCCAAAAGGCAAGAAAGTTGTGGGTTGCAAATGGATCTATAAGCTCAAATTCAAGTCAGATGGATCAATTGAGAGGTATAAAGCAAGATTGGTGGCTCGGGGATTCACTCAAACATTCGAGGTGGATTACAAAGAAACATTTGCACCTGTTGCAAAAATGAACACGGTAAGAGTGTTACTGTCTGTGGCTGTAAACAAGGGGTGGTCCATGTACCAAATGGATGTGAAGAATGCATTCTTGCATGGTGATCTCAAAGAAGAAGTCTATATGAAATTGCCACCTGGGCATCCTCAAAGCAATGAACTGGATTTAGTGTGCAAATTGCACAAATCCATTTATGGTTTGAAACAGTCCCCACGAGCTTGGTATGCCAAGCTAAGCTCAGTTCTCACTAGTGTTGGTTTCAAAAGCAGCAATGCCGATTCCTCACTATTTGTTCGCACAGGAGCTATGGGCAAATTGGTTGTGCTGATTTATGTAGATGATCTGATAATTACAGGTGATAATGCTGACGAGATTTTCAACCTCAAACAGTCCCTCAAACAAAGGTTTGCAATTAAAGACCTTGGGATATTGAAGTACTTTCTTGGTATAGAAATGGCAACCTCGCACAAGGGACTCTTTCTTAACCAAAGGAAATATATCCTAGATTTGCTTAAGGAAGCTAACATGAGCGATGCTAAACCAGCCATTACCCCTCTTGACAGCAAGCTCAAACCTAGCTTGAAGGGCACGCCACTCAGGGATATAAGTTATTACCAACGACTGGTTGGTAAGTTGATCTACCTAACAATCACCAGACCTGACATCACATATTCTGTAAGTATTGTGAGCCAATTCATGCACTCCCCAACACTTGAGCATTTGACCCTTGTTAAAAGGATCTTACGCTACTTAAAAGGATCAGTGGGTCGTGGTATTATCATGAAGAAGAATGACAACACACAAATCATGGGGTATTGTGATGCTGATTGGGCAGGGAATGCAATTGATCGCAAGTCCACCACTGGCTACTGTACATTTGTCGGTGGAAACTTGGTCACATGGAAGAGTAAGAAGCAAACTGTCATTGCCAGATTAAGTGCCGAAGCAGAATATCGTGCAATGGCTTCAACTGCGTGTGAGTTGATATGGCTTAAAGGTCTTCTGTGTGATTTAGGTGTTCCTACAACTCTTCCTATGTCCTTATTTTGCGACAATCAGGCAGCTATGCATATAGCATCAAACCCAGTGTTTCACGAGAGGACGAAACACATTGAAGTTGATTGTCATTACGTTCGTGAACAAGTTCAATCACAGGTGATTCAGACACATTATACAAGAAGCTTCGACCAACTGGCTGACATCTTCACCAAGCCCTTGGCTTCTCATCAATTTCAACGACTTTTGTCCAAGCTTGGATCCATAAATCTTCTGGATCCAGCTTGAGGGGGAGTATTGGATATTAGTTCTTAATTCAAAGAATAAACACAAGGACCTTAATTCAAGGAATAAAACAAGGAGCTTAATTCAAGGAGTAAAACAAGGAATCCTTAATTCAAGGAGTAAAACAAGGAATCCTTAATTCAAGGAGTAAATCAAGGAATGCTTAATTTAAAGAGTAATTGAAGGAATAAAATTTCCTTATAAATAGCTATACAATTGTAATGAAAACATGAAGAAAATAATACAAACTAGAGAACTCTTTTGTGTAGAGTTATTTCTTGTTTTTTCTACAAGTATTTTATTATTATTATTTTTAAATAATTTTTAAATTTAATGACCAAACAAGCCTGTAAATTTTTTTTTCTTGAACATAATTATGAGGTCTCTTATAAAAATAAAAATAAGAAGTTGGAAATTGAAAGTCAACAATAAAAAATGGCCAGTCAATAAAAAGAGGGAAAAAGATTATTTTAAAAAAAAAAGTAAGAATGGGCCTCTTATAGCTATTAGAATGAATTAAACGGACCCAATTTTAAGAAAATGTAAATGGGTTTGGAATAATTTTAGACTGATGGAATAAGTGATACTGTTCAAAATTGGACCACCTATCTATAAACTATTTTAGGAAAAATTAGAAAGGGCTGGAGCCCAAGCCAGCCCCGCCACTGCTGTGTTTGGGTTTGGTAACTCGATTAAAATGTATGTCTTTTTTCTTCGTCAAAAACAGAGAAATTTCATTAGAGAAATAGGTAAAATACAACTTTAAAACCATTAGTCTAAACCAGAAAAGAAACAAAACAAAAGCTATAGTGGTTTCAATAAAGATAGCCAAAAAGAAACTTTAAAAGATGAAAAAACCTTACAAACAAAGGAAACACAACAAAAACAGTAGATATTAAAAGAGCCTGGGCCAATAGCTTCTCCAAACTGTAGAAACAGAACAGAAACCAAGCAAGCAACTAAAACCAAACAGACCATCTAAAAGAGAAAAAATTTAAACAATCACCGTGTTATCCGGCAAAGTGACGTAGTAGATTAGATTGATGTTCAAATAGCAAACACAGTAACAAGCCAACACAAAATCAAAACAAGAAAAATAGGCTATAGCAGACAAACCAGTACAAACCATAAAAACCTCATTTCACAAATTCTTCTGTTGTGTTAGTTTAATTCAACTCAATAAAATCTCATTAAGTTAAATATTTTTAAACTTATAAACAATATTGTTACCGAACTTCTGTTCGATGTGAAACTAAAGAAAACCCAACGGTCTCTCTCCACACGGATAGAGGTAGTCTCATAAAACCATAATTAGACTGTTAAGGATGAAACCCAAATCACTAATCAAATCAGGTCCAGCTCTGATATCATGTTAGAAACTCAGATCTAACTCAACCAAATAAGATCTCATTGAGTTAAAGATTGACCAAACTTATAAGCAACACTACTGTCGAACTTCTTTAGTCCTACATTGGCCAGAAGTTCGACAACAGTGCTGCTTATAAGCTTGGTCAACCCTAAACTCAATGAAATATTGAGTTGAATTAAGCCTAGGTTTCTAGCATGGTATCAGAGTTGGGCCTAACTTTATCGATGACTTGGGTTTTGTCTTTAACAGTATCATTGTGGCTTTATGAGACCACCTCTATTTGTGTGTAGGAAGGTTGTTAAGTTTCTTTAAGTTCCACATCGATCAAGAGTTCGACAGTAATGTTGCTTATAAAATTGGTCAACCCTTAATCCAATGAGATCTTATTGTATTGAGTTAGGCCTGTGTTTCTAATATGGTATTAGAATTGGGTCTAGTTTGAACGGTAAGATTATTAAGGACAAAGCCCAAGTCACCGATCAAGTCAGACTCAATCTTGATAACATGTTAGAAACTCAAGTCCAACTCAACTCAATAAGATCTTATTGAGTTAATGATTACCCAAATTTATAAGCAACATTATCATTACCTATATGGGACTGAAGATCAAGTTATTAATTAAGTAAGACTTAGTTATGATAATATGTTAGAAACTTAGACCTAACTCAACATAATAAGATCTTATTGAGTTAAAGATTGACTAAACTTATAATCATAACTGATACCGAACTCTTAGCCAATGTATAACCGAAGTAAACTTAACACCTTGAGCTGAAATCATGACCTCGTGACTATATACAAGAAAACTTTTTTGATTTTTTCCCCCTTTTATATACCCATTTTTAAGTAATCTCACTCGTTGAAAGTAAAACAATAAAGTAGAAAACCTTTACTCAAAAACAAGTCATGCATTCAAAGGTTTCGTATTAGAACTAAATTGGGTGTGATTCGTGTGAAGCAATCTCATGCGTACGAGTTGTGAAAAGAGAAAGCTTATTATTAGGAATGTATGATCAAAGTTACACATTGCTTACATCTGAGCTAACTCATATAAGACTTGAACTGCTTTATTTGATATGTTAATATTTTGAATGAAACATCAAGTTTCCTTTAATTAGTATTAAGATAAGATATTACGTGTATCTTCAATGTATTGAAAATATAATCTTTAGTTGCTCGAGTGAGTCTTAAAAAGAAAAGAAAAAAAATCTTATGATATTAAGTTAGCAGTGATATTATCATAAGTTAAATTATTTTTTAACAATAATAATTTTATTTATAACTAATCATAAAAAATAAGATGAATATTTTATATCATTATTATGACAATAATAAAAATAATAATAACATAATCATTAATTTTGTATTTTAAGATAAATACCAACATTTTTATATTTATTATAAAAATATTATTTATCTTATATTTATTTTTTATAATAATTTGATAATATTGTTATTAAAAGTGATCATACAAAGATAAAGTAAATTTTTTATATTTTATTTTTAATTTAAAAAATGATAATTTATCCTTATAAGATAACTTTTTATAACAATAACACTAAACATTGATACAAAAATAAATATAAAATATAATTATTATTTTTAAAATAAATATATTTACTATTCATTCATCTTCTTTTTATTTTTTATCCAGTACTATTTTATATCTTTTATCCAACATTTTATTATTTAGTTGACAAAATGTTCATATTATAAATGGAAAATAGACAAGGGCGTACAAACTATGTCACACTACTCTTCACATATCATCTTTTCTCGCAATTAAGATAATTTATTTTACTTGTCTCATCCAACAAAAGCAATGCAAATATTTTTAAAATATATCCTATAAATTACCTCGTACACATGCTTTACATTGGATTCAATGATTGATTGTTGAAATTAAAAGTAAATCAGCATATGATCTTAATTAACTCTTAAGTACATATTACTAACAAGAAACCTGTCTGGGTGTTTCCAATCTTTTTATCTACTAAATTCTTACAGCCATAACTTTTTTTTTTTTTTGGGTTCAAAGCTAATTGTTTTTCACTGTTAAATGACCTCAAAAAGAGAGAGTTTTACATGTACATAAATCACATAAAAAATAAAAAATAAAAGAAAAATTACTTACTTATATATAAGAAGTTTTTTTTTTAAACTATTTTATTTATATATAAGAAGTTAATTTGACTAGAATGTGAATAATATTATCTTAAAAATATCAAAATATATCATTTATATATATACGCTGCCTCCTTTTCCCTGAAAGGTTGAGAGAAACATATCTGTTTTTTTATACTTTTTTGTTTTCTGGAAGCAGAATAAGAAAAGTCATATTATTCCTTCCCTACTTTAATTTTTAGTAAGAATAATATTCATTTTAAGAAATGTTTTTATTATGAAATAATTAATAAATTTTATTAATTTAATTTTAAAAAATATTAAAGACACATTTTTTTACATTTATTATGATATGATACGTATTAAAATAACTTTAAAAATAAAAATATATATCATTTTTAAATAAAATTAATATAACATAATTAATATATGGCTCCGATCCTCCTCTTAGAGTTTTTCCCTCCTTTTCTTCTTCGTTTTTCTTTCTACTTTTCTTGTATTTCTTTTGTTTTGAGTTTTCTCCGTGGATGAAAGTTTTATCACGTAGGAGTTCTCTCTTCCCTATCTTTTTTGTTACCCTTATTTATAAATAATATATTATTTATGATATTAAATTTTAATTTTATCAAATTTATCTTTACCAAGATCAAATAAGATATTATAATGATTTACGTGTATTTCTTTAATTCTTATATCTATAAAATAGAGATATTTTATTTAATACATAGATTCATGGATATATCAATTCAATTCAAGTAATCATATCTCATAAGAAGTATTTTTGTGAAAGATTTTAATTTTTTACATAAACGATATCAAATGAGTATTGTGATTTTATATTTTTTAAAAAATATGTCATTTTATTAACTAATCTAGTTAAATAATAAAATGAATAAAAATATAAATCGAAAATATTCACTCATAAATTTATTAAATGTATTAGTGATATCTAATTTTAATTTTCAATTTAAAGCTTTAATTGGTTTTTGTATATATTTTCTATGGTTAATGAAATTCTCTATTTTTTATTTTTTATTTTTTTAAATCTCAATCTTTTCTTAATCTATAAGGTGAGTTGACTTCAAATTAACTTTTTTTGAAAAATTATAGGAATATTTTATTCATGACTTTAAGAGTTGTGGTTCATGTTATTATTATTATGTGATATTTGATTAGATTTAAAAAAAAAAAACTTTTATATGACAATTTTAATGGCTTAGATTAAATCGTGGTATATAATATAACTTTATTGTTTCACAGCATTAACAAAAATATATAACTTTTCAATTTATAAAATTATTTTATTACATCACATTATAAAATAATATAAATGTAAATATAAGTGTTTTTTGGATTCCTTGCCCCCATTATTCATTATTCATTCTTCGAGTCCTACTAGCTAAAAGAGCAAAGGATGGGGGCATTAATTAAATGTTGCAATTAATAATTTTCTCCACTAAAAAAAATAAAAAAAATCATCACTAAAAATAAATAAAAAATAAAAAAATTCACCACACATGATACTCATACATCACTTTTCTAACATAATCGGCTTTCCAAGCAACTTAAAAAGTGACCAAGTGGTTATGATTGAATTGTCGATGGTGGGTCTTAGAATAATTCTCAGTTGTTTGCAATAAAGTTTTGATTGGATACCTCTTGTATCCAACAATAGTGTTCACACTTCAACAATTATTTATCCCGACTAAGTAATTTCTTGCATTTATTTAGCAAAATACATTTAAAATTTGAAAACACTTTTAAAATTATACTAATTATAATATGCAAAATTTTATTAATAAATGATTATATCCTCATTTTTTTTTAAATTTATCACATAATATATACACTATAATTAGTATAAATATAAATTTATATGTCTTTAATATTCATATTATATTAAATATTTTTTTTATTAATTGTACCATTTTTTATACTATTTAGTTCTATCTAATTTGATCCTTATATAATTTTTTTTATCTAATTTAATCCTTAAATTATTCATATTATATTTGATTTGATCCTTAAACAGCTTCTCTTATTAAAAGAATATTACTTAACAAGGGTTAATGGTTTTAAAAAAAATAAAATTATGAAAATAATAACAATAAAAAAAAGCTAGTAAAATTTTTTTATTTCAAAATAAAACTGGAATTTTTTTGATAAATGAGATTTTTTTTATAAAAAATAAAATAGATGAGAAAAAGAAAACAAAATTTACTAAACATATTTTTACTCCATGTTTTTAAATAAAAATAGAAGAACCTTTGGTTAAAAATAAAAAGGGGAAAAATAGACAATAAAATGAAACAAATGCATTGTTTTTTTTTACAAAATAAAACTATTAGTTTCAAGGAAATAAATGAAAAAAAAAATAGAAAAGAGGTACATCCATTTGTTTCCTTAAAATTTGAAAAAAAAATCATTTTATACAAAGAAAGAAACATTTTCGGCTATAAATATATTTTTTAAATTAAGTCCACTCTAATTTCATTTTGAGAGAAAAAAAATAGCAAAAAATTCAGAATGGATTTTAGCGGATTCATATTATTGTCATATTTTATTTTCTAAAAATCATTTAATTATGTTGCGTTCTATTGTATTTAAAAAAATAATAAATGATTTTAGATTCAATTATTGAATACTATGAAAACTTTATATAAGAACCAAGTTCGATAGAGGTAAATAGTACTGATAAACAAGAATAAAATAGAGGTAAATAATATGAGGACAAATTATGTATTTTTTTTTTCTTCTGGTTAACTTAAGTTGAAACAAAAAATAATAATTACATGGAGGCCTGCCCGTCCCAAAATTGTAGTACATATTTAATCTTTATATATATGTTATCTTCCTTTTTTTTTTTATCTTTTTTAAAAAGAAGAAGACATAGATGTAATGTAAACACTAAAAACATCACTTTATTGGTTTCTCTTTAGTTGTTTTTCTTATCAAACACCGGTAGTGTTCGCCTTTCAAGTCTATGCTTAACCTTGGAAAAGGTTCATGTAAACTTCATTTTACCTGATCAATGAAGCATCTAGAAATTAACATAATAATTTTGAATCGAGTCAAATTAAATGAAATTTGATGTTTTATAAGTTCAATTAAATTGGTTTTGGTTTTAAAAATACAAAAAAATAATGTTTGTCAAATAAATTCAGATTTTAAAGTGTACAAACATTTAACCGAATCAACCTAAATATAGTTGATACATTTTTTTTTTTAGTTTTATATATTTATAACACATATATCATATGTTTATAATTATCTAATTTTAATTAAACTTTGATTTTATACGAGAAGTTGAAATAACTTATATTATTTTTCTTTTATGTTAATTTAAAAAAAATTACTATAACAAATAAAAAATTTAAATTATTTTTTACTTTCAACAATTTACTCATTTTTAAAAGTTCTTTTTAGTTGAAAATTGGTATATAATTATAGTTTAAATACTAATATATAATTTATTGATTAAATAATAAATCTTATTTATTAACCTAATTTTAACATAAATAAAATTATTTAAAAAATAAATAGATATAAATCGCAAACCAATATAATAGATTAGTTAATTATTTTCTAACGGATATTTTATTAATCTATTTTGATTTTTTATTTAATAAATTGATATAAGTGAGTTTGATTAACATTTTAATTCATAGAGTATAATCTTTACTTAATTAAAGAAATTTCAAGAAGGCTTGAGGTGAAAAAAAAGAAGGAAAAAACTTGCTCTACCTTGAAACAATAGGCTAATTATATATTTTGGTCATTGAATATATAACATTTTTATTATACTAATTAGACATAATACCCATTCGGAGTATTTGACCGAAAATTTTCCAAAAGAATACTTATATAATTTACAAGGATTAAACAAAAATTAATATTTTTTTAAAAATAATTATATGTGTAGGGTAAAAAAAAAAAAAAAAAAAGAAGAAGAAGCATAAATCAAAGAAGCACAGTAGGCCCACCATTCCACTATCCTCAGTACAGTTGTTTTCATGTTTTACCATTCCTCCTCATTTTCTACATCTCCATCATGTTTCCTTTACGTGGAAAAGAAAATCTTTTTCCACAGTTCAAGGATCACTTTCTATTGATTTTTTTAGGTCACTTTCTATTGATTAGGCATCTTCAATCTTCATACGCATTTTCCACCAATGAATAAGAATTAATCCCTCAGAATAAAATAATTACCTATTTGGACCCCTTTCTTCTTCTTCTTTTTTTCTTTATGCAATAATTATATTTATAAAGAAAATATTTAATATTGCTGGATTGATATTCAGAAGATCTTTTTATTTTTATTTTTATGATTTTAGCATTATAAAGCATATAGGTGGGTGGGGGGGGGGGGGGGCTCAAAACTCAAAAGGCACCAAGAGATTTTTGTACCAAAAATAGAAAAATGAAGATACTAGTAGGCTGGTCCTTCAAGTATGTGTTGGGGTGTAGGGTAGGCAGTGGAAGGTTTGTCACGTTGTAGTCTTAGAATTATTCAGGCCATCGAATTTTACTGAGGGTGTCCTATTTTAGTAAGTGAGTTGTCATGTGTCCAAGGTTTCTATCGGTGTCTTTTTTTTTTTTTACTTTATTAATACAATGTAATAATAATATATTTTCATGAATTTGGTCAATAAAATACTGTGATTCGAAATAGTCATTGTAAAAAATTACAACAAAATTTAAAATATTACTTTAAATAACATCTAAATACTTATAAAAACAAAAAAAACAACATAATTTATATAAATCTATAAGGATATTAGAAAGAACTAAGGGTGTTATATTTGTATTCAAAAATTTTAGAATAATATATTTATATAAAAAAGTCTCTTGTTATTGAGCTAAAATTATAGCTATATTTTGTTTTCATTATAGAGCCAAAAGAAAAATGATTTGTTACATGTCATCATTTAAGTGTATACTTACACATCATACTGATTTTCCCCCACTCCCAAAAACCCCTATCTCATTTGGACGACATATATAGTTCCGTTCCCACGTGTTTAGTTTGAACAATATTAAAAAATTTAAAATTCTTATTAATAATTTTTAATCGCTCTAATTAATTAACCACAAGTTTAAGCCATTCTTAGTAGCCAATTGCTTTGTAACGCAATAAGGGGCGAAGTCACTACAAATTTTTCAGGAGATAAATTGGTCGGGAGAGAATTTATTTCATATATAGAATGAAACCACTTAATTTCTGTATAATTAATAGATAAATATAAAATATTATATTAAATAATTATTTTATTTTTATTTATTTATACATTATTATAATAATCATAATTTTATTATAATACAAGAAATTAAATATTTTATTTTATCTTCAAATATATTAATAAAAAAAATTTAATTATATTAGGTGGCTAACCCAACTCGATCAATCCACTTATTCCAACTTTGAATTCTATATATTAAGAATGTGTGGAACTATTAAAAAAGAAAAAGAAAAAACTTACGATCGATCATTCTTAGTCCAATAATTTTTATAAAAAAAACTTTCATAAATAATAAATGATTTTTTTTTATTGATTTAAGCATATGGAATGCATGAACAGAGAAATAAAGGTCAAACAGAAAGGGCTTAAAAATGTAAAATTGTAGGCAAAAAACAAGAAGAAAATAATAAAAAGAAAGAGTGAAATTAATTAATCAAATCATAACACCCTTTATGCGACAATGGGGTGTGGTGGCATGGCTTTTTCAATAAAGAAGCGAGAGTGATTTTGAAATACAAATTGATCATGGCCACCTCAACTTCACCACAGACAGTACACAGTAGCAACTTTATCACATCAATTTTGTTCAATTTTAATTTTCTGTTATATCATTGTTCTTCAGTAAAAAGAAAATATAAAATATAATTTATTGTTTAAAACTTCTAATTTAGAGAGGTTGGAGTTACCAGAATACATTTGTTTGACTTTGAAAAATGCATGTATTATTGTTCGATTGCAGGAGGATATCGACATTTTATCAAATAAAGGGTTCGTTTCTAGTACTAGTATAAGTTATGTTACGTTATATTTTATCATAATAATATAAAATTTATTGCATTTAAATAATATTAAATGGTATTTTCCGAGCAAAAAGTCAATTTCTTTTATTATTGGGTCTTAAAAAATAACTTTTAAAGGAATATGCAGAATCCAACGAAAATCTTTCAATACGAGGAAGCCGAGAACGGGTACAATATTTTGGAAACTCTTTTAACCGCTAGCATCATTTTTACCTAACTTATTTTTATAAATTAGTAATATTTTTTAATATTTGTATCTTCCAGTTATTTTATTTTCTCATTTTTTTAATATATATTTTAGTCATTGTGATCATTTATGTTTTTTCAATAATCTTTTAAGCAAAATTTAAATACGATCGAATTCAAGGATATAGATATGTAAATATTTAAAAATAAATAAAATGACTAAAATAAATAAAATCAACTTAAAATAATTGAAGTATTTACTGAGTTAATAACAAGGTAAATAAAATACATCAATTAAAAATAAAATAATTAATACATTTAATGGGTGAAAATAAAATAATACACTTTTTTTTTTCTTCTTTTTAACAGTCTCCCTCTGTTCTCAGAATATTGAGTTATAGATATTTATTTTTTTGGGCCGATTTATGAATATATTTTCTTTTTATTTTTGTCTAATTTTTAATTTATTTTACCATTTTTTGAAAAACATTGTTGTATAATGTCAGTTGTACGTTATACAATCATACAACATGATAAAATATATTATTTAACCAATATAAATATATAAAATGTTGTCGATTTATAATATATAAAAAAACTCATGTCAAGATTGATTCAAATTATGATAATCACGACTAAGACTTTCACAACAAAATATTGAAACAATATCTTTCAAAAAAATATTAAAGTTGTTACCTCTATTCATTTTAATTTCCATTTCCTACCTGTCTGAAGATAAATCATGAATTTATATATAAAAAAAAGCAATATATATATATACTATTTTTTTTAACTGAATAATTAAGAAATTTAACAAATACCTTAAAGATAAAGGTGGATAAAGTAATGAGTCCAATTAATGACAACCATTTGATTCTTGAGAACGTCTTGGTGAAGCACCCAACATATGTTGGAGATAAGGAGGGAACATGTGCGGTCCGGTGATAATTATGAATATATATAAATCAATCCCTTTGCATTCTTACATTTCAACAACAATATAAAATAAATCACCCTCAAATTTTCGTCCATAAATAAAAATATATATATCTTGGTGTAAAATAATAATAATAATAATATTAATAATACACACGTTTATCTTAAAGGAGAATCTCCACCGTACAATAGAAAAACTCTAAACACATATACTCTGTTATTATTTAAAAATAAATTAAATTAAGTCGTATCTAATTTTAAAAAAAATTATTTATAACAATTAATAAAAATAAAATCTTACTGTGTACGTATAGAAATATTTAAACTAAAAATTAATATAAAAAAAGACAAGTATATCATAAAATGGTGCAATGATGCCAACAATGGCCGGCTATAGCTTTTCAGCAACACATAATATAACCTTTTGAGATAAATACTCACTTTTTAACTTTTTTTAAAATTAATTTTTTTAAAAATATGCGTAAAAATAATATTGAATTAAAACATAATTTTAAACTTAAAAATTAGGAGTAATTTGAAAATAGTATTCATTACATGACTGGTCCTAAGTACTCTTGCATTTTGCAACAAGTTTCGTCTTCAAATTTTATTTATTTTTATTTTTATTTGAAATTAATTTTTTGTTTTATAATTCATTTAGAGGGAGAAAACAAAAATATGTTTGATAAAAAAATTTATTTTCTTCTTTAATTCACTCTTAGGTAAAAAAAAATTAAACTTTAAATATGATTTTTAAAACCTCTTTTTAGGTTTAAAAAATAATAAAAAATATGTAAAAATGAAACTGAGTTTCAAAATGATTTTAAACTTAAAAAATGTAGTTAATCATCGGACAATACCCATTTTTAAAACTTACATTCAAAAAGTAAATCTTGTAAATAAAATATATTATACATCAGGCCCTAAGTCTATTACCTGTTAAAATGGGGTTATTGTCTTTAAACTCTCCTATTTTTATAACCTAATTATTTATATGATTTTATTTTTAGTAAATATCATAATTTTTAAACATATGTATGATGCTTGCATATTTGTTAAAAAGATTATGCTATATAATTAAAATATCTTTAATGTTTCTATTATTATTAAAAAGTATATTTTATTTTTCATCATATAAATAATAATATAAAGAAAATTTATAAATGGATGCTGAAATCCGAACAAATCTATCAAATGAAAATGAAAATTATTATTTTTTAATTATTTTGAGAAAGGATGTGAGAAATCTCAAATTAATCATATTTAAACAGTATATATAGGTGTGATTTAAATATAAAATTTATTTATTTTTATTCCAAATCATAAATTTAAATAATTATTCATAGTATCGTTAAAAAAAAATAAAACAGATTTAAGCCTTTTTACTCGTTTGAAAGCACATGGAGCGTTAAATACGTGTTTGAAAAGTGACTTTGGGCGTTTTGGGTCGCGTACAACTATACAAAGTGAAATAAAGCCAAGGATTCTTAACGTAAAAGATATTGGACTTTCTCCACCTTTCACTGGTCTATTATATAGTGCGAAATGTGGTGCTCTTAATTTTGAGGTGAGTATTGGAGCATCTGTTGAAGCATTATTTATAATTTGTTTTATTATTACTGGTGGCTTTAAAAATTATAATTATTCTCCTTTTTCTTTAAGTTAAATTAGGAGTAATTTTTTATTTTTTTTGTTCTTACGAAAATTATAAGTAACTTTAATAAAAAGAGAAGAAGAAGAAGAAATATTTGACTTTAAAATGTCTTATCTCAACCTTTACATTCTTCCCCTTGGTAATATCTATATCAGACTATTCATTCATTTGTTTTTATTTTTATTTTATCTTAATTAAAATGGTATTTACTATTTTGTTGATGTGGCAATGAGTCATAAAAATGTTGTCTTTTTGGCCGTTGAGAAATGAAAGTGCAACAATATATATGCGATAATGACAGGGTTTTAAGGGCTCTAGCTCAATAATTCCGTTTAAACTTCTAAAATTAAATTCAAACATATCTATCTCTTCAGTGTTTCTAAAATATTTCTCATGGCTTACAATTAGCGGACAGAAATATATCATATATACCTTATCTTTTTCTCATATAATTTAAATTTAAATTTAAATTTATTTATTTATTATTCTGTCCTTAGGCTGTTAACATATATTAATTAAACTAATATATATATATATATATATATATATATATTAATTGAAAAACTCTTCTCTCATTACTCAAGTGTCTGACAAATTTTGATAGAAAGAGCTGTTCATGATTGTCTTCAAATCGTATTCTACAACTTAATTTGTTCAAATTAAGAGCCCAGTTAGAGCTAATAGTGATAATGCATGATCACTTTAATTAATTTATTTATTTTTGAAAAATTAAGGGACTTATTTCTAAAAAACACTAAAAAAGTGTTTTAACTTATCAAAATATTTTTTTTATCATGCATCAAACAATTTGAAACGAATAAAAATAAAAGGGGTTCAAATATACTTGAGTCAACTAGCTGTATAAGTAAAAAATTTAACATTAATTTTGATTTGCATAAATAAATCAGTTGTTTTAATTTATTTGTTAGATAATTTATTGGTATTTATATTATTATTTTAATATTTATACTATTTAAGTTTTTTATGTTGTGATTGGTTAAAAATAATATTAGGGTTGTTAATCAAAATAGGAGATGACTAATTTAGAAAAAAATTCATGAAAGTTGGCTTACCATATTGTCAAAAATGAAGTTGCATAACCTTGTTTGAATAAAGAATAGAAAAATTAGGTAACCTAATTTTGTTGAATGAACAAAAGTTTGGCATATCAAATGAGAACTTTAAGGCTATAAATATTGCTTCATTTCTTCATTGTTCATTATTCCAAAAATTGAGAAAAAAACGTATATGAAAAGTTTTTGAGTGAGAGAATTTTGTAAGAAAATTCACTTCGACTTGTAATTGTTATTGTCTTTTGGGTGTGTGAGAAAATCATTGAGAGTATTGTTGTAACAATTTTCCACATAGTGAATTTTTTCTCTCGTTGTCTTTTGACAACGAAAATAGTTTTTCTCCAATTTGGAGTTTCCACTATAATTCTTATGTTGTGTATTCTTTATTTCTTTGTTATTTGATATTCTACTAAGAAGGATCTTGGGAGGGGAAATTTTTTATTATACCATTTTATCCAAATTTCCTAACAATTGGTATCAGCGCCAATTTCAAAGAAAGAAGGAGAAATGTGAGGAGTCAAGATTGACATTGAGAAATTTGATGGGAGAAGCAATTTTGGCTTGTGGCAAGTACAAGTCAAAGATTTGTTGATCCAATACGGGTTACACAAGGCGTTAAAGGAGAAACCAGCCCCTATTACTGGTATTGAGTCCAGTAAAACCAATATAAGTGATGGAGATTGAGAAGATCTTGATCTAAGAGCTGGAAGTGCAATTTGGCTTTATTTGGCCAAAAATATTCTTGCAAATGTGCATGAAATATCTATGGCCAAAGAACTTTGGAAAATCTTGAAGAATTGTATCAGGCAAAATGCGTCTCAAATCGGGTGTATCTGAAAGAGAAATTTCATACTTTGCGTATGAATGAAGGAACTATTATGTCTGACCATCTCAGTGTTCTCAATGGTATTGTCTGTGAACTGGAAACCATTGAAGTTAAACTTGATGATGAAAATATAGCTTTAAGGCTCATCTAGTCTCTTTCATCTTTTTATGATCACATGAAACCTATCTTGATTCATGGAAAGGAGAAAATAAATTTTTCAGAAGTTACTAGCAAGCTATTTTCTGAAGAAAAAAGGTTGAGTGGTGGAAGAAATGTTTCATCTGAAAACTCAGCATTGGTAGTTGACAACTAAAAGAAAAACAATTTCATGAAAAAGAAGATAGAGTGTTGGGGGTGTGGAAATCTGGGCACCTCAAAATAAATTGTCTGAAGGGTGGAATTGATTAAACAAGAAGCTAAAATACCGACGATGACGCTAATAGTATGTCTGTTTTCAAAGACTATAGTGATGCTCTTTGAAAATAGCATGTACATCCTCATGGCATATCGCTAGTCTCTAAATATTGCCATGAAAGAGGTTGTGTTACTGGTAGTAGGTCCACAAGTTTGCACATAGGCATTGGCTTAGTATAGATGCAAGTTGTGTGGTGGAAAGGATTTCGATGGCTGATGAACACTCGAGAAAACCAAGTGTGAGAGTTGCACCATAAATTTCAGCAAACTATGGTGGAGTATGATAATTCTCGGTGTAGAGAATTATGACTGTTGGAGTAGACACTGTTGTAATGGTAACTATGTTTATTTTTAATCAAGGTGGAAATTGTTGTGATTGTTTAAAAATAATATTAGGTTTGTTACTCAAAATAGGAGGTGTCTAATTTAGAAGAAAATTCATAAAATGTGGCTTACCATATTGTCAAAGATAGAGGTACCTAACCTTGTTTGAATAAAAAATAGGAAAATTAGGTAGTCTAATTTTGTTGAACGAATAAATGTTTAGCATATGAAATGAGAACGTGAAGGCTATAAATATGGCTTCGTTTCTTCATTGTTCATCATCCTAAAAATAGAGAAAAAACTTATATGAAAAGTTTTTGAGTGAGAGAATTTTGTTGAAAATTCTCTTGGTCTTGTAATTGCTCTTGTCTTTTGGGTGTGTGAGAAAATCATTGAGAGTGTGGTTGTAACAATTTTTCACATAGTAAATTTTTTCTCTAGTTGTTTTTTGACAACAAAAATGGTTTTTCTCTAATTTGAAGTTTCTATTACAGTTCTTGTATTGTATATTTTCTATTTCTCTGTTATTTGATATCATGCTAAAGAGGATCTTAGGAGGAGAAATTTTTTATTATACCATTTTATACAAATTTACTAACATTTTAATGTTAATTAAAACGTATCTACATTTTTTAAAAATATTCATTTAATAAGAATGATTTTTATGTATAAAATAATAAATAATAATTTAATTTTGTATTAATTTCTTTTATATTTTTCTCCTTTTATTATCTCTTTCTCTCACCTTTATTTATTTACATAAAATTATCTTTTATTTTTTTTAATAAACCATCTCGTAAGGCATAAATTCTTAACAACAAACTCCAAAATAAAACCCTATTTACTAAACACAAATCTTGAATTTTAAAATCTAAATATTAAAAAAAAATATGATTGCTAATAAATTATAACTTCCCTTAATTTATGCTTTGATTCGAGGAATAGTCAAATCCGGTAGAAGGGTTGGGATCGCAATGCTATGTCGGAGATGAGTAGAAGACAATGTTTGGTAATGAAGAGAGAGAGAAAGTTGACGATCATGGTTCATGGAAAGGTTTGGCTAAAGTAGAGAAGAAAACAACATATCAAATCAAATAGCTTTTCATTCATTAATTTTAACGTTTTTATCTCTCTCGGTTGGTTCCTACAACGAAGGGCTAAAATGAGTTGGGAAGGGAGAATGAGAAAAGGAATGAGAGGGCCTGTCAGGCAGTCATGCTTCAAATGGGACCTCTTACTTTTGAGTAGAGGAGTGAGGATTAGGACATTACACTTTAATTATTTACAAGAGAAATTGCATGTATTCTAAAGCCCCTCTCTCATAATATTTTGAATAATATAATAAATATTTATTTGAATAATAAATGTAACACTTGTCAAAGAGATAATAAACCTAAAAAAATCTATAAATAGTATTAATGAATATAAATACTTATTTTTTATGTAATATAATACTACTATTTGGATATTTGAGTTTATATTATTTTATGAAAAAATAAAATAGCTTTATAGTTAAATTTGTAAAAATTATTCAAGCTTTTTAAGGTTAGTTTTGTTGTTAGTTAAAAATAAAAATAAAAAATATTATGGAGAAGAATTAGATTCGATTACAAGAGAGAAGTAGGAATGGAAATTATGTATTATGAGAGAATATGAATAGTATTTTGGAATAATACCATTTAAAAAGTGAAGTAAACAATGAGAAATTTTAACAATCACATTCCATACTCCCTTTTCCTTTTTTAATAAACATGCACTGAACTCTTATGAAAGGAATAAGGTGGTCAAATAAAAAAAATAAAACATTAAAATATACAATGTGAATTTTTTAAAAAAATATTAGTGTAATTTAATCTTTTATTTATAAAACTTTGGACTATATACTTAAAAGGTTCCATATCATTCAAAATTTTAATTTAAATTCTTTTAATTATCTTTTTTTATAAAATATGATAATAATATTTTTATGTTTCATTCATAAAGTATTACTAATTTATAACTATAAATAATATAAAAAGGTCTAGCTGATTGGACATATTTTCTTAAAACATTTGGTAAATTGTCGTATTTTATGATTGGTTAAGTTGCATTATGTTTGAAGATATTTTGGATAAATAGTTAGATGTATATTTCATTAATTATATGTATTTTTTTATATTAAAATTGAAATAAAAAATATATTACACATATAAATTAATTTATCATATATTATTAGAATTTATTGGGATGTCAAAAGACTTGAACACATAGTTTATATAGAGAAAAAAACCAATGACCTAACTTATGATGATATACGACACAAAAGACTTGAACACATAAATGCACATGGTTTATATGAGTTGATAAAGCAAGGTATATTGATTAAGAAAGTAGAAAATGAGTTAACGCTATCTGAACATCGTATTTTTGCAAAAGATAAAGAAAGAAAAGTTTGCTATAGGGTAATACACAACCAGAAAGATAATTTAGTATATACATGGAGATGTATGGTGTCACCCTAAGACATTTTCAATAACTAGATCAAGGTATTTCTTACTGATAATTGATGATTAGTTAAGAAAATGAGTATATATAATGAAGACAAAATATCAATATCAAACTTTTAAAGCGTTTAAAGCATAGAAATTATAAGTGAAAATAAAAATAGGAAAAAAGTAAGATATTTCATGTTAGACAATGGAATGGAATTTTGCAACTCAAAATTCAATCAATTATGTAACTTAAGTTATTATTAGTCACACAAATATAGCATACACACCCCAACAAAAATGGGCTTATAAAGAGAATGAATGAAACTCTCTTAGAAAGAGTAAGAAGCATTTTGTCAATGCAAAAATCTCAAAGAGTTTTCAAGCTGAAGTACTCGCAACAACTTGTTATACAATAAACAAAAGCAAAACCACAACTATAGATTTTAAAATACCATAAGAAGTATAAAGAATTAAAGCACATGAGTATGAAGGATTGCCTATAGATTTTAAAACATCATAAGAAGTATGAAAAATTAAAGCACATGAGTATAGGGGATTGAATATATTTGAGTGTGTGACATATGAGTATGCAAGGGCTAACAAACTAGAACCAATAGTAGTCAAATTTATGTTTATTAGGTACCCTTTTGGAGTCAAAGGCTACAAATTTTCGGATTTCAACGAGTCAAGGTACATCATTAGCAGAGATGTAATATTCAATGAAAATAAGATATTCATGGAATATAAAGTGGAACTCGGTGAGAGTTCAAAATCAATAGATAAAATTGATTTTGAAGTAGAGATACCCATTCAAAGAATGAACATAGAAGGTGACATTCATTATGCTATTAAAATTGAAGATAAGACTAATAATAAAGATCAAGTGAATCATGAGAAATTGATTCAAAATGAAGGAAGATAAGTGCTTAAACATTACTTTCTTACAAGAGATAGTACACAAAGGCAAAAAAGAGCACCTAGTAACTTAGGGTATGTAAATTTAATCGCCTATGTATTATGTATGGTCAGTGACTTAGTTAATATAGATTTATGTTCTCATGATGAGGAAATGGCTAGTTATGATTCAAATGAGAGGATAATGTTAATGGATGAAGATATCAAATCCTTATGGAAGAACAAAACTTTAGTGTTATGCCTAGACATGTCAAGCAAAAAACTATAACATGCAAATGAATCTATAAGAAGACAGATGAAATTTCTAATGTGGAAGATATAAGATTTAAGATTAGGCTAGTATCAAAGGGGTTTACACAAAAGGAAGGAGTAGAGTTTAATGAAATCTTCTTATATGTAGTGAAACACACATCAATTAGGACATATTGTCAATATGACCATGTATGATGTAGAAATAAAACAACTTGATGTTAAAATTTCCTTTCTCCGTGGAAATCTAATTGAGAAGATTTGTATGGAACAACCCAAATTGTATGTAGCTATGGAAAAAGATAGTATGTGTACTTGATCAAAAGGTCCTTATATGGACTCAAACAAATCCTGAGGGATTGGAATAAGAAGTTTAACGATCATTGTGTCTATTTCAGAAAAACAAGAGCAACTTTTGCAAAAAAATTATTATTATATGTGGATGATATATTGGTGGTAAGCAAAAACAAAGAGCAAATTTGTGAGGTTACAAATTTATTAAACATGAAATTTGAAATGAAGGACCTTATGAATGAAAATTGTGAGGAACAAATTAGTTAGGACATTGTTTCTTTTGCAAAAAAATATAGTGAGAAAATGTTGGTAAGATTCAACATGAATGATGCCAAAGCTGTAACAATGCCGCTAGCACAACATTTAAAGCTTTCAACTTGTGACTTATCTAAAATTGAATAGGAAAGGATGTATATCAATGGCATATAGTGCAATCTTAATCAATAGATACATGGCAAATTCAAGGAAGCAATACTAGGACACTGTTAAATGGGTACTAAGGTACCTAAATGGTTCAAAAGAAGTAGGATTGATGTATATTGTAGATGTAGAAACAAGCATGAACATACATAGGCATGTTGGTATTGACTATGTAAGGGACCTAGATAAGATAAGGTCTTTAACTAAGTATATATTCATGTTTGGATGCAATGTGGTAAGTTAGACGGCTAGACTATAACCAATAGTTTCTCTTTCAACTACTATGGCGAAATACATAACCATCATAAAGAGAATGATACATATGTATGTTAAATTCCATTTTGTAATGGATGTCACAGAGAAAAAGACCTGTATTTGTGGCAAAGGTTCAACACAAATGAAAAATCTAATAGATATATTTAGGGTTGTTTATTGGATCGAAACTGCTGATTTTATACTCATTCAATCTGATCCGACCATCCGTTCGGATTGAAACATTCTAATCCGCAACCGATCTGATCATCTTTCACATCCGCTCAATCTCATCTGTAAACTATTCGGATGACATCTGATCAATCCGATCAATAAACTTAATTAACTCTATTTTCTGTATTTTTAAATAAATTTTTTAAAATTTTACATAAATCATAACATAAAATTATTTGACTTAAAAAATATTAAAAAATCAAATAAATATATATTAATTATATATATATATATTTAATTTAATAAATATATATTTAATTAAATATATATATAATTAATTTCGGTCGGATCAGATCAAATGGATCAGATGAATCGTAATTAAATCCGCCATCCGATCCGACCATCGGATTTGATCGAATCAAATGAAAAATCAATGGATCAAATTGGATTGATCGGATGATCGAATTTTTTGCACACCCCTAGATATATCTACAAAAATAATTTCTTTGGCTAAGTTTAACTTGTGCAAAAACTTAGCTAAGGTAATTGGTCTAGTTGGGGTCTAAACTACAAAGGGAGGAACAAGACAATAAGGAAATTTTGTGTACAATGATGCCAACAAGCTAGCATGGAGATTACATTATGAAAGCCAAGCACATTTCTACATAAGCAACATCATGGATTACATAGCACGAGACTTAAGCTCTAGTTGGGAGATTGGGAGATAAGGTTATCAATTATGTACTAAAACGTTATTGTTAACAATTATGTTTTTTTTTGCATGGGGAAAAACAAGATAACTACTCTAAATAAGAGGGTATGTGATGTGTATGTAATGGGATCAAAAATACATTTTTATGTGTGTGTTTATTGTGTGAATACATGAAGAGAATGAGTGTTGTTGGTTAGCCAAAAGAGTTGATAATGAAGATTCTTAAGCTGGTTTATAAATAAGAAAAATAGAGATAATGTAGACTCGAATTATGGCTTGTAACATTCAAAGATCTTTGATTAATATAACAAGAAAGGGTTATTCTTTCGTTGTGGAGTAGATAATCACAATAATGATTGAATTATGTTAACTTGGTTTATTTTGTTGTTGCATTTCCTATTTCTTTGTTTTGCACATAATTGGTCATCACCAAAATATTAAAATTGCCTTTGTGTGCCTAAGTTTTTAACATCAACTATTCTTAGAGTTTAAGAAACATTATTTTTATATATTTATCATTTATCTACAAGTGTTATCTTTATGCAACACAAATGTCAAATATTTCTAATTTAACAATTAGATAAACTGGACCTTAAATAGAATACTTATAACTATACTACCTTATTAGAAGTTATTGAAAAATCTTTCATAAAACTTAAGTTATTAAAAAAGTGTCAACATTTATTCGATACATTTGTCATACTAAAAGGTTAATTCTTTTTATAAAATATGTAAAAAAACAATTTAATTAATTATTAAGAAAACATTTATCGATTAAACATTAACTTAGAGCAAAACAAATATAAACATAAACCCATATTTTAGTTATTTTTTTTATAAATAAACTCATAATTAAGTAAATTTATTAAGAAAGACTTATTCATTATTCAATGATATAATGATCTTATCAATTACAATATCAAAATTACATAAATTTATACACATTTTATAACACACTATTTATATTGTATTATATGTGAAATTATATAAAAATGAATGTTTTTTTTATTTTTTAAAAATAATTACACCATAAATTTATATATTTGTAAGAAATTTCATTTTATTAAAATTAATGGTGTTTATTTTATTGAAATAAAATTTATTAACTAATATTGTATCTCATTACGATAATACCATATAAATAATATTCCAAAAACTATCAATAATTGACAATAATTAAGATACTAAGAACCATAAAGTAAAAATATAATATATCAAATTTAAAAAATTAAATAATAATAAAAACATTATTTTTTTCAAAAATACTATATAATAATAAAATTAAGTTTACCAATTGTTAACCGTTTACGAATAATAGGTTGACTATTATCCATGACCACTAGATGAAGTTCATCAATTTAATATAAAAATTTATTTATTAAACTACATAATTTTGTTTATAAATTAAAAAAATTATTATTATTTTAACTAATAATTACTTTTTATATTAATATTCTTATAAATAAATAGTTATTCTTTATCATGAATTCAATTTAAACAAATTAAGAATATATAAAGTAAATTACAATGAAATAAAATAAAGATTAATACTGTAATATTTTTTTAAATATTATTTATCATAATAAAATATCAAAATTTTATCAAACAAAATTTAAGTAGACTCTCTCAAATTAGTAATGAGTATCCTTTATGATATTACAAAATTTTGCCACGTAGGAAAAAAAAACACAGTATACCATTAGCTTAGTTAGAATTGTCCTGTAAGCCTTTGACCGACACCTTGGTCGTTTCTAGATTAATATGTCAAGAAGTGTAACATTTGACAGCCAGTTATATTAGTCCATACGTTATGTTTGGTTGATTCCAAATGCTTATTTTTTCTATATCTTTTAAAAATATATTAAAATATTTTATTTTTTAAATATATTTATATAATTATTTATTTTAATTATTTATAAATTTTATTTTAATATTTATTATTATTTTTAATCTTATTATTAAAAAATATAATAATAATAATAACATATTTTTCATTCAATTCAATTTATATTATTATTTAAGTTTTTATTATATATCAAACAAGACCTTAAAAAATTATTGTCAAACAAACAAAAAACAAGTTAGGCTAATGTATAATCATTATGCCACTGTTATATAAGACACCAATTGCAACATGGGTAATGTTTAATTGGTAGAATAAAAGCATTATGGGTAGACCTTTTTTTGCCTTTCCAAAATAGCTTAGCTGTTTGAACTTAACGTATATATATATATATATATATATATATATATATATTTATAGATTGGATGGTGTGAAGAATTTCTCAAAATTTTAAAAATTGTTATAGTCGGATTGTTTATGGATTTTATTTTATAAAATTAACAAAAATCGAAACAACTTATACTATAATTTTTTATTTTTATTTTATTAATTTTATAACATTTATACATATTTTAACTAATATATTTTATATTTTTATTGTTTCATATTTTTTCTAAATTTTAATTTTTAAACAACGAAAGACAAATTTCTTTCCTAAAAACTATGTCAATATAAAATAAACATATATTTTATTTTTGAGAGTAGGACATTTTGAAAAAAAAATATTTGACAACTTTAATTTTTTTTTTAACAAAGATTCATTCTTAATTAGTTTTGAGATATGTTTTGTGAAGTAATTTTGACAAAAAAGTTTATGTTCAAAACCAACAAGCTTACAACTCTTAAATCGGGTTTTTAGAGTATTCATAAGTACTAATTTAGTTTTTTTCAAAATCATCAAGACAAAATAAATTTAAAAATAGGTCAATTATAATCAAAACAATCCTATCTATCCCTAAAAAATACTATAAGAATGAGAATGATAATAAAAATTAATTTTAATGAAAATAATAATATTACTATATTTATTTGGACAATGAAATATAAAAAATAAAAAGTATAAAATTAAATATAATCTTTTTTAAATATATATATTATTAAAAATGACAAAGAAATAATAAATTATAACATATTATATTTAGAAAATAGAGCTTTTAGATAAATTACGAGAGGGATGATACTGTTTTAATATTTTTTTTAAGGAAAATTTGTCACTTTTTAAGTTATTGTATGGTTTAGTATTCATATTTATAAAACTAGGGTTTTAAGTAAAGGAGCCGACAACTTACCTTTAAATTTTATGAATATTTTAATGTTAAAATTGTGAAAGATTTATCATATAATAAAAATATAAGACTAGTTAATGGTTAAAAAAAGTATTTTAATACAAATGATTTATTTTTCAAAAAAAAATGCATAAAATAATAAATTATCTCATCTTTTCAATTCTTAATTTAAAACCTAATTTTTTTTTACTAATTATCTGGTTATCAATTATTAAAAAAAATTATAAAAATTAATATGGGTAAATTTATTATCCTATTACTAATTATTATTTCTAATAATTTAATTTTTTTTTATAAACTAACTCTATAATTTATCGTATGCTTACCTCTTATTTTTGACCCAAATTGAGCAACACAACCAAATAACAACAGTGGAAGATCTGTTTTGTGATTAAATTATTAACTTATTAGATTTATAAATTTGTAATATTATATTAATTTTTTTAATGAAATTATAGTTATGAATTGGTATTAAATTTGTTTGTTTTTGAATCTTAATTATATAAAATATTTTGTAATTATTTTTGAAATAATAATTCTATAAATATTTTTTCAATTAAAATATAATATAATTTTTAAATATTTTAATAACGAATTTTATTATCAATTTTAAATATTCATATTATTATTAATATTTAATGTTATTAAATAATAAAACTAACATAGATTTTTTTTATTAATTTAACATCTAGATACCATTTACAAGAGATATTAAAAGAGAGAGAATGATCAATTAAGAAAATAAAAAAATTAATCTAAATAAAATAAAATTTATTTGATTAGTTTAACAGATAATCTCTTAGATTAAAAATAGTATTATTTAATTTTTTAATTTTATAAAAATAATAAATTAAGAATAAAATATATTATTTTAATAATTTTTTATTAAAATATTATTATATTTAACTTAAGTGATTAAATACGATTAAAATACAAATTTTTAATAATGATAAAATTATAATTAATACGAAAATAATTCACAAAAATATTTATTTTTAATATTTATTAATTATAATAAGTTATATTTTAATGTTTATTAAAAAATATACTTTTAACAATAAAATATTATGTGATAAAGATAATTACGTATTTTTTTTAAAATGATTATAAATTTCCAGTAAGTGTCCATCCCTTTTTTTCATTTAAAAAATAACAATTCCAACAAACATAAAAATAAATCACGTACTTTTATTATTATTATTATTATTATTATTATTATCATAATTATAACAGCATTCATAATTTTTTCAATTATAATTTCGATTACTAAATTTTGACCTAAAATGACCCTACGCTACCATATTACATAGACAGTGACGGTCATTTTTGCTCCACTGTAAGTAAGTGGGCACAGCATCTCTCACTCATTCACACGCACACAAGTATCAATCTGTGAAAGTGAAAGGTCTTTCTTCACCTCCTCTCTCCCTATCATGAAAAAGCATGACGATGATCTTACTGTGATACTCAAAACAGTCTAACACAGACACACAAAAAAATCTTCACAATGTTTAAATTTACTTAAATAGAATCTATTCTCATTTCTCACCCAACTGTTCATTTTTTCAATTTGTTATGTTCCTTCCTAAATGCTCGTAGGCCCCCACCTTAATTTGACACCACCATCAACGAACACCCTACAGCACTTTTCATTCTCTATTAAATAATTCAAACCCTTTCTTTCTCTCCTACATCGTTTTTTTCTTTCTTTCTTTCTAATTATTTGCGTTTTTATTTTACTTCATTTTTTGTACGTTTTATATTTCTGTTTTAAAAGAAAAAAAAAAAGAAAAGAAAAGAGAGAGAGAGAGGTTTGTTAAGTTCAGTTATATGCTCACCGGCGATGCCTACGCCGGTTAGTTTAGCTAGGCAATGTTTGACCCCAGATTCAGCTCACGCGCTTGACGAGGCTGTAGCCGTTGCTCGCCGACGTGGCCATGCTCAAACGACGTCTCTTCATGCTGTGTCAGCCCTTCTCTCCCTCCCTTCGTCCATCTTACACGACGCCTGTGCGCGTGCTCGAAACTCGGCTTACTCGCCTCGTCTTCAATTCAGAGCTTTGGAACTTTCTTTAAATGTCTCGTTGGATCGAGCACCTTCGACCCAACTGAACGATGACCCGCCCGTTTCGAACTCTCTCATGGCCGCCATTAAGCGTTCTCAAGCCAATCAGAGAAGACAACCTGAGAATTACCACTTGTACCATCAGCTTCCTCAACAGTCTTCAATTTCTTGCGTCAAAGTTGAGCTCCAGCACTTGATTTTGTCCATTCTTGATGATCCGGTTGTCAGTAGGGTTTTTGGTGAAGCTGGATTCCGGAGTTCCGAAATTAAATTAGCCATATCACGCCCCTACCCACAGCTATTTAGATACTCGCGGTCCAGAGGCCCGCCTGTGTTTCTCTGCAATTTAGCTGAGTATTCTGATCCTGGTGCTAGGAGCTCTGGATATGCTTTCCCGAGTTACAGCGGGTTGTCACGCGACGCGGACGAGAATTGTAGGAGAATAGGGGAGGTTATTGGCAGGAATAAAGGTAGGAATCCTCTGCTGCTTGGTGTGTGCGCTTATGATGCTCTACGAAATTTCTCAGAGGCCGTTGAGAACAGAAAAGATGGCGTTTTGCCAGTTGGGTTATCAGCATTAAACGTGATTTGCATTGAGAAGGATATTTCCAAGTTTATTAACGAGGATTGTAATGAAAGGTCTTTGGATTTGAGGTTCAGGGAGGTGAGTCAGTTGGCAGAACAATGTTTAGGATCTGGATTGCTTGTAAACTTTGGAGACTTGAAGGCTTTTGTTGGTGATATTATCAGAGGTAGTGAAGTGAGCAGCGTGGTTGCCCAATTGACAAGGTTATTGGAGCTTCGTGTTGGTAAAGTGTGGCTTGTTGGTTCTGTGGCTAGCTATGAGAGCTATTTGAAGTTTGTGAGAATATTTCCATCAATTGAGAAGGATTGGGACTTGCAGCTTCTTCCTATTACTTCTCTCAGATCTTCCATGGCTGCATCATATCCCAGGTCGAGGTAAGTCTCCTACTTGTTGGAAATAAATTTATATATATATATATATATAAATTATAAATAATAAATTTATAAATTATTTTATGAATTTTTAAGTACATGAAAATTTAACGCTGGATATAAAATATAAAAAAAATAAATTTTCTTTTCTATTTTTTCCCTTTCTCTGTTTTTTTTCTGTTACATCTCTATCTCTGATCTTTTCTTTAACATATATAAGAAAGAGAATAGAAACAGAAAATATGTTTTTTTTAATATATATAAAAAAGAGAACAGAAACATAAAATAAACAGAAGAAAAAAACAAACGGAAAGAAACAGTAGAAAAGAAAAACAACTGAAAAAAAATCAATTACCATTAAATAACAGTATCAATAATTTTAATTCAAAAATCAATTGCCTTTAAATAACATTTTCAACAATTTAATTCAAAATTTTCCAACACTCCTAACTATTGTGTCAACAATTTTTGGAGTTTCCTACTTTCAATGCTATTGATGAATCTTTCAATTGTTAAAATAACGTTCCTGTGTTGTAAAAGCGTATATATATTTCTTGTCCTGTTTTTCCTTTTTGGTTTGCTTCTTAGTTAATGTTATTATAATATTGCACCATCTTGTTTTTGATTGTACTTTCAGTATGACTTATTCTAATTTTTGCCATTTTTTTGTGTGCCTGGGGCTTTTTATTTTTTATTTTTTTCAAATGTTCTTGTCTGCTTGTGAACTTTATACTCGAATAGTCGGATACCTTTTTGTTGTCGCTAGTTGTAGTATCTGAGATTAATAGAATGCATCTTTAATCTGTGGATAGTGGCTACTTGATACCTATTGCTAAATTGGTGAATGTCAAATTAGGTAACTTGATTATAGAGAGAGATGTCACTCATCATACATGTGTTGGAAAATTGGTGCTATATTTTATCAGGAATGTGGACTGTGTTTAAAGTTTTTGTTTCATATTATGCATCTTCTTGATGTCAACAAAAGGGGCTGTGGTCAATAGTATGATATTTTCGTTCGTTGGATATCTTATTTTCCCAAAAATCTGTGACAAACAATTCTTAACTCCTAAAGGCAGAAGTGAACACAAACTGTTGGTTTTAAAGACTGACAATTGTTTGAGTTACTTGAGCAGATAACCCTTAAGTTATACATCTCTCTATCTTAAAGTTTGTAGTTTCTGATTTTGAATTGCATAAACAACGATTATGTAAGACTTCATCCATGATATGTTTTGGGCTTCAGTTATCTGTTTTCTCTTTGACTTCTGATCATTTGTGTCCATTGGATCTCACAGTTTAATGGTCATGATATACTTACAGCTTGATGGAGTCATTTGTTCCATTTGGTGGATTCTTTTCAGCGGCTTCTGACGTGAAGTTCCCTTTGAGTGGTTCACTTCAATCTATGTCCAACTTTAATGAGCGCAATGAAAGTTGTAGAAAAGACGTATCTGCTACTTCAAAGGGAGATAGTACTGCTTCAGTTGCAGAGCGGTATCAATCTGGTTTGCCTTCTTGGTTGGAGATGGGAGCACTTAGCAATGACAAGGAGTTGGATGTGAAGGTTTGTAACATAATTTTTCTTAACATTTCGTCTTAGACTGACTAGATATCTTCACGTTCATGATGTTTAGGTGGAGAAAAATAACACTGCATATCAACCATAAAAAATATTATCTTATCTGTAAACATATCTGTCCTCATTAACTTAAACATGCTTGTGCTTACACTTCATATCAGCTGCAAACTTAAAAAGGGTCTACGCTAATTTCTTTCTGTAACTATAACATTTTTTGGTAATGTTCATTCATGAAAGAGAAAACGAAAGGACTTTTCATCAAGCAAAACATATATCTACGCCCTTTAAGATGACCTTTTCTTGGTCAAACACATGTTTTTTGTAGCCTTCATAATCTTGGTATCTAAAACCGTGATTTTTCCTATGTTGAGGCATATAATCGAAGAATCATAAGTTATGTTACATTTAATGTGTGAAAACCAGTTTTTACCTCTTCAGTGCAGACCAAAGATGATCGAGTGGTATTGAATTCTAAACTTCGTAGATTGCAAAATAAGTGGTATAATCAAGGCCAGTGTGATCATGACACTCAATCAGTATCTGAAGCAAATTTGTTTCCAACTGTTGCGGGCTTTCCGTCCTCCAAAGATGAAAAGAGCAATAAGAATAACCCTAGCAGCAAAACTGCGGATGTTTCTTTAGATGACATAAAGTGCTTGAATGTCAATTCTTCCTTGCCCACAGATTTGGAAAAGATTTCTACATCACCAAAGAATTCATTTTCTGTGGTCTCCGAAGGAAAGAAACGGAGTTTCTTATCAAAGCTATTGGAAAAACCTTTGAAGGCAGTGGATCTTGACTCAGGTGGCGTTAGGTCTTCTACATGCAGTTTGTCCAGCTCAAGTGCAGGTGATGGTCTTCAGTCATCTCCTGTATCCATGACTTCTGTGACCACAGATTTAGGTTTGGGACTCTCCTCCAAGGATTTTAAATTTCTTAGAAAACCTCAATATCAAAGTTATACTGAGTTTCAACGGGACATCTCAGGTGGCTTTTGTGCAAATGCTAAGTTAGTCAATGGATGTATCTTTGACCATGCAGTAAAACCTTTGTCGTCCTCAAGTCCTCACTATTATAGACAGATTGATCCAAGAGATGTTAAGATCCTTTTTAGAGTTCTCTTTGAGAGGGTTTACTGGCAACAAGAAGCTGTAAGTCTTATTAGCCAAACTGTGGCCCAATGGCGAACAAAAAGTGAAAAGCACCAAGGAGCAGGTGAAAGAGGGGATATATGGATGTGTTTCACCGGACCTGATCAGTTTGGTAAGAAGAAAATTGCTGTTGCCCTTGCTGAGATATTATATGGAAATCAAGAAAACTTGATATGTGTAGATTTATGTTCTCAAGATGGATTGAACAATGCAGAGGCAGACTTTTCTAGACAAGAAATTAGCTGCTATGATGTAAAGTTTAGAGGAAAAACTGCTGTAGATTATATTGTCGAGCAGTTGTGTAAGAGACCCTTTGCTGTAGTTTTCCTCGAAAACATTGACAAGTCTGATTTACTGGCTCAAAAAAGTTTGTTGGATGCTATCTTGACTGGTAAGCTGTCTGACTCATATGGAAGAGAAGTTGGCACCAATAATGCCATATTTGTCACAACCACATCAGTCTCAAAGGACCAGAATTTTCTACTTTCTAGGAGGGAGCCGTCAAATTATTCCGAGGAAAGAATCTTAAGTGTTAAAGGATGGCCATTGAAAGTTACAATTGAATGCCCTCGAGGAGACAACACTGCAAGTCAAAACTGGATGGCATCTGATATCACGAGAGAAGGAACATTTCATCCCATCTTTTTGAATAAAAGGAAGTTGCACCAAAACCCAGAGATGGTGAAAAGGGTTCACAAGACATCAATTGGGGGTCTGGATCTCAACCTTCCAGCCAAAGATAGCGAAGTGCACCAGACAAGTGATGGAAACTCTGAAAATGAGACTGTATCTGAGAGCTCTCCGGTTTGGTTGCAAGATTTATTTGATCGGTTGGCTGAAACGGTGGTTTTTAGACCAGTTGATTTTGATGCACTTGCTGATAAAATGTCAAGGGACATCAAAAATAGCTTCCACGAAGTTTTTGACTCAGAGCATTTGCTAGAGATAGAATCAGGAGTGATGGAACAATTACTTGCAGCCATATATTTTTCAGATAGTTATAAAACGATAGAGGATTGGGTACAGAAAGTGCTTAAAAGGGGATTTGCAGAAATTCATAAGCAATACTGTTTTTCTTCTACTAATTCTATTGTGAAACTTGTGAATTGTGAGGGTGTTTGCTTGGAGGAGCCATCTCTAAGAGTTTTGCTTCCCCCTAGAATTATCATATGCTAATGTGTAAACCTTGATTTTGTAAGTAGATGTAAAATGTAAAGTGTAGCACATAGCTTTAGTATTACTCCTTGTTTAGCGTGTTTAGTCCCATAATTTTGAGTTTTTTTTTTTTAATTTTATATAAATGTTATGGTTAAGCATGTATCATGTATGTAATATGCAGCTAATGTTGGCGTCATTAGCTCCTTGTATCAACTAGACTGTTATGTTTCAGATCCCCAAAAAAGAGTCTTAGCTGTTATGTTGTTAATTCTTCTATCTCGAATTGTACTGTTGTATGGATTTTCATGTGAAATTTCTCTCCCTCTGTGTGATTAAAAATACTGTTTTTATGAAGAGAAATTCTTAAATGAAGCGTTTAATTTTTTTTTATAAAAACAAATGACTAAGATTAATCTCTCCTTACATAAGCAATGAATTGGAAGAGGTGTCAGCAAAGGGTCTACTTTTTTTTTTTCCTTCCTAAACAGTTCGGTCTTACTTTTTAACTCGAAGATGAGATTGTCAATTTTATTTAAACTATTAAGTATATTTTATTTTATTTTTAAAGCTATTAAAAATTATTTATTTATTAAATAAATAAAATATTATATATATGAGTTTCAAATTTAGTTGGTCAATCGTATTAATTGGTGTACACAAATCATAAAGCCGAGGTTATACTTTTTAATACGAATGAGATTTTAATAATTCTGTTTGTATTTCAAAAATACTTAAAACGTAGGAAAATTAGAGCGTAAACGTAAGAAAATTACGTATCGAAGTTATTAAGCACACCAAATAACTATCAGTACTAGATTAGCAAAGATATAAATAAAAATAACTACTAGTACTAGTATTTTTTTTCCAAAGAACTATCAAACTTAGTATCAACTTATATTTTATTTACATTTGTAATTTTAGTTCTCAAATTATTTTTTCTTAAATCTTTTAAAAATTTAAAATTATAATTATATTGAAATTGTACAAATATAAAAGACTCTTTAAAATGTGAAATGAATCATACTAGATTCTGACCATATATATAAATTCATAATTATAGCATGATATGCATAATTATGTAATTGAGTAGAAAAAAGAAAAAGAAATGGGTACTTACTTGGTACCAATTTAGAATAAAATAGATAATATCTCATCCCAATTTTTTTGCCCCGATCTGGGTTGGGTACCCACAAGGCCCAATGTCATGTCATATTGCATCTCTATCGTTATGCAATGAGCATTAATAAAGTATTCAATAAATTTACATACATTACTCATATGATCTTTTGGATAATTATATTGAAAAAAATGTAATTTATTTATTTTTAGATAATATTTATACCTGTTATAATATAAATAGTATGGATATAAATTTACTTATTATTAGTCACATATTTTTTTAAATTTGTTAGAACTGTATTTTTATATGATATAATTAATTAATTAATTAATTTTATTTTTAACTTCTATAAAAATATATATGATTATTATTATCAAAAAATATATGTTTAACAAAAATGCATTAAACATATATTTATCAAAATATAAAAAATGTAGTGCACGAGAGGATTAAAAATAAAATAATATATACTTATTCATCACTTTTAAGTTATATCATTGTTATTTTTAATACTATTATACATTAAAAATATATCATAATTTTAATTAATATTATAGTTTTTTATTGAATATTTTTATATAAGTATAATTATATTTATTAATAATATTGTAACATATTATTTTAGATTTATCTTAAATTTATGATGTATAAATTATTATTTTTAAGTATGAATTTTTTATATATATTTCTTAATATCATTTTATTGTCTCTCAACCTCTTTATTTTGGCTGAATAAAATAGAGAGAGGAGGAACCCCAATGCAGCATGGACACCTAACAGGCTAACCCAAAGTAGTTAAAGAGGTTTTAATTGCGTACCTAGAGCCACAGAGAGCCCAACTACCCAAGAACATCTCTTTATTCGTCTGGTGTCTCCTTTAACTGTAAAAGCCCTTGGCATTTGAAAAATTCAAATCTCAACGTTTTAATTTAGGAAAGAATTCAACAATGGCTTCTTCGAGCCCTCGGACAGTCGAAGAGATCTTCAAAGATTATAGTGCTCGTAGATCTGCTCTTGTTCGCGCCCTTACCTTTGGTACTCTCTGTCTCTTTGGACTCTCATATGCCCTAAATCTGAACACTTTATTTTTTGTTTTCATTTATTTGGCTCCTTGAGACTGATGGTACTTCATTTTCTGCTCTCAGATGTCAATGAATTTTACTCTCTGAGCGATCCAGGTTTGTAATTCCTTTCTTAGTCGCCTTTCCTCTAATCTCAGCTATTTATGGGTCTACTATATGTTATTTAAATCATGTTTGTGTATACTTTTTATACCATTGGGAGTTTTAAATAGACATTTTAGTATATATGAAGTAGAAATTTGTAATTCTGTTGGAACATACAGTCTTAATTTTGGAGCGTTCTCTCCGAAGCAATTTGAGCATTTTTGTTGATGTCCTCTCATAGGAATGTCTTTGAATTGAGGACTGGTTTATATTTGTTTCCTTGAATTTATGATCTATTATTTTTTCCCTTGCATTAATTACGTCATGTAATTTTTAGTTTACTCCCCTTTTTATGTAGAGAAGGAAAATTTATGCTTGTACGGGCATCCGAATGAGATGTGGGAAGTGAATCTTCCAGCTGAGGAAGTTCCACCAGAGCTTCCTGAGCCAGCATTGGGTATCAATTTTGCAAGAGATGGGATGGATCGTAGAGATTGGCTTTCTTTGGTGGCAGTGCATAGCGACTGTTGGTTACTCTCTGTGGCTTTCTACTTTGGTGCCCGCCTTAATCGCAATGAGAGGTTTGTAATTTTGCTTCCGCTTTTTGTGCCCTTACTCTATATTAGAAATAATTTACTTATCTTTCAGTTATTGCATTCACAAAGATGATCACTTTTTAGTATCATTGGTGGTTTTAGTGATCCCTTTTAATGAATGAGTTATAGTGGTATCATGTGCTTGCTCTTGTTTATGTTACGTGTACTTTGCTAATGCTATAGGATGTTAATCGTGTACTCACCAATCACCAAATTTATCATTTTAGAAGTAATAAGTGTTCAATTGTTGATCAGAGCTGTTGGGTTTATTAACAAACCTTTTTTAGCATTTAAGTGTCCAATGCCTATACCCTTGCTCATGTCACACCCTTAACACATGGACGATGTTATGCGAAGTGAAAGGTGAATGCAACATATGTCAGAGTTTGTCTTCGGATTTAAAAATGCTCAATATGTTCTTTTGTCAACCTGTTCTCCTTTTTCCCAAGTTTCTAACCTTTTGTATGCATGAAAGGCTTTATTGTTCTCTTTATAACTTCATAAGATTTTAATTTGTCGGCAGATGAATAGTGAAGTTAATTAGTTTTATAAAAATATTTAGAAAAATTTCATGTTGCTGGACATTTACCATTTGCAGAGCCTACTTAGCGGATTTTCAGTAGTAATAGAAAGCATGATTCTTATGTAAGATTCTGTTGCCTATTATTGCTTTTATTCTTGCCTATTACTTAATGATCATGGCAGTCTGGTTTTAGGCCTCTAAATGTTTTCTCTATGCCAAGTACAAAAATCTCCAGTCTCCTGAAGTAAGGATACATTTGGATTTTGGAGAGATAAGGGTAGAAAGAAAACCTTTACTACATGGGGTTGCTTAGGTAATGTTGGCTTTTTGAATGATTGTGAGTATATGTTTCTCTTCTATTTGTTGCGGATTACTATGGATGGAGAAACACCAGTATGAGCTTTACTTAGAGAAATTCAAAATTTCAAATAACTTGATTTGCCTGTTGTCATAGAATAATTGAGTTATCTTGTGTGAAATTCCTTCAACTCTGTCTTTTGCCAGCCATCACAAATCAATCCAACATTTTGTACATGAATCCCACTGATGTGCTATTATTTATTGTTTCACTTTTTAACTCAAGTCTTTTATTGAAGATAACTCATCATGGAAGTATTCTGTGGTCGCTTGTTGAACTAAATCTCCCGTTCCCTTTTTCCTGCCCTATAAAGAAGTTGATGAAAGGCTGTGGTAGCTATGTGTATATGTATGAAGTTCTCGTGGGCCTTTTTCAGTTCAGTGGTCATTTATTCAATCTGATATTCCAGCTTATTATTCTATGGGAAAAGAGTCATCAAAGTATTGTACGTTAGGTCCTCAAGTGATTATTAATCCTTTAAAGGGACCATAAAAGGACAAAAAGTCAAATTTTATTAAAATCTACAATAAAATATTATTATTTGACACATATTAAAATATTGTTATTTAGGTGAGGGTAAAACATAAATTAAAATTAAAAAAATGAATAAGACAAAGAGAATGATACAATAAAGTGTTAGAGTTGCTGTTAAATGGCTAAAATAATGATTAAAATGATAACTCATTCTCATATTAATGAATTTATGTACAAATCACATTTTAGGTTTAATTAAAAAAAATGCCCATAGATTGATTTTGTCATTCTTCGATTCTTTCCTTTAAAAGCAACAATATAAAAAATGTTATTTCTAAACTACATGTCTGAACGACCTAAATGATCTAACCTAAGGTCGCCCTTATTCTTTTAGTGGTTTCCCTTGCTAAAGAGAACATCTAAGGAACACTTTTCAAATTTTCAATTTAGTCGCCTCACTTCTCATGGTAAAAATTATAGACAAAAACACTTATTTTCACCTACTTAATTAGACAAAATATGCTATACAGTTTTTACATTACATTACTATGTATCATTATACTGTCCTTAAGGACACAAGTTGGTAGGCTTGTGTTTGATTTGGTAGCCTTATTATCCATATTTTGTCCAGACGTAGTTTTCTTTCTTCTTTTTTCTTTTTACAATCGTCATGTTGTCTGGACTCTGGATAGTATATATATTTATATATTTCAAAGTGCTGGTTTTCATTCAACAGGAAACGTTTATTTAGCATGATTAATGATCTGCCTACACTCTTTGAAGTTGTAACTGGAAGGAAGTCCGTAAAAGATGAACCTACTGCCGATAGTGGAAGCAAATCCAGGAATAGCACAAAGGTAGAAATGCACATCTTTTTTTTTAGGACATATGACAGAACAGAAAATTGTTAATAGTAATTTTTTTTTTCCAAGCTATAGTTTACTTTATTCAATTTCTGTGCTTATAAATGGCATCTGCTTTTGCAGAGGTCGAATGATGGACAGATCAGAAATAATATCAAGGTACTTGCTGAATATGGGGACGAGGAGGATGAGCATGGTGAAACCTTATGTGGAAGCTGTGGTGGAAACTACAATGGCGACGAGTTTTGGATTGGCTGTGATGTCTGCGAGAAATGGTTTCATGGTAAATGTGTAAAGATTACACCGGCTAAGGCAGAAAGTATTAAGCAGTATAAATGTCCCTCTTGTAGCATGAAGAGAGGCAGACAAAATTGAATAGTTGAGAAGCATATCGGTTATATCTACCTCACTGAACTGTTCTTGAGATATCATTGTAAATCAGTGATAGTAAAATGTATTCGTTTAGGTTATTTGGGTCTGGGGGGTTCCTTTTTCAGGTGGCTTGTATCATCCCTGTCGGCTGCTTTTGTACAAGATTGGAGTTGAAGCGTAGCTCTTCTTCTTAACTTTTACAAACTTGGTGTTAATTCTCTAAATTTGTTCAAAATTTGTATTTTTTTCTAATTGCGTTGGTTTAAGTGCATGATATAATACTATCACATATATATAAAGTTTCATTTTTTACCCTCTCCGTATATGTTTTTCTTCTTCTTATAACAGTAAAAAAATATACGTTTTATACATATTTAAAAATGCAGTATAGTTATGTTTTTTTAATATTTTTTTTTTTGGAATTAAAAGTTAAACTAGTTGGTCATATAAAGATAAATTATTGATTGCCATTTTTCCATTCTTATTTTGCTATATTATGCGTTCATTGGAAGCGATTCTCTTTGGCAAAAATGCTTCTAGATGTATGTTTTGACAATTTGCAAGAGAATTGCTTTGAAAGTTGAAGCACTAAAGCTGCATATCTTAAATAATTATTGAAGTACTACTTTTAACAAATTTATGCTAAACAGTTAGATACTTATATTGAAATCACTTTTGATCAAACTTTTTTTTATTTTTCAATCTCTTCTTCATGAAGCACATCCAAACGCATCCAATTGAAAATAAAAGGTGCAAATTATTTTTTCTTTGAAGGAAAATTTTAAGGTTAATAACGCTTATGCATATACACACACAAATGTGAATGCTTTTAAGTAGGTAGTTCTATAATATCACGTTTGTTACTGAACATATAGTTTAATTTAAAACATTGACCTAAATTTTACCTCACCAAGTCATTTGCATAATCAAAATTAGAGTACTTCTAAATAAACACAAATCCATTTAGCTTTGTGGATTTTTTTAGTAAAAACTTACATATAACATGAGATATTTGTAAGCATGATATTATTGTGTTAAAATACTGTTTTAAAAAAGACAAAATAAAATAAATTAGTTGATTTCTAACTATGCTACTTATCATATGAGTATTTTTCTATAATTTAAATTGAAATGAATTTGTTTATTTTTAAAAACAAAATAATTTAAGATTATCAACTAAAAAAAGAAATTAAAGTAATCCATTTATAAGAGGAAATGATTCATAGTGCACTTAATCTCCCTTCAAAATAAAATCACCAAATGTCATCACCCCTTATTTGTACGATTATAAAAAGTTCAATTAGAACCATTATCTGATAATCAATTTAAAAAAAAAATACTATTGTCACCGAAAAATGGATACTTCTAAATAGAGATATATATTTATAATCCTATATTTAATTGTAAATTATCGATTCCATCATATTCTCACATTTAGTACTGCTGCTAGAATATGGAAAAACTTATCCAGGTTACCAGCACACAAATTAAATTTCGCCTTTATTTTTCCTACATACAGTTGTCTGCCAAGTTGAAAAACATTTTATTTTTTTATTTTTTCACCTCCTTTTATAATATTCTTAAAATGAAAAATAATTTATGTTGAACTTTTTTATAAAAAAAATCAAGTAAACTCAGAAAAACAATTATAAAGAGAAAGTAGTTAACCCCACGTTCGCATATACACAGTTGCTTACAATCTACATCGAACCATAGGCCCATGGCAATGCACAAAATGCAACTATCACCCATGTTTGGTGGCTTGTCTTGCAATTTTTATTAAAAAATAAACTTAAATAAAAAAAAGGGTAAAATCTAAAGGGCAGAAGCATAAATGAAAGTGAGAAAAGACTAGATAATTAAAATTAGAGAGATAGAAAGGAACAGAAGTACTCCTTTGCATGCAGAGGAAAAGAGACGCTTGTATTGGGCTTAAAATAAACTAATCCTTTATAGTAATTTTGGTATAAATACTTTGTTAAAATTAAATCCAAAATGGTGTGCTAATTTATAAAATATGTGGGCTATCTTAGAAACTCTACCCAAAATTGTTTTTGTTTATGTTTCTTTTTCCGTGAAAACATTATAATTGTGATTTACATAGTGTGTAATCGTAAAATTCACAACTTCTCTATTTTAAATCATATATTAAAATAATAAATTAGTTGCTAAAAAACACACCACAATTGGTTAGATCTTTAAAGTTAGAATCAATTAATAGCTTTACATGAAAAAAAGTGTTTTTTTTAGGTAAAAGAGAGTTTATTATTCAAATAGAAAGAACTAGCATACAACTTCACTCTATAAAAATGATGACACAAATGACCAAGCTACAATTCACCCTATTCTAAGTAACATAGTTATAAAAAGTGTAAATACTCCTATAAACACTAACAATTTAATAAGAATTTTTTAAAGATATTAACAAAATCACTAGTTTACAATTAAATACCCTACCATGAGACAGTATAAATATAAAACAAGCACACTATTGCAATTGAAATACAAACAAACAAGTTCAAAACAAAAATATCATACTTAACAAAGGTAGAGAAAAAAATATAATTAAACCTAATTAATAAACTAAACACAAGCTAGTTGAAGGATAGGTCAAACATAACACTATTTAAGCTCGCGTTCACAACTAATAATATATTGTTAAATTTTTATAATTTTTTTTGTAAAATCGATATTAAATTATCTACCTTCTTTAAGATATAACAGACATGTAATACGAACCAAAACCTAAGTTAAAGACCACATTTCTTGTTTCAAACATGGTGTAAAACCTTGAGCAAAAACATCATGATGATTAACATATCATTCCATAAGTACCATATCATCATTAATAAGTTCTATCAATTCATATTTCTCGTTGATTAACTCTTCAACTTTAAGCCTTAAATCGTTCATATCATTAGACATCTTTATAGTCGACTTAAATTTCTTATTGAGTACTAAGTAGGAACAAAACACAATAAATTACAAATCAAGCAAAACAAAATCATATAATGAAGATAAATAAACTAAAATTTGAATGATTTAAAGAATTGACGAATTCTTATTCTTAAAAGAACATCTAAATGGGAAAATTTTGTGTAGTTATCTAGTTTAATTTGAAAAAATGACAATTCATACATTAAAAAATTTAAGTAATAAATTGGAACACTTTCAATTTCACAAAAAAATTAAGCACTTCAACCAAGCTAACAGCAAGACCTATACAATATAGAATTTATAATATATGTGAAATTAAATTACTTCAGAAAATTTTAGGTAAAAAAGGTGTTCAAGGGTCTATTTGGTATCTAACTTAGTAGAAATTGTTTTATGTGTTTTAAAAACCAATATTTTTTCAAAACAATTAATATATTTTACCATGATTTTTAAGTAAAATTTTTAAAAATTTATTTAAACTGAAAAACAAAAAAAATTAAAAGATCTCTAGCATGACTTATTCAAAGCATTCTAAAATTCGAGAATACAAGGATGCTAGATGTCAAAATGATTTTAAGAATGAAAGAATTATTTATTTTAAAGAAAATTATGACATGTGTGCAAATTTATATATAAGACTTTCTCTTAGAGCCTATGATGTCTCCCCTCTTTATCATCTTATAATCCGGATAGTAGAGAAGTAGAAATCTTTTCAACTACTTAAAATATCCTTAGAAAAGCAAGACTTTAATTTTTTTTTAATAAGAACATGTTTTTAGGATGTAGCAATGGATTTATTTTTTTAGATAAAATGTGATGTTTAGTATCTAATTTAAAATAAAATGTGTTTTAAGTTCATTTAATTATTTGTAAAAAAAAATATTATTTAAGTCATTTTATTTGTGAACAAGATGCTAGATAAAAATAAAGTTAATTTTTCATCCAATATTTTGTTCAATATAAAAGAATAATTCATGTTAAACATACGTTAAAAAATTAATATTAAATAAAACTAGTATTTAAATTATTATTTTTAATTTTTATTATTTAATGCATAAAGTAAAGCATTATGTAATAAATTTTTTATTTAAATTTAATCGAAATAATTTGCTAAAAATTATTTCATTATACACGTGTTTATGAAAAAAATACATGTAATATTTAACAAAAAAAATAAATAAAAAATTAACTTTATTATTTATTAATATATTTTTTACAAATAAATATAATTCAACCTACCTATAATTAACAAAAATAACTTGAAATAACTTATTCTAAACAAATTAACTAAATATCCACTTAAATCTAATCAAAGAAATTGCATGACACTTTTTCTTTGTTTGATTATATTATGCGAGTATGAGATATAAACTCAAACAAGTTATCGACTTTGAGCTTTCCATACTACGGCAAAAATTTATTAAAAAACAAAAATTTCAATGGTCAAAAATATCTACTATAGAAACTTCCATTGAGGTAAAAAAATTATACGGTAAGAGATAATATGAGTAAATTATTATTCAGAGAGATTTTTTATTGAAAAACTAAAAAAAAAAACTTACATAAAAAGGAGTATATATATGATGATTTTAACAGGAGTACTATTGGAAGTGTAGTAAATTAAACGATTCGTCACCTATCATTTTTATCTAAAACAGAGTTATCTATAATTAATTTTCTTAATTAGCAAGGAGGATAATGATATCCTTTATACATCAATCAATCACTCATCTTATCTGATTCTACATACTATTTTCAACTCAATTTGGGTTGAATTTACTTTAATGTAATGTGGTTTTGGAAAAAAAAAAGTTCAATAACTTTGTATGTTTTAGTATATCATTATATCTTTCTTATTTATTTTACTTGTATTTATATAATAATATTTTAATTATATTTATAAAAAATAATACTTTAATTATATTTATAAAAAATAATACTTTATTCTTTTATAACACCACTTTTCGCAATAACAATATGATAAAAAAAAACAAATTTTATATAACGAACAATTAATAATCACTTCAGTAGCATATGTGACTTATCTTTTCCCTTATAAAAATGTATCATTATACTAAACTTCGAACCAATTATACAAAATGGTTACAAAACCTTATTTTAAATTTATGAAAAATTATATAATAATCAAATAATTACATACACGTTTAAGTTATTTAAAAAAAATTAAGTTTAATGGTAAAAGAAAATTTCTCATCAAATATTGTCTAATTTTAAATTAAGTTATACAACTTCAAATCTTTGCTAATCCAAGAAAAAGTTCTGTATTTTTAAATATTAAAGAAGTCGTTTCTTGAAATTTTTAAATGGCTATATAAAAAGAGAAGATTGGACCGAAAAGCTAAAAAAATTAATAGTTTAGGATATTTGTAATTTTGTATCCTAAGAACGTGCTCGTATTTTATGTTATGGTTCTACCCTCTAAGAGAAGAGACATGTGTTGATTCTTTGTATTTTGCAAATTTGCATTATGTTATATATGTTTGACATAAATATATAATTAATAAAATGTAAATAATAATGATATCTGACATATTGAAAAGGTTATTATTATATATCATAAAAATATTAAAAATATAACTAAGTTGATTCAATTTTATTTAGTGTAATTGTAAGTTTAATTGTATTATTTAATTAAATTTTATAATATTATTTATAAATTTATGATATTTAGATATTTAAAAAAAATAGATATGATTTGACTTGCTTTTTATAATGATCTTTGCCGACGACCTTAAATTAAACAAAAGAAAAAGAGCAACAATTAAAACGTGATAGAAATAGATAGATTACGAATATGAACAACCTCACGGCATCCATCATTTGACTCGACTCTCGAATGGGCTGATTGCTTTTCAACCCTTTATTTTTATAAATATAAAAAAAATTAAAACGAAATTAATAATTAATATTAAAAAAAACATAAAAATATATTATATTTAAAATTTTCTCCGTCAGATGGCACGATTCACCCATTGTCCCAGAAATATACTCAAATTATATCACGATGTGTTAGATTTATATTAGCTTATAATTTATAAAATAAATACTTCGAATAATATTTAAAAAACTAAAACCTAAAATACTTTTCTATTAAATTAAGAAGAGTATAAATTAGTATTAGTAGTGTAATTTTAATTATTATAAATTTTAAAAAAATTAAATTTTCTTTATTTTTTATCATTAACCTATACTAATTAGATAATATTTAAATTAACAGGAATTAAACCTTATTAGTATATATATTAATTTTTTGATATTTATTATTGTTCAAATTTTAAATATTTTAAAAATATTTAAATTATTAAAAATGTATTCATTTGATTATATATATATATATACCTAAAAAATTAAAAGTATTTTAATCTTTAAAATTTATTATTATTAATTTATTTTTTTCTCATTTTTTTCTTTCTTTCTCATTCTCTCTTAGTATTTAGAATCTAATGTTTCGAGTTTAACATTTTAGGTTAAATATTTAGTATTTAAGATTTAATGTTTACTATTTAAACTTAAAATTTGAAGAATTTGGATTTTATGTTTAGGTTTTAAGATTTACTATTTAAGGTTTAATGTTAAATAAAAAAAGAAATATGAGAGATAATTTTGTATAAATAAATAGAGGTACGAGAAAGAAAGGAAATAGAATAAAAAGAGGAGAAAAATAGAAAGAAAAAATGAGAAAAAATTAATAGAAATCATGTTTAATCAAATATATACATTTTTTAAAAAAATATAAATATTTTTAAGATATCACTCGAAAACTTAAATAACAATAAATAACCAAATAATAATATGACTATTAAGAAAATACGGAACCCAAATTAACTATAAAATTCAAAGTTGAGTACTGCCCCCGTTATCTCTATTCTCTATCTACCTAAAAGGCCATATTTGATTGTTAACATAATTTTTGGTTGTTTTTTCTTTTTTACTGAATTTACATTATTAAAAGAATTTACCTATTGTAACTTGTCAGTATATTTCTACAAATTAAATATATTAATTATTTTATTTTAAATATAAAATATGTTATTTTTATAAGAAAAAAATGATAATATTGGTGTTGTTTTCCATATTAATTTAGTAATCTTACTTTATTGTTTCTTACGAAAGGAGAGCATATTTTAAGTTAATATGCTTTTTTTAATAAAAATAATGGATAATTTCTTCAACGAAGAAAAAACATATAAAAAGCATGTCTTCCTATTTTAAAATACATATTGAAAATTAAAACTAGTTATCAGTAAGATATCCATCAAATTTGACAAAAAAAAATTATAAGATTATAAATAACAAATTATTTAAGAATAAAAATAATAGTAAGACATGGATAGAGCTCCCAAAAGAGAGGACTCCCTTAAAGAGATAGCTCAAAACAAAATAAAGGAAATACAAAGAAAGTATGAAGAAAAATATTAAAAAAAAAAGAGTAGAAGAAGAATAGCTAATATGATTCTTTCACCTATATTTGCATAATTTTTACAATGGTTTGGTATATATTCCAACTTATTCTTTTTCTAGATTTCGACTTTATGATAATTTTCGTTGAGATTATTCTACAGTTTAAATCTTAAAAAACGTAAATCACAAATATTGAAATTAATGAACGAAGAGCTCAAAAACTAAAGAACATCACTTAAAAAAAAATGTGTGCTACAAATAAATTTTATTAGCTCTTGGACCACATCTGTTTTGGATGATTATTAGGATGAAAATATCCAGATATTTCTCGATATTTTTATCAAAAATTTTGCAAGGTGAATGTATCGAAATGATATGCTGTTTTCAAACTATATTTCACATTATCCATTCATGGAAATATCAAAAATATTATTAATATATTCAACATAAAATATGTTCAAAACAACATAGGTTTAAAAAAATAAATGTCAAAATGATCAAATTAATATATGTTCAAAAATATTTTTTTAAAAAAATTTATATATTCAACTATATTTATACAAAAACATATGTCTACACACAAACTCAATAAAAATATATAATTTTTTTAAAAAAAATGAAAAAAAAGAAAAAGAAAAATAAGAGATGATTAAATAACTGGTTGAGTTAAAAAGTTGCGTGGTGTTAGCATGAAATACATTCTCAATATTTATCGATCAATATTGAGTTACGTAGGGAAAAAAATTATAAATTATATAATTTATTAATAGAGATAAAATTTTAATGGAAATTTTATAGAATTTTTTTATGATTAAACTACAGTATATTTTTCAACTAATGAACATAAGTTGAATTTTCATTTAGCTCTGATCCATTACAGGACAAAATCTTAGATATAATGATTTACCTAAATAATTTAAAAGTATGTACCAACTAACTTATATAGTTACCTAACATGTGATCAATTTCAAAATTATTTTATTAATAAATATCGAGAAGCATCATATTATATAAATTATGCTTTGAATTTATAGAATTATTGATGGGTAGAAAAATCAACATCTAGATTACAATTAGATTTGAGAAATAATTAAAAAAATTAAAGAAACAGATAAGCTTGTTCATTTTAGTAATTTCTTATTGTTAGATACTGCAAAGTAAAGCTATATATTAAAAAAAAAAAACACGATCGAATCATGCAAGCCACTTTGAATAACAAATTACAGAAAAGGACAAAGCTTTTGTCACTTTTTTTTAAATATTATTATAATCTTTGTCACTTAGAAACGCTGATGACGTGTGTTATTTCATTATTTTTAAGAATAATATTATTTATTGATTAAATAAAATATTATAATAAAAATTATATCTATCTATTATCATTAGGTTAAATTTTTGAGATTTCATTTTTTTTATTATTAGAACATAAAATTATATTGGACATTTAAAAAAATAAAAAAATATTTTTATTATAACGATGCATATATTAATTTATATATCATAATTTAATTTATTATTTTTACTTAAAAGTTTGATGATTATTTTATGGTTTTATATATTTAAGTTTACATACCATCAATAAACATGTTACTTAATATATATAATACTTATCAAATTTTCTTAAAACAAATATTAAAAGTAAAATAATAAAAAATATATTACTCGTTGCATTAATCATTTAATTAAAGATTATGTAGTTAAACTTTAATAATTTTTTAAAAAACTGTATTAGATAAATGTAATGGATAAATTAGGTAACATATTTTCATCTATTGTAATTTTACAATAAATATATATATATATATATAAAATAGAAAAAATCGTTATCGTTAGAAATTCACATTTAACTCGATCTAATAAGATCTTATTAGATTAAAGGTTATTCAAGTTTATAAATAATTTTATTAACTTATTCTTAACTGATATGGAATAAGGATACTTAACAGTCTATTTCCACACGACAGATAAAAGTGAAAATAAGCGTTACAATGAGATTGTAATAGAGCCCAGAATCTAAACACATACAGATTTCAATAAAATCTTATTCAATTAAAAGTTGTTTAAATTTATAAATAATTTTGATATTTTACTCCTAACTAATATGAGACAAATATAATTAACAATTATTTTGATAATAAGGTAATTAGACTTAAAATAATCATAATTAAACCTTATATTTTATACACGTTGCTCTAGAATAAAGAAATTGTAATCTTACGACATTATTACGCTAACACTAGGTCACCATTGTTTTAATTGTTTATTTTATATTAAAGTATAATTTTAAATCGTGGCTTGTTTTGTGTTATTTTAGAACTAATGTCTCGTATGTATTAAATACTAGAGTGAAGAAAAATTCAAATACTAATACTTATTTTAGTTATACGTTAGTCCTAACATTATTAATTAAAAAATGATAGTAAAAGGTTAATTTATTGCAATTGTATCTTATACTTATTTTTAATTTTTAACTCTATTTTTATTAAAAATAAGTGTTTTTTGTGTTTAATCATTTAATAAAAAAATTATAATATTTTAATAAAAATTCATTAAAATAATATAATTTATTTTTAATTAATATATTTTTTCACAATTAATGAACGAAAGAATACAATTTATATTCTAAGATTCTAAACACTACAACAAAATCTAATCTAAAACACTTTTATAATATTTTTCAAAATAAATTAATGATTAAATAACAGAATTACTGTACTATATTTTACAGCCTGCAATGAACTACGAGCTATATTATGATAAAATAAATAAATAAAAAAAGAATGTAACAGTCTGCACTAAGTCTATTTTTTTAAATGATATCAACTGTACAATTTCATACTTCATTGGATTAGAAAAAAAATATTATACTTCATTCCATATTTGAACTTTCGGAATATAACTGCAAATTCTTTTGTATTATATGGTCCACAAGCAATTATGATTTCATAATAATAATAAAAAAACACCAATTGTGATGTTGGCAATTTGGTACATACCATTCACCCAAGTAGCTAAGGACGGATAATCTTCTAATACGGGTGAGGCAAGGCGATTATATTAAAATATTCATATATTATATAATTTAATTAAAATTAATAAAATAAATATATTTAGAGGTAAGTTTTTCATGCCTGTAAAAGTTGCATTGACAAGTGATTGCATAGATGTTGATTTCAATGAACGTCCTATGTATTAAAAACTATTAAAATTTTGCAAGTTACATCATTTTACTAAATAAATGTTCTATATTTTTTTTTTGTATATTGAAAATTTTAAATAATTTTTTTTATATATTTTAATCTAAAAAAATACTTTTTAAGTTTTTCACCATCACACAGATTAAATGGAATTTGAAACACTCAAATTTAACACTTATCTCAACTAAAAATTCTTAAATTTGTAGTTATATTATTCTAAGGATAAAATTAATTGTCGCAATTTTTTATATAATTTATTATGACGTGAAATAGAAAATCATTATTTTTAATCTCAAAAATTGATATATAATAATATAATAATTTATGTAAAAAATAAATCCATTATTCTATTGCTAGTTTAACTTATTAAAATGTGTTTCATTCTATATAATACATTTTGTAAGTAAAATAAATTAATAATTTTTAAATAAATGAGTATTTACCAACAGACATTCTTATAGAACATTACAAGTAACATGATTGATTCATAACAATCTTTACAACAATAAAAGATAAATAATCCTCTATAACCCACTAATTCTTACATATAGGAAGAAGGCCCTTGAACTCATATCACTAAAGTATTTACAATTGATATATATTATTGTACTATAATATAATTGTTACTAAATAATATTCAATTAGATACATTATAATTCACTAATTCTTACATGTAGGAAGAAGGTGCTTGAACTCATATCACTTGAGTATTTACAATTTATATATATTATTATACTATAATACAATTGTTATTAAATAATATTCAATTAAAATGAATTTTTTTTCTCAAATTCGAACTTCTATATGTCAATTTTGATTTAATATTCAAATTTGAAAATCTTATTTGAAATTTTCAACTTCTTTTTAATAATATTTAAATAATATTTTTATATGATTGATGAGACATGATTAATAGGGCTAAAGTTTTACATAATTTTTCTTGTTTTAACGATTGAAATATACAACAAAATGTAAAGAGAATTATTTATTTAAATCTCAATCATTAAAATAAAAAAAAAGTGTAAAAAATTTACATAATATTTTGTGGATAATGATATTATCTTATTATTTGATATGAATTAAGTTTATATTGTACAAACTAGGAAGCTATTACTAGTTAAATATTTAACTAAAGGATATTACAAACTTATCCATTCGACTTTTAAAGATGAGTGCATGATAAAAAAAAATATTATTATATATCATCTCGATGATTTTAGGGACTCCACTTGGGACTTGCCACTAGGACCTTTTAATCTTATATGGAGCCTGTATTGATCGAAAGTCATAGGTTGATATAGTGCAGGTTCTTCTGATGTCACGAGCTCTTTTGCTGGTTCAATTGGTATGTCACTTTTTGGATTGTAAAAGAAGGCAAGTGACATTCTTTCCTTTTCTGAATTTACCACCACTCTATGTTCCACGCTCTTGTATTTTGCATTACTTAATACCTATATATATTTAATTTCATTACTTTATTAATTAAAACAATATATATATATATATATATATATAATTAACAACAGTAGAATAATTAATTTTTTTAATCCACAATAAACAAAGGAAAACAAAAGGAATATATATATATATATATATATATACACATGTATATAACATTTTTAGGGATATATATCGTAATATTACAATGTTAATTTGGCCTCACAACAAACAAAATTTAAGGAGGCATTCAAAAAAAGAGTAGGTAATTTTGGTCAATACTAGCATGTAATGTTTGAGTTACAACCAACTATATGTTATGTCATAAATTGAATGTAGGTTTGGAGACTTTTTCAGTATTACAAATTAGAAAACTTAGAGAGTCCTTGGACAAAATGGACAATTGAACATTTCCATTTTGTAAATATATTTATAGTTCTAATTAATTAAGCAATTAATTGATTATTAATACAAATTGGTTGACATGAAAAGGATTTGAAAGTACAGGATCATGTGTTAAAATTCAAACAATTAAGATGGGTTTACTAATTCTTGCATTATTGATAAAAATAAAAATAAATCATGAATTGAATATCCCATTTGGTAATAAGAAAAAGAGTATAAAGTGTAACAGTTATTACACTATGACAGCAAGAGATTTCTACGGCCAAAGGCATATCTAAATGAATTTACTATAAAGTAGTTTTTTAATATTAGAAGCAGAGGCTCTATATTCTAAAGAGCATTCCGATGTAGTTTTGGAATCACAATATTAAATTTTCACTAAAGAAAGTTCTACGTTACATTCCGATGTACTTTATATTCCAATATCCACCAGATTAATTCAGATAAACTGAAAAGTAGAATATACAAATTTACTGAAATAGCTAGTGAGACATTTCTACAATGGTTTCTCAAATATTGTTTGGTGTTGTTAACTAATATAGAACAATTTAAATTAATGGTATATATACTCGTAATTTAAAATTTAAAATCAGTTAACAACTTATAAAATTAAGTCAAAAATTATGTAACACATAATTAAGTATTCACAGTTAAATAGGAAGAGAAGAAAAAAAAAAGCACCATGCATTAAAAAAAATCATGTAGAAGTTGAGTTTGACCTACCCATGTGCTCATATTCCATGCATATGAAATATTCTATACCTAACCATACATGTTCACTAAAAGGATAATTAAGAAGAAAAAAAGAAAGAGAGAAACGAATTACCTGAATCTGATCACCAATATTGACGATAAAAGCATGTGGAACAGGTTTGACAGTGATCCAATGGTTTTGTCTGCGAACTTGAAGGCCAGTGACATGGTCATCTGGAAGTAGTATAGTTAAGCCCCCTGGGTCTGAGTGCGATGACAAACCAAGTGTTAAGTCTGGTTGTGGACACTTTGAGTAAAAATTCACCCTCAAACAAGCCCCTATATCTTCCCCTCCAAAAGCTTTCTGTAGATTTCCTTCTTCTAATCCCAAGTTTATTGATAACACCTTCATTATTCTCCCACTTAACTTCACCAACGCTTTTCCATATTCGTCTATTATTTCTCTGCTTCAGTAAAAAATTAATACCAAAAATTTCTATCAATTAATTTAAACTATTTAAAACCGCGTGCATACTTAACCACAAATTCACAACAACACCTTCTTCTTCTTTTTTATATATTTATCACTCTTAGAAATTATTAGAAAATTAACCAATCATTAGCACACTTAATTAATGATAAATAATAATTTTGTACAATATTTATCTATGTATAATGGTCCCCTGAATACAATTTGAGTTTTTGAGATGACTAATATATAAACATGGTATAAAAACACATGGTTTGACCTCTGCTGTACTTAATTGTCATTAATTTGTTAAATTTGAAGTATTAATTAGGTTTATAAAGCTTAGAAAATTAATTAATGTTACAATGTATGAAAATGTAATGTTGCGTCTTAATTTTGAGAATTTAGTGATCAACTTAATTTAAATTGAAAAAGATATATATATAAAAAAAGGGTTTAATAATTAAGAGAAGATAAAAACCTAGAATTGGGAGGAAGAGAAGGCCATTTGTTGTAATCTTTCAAAGTTAAGGGAAGGTAGTGAAGATAGTAGTAGTCACTCCAATCAAGAATAGCACCCTTTTGAACACCAAGTCTACTACCATATCCTTCATAAGTTTTTGGATTGTTCGCATAAAGCTGTTTAATCTCCATAGGCAAATGGAAAAAATCACGCCAAACTTGCCTGGTTTTGTCCAACAATTCAGTACTAACACCATGGTTTACGATTTGGAAGAAACTCCACTCACGACATGCCTCTGAAATTTCACTTAAAATTTTCTCACGAATATTAGAATCGGACCCATATAAGCCACCCACATCAATAACTGGGATATTGCTGGTTTCTGAGTTTATCAAACTACTTGTTGTAATTGGTCTCTCATTTGGAGGTTTCACATAACGATCTGGGATTGAACGTAAGCAACTTTCGGACAAGGATTGGACACGGACTATTGGCTCTGGCCAATTCATCATATATTTTTTCTTGGGTAGTTGCATACTTTTTGTGTGTATATATATACAAAAACTAGTGTCTACTGTATGTACGATGAAACAATTTCAGTCCTCTTCTCTTATAGATATTTTCTCTATTTTATTTTATTTTATTTTATTTTTTGGCTAATAATTAAAAAGCGGAGGCTTTAGTGGGTCGTACATAAATTAATAGAAATGAAAGAGACTTTAAATAAAACGTGTGTTTTTTTCTATAACCGCGGATTTGTGGGGAATGATTGTTTCTATTCATAGATGGGATGTTAATGGTAGATTGGTGGATGTGTTCTGTGCATTGTCAGTGATGTTATAACAGGCCGACATATAAGAAAGTAGCGCATTACCGCATTACTATAATTTGAAAATATAAAATTATTTAATAATGCGTTAAAACATAATTAATCTGGCCATAAATACATGCGCATTTAACTTTTTTCTTACTACAAAATTGTTTTTATCTTATTTTTTAATATAATTAATTTGTTTCACAATTTATAAATTAATAGTTGAAGTTGCTGAATTTAATAATCAAACTGACTATTTCAGTTAAATTGATAGTAAAAATTCTGTAAGTTTTGAGAACAAGTTCACCATTAAATTTATTCAAATTCTGTTATTTATGAGACTTTGGAATATATATTTTTAACACAAATCTTGTGTGTTAATAACATATAATTTATTTAGATATATAAAATGTATAAATTTAAGTTTCAATTACGAATTAGTTTAATTATTTAAAAAAAAATTAATTAAATTTAACATTTGTCTTTCGTTAGATTGGATGTCTAATAAATTGAATATTTATTTATTTGTTTGGAATATTCCTTCTTTTTATTCTTATTTTATGAAATTTACATTACATAAAATTATTGTGATACAAGGTAGATAAATTGGGGATTCTTATAAAATTCTCCCTAATATTATACTTATATATATTTTTACTAATATAAGTGAATTTTTTATAAACTCGTTATAATATTGCTCTCTAATTCACATGTAATTACTAATTTAATCATGATGCGATTTGCATATCTACTTGTGTTCTTGATGTTTCTGTTCCGAACAACAAGGTAAGGTAAGTAAAAAAAGAAGACCGAAAACAGCAATTTTCCAACAAGTTTGGTGTAAATGGTTCTACAAAGATCATGTCATGTTCCTTTTTTTTTTTTTTTTTAAGAATATTCATTGTACTTGCTGGAATCCTTTTCTTTTTCCTTTTTTGCCCTCAGAAATTCGTCTATATATAGTCACTAATCTATTTCTAAAAACACTGAGTGTCTTTTTATTAGAAATATTAATATTATTTAATTTGTCACATTTTTTTAACTATACTCTTTGGTATAATAATGAGTGTGAATTTATGTGTTGTTAGTCTTTCTCGTATTTTGACATTCGAACACAAACAAAAAATAAATAAAATTACTTGAGCATATATTTATCACGTTTTTATAACTCATGTTTATATTTAGAGATTCAATAAGGTTTTATTTTATAATAATTTTGTGTTGTATGATTTATAATTTATGATTACATCATTGATTTTATGATTTATGTTTTTTTGTAAAAATAATCATCAATATATTTGGTAACAATTATTACTTGATGATTTTTTTAAAAAAATCAAAAATCACTTACAAATTGTTTGATAATATGTTTTATGTTTTTTTAGAAAGCTTAAAAATAAAAATGATTATTATTAATAAATTTTATGTTTTTAATCATTTTTTAAAATAATTATAAATACAAAAAGTTATAAAATGTTTGTATATACTCTCGAAAATATTTGATAAAAATTAAAAATCTAATTAATTTTTTTTTTAAGATTTATGAATTATCTAATATTTTGATAAAATAAATCCTAAGTTCAAAAGATGATTTGTGAAAAATACAATATATTTTTGTAAAACATATAAAGACGGTTTACATGATTGCATGATCTAAAATAGAATCAAAGTCTAAAATGTTTGTCTAGAGGTTCATCCGTTCATATGGTCGAACTAGTAGTTCGATTATCATTAATTATCGGAGCTCTAGATACATTTAAGCATTTACAAAAATAAAATAAATGTAATAAATTGATCGCAAAGATTACAAAAATAAAACTTCCATTGAGATTTTGAGAATGTCACATCCGACCATATTCTTATAAAATTTAATTCATTTATTTTAAATTGGTGCTAAAGAATCGTGAAAAAGAAATTGTGAAAATAAGAAAGATTAAATTACTCCTATTGTAGCAAAGAACTGACTAAAGTGCCCCAACAAATCATATTATCAATTTATCATCACCGGCAAAGTCATCCTACCTTATAATTATTTTTGTAATTTGTAAGGTACATTAGTTCTGTAATAACCATTGGATTTTCTTAAGTATATCCGATCTACGAAATATTAACTTAATAAATAAAGAATTGTATATATAATTATTATAAATTATATCACAATATTAGGATTAATCATCTCTAACATTTCTTCAAAATTTAGAGTACTTCTTTATACCTACGAAGAATTATACATTACTATCAAGCAACTGATATGTCTACTCTTAATAAATTATATAAACAATAAATTTGATTATATATATTACACAATTTTCAAAATAATGTTTCCATTAAATAAATATTTGATTGTAAAAGACTACCAAATACATCATGTCTCCATCACTAATGAATATTTATCTTCTGTTACAAGTTGTTATTATATAATAATAGGAATTACTTTTTATTAGTTTATAAGAACTTGTAACACATTGTAGTAACTTTGTTGTGATTGATTAAAAATAATACGAAGTTTCTTAATCAAAATAGAAGTTGTTTAATTTAGAAAAAAATTCATGAAAATTGGCTTATCATATTGTCAAAAAATGGAGGTGCCTAACCTTGTTTGAATAAAGAATAGGAAAATTAGGTAGCCTAATTTTGTTGAATGAAGAAATGTTTGGCATATGAAATGAGAACTTGAAAGTTATAAATATGACTTCATTTCTTTATTGTTAATCATCCCAAAAATAGAGAAAATTTTATATGAGAAGTTTTTAAGTGAGAGAATTTTGTGGGAAAATTCTCTTGGGTTTATAATTGTTCTTATCTTTTGGGTGTGAACAAATTATTAAGAGTATGGTTGTAACAATTTTTCACATAGTGAATTTTCTCTCTCATTATCTTTTGACAACGAAAGTAGTTTTTCTCAAATTTGAAGTTTCTACTATAATTCTTGTGTTATGTACTATCTATTTCTCTGTTATTTGATATTCTGCTAAGGAGGATCTTGGGAGGAAAATTTGTGATTATATCATTTTATCCAAATTTTCTAACAAACGTATAGGTATTAGTATATCACAAATATCACAAATTTACATTTTTAATATATTATGTTTTATTTAGATTACTTATATTTTTCCTATTTACAAGTCCTCTTAACGTTACTTTTAAGAGAGGTCAATTTTTTTAACTCGATTAATTAAAGCTTTCATACCATATCAAATTTCATAAAAATTAATAATTTTTTAATCTTAAAAAGTTAACATAATGAATAAAAACATTCAATTTTTTTAAAATTTTATCATAACATTATTTTTAATTCACATGTAACATTACTTTCAAAATAAAATATTTTATTAAATACACATCCAACAAACATTACTTACTTACAATTTTTGTATGTTAGAATTTCCATATTAATAAATATAGAAAATAATTAAGGCTCTCAATTTTGTTCTAGCTCGGTTAAAATATGATCTCCTAACCGTCACATGCTCCATCTCTATTTTTTAATACATGTTTAATTCAACTATTGTAAAAACCCTTCAATCCTATTCTTTTCACATTAGACGATTTCACTTTCCTAGTTATTTTTGAACAATTTAGTTCATTTATTTAAAAAAAATACAAAGAACAAATAATCATATCTATTTTCTTATTTTATATATTTTTTATATTCATCAAAATATTAAAACCTTTTTTCAATGAGTAACGGATACTTAATATTAAAAAAGAATATTTTTCAATAAGTAATTTCCTTTTTTAATCTTCTTTTACTACTCTAAGAGTTTAATTTTTTGAATAAATTGTTAATGTTAATAAAAATAAATATAACAAAATTAATATATTATACATATGAGTTGGTTTAGTTTTAATAGGTTTTAGTATTTGAAAATCGAATAAACTCCTAATTGATCGATTTCTTAAAACTTAAAATAGAACTAAATCAATAATCTTTAAAAAAAAATTGATAAAATTGAGCTAAATGGGTTTGGATTACTCAATTTGGATTAATTTGAATAATTTTTGCATACCGATAATCTTAATTCAAATTTGAATTTTAACTTTAACGTGTATATATATATAAAATAACTATAACATTTCTATATAATAATTTTAAACTATTATATGTAATTAATTTTATTGGTTTTAAAGATGAGAGTTAAATAAGGTTTGATATAATGATCAATTAATCAATTTATTCAATTGAAATCAAGAATTAAACTAAGTTTTATATTTTATATATTCAAATGGATCAATTTTGTTTTAAAAATATAAAAATCGAAGTAAATTAGGTCGATTAAGATATTAAAATTTACAAACCAATATTTAACAAAATTAACTTATATATTATTAGTATACATTTATTTTTTAATTTTATATATTTATAGTACATATAATATGTATATTTATAGACATTTAAAAAGATTAAATAACTTATATTATTTTTATCTTATTTACATTTTAAAAATAAATTATTATAACTAATAAAATATATAAATTATTTTTTTCGATAAATAATTTACTCATTTTTTAAAAAATTATTCTTTATAATTTAAATGATAATGTATAATTTTTTTAATTAAAATATTGATTAAACAATAAATCTTATTTATTAATTTAACATTAACATAAAATAAAATTATTTAAATTTATCTAAAAAAAATATGTTTAAATTACAAATTAAATTTATCAAATTAATATAAATTAATTAATTAAATATTATTCTATTTTAATTTTTCACTTAACGAATTAATATTTAAGTAAAACAAAATCACCATAAATGTTACACGTAAACCTCTTTACATATCCAATAAAGTTCGAAAATACCTTAAAAGTAGTGGACATTATTGATATGCCAAGACATGCGATGCGGCTATTACTCAGGAACCAAACTGTTTTGTGCTTTTCACTTTTCTGGCCAATGATGACTTCATCAGCTAAATTTGTTTCACTTTGAAAGTCATTGATCAAAAATATTGTTGTCAGTTTTTCGTACGTGAAGAAGTGTGGGTAAAATTTTAATTTTTTACTAATAAAAAATTTGATGTAAAAAATAATTTATTGGAGTGGATGAAGGGATTATATTTTCAATTCCATTAAATCTTTGAATCTAAAACTTTTATCATTTTATATATATTTATTTTAAAAAAACATTATTATAATTAAAAATACATTTTATTTTAATCTTTTAATAATCATTAAAATAAATAATTTAATTATATTTATAATTTATATATTATATCTAATATTTACTAAACATAATTTTATTTTATTTTTATTTTTAAAATAAATTTTATTAATTTATAATATTAAATATATATTAATAATATTAGATCCCTACAAATTCTCTTAAATTTGTGTAAAATTAACCCCGATCACGTCTCATTCCATTAACAATAGTATTCAAGAGTAGATAATGTTGTGATATCTAAATTTTTGCATTCTAAATTTACATTTAACTTTAAAAAAATCAAATTAGTAAGATTAACTATCTTATTTTTATGCCTTATTCTATATTCTATAATTAAATTATAAGACCTGTTATAAATAAAAAGTAGAAAGAGAGAAAATTAAAAACAAGTAATCTACTTTATGAGATACAACAATTTAATTAATAAGACAAAACAAATTATGACAAAAGATTCGACCTCTTTCTTTAAGAAGAAGAATATATATAACGCAGCATTTCAAAATTTCAAAGGAAAAATAATTCAAATTTTATATATTTTTTAAATATATATATTCATTAGGTTATAAAAATATATTTAATGTATTTTTACAAATAAGTTAATTATATATTTATTATGTTATTAAAAATATATGTTTAGTGCCTCTTAGAGAATTATAAGAGAAGTAAAAATAAAACAATAAAGAATTTTATATTATGTACTTATTTTAAAAAAATGGAATTGCTAACTAGTCTCTTAACTTTTTTTTCTTTTTATTTTATTAAACTAAAGTATTCGTTAGCTTTAGAGTTACTAATATAATATAAATCAATTGAAATGATAATGAATATGAATTGTATTTGATATAAGTGTATATGTTCACTCTCTTTTTTTATTTCTATTAAAGAATTATATATAGAAATGAAAATATGAATTTAGTTAAATGTTATTTTAATAGTAATAATTATTAATATAAAATAAAAATATATATTAAAATTATAATGGTTTTGGAAATAAAATCAATAGAGTATGAAGAAATCAATAAGAATGACTATAAGTGTATCAGACCCTTATTTCATTTCCAACATTTTTAAGAAATAAAAAATACATATAAATGTCTCATTTTTTTACTCATTTCCTTTCCTTCTTATTGTCGGACTCTTTTTTCTTTCTTTAGTTTTTTTCTAATCTGTTGTTGTACGTACTAGTTAATTTAAAACTTTAATATACTAAATACGAACATGATGACACACATATATATATATATATATTGAGTTTATCATATTTACAAGTTTTTATTTACTACCAAGTGTCACCTGTCGTATTCTTTTTAATTTTCTGTTAATATAAATTTTAATTAATTATAAATTGCCACTAGTATTCTTACATATGAATCCTGCATGCATCATCTTTAGAATACGGCTCATTATCTCTTTGACTTGAGCTAATCAGAATTCTCAGAGTTTATAATTGAGAGCATTTTTAATTTATTTAAGGATGAATCATACCATTAGTCTCTAAACTCTATTTGATTTAAAACTTTAATTGATAATAAAATTTAATAAAAAATGAATTTGTATTGTGAATCTGTGATTATAGTTATTCTTTCTCATACTCTATGGAGAATGGGGAGCATATTTTCAAAATTATAACTTCAAACTTCGAACTCACGAACTCTTAAATGCCGGCACTCTTAAAAGCAATTTAACCGAGTGATTAGGATAATGAGTGGACATTAAACGGATACAAATTGATGGTTCTTTCGAAAAGAGAATATATATTTTGTTATAATTAATTATACTATTTAATATTATTTAAGTACAAAAATCTCATAAATACTCTTTTATTATTTTATTAACCATATTTTATACCTTAATCATACATCATCACTGCCCTTCGAAAAGTTTCTTTGAACTTTGAACAGTAAAATATAGTCTGCATTTGGCGTTAGGTTATTGGTTACTTTTACTTATTAAATATACGACGTATGTACTCTCAATATTTGATTAGCACGTCAACACACACATATCTTTAAACTTCTCCCATTTACCTTTTTTCCCCTTATTTTAAGTAAATGAATATCAAATACACATTTAAATTATTAATATATATATATGTATCGATTTTAATTATAATTAATAACTCTAATCTATCTCAATTTATTGACATTAAATTTAAACAAAAAATATATTAATAATTTAAATAGATATATTTCAAATCTCTTAACCGATAATAAATATAAAAACAATAATTAATTTTCTTTTTCTTGATCAAACACAGAAATTAACAACTAGTTTGGGCCATTTGACTATCTATAATTCATTTGTGTCTACTCCTTTTTTATTTGACTTATTCAATAACGTGTAAAGATCCATTCCATGCTTATTTTTGCGAGAATTCCATGAAACAAGTTCATATTGGAAATCTTCTAACCTTTAGCTTTAATACCGGTTCATACAAGTGCAATAAGTACATATGAGAGCTATCTAGTCGCACGTTACAACACAAAAAACTCAACATGATGAAGAATAATTAGAATAGTACTTATAAATTAATTTAGATTAATATTTTTGTTAAGTCATACATCGATCAAATACTAGTATTCCGATGTACATATAAATTTATGCAATCTTTTATCTCATAACCTGAATTTTGAGATAAATTTAAATTCAAATATAACATGATATTAGAGTTAGTTTCTTAATTTTTTCACCCCAATTGGCACCCAAAAAACCTGATAATGCGTTCACACTCGGATTTGGTCCGTCTAATATCGACCAGAACCATCAACCGATGTGAAGATGTTAAATCTTACATTGGTCAAGTATTAGTCTTCCGCTGCACATATAAATTTGGACTCATACCTTGAGTTTTGAGATGAATTAGATTCAAGTTTAACAAATTTATTTTAATTTATTTATAACTCTTATTTATTTCTTAAAATCACATTTAACTTTCTTTAAATACTATTTGGAAAAAAAATTATAATGCATATTGCCTGGTTGAGATATTCTAAATGGAGGAGAATTAGTAACTTTTTTAAGGAGATACATATCAATTAATTATCGTTGGGTCGGTGAATGATTAGTATTATTTTTAAAAATATTAAAAATAAATTGTACAGATTATTTGGCATGAAATATTCTTTTTTAATAGGTTTACATTTTGGGTTTGAAACTCATGTTTAACGATTAATATCAAAGTCCTAATCAAATTTGCATAATATGAACGCACAATAGAGATCCTTAAATTAAAAGTCTACCTGCAATCAATGCATGTGGCTCAAATATAAAAAATATATAAAAAATGATAGGTTCTATTTTGAATTAGTGGAGAAACTTTGAGATATTATATTATATTATACTTATATATGTTAGAATCTCGAATTGCGATTAAATTGGTACAGATTTTTGGTCGTTTCTTATTAGTGAGCTCAATGGAGTATTGCAGGCTTGAGCAGTATGTGGCTAAATAACCGGTCATAGGGGACATGATTTGAGTCTAAAAAGAGTATGTATTTTTGAATGAGAAAATTGTTGAGCTTGTGAACGAAACTAACATTAAAAATATAAAAAAGTAAATTCATTAAATAGTTGAAGTGTGCTACTTGTAATAAACTGACCTTTTGAATTCGAACATTAGCAACTAATTTTATTTAGTGGTTTTTTAATTAATAAATAAAATAATATTTAGTATAATTTTAATATGCAAGTTACATTTATTATTAATTAAAAGTAAGGTTTTTAGGTTTAGACTTTTCGACCTATCAATTAATGATATTTTAATAACATAAAATACACGTTGCAAGTACGTGTACGTTTATGATTGAGTTCAGTGTGAAATGAAGCAAAGTTGATAAACTACTAAAGTTTTGCGGCTCTTTAAGTTTTGACCATCTATCAACTTATTGATTGAATTGAATAGAATAGAATAGAATAGAGGACAAAATAAGGAAACAAAGTAATTAGATATTTATGTAGGTATATAATGCATGTGCGTGGTTCCGTAGATGATCTTGATTTTAAGTATTAGACTGAAACTAAATTGAGGAGCACATTTTAATTATGAGGGAAACAATGATGTGGGGGAATGGAATGACTTCACAGTTCACATTACCTTAATTTGGTGATACGTATGTCTCAAAGAAAGGGACCGAAAACCCACCTTCTTCTTTCTGCATATTATAATATCAAAGTTAGAAAATTCGAATTATTTAGGGTGTCATCGATAATAATTTTCATTAATTATTAAATAATTAATTTTTTTTAATTTTTTTTATAATAATTTATATTCGGTTATTTTCAAGATAAAAAATCAAAAATAAATATATAATTTATTTTGTAAGGCTTTCTAATATCTCTTTTTTCTTTAATATAAAGAATTAAGAAATTTTTGGGTTATTATTTATAAATTATATATTTTAATTATTTTCTTCCAATATATTTATAAAACTTAATTTATTATATAGAAAAAATATTTTATGAAAATGAAATTAAAAATATTATTTTTAAAAATTTATGAATCATTCTTATATTTATTAAAATTATCAAATTCACAGATTATTATGAAATATATATTTTTTACTTTTAATGTAATAAAACAGCATTAGACATGGTTGCCCGAGGCTTAACCATTTAGCGGCTGTTCAGTGCCCTGATTTATTTAAGAAGTATTTTTAAAAATATTATTATTATTTTAAAAAAATTAAATATAATAATTAAAACAATTTTTTTTATTTCATTTATATTAAATTCAAGTTTAATTTAAAACTTTTCAATTTAACATTAAGCCGCAACTAGCTTGAATAATTTCAAATACACATGTAAAGAGCTAATTTTACTTTTTGACACTTGTAGTTAGAGTCCCAACCTATAAGAGTTATTTATTTTATTATTATAATCAATTTACAATATTCCAGGTTTCTTTTCGTGTGTATATGGGAGCACAATTTTTCACCACAAAATAAAAACATTAAATATAAGTCGCGTAGTAAGAAGATAAAAATAAATACAAAATAAAAAATAAGAGGCATTAACAAGTTGTATCATGTGTACCATATTTTGTTTGCATGTTAATTAACATAATAAAACATTTTAATTTTTTATAATATAAAATTATTTATAATAATAAAAATAAAATTTTATTTAAATTAGTGTAAAATAACTGTCCATTGATGCTAATCAAATATCACGTTTTATTGAATAAACATAAAAAAAGCTATCACTTTTGTTTGGTTATCATACAATTATTTTATTTTTATTTATATAATTTAATTATTGTATTTATTTTATTTTTATTATTTTATTAAATTTTTTCTAACAGTATTACATATCAATGATAGATTTAAAACAAGTCCTATAATTAAGTGATAGATTTTGAACAATTTAAACAATTAACTATAATTTTAGAACAATTCAAATAATTAAGTAATATATTTGAAATAATAATTTATTACAAATGTATCGGTCAACTATCTAAGTTGTTATAAGTCTATCACTTAAATATTTGAATTATTTTAAATCTACTACTTAACATTATGAATAAAATAAATATAATAATTCAATAATATTAACAATTGTTTTTTATATTTGTGTTAGTGTTAAAGATATGTTAGTATGTTATGCTAAGATCTTCTCTTATTTAGACCCTATTGAATTAAAATATTTCAGAATTTAATGCAACTTCATAATATAAAGTTGAAAAATTAAATAATATACTTTTTATTTAAGAGAGTTTTTTTTAAAAGAAAACAAATGAAATGTAAAAGACTAGTTAACCACATCTATCTTATTAAAATTTTATAATAATTATGCAAATTATAAAATTTATCCATGACTCTGTCTTATACTGTCATGTCATGGATGATGTCAAACATCTAACTACTAAAATTTATAAAATCTTAATTGTAATTTTATATGGCTTACCAAACATGTTCATAGTATAATAATATGATGTGCATATTAACACAACAGCAAATATAATAATATCTAGACATGGCAATAAGGCAATTGGTGTAATGACATATGAAGAATGGACATAAGAGGTCTTAATAAATATATGTGTGTGGTGAAATTAAAACACGTACAGTTTATAGTAAAGCCAGCTAGTAGGCGTATAATCACCCATAGTACATTTATACATAGGTAAATTCCAATAAAATCTATCTAAACTTTGTACTACATACTTTTTAATAATTTTACCATAGCGTCATATTTTGATCAATTTATTTTTATAAAACTTAATACAATTTAATTATCTTATTGTTATAAATTTAAACACTTTAATTATTTCTTATTAAATTTAAATTATTTTTTTGATAAAAAACCTTAAGTTTATTCAAATTGTACCTTACTATATATATATATATATATATATATATATATATATAAAGGATAAATTATTCACAAATATAATAATAAAGTAAATAAATTAAAATTACCAATATAAACCTTTTCGTAATTTTAAATACTAGGTATGTAGTAATGAGTTTCAGCGGATGTATTTAAAATTAGCTTTAATATGTAGTGGGTCAGCTACGCAAATACCTACCTATAGGAGATCGACCTTTAAAATGGGCTCAAGCTTTTCTTTCTTGTAAAAGAAGTGGGCTTTGGTTATAGGATTTGCTTACAAAGGACTTGATCGTCGAAAATATTGACGGCATTTCAACCTTTTGGATTTTTATTTTTTAAATAATAAAAATTTATTTCAAAACTATAAAATCAAAACATTTTTACTATATAAGAATTAGATGAATTTCAACTATCGATGAAATTCTGATGACTATTACCGATGAATCGTTACTTAACGTAAGATACTAGATATTTTTATAAAACATATGTTAGGTATTGCATATTTTGGATATAAGGTTTTATATCTGATTTTTTTTTATAATTATTGTTAAAGTTTCAATAAACTCGTTGGCAGTTAATCAGTAAAACTTGTATAAAATCGCATGTGATGATCGTTAGAACTTCGACAAAATTTTAATTTAATTTAGTAAAGTTAATTATAAAATATTTGTCTACGTTTGTTGTAATCCATTTATGATCCTTTCTCCTCCGAAGACAATTTTCTTTCTTGTTCTTTTTTCCTTCATTCTCTTTTTAAAGGTTGAAAAAACGTAAACTAATATGCACGATTCAAAATCTAGCTAATCCATGCAAATTAAGTTTAAATATTATTATGAACAATTTGGGTTAGCCCAACGAATTATTTGTTTTTTTGTTAATTTGAATTTGATATAATCTAAACAAATTTAAAGATTTTTAATTTGAATACATTCGATTCGATGATATAATCAATCTAAATAGATCAAATTTTTCAAATTAAGTAAAATTAGTTTGATATTAAAATTTATTTATTAATTATTGTTATATATAAAACATGATATCTATAGATTTAAATTTTAAATTGATATTTTTGTAACAAATATTATTATTTATAATTATGACTAAAAAATTCAAAAAAATAAGAAGTATATTTGTATAATTATTTATATTTATTTTTTAATCAAAAATAATAATATAATATAATTATGGTATGTATGATATTTAAATACAATATATTATAAAATAAAATATACATTTATTTGTAATTTAATAATAATTCGGTTCGAATCAGATATAACGGATTATAAAATCTATCGATCCGAATCTAAATGAATTGCATAATTTTTAATCTAAATTTGATCTAATTATAAAATTTATTAATCCAATTAAATTTGAATACGATGAATTGGATCAAATTTATAAATTAAAACGACTTAATGAAATTATTTATTTAACCTAGATTGAAACATAATATATACATGTTTTATTTAATTAAAAAAATACTTTACCAAGATTCAAACATCTTTACCTCAACTTAGTAGTATTATATATTTCAAGTTTTTACTAATAAATATGAGTATAAAACTTAATTTTCTTTAATAGAACAATCTTTTTCTCCCTCTATTTTGATCAATTGTTGAACTTTTATAATGTACGATGTTATTTTAAATATTTTATTATTAATTAATATTTTTATAATTTGGACCGTGTTGTCAATTTAAACACATTTAATATTTTAATGTTATCTTTGTTAAACAAAATAGAAATTGTCAAACTAGTAAACAAATAGTTTTAACATTTAACAAAACATATATTAATGTTTCAATTTTTTTTAAATAATTTATAAGAGATTAATTTTGTCGTTATAAAAACATCTCATATCATACTAACAATTATAATTAATTTTTATTGTCTTCTAAGTCATATCTCTATTATTGGATTATATTTTTATTAATTAACCAATTTTTATTATTTGTTATAGAATAATTTGAAACTGTATTTTTGATTAAATTTATAGTTAGGTCATCATTCTCTCTAATATCAAAGATTTTTTTTATTCTTTTTGACTACCTTATATTCGATCAAATTTAAAATAAACATGGTTAAAAAATGATAAGGAACCAAAAAGATTAGAAGGAATCAATTGATAATAGTTATTGTCATTATTAAAAATAAAACTTAAAATGAGTTGATGGTTGCATGAATATAGTTTCAATAAAAACTGTATTTTTGAATTATTATGCAACAAAAAATGGACGGTGATTGGTGGGTAAAAAATGGGTTTATGTGAGGTATAGGATAGAAAGGACGGTAGATATTGATATAAATGTTAGTACATAGAGTTATTTTTGTAATAAAATAGATAAAAAATATATATGAAAGAAGATATAAAATAATAAATATTTTTATAAAATAAAATTAACTTCTTATAAATTAAGTTTTTTTTAAAATAAACTATACCTATACCTTGTATTAAATTATGAAACTATTTGTGTACTAATTTATTAGTATGAATTTAAATATGTATTTTTTATATAATAACAATAATATCATCAAAATATCAAATACAATTTAAACTAACGTGATAAAGTTTTTTTATTGTTATAAGAATTTAATATTATTTGAATAATATAACAAAAATAATGTAATCACATAAGAAATTCATTAATATAGAATTGAATGCATTCATATCTGCTGCAATAGACGCATCAAAGGAATTTCAAACTGAAGAAATAAATTGTAGATGCATCAAAGGAATAACAAACTGAAGAAATAAATTGCATCTTATCAAATTATTTCAGATCTAAAATACACTCAAAGAGAAGTACACATATATAGGAGAGCAATTCCATAACCAACGAGGTTACCAAAAAATACGTAATACAAAAATATACCTATTATATTTTTAAAAAATTATACGAAACTATCTATAAAAGTAATTATATATACAAACTTAATATACCACATAAAATGAGTGTTGATTTATGCATTTAAGTTTAGTAATTATAAATTTCATACATTATTATGAAAAATTTATTTAATCTTATGTAATTTAAGAGTACCAATAATTAGGTAAAAAAATTAAAACTAATATTTTTAATAAATAAAATAATATATATATATATTGTTATTTAAAAATAGCATCTCTATTTTCTCTCCCTCCATATTCTCACACTATATTATCTCCCCTAATCTCTGGCGTCAATAATAAAAGAGGGAGAGAGAGAGAGATAAGAATAAAGATAGAAAAAAAAAGAGAAATGATGAATAAGATAATTTTTTTTTAATATTTTTATTAATAAATTACATAAACCTCATTTTATGTTAAAAAAATTCTTTGCTTTTAAAACTTTAACTTAATTAATAATACTTTTAAATTTTATAACTAAATAAACTCACTCCTATAATCACAACAAAAATAACCCAAAAAAAACACAAATATCAAAACAAAAACCACCGGAGTCCACAGATACTCATAAGTCATAAGTCATAAGTCATAAGTCATAAGTCATAACTAAAGACTCGCCGTTTTCGTTAGTTAGGTGGAAGGAATATTGTTGACGTTTTTCTTGTGATCGAGAATCGTGCGTCTCACTGAAATCTTTAGCATCGTTCGCAGGAGAAGCTCAAAACATGCTCGTAGGTTTTCTCTGCATCTTCCAGTTCCGATCATCCCACGTGGGTTATTTTTTTTTATGTCTTTGTCTGTGATTTCGTTGGCGTGGGTACTTACTGGCATTGCAGTGTAGGCGTTCGACGAATTTCCCCAGAGAAGTTCTCCTTCTCAAATCCAATTCTGAAACATGGAGTTACTAAATTACCGTGTTTATAACCCATTTAAAGCTACAAAATGTATTATTTTGATGCACAAAATCCACCCAACTTTGAACCCCCTTTCATTCCCTCTATTTTATTTTTTATTTTTTTTAACAATATCACAACCCCTGTGATTCATTGGTTGTAAATTTTATTTTTTTCTGAGGAAAGATTCCAACTTCTTTTTTTGGCCAAGGAAAGATTGAAACTTTGAATTATTCTTTTTGCAGGATTGACTACTGGAAGCCACATGGAGTCCAAAGATGCCATAAACTTCAACAAAAGGAAAGTCCAGAGTATGTTTGTCCTTACCCTGTGATAATATTTTGTCTTTCATCTTCTTGTGGATTTATGATTTATCTTTCAGAATGTCCTTAAACTAGGATAGTAACAAGCAGAGGGCATTGGCTTCCATTACTAGCTTTGATTGCATTATTATGCAAAACTAGAAGATATATCTAGCTGATTGAGAAGTTGACAGTTGTCTTATTAGTATGATATAATTGTAGGTTCAAGATGGAACCAGATGTGCTTGTCTAATATTAAATCCCAGCATGAGAAAAAACAAATTTGTAGAGTGTCCAGTTCCAAACACGAGGAGCAAAAGGACAGGCATTTTGTAAAGATGTGTGGTATTACATCAGCTAGAGATGCTGCTATGGCAGCAGAAGCTGGTGCTGATTTCATTGGGATGATTCTTTGTCCCAACTCAAAGCGCTCAGTTTCGCTTCCCGTAGCATTAGAAATTTCTAAAGTGGCACAAGAATATGGGGCACAACCAGTAGGGGTGTTCGTCAATGAGGATGCAGAAACGATATTAAGAGTCTCTGATGCATCTGACATTGAAATTGTTCAGGTTTGGTATTTCGACCTTGACAATTATCCAGTTCAGACCCTAAATCGCACTTTTTGGAGTTTGGGCCGATACAACCTATACATGGGTCAATTTTTGCTCAAACTTCAGAATCCTGTAATTTTGGGTCTCAAATCACAAGTATCTTTCATATGTAGCTTAATTAGCCAAGAATTTGCTCAGGTTTTTAGTGCTACGTGATTTGCAGCTTCATGGAGATAACTCTAGGGCAGCTCTTCCAAGTTTAGTTCAAGAAAGGCAAATCATATACGTTCTTCACGCAAATAAAGATGGAGCCCTTCTAAATGAAATTTCAGCTGATGAAGGTTCTCTTGTTGATTGGATTCTTGTGGATAGTGCTCAGGGTGGCAGGTTGAGAACTAACTTTCTTTTTCCATTCTCGTCTAATTGCTTAATCAGACGTCACATTATATTTTGCGGTCAATTTAAATCATATCACTACTCGATCATATATTCTTTTTTTTTTTTAATTTTTACTTGACATGTTTACCTGCAGTGGCAAAGGTTTCAATTGGGCTCAGTTTAAGCTACCATCAATTAGAAGCAAAAATGGCTGGCTCTTGGCTGGAGGGTTGAAACCAGAGAATGTTCGCTTAGCTCTAAACACTCTAAAACCACAAGGAGTTGATGTCAGTAGTGGCATATGTGCCTTAGATGGCATACAGAAGGATCAGCTCCGAATACATTCCTTTATGGAGGAGGTATATTCCGCAAATTCTGCAAGTGTTGATTGACTGAAAATAAGTATCTTACAAGCAGCAAAAGCGATTGTAACATAACAACTGTTTATCAGTTATTACACATAATGCAAGCCAAAACTTGTGGTTTCGGAATCTCTCTTATCGTTTATTTTAGAAGTGACAAATATTGTCCACAAAAACACAGGGATTACAATTCCCAGCAGACAATGAAGTTTGTTGTTATTTTAAAATTTTGATAGTTACATCACTCTAACTTGCTAGCCTAACATATGAAACTATATATAAGGATATTAATTAAGAAAAAGGGCAGAACCTATTCTCATACCTCTCTACCTTTAAAATAAATAAATAAATAAATAAAAATATAAATCTATTTTATAAAATAATATACTTGTGTTATTTCAATTTCAAAGTGAACAAGTGGAACAACATAATAGACCTGTGTTACCTCACCTATTAAGTATGACTTTAAAGTACACTTTCTTTAAATATAACAGACTTGGACGATTCTTTATCCTATTATATTTATGTATGCAAGACACTTCTTTTCATCAAGAAAAGAACAATGAATATAAAAGAACGGAATGGCTGCACTAGGCATTGTATTTATAGTTTATACAGTACTGGAGAACTGTAAAGAATGAATGTGACAAAAGACTATATAGCTTTGATTGTGAGCTTCATTTCTTAGCCCAATAAATCATTGATCATTACAACTTCATTTAGGTCCATAGAGCTGGGGATCGCTTTGATAATACACAACATCTCCACTATCACTCACATAGTGATCTTTTTTCATGCTTCTCGCCAGGACTCCCAATAAGTGAAATGGGAAAGGTCCTGATTTCTTAGGCTCCCTGTAGTACTTCCCAAATACAGGCTTGGTTGCCTCAGTCTGTGGAACACAACAGATTACGAACATATTAGAATACCAATAGATGGTGACTTTTAAACATTTTTGTTTTTTCAGAAATATACTTACAGCTTCAACTAGGTTATAATGTGGAATTTGGGGAAAGAGATGGTGTACTACATGTGTCCCAATGTCGTGATGGATGTTATTGATCCACCCATAGTCACGATCGAGTGTTGTAAGCCCTCCTCTTAGATAACTCCATTCCTGGTACAAAGACCAAGTGTAAGCACAACGTCAAAGTGCTTTTATAAAGCCTCAAAAGCTGAAACAAGCGTACTCAAAGACAACTTGAAAACAATTTCAATGTCATACCTTTCCACGATACCATGGAAGTTTATCATCATGACCATGGTGATGTAAGTAAGTGACCAAGTCCAACCACATGACAAAGATCTACATTTGAATGGAAAATTCAGAGTTATTAAGAATATGATCAATAATATTTTTATATATTTATCATTCTCTTATAAATTTTGGTTCTATACACTATACAGGCCAAGCACTTATAGTTCAACAATTAAAATTAGTGGATACCTCCGACTATGATATCATGTTAGAAGTTGTTAAGAAACTAATTCAACCAAGAACAAATGTTTAAGCTATTAAGAGGAAGACTAACAATATTTTTATACATTTATCACAAACAAAAAAAATTAAATAAGGGTAGTAGAAGTCTCTCAAAGGTATTGAATGGGACTGAGCTTGACATAAAGAGTATAGAAAGAGGATTAGGATTTAGGACCTACCAAGTAAGGAATACCATAGAGCTTAAGTATTTGGACAGGACCCGTTACAAAAGACAAACACACAAGCAATGCAGCCATTGCAGTCCAACATGCTGTGGATGTAATCACATCTTTCTTCTCTTTTGGGACGAACAAGTCGCTGTTTGGGTCAAAATGAGAACCCTTCTTTCCTGGACTCCTACCCCACTTTTTACATAATTGAATTCAATAAACCATGATTCACTTTTGTGGTTAAAAATATCATATAAATGTCATTTGTATACAAAGTCAACATAGTATTTTTTCAACCTAGTAAGCAGCAAAACTCTTACCAAATAGAAAGGGTAGGCAAGCATTGGGAAAGGTAGTGTAAACCTTAATGTTTTAGTGGGCTTATCCAAACTCTTGTAAATTTTCTCGGGCAACTGCAAAATATAAAAGTTGTAACTTGTTATTGATTGTTTACGAATTTTTTCTAAATACTAGTGGGGTAATCTTGAAGAGAGATATAAATTCATAATTTTAAACCTACATGTGTATTGACGATCCTACCATTTCTCACTCTTATTTTTTTTTTTATTATTATTATTTTTTGCTTTCTTCCTATCTCTCTCTAAGGGGAGTTACATAATCCGAAGTACCAAAAAATTCTCATTGTTTAGGCATAAAATGGGAAAAACTCTAAATATCTCAAATATTATCTCATCTCAATTACATTCAAAAATAAACTAAATCTTTCATTAATTACTATAGGTACCATCTAATTTAATAACATACTCTATTTATAACAAATAATAGGCACATTGGTGGGACACAATCCAGCTGTGTACATATAGAACTACTCCACATCTTTTCACCATAACTAATTTAATTACAAAGCTTACTGGGTGCCAGGATTCATCGTTTTCAACATGTCCATGGTTCTGATGATGAGTCCTATGGCTTATTCTCCTGTAATAATAATAATAATGATGATGATGAACCATGTAATTATGTAACAAAAAAATTGCATTACTGAGGTAAAATGTGGAATTGGGAACATTATTCGGGAAACTAACCATCCATGGTATGGGACGAGGATTGAAGAATGAAGAATATGACCGACCACACTATTTAGCTTGGGATTATTTGAGAAACTTCCATGGCCACTGAATGAACAAAAGAGCTTGATTACTAGTTAAGAAAAAAGGCATTGCAAAATCTCCATTATGTTGTCAATTTTAGCATATAAGTAAGTGGATATCTCAATTGTAGATTCTACCAAGTTATATATAGATAAGCTGTTAATTTCGATTAAAAAATCGAAAATTAATTTCCAAATTCAGGAAAGGAACTTAATTTACCAATCATGACCTAGAACAAACAGAGCCCAGAACATGGTTCCTTGAGCAATCCAGTAAAGGGGCCAAGCAACCCAGTTGTTAAAATAAGCAGCCACGGCAGCCAAACCAAAAACCACAACAGTATCTCTCAATACGTAGCTCATAGATCTCCATGGGTTCTTAACCCAACAGTGCTTTGGAATGGCTGCTCTAATATCAGCTAATGTAAAAGGAGGTGGCAAACCTGGGTCAAATTCATTGCTAACTCCATTGGTTTTCTCTTTTCTTTCATCCTCTTTTTCAACAGATGCAACACTTATCGGAACACTCACATTTAATGCCCAATTTTTACCTTTAAATTCCCTTGAAGAAATCAAAGATGAACCAAGATTGCGCCTTTTACAGACTTGTAATGGGCTTAATGGCCTAATATCTAAAGGAGTGGCGGTCCTTGAAGATAACCCACTTCTGGGTCGAGTGAGAATTCTTGGAAGGGGATTTAGGCCACACTCTGATAAGACCCAACTTGCCATTAGAGACCCAGATGCAGCGAAGGAAAGGATTTTAGCACTGGGTCTTTTAGGCTAAAGGAGAGAGGATGAACGTAGAGGATGTGATCAGAATTTATCGTGAAAAGAAAGGGACCATGTGGTTGTGGATATAACACAAAGGCCTCTCTCCTCCACATCTACTAGCTAAACCACAAATTGAGCTTGTGCTCCTTTTGATGAGTAAAACACCGTATGAGAAACTTTTACTTTCTTATTAACTCTCTGTTAGAGAGTCTCTTACTCTGCTCTGCAAGATGCTAAATCCATTTTGTAAAGTTATGTGTACGACTGTGACGGAGCAAGTGGAAAGGGAACAAATGAGAAACTGATTTGGGCCAATCTGTGGTATAGGTTCTACTGTCTGAGACGTTCGACGAAATTAAATCTTAACGTGGTCAAATCTGGTTCGCAGAGTCAGCGTATGGGAACTCCATGTTTTTCTTTTCTACAATATTTTTTTATCATGCATCAATATACGTCATATAATTTAATTAATTTAAATAAAAATATATATATTTAATTAATAACTAATACGTATTTTGATGTATATATGGCTACTTTTTTCTGTTACTACCAAAAATTTCCTCGTACAATTATAATGAAAAATCAGTTATTTCCTTATTTACTTTGTTTTTGTCTGATTAGCTGACGCCATTTTCCATTAAGAAAAGGAAATGTATTAAAAAAAAAGGCTTTTCAACGATGTCATTTTAGGATGACAAGCGCGTCATATTACACTGTACCCTTTGAATGTGACCCACGAGTAAGCAAATTGCCTTTCAAAGTTTCAATTGGATACAATAATTTTCTTAGCACAAGAGTTTATCTCGTCAAAACAAGTTGTCCGGTAAATGAAGTTTTAGAACTCTAACAAGGAGAAATTATTATTGAGCGAACGACAGTAAGTATCACTAATTCTGTCACGTAATTATTAAAAGTTGCAATTTTAATTTCATGATTTTTTTTTTAATTTTTACAATAAAACGTCCAATAATATCATAAATATTAAATCATAAATCAAGCATTATTCCCAAAATTATTATCGATTGTTTTGAATTATATCACATCATTTATCCTCAACCAACGAAGAATAATTTTTCTTCTTGCATGTCATTGTTAAAAGAAAAGGTTACTACAATTGAAATAAAATCTCAACTTATGTTTTAATTGAAAATCATGATTGCAAAAACTTAGTTTTTATCATTCAAATATAATCTATTTTGAGATCTCATCTAATCTCAATTTTAAATAAATCTAAGTAATTTAAAACTTCAAATATCATTTGATAAAATTGAGTGTTACAAACGGAAATTTTTGAATAAATCTAAGTATTTTAAAATTTTAAATATCATTTGATAAAAGTGAGTATCACACACTAAAAAGGTGGTATTCTATCATTATATAATACATTATTTGTAATTTAACTTACTTTTCTCTAAATAAGTAAAAATAAAATAAATAACCATCTTTTTCCTGCCTTCAAATGCAATTGATGGTAGTCTTAATAAATGTATCAAGGTTTAAAAAATATTAGTTGCGAAACGTTAAAATAAATCTAATACAAGATAAAATTAAAAAAAAAGTAGTTTCTTTTGTTTAAAGTTATACTAAAATAATAATTTATTTTATTTAGAGTTTTAATTTTTATGTACTACTAGAATCACATATAGAAAATTTATAAATTATTTTAGATATTTTTCAACTATAAATAACTAAGTCCTATATAAGGTATCCTAGAAAATAATCAACCTAGTAATATTAAATAAGTTATTTTCTTTTCTTTTTTCTTATTCTTAATTTTTAAGAATAATTCTTTTTCTTCCGTTTGAAAGTTAAAATCCTCTTATTCGTGAGATAAATGAATATATTTAAGCTAGTTTTATACTAGAGTTGTCAAAGTATTCGTCTAAAGATAGATAACTTAAATGAGTTTGTTCTATTCTAGATTTATTGGAGTGTTTTCCTAGATAATAATTTCCTTGTGCTTGTTTCATAATACAAATACAAAGATTTCTTGCTAGAGAGCTTAGTTAGTTTAAACTTTATTTATATTTTTCTTATTTTCTAAATATTTCCATATTATTGATGCATTTATGCTTCCATCCTATGTTAAGTGGTATTAAAGTAAATTTATGTGGATCCAATGAAGCATAATAAAAGTATTTCACAAAAAGAATTTCAAGAATTTCGTCAAGAGATTAATCAAGCTCTTAATAAACTGTTTGCATCATTAACGTTATTAAACAAAAATATGAATCAAGTTCTTATGCAAAAAGATTATGATCCACCACAACATTAAATATGAGCCGCCAAAAAATGAAGACTTACCTAAAACTTTAAAAATAGAAGAGAAATCTTTTGAAAACAAAATTCTTGAGATAATTTTGATGGAAAACAAAAATAATCATATTACTGAAACCAACAAACCTATGTTAAAGATCATACAAATTCAGAAGGAAGAATTTGAAGAAGAAATATCTTTATAAGATGAGTTAGTCTCAGATCTCAAAATTATATCCATAAAATAAGATTCAAATATCATGACAATTGTAGATGTTTTTGAAGTTAAAAAATCAACTCACTACTTTTAAATGTAATTAATTATTTGATATTACAACAAATTATTTTCTAAAGCAACAAAAGTTGTGAAATAATCTTCAAGATACCGAGTCATATTTTATTATTCCAAAACATATTAAAAATGTTAATGTTAAAAGTAAGCATGTAAACCACATTTGGCTAATATTGTTCAATGAAGTGAAATAAGAAGAAAAATAAATTTTGAAGATACATGAATGCTACAAGTATTATCATTCTCATTTGAAGAAATCTTGAGAATGAGTTTTAAATAAGTGGAAGGGAATAATACAATACAAAATTAAAAAAACAAAATTAGAAAAGAGAAATTGTTTATTTTGTTTAGGATTTTTGTTTAGAGTTCTACTAAAATAAGAAGTTATTTTGTTTAAAGTTTTAATTTTTATGTACTATTAGAGTATCACATAGAAACCTTTATTTAAAGTTATTTTTTGTGTATATTTTTAGAGTCCTACATAAAAACTTTATGAACTATTCTAAGTACTTTTTAACTATAAATAGTTAAGTCTTATGCTTATATAAGATATTCTATAAAACAATCAATTTAGTAATATTAATATTAAAAAAATTCTCTTTTTTTTCTTATTCCTAATTTTAAAAAACAATTGTTTTTTCTTCTATTTGGATGTTAAATTTCTTTTATTCATGTGATAAAAAAAAATATTTAGATTAATTCTACTCTAAAGTTGATAGTGTTTTTCTAAAAATAAATAACATAACTATACTTGATATATTCTAGATTTGATAAAGTGATTGTCTAGATAATAGTTTTTTTTGTGTTTGTTTCATAATACAAATACGAAAACATCTTACTAGAAAATGAGTCCAATTAGTCTATACTTTATTCATATTTTAAATGTTTCTATATTATTGATACATTTATTATTCCATCCTTTGTAAATATAAAAGCCATTCATTTTAACGATATTAATGAATAAGCAAAGCCAACATACACAATTAAGGTTATAGGGAACTTGTACCAACAAAAATAAAATGATAAGATAAATCAATTATATGTATCGTGTATTACAAAATGAAAACTGAATTAGAACAACAACAATAATTATCATCGGGAGTGGAACTTATTTGATAACTATTCATGTTGATGATATTTCCTTTATATTTGCCACCATTTACGATTTTCCATTCTTTTGGCAATTTCCTTTGTCATGGCTGCAAAGTCCTCAGCCCCATGTTGCAGCTCTTCAGTATTTTCGCGAAGTTTCTGGTAAATATTAGAATAATGCACGCTTATGATCAAAATTAAATATTAGGAAAGAGTTCAAGCAGTGTGGAGATATATATTGTAAATAATAATAATAATAATAATAATAATAACGAGAGAAAAGATGACCAAAGATCCAAAACAAAAGTTGTAAAAATTTTTAAGTTACTTTGTCTCTTATTTTGTCCTCTCAATCCCCAACGACTGCAACTATAAAATGCATGTTGAACACCTTATTTTGTAACATTTTTATGTGTTCTCTATTATTTGTTTTGTTTTACAGAATAAAGATTAAAACACCACCTAAGGTGAACCTTCAAATCAAATAATGTCCATTGCAAGAATTTTTCTCTATGCTGTTCAAGATATAACTATCAGAGGACTGCTCTGTTGCCCGAAGGTGAACATGGTATTGCACCAGATCAGCCGATGTGGCACCAATAGCCACATCCATGTCAGCTCATCTCATGCTATACAATGCCATTCTTCGGGGACCAGGTTAAGGCTCAATGGCAACCCCAAAGTCAAAGAAATGAGTTAACAAAACAAGATATATACTAAAAAAGCATCGGCATTGTACCACATGCTTAACTACATGATTGTCAAACAGCATGATCCCAATTTAATTTTATTCTCTATGACATCCTTAGATGGATTATTTCTGAAGATGCTACCCTATCCACTGCCTAGACGTTAGAAGTCCAAGAGAGAGAAACTCTGGGAAGGACTTTAACTGTTTCCCCTCCTTGTAATGATTGGAGGTAAAACAAGATGATGATTGGGGAGAGGGAGAGAGAGAGAGAGAGAGGGGAAGTGGCCAGTAATATAATGGGGAAATAAAGGAAAGTACTATTCATGTAATTACAAGTTTTGTGTACAGAAATACAGAAACTTTAATGTATTGCTAGTGTCAAGTGCATGTTGAGTCATAATCTTTTTAACTAGTAAACTGAGTTACCCAAGGCTTTTAAAGGGGTGTTGGATTTAATAATGAGGTTTGCTTCTATTTGATGTCAAACTTGACCTCTAATTCGCAGCCTAGTTTTCAAATTTCTTATATAATGCAACTAGGTTATAATCCAAGTTTCTTGGTAGGCACTTAGACCTTTACCAACTTTGAAGACTATAGAGAATTTCGTCATGAAAGTTCGTTTACTGAATAACAATCGATGGGAAATTAGATTTAATCAGCCAATTGTCATACCTCAAGCTTTTCCTGACGTTCTATAAGCTTATCCTTTGCCATTGCAGCTGCTGCAGAAGCATCCTGGAAACCATGAAAGCATGTCAGAATATTTAGTCCATATAAGTAAAGCATGACCAGATCTTTGAAGACGAAATTACCCCCGTCTTTCTGTATTTAGCTTTAATTTCTTCAGCTGTTCTCATTTTTGGCTTTGAATCAGTTGCACTATCAAATAATTTTCCCTTTTCTGTTCCCTTATCTGCTGCCAAGCAATAATTAGAATATTAAGCCCTTATAAAAGTTAAAGAAATCTAAATAAAAATACCTTTGGTATCCCTCCTTTTGCTATCAGATGAAGATGATACAATTAGAGGTTCATTAAGTATAATATTGTCTGCACCCAAAAAATAGAGATAAGCCACAAAAAGTAGCAAGTTAAATGATAAGAAAGGAAACGTAGAGAACCTATTTTAAGCTCCACATGTTGTTGGTTATCCTGTACAGTGGTAGAAGGTTTTAGAAAAGGAGGATAAGAAAATAAGCTCTCCAAATGTGTTCCATCAAGCTTGAACACCTCTATATTCTGCTCCCCTTTAACTGCTTTTAAGTCTTTAATGATACCGCCAAAAATCCCCAGGGTAGCAGCCTGAAGCAAAAGAAGTCAGGGACATATGAATGTTTCAGGAAGATGAGATTAGGCCTTAAATTATAGATGATTACCTGTTTCTGACTAGGAGATAAATTGTAGGTGGAATCTACAGCAGCTGAAAGCACTTGATCATAAAGACTAGGTAAAGATTCTGGAATCCTACCAGCAGTAAAGATTTTTTTAACTAAGCTTCTAATATTGTACCAAAAGTATTGTTTTAAAGATCATGCAAACACAGGAGGGAGGGAGGGAGGGAGGGAGAGAGAGAGAGAGAGAGAGAGAGAGAGAGAGAGAGAGACCTGAAGTTATTTTCATAGGCCAAAAGAGAGACAAAAGCCAACTCACCCACCTTCACCTAAAATGTCATAACGGCACAGATTAAGATTTAGATAGCTCCAAAAAGAAAGAGTCACAACTTGGGGGCTAAATTGGTGAGATTCATACAGTAATGACTGGAAAAAGAAAAATTTATATTTAAACACATTGTCAGTAAATTAATAGGAGAACAACTGAAACAGATCCTGAAATGCCAACTTGCTCATCAAAAATTGTGTTCAGATATCTACTATGTGGAATTGATGTGATCTTTAGGAGTATGTTCATGAAGCATATGTGGTTCAAAGAAAATATTTATGTCAAGCCACAGAAAGAAAATAGCTGTGAGAAATAATTCAATCATTTTCTAAAGGTAATAGAAGACTAAAAAAGAGCGAATCTAAAATACTTCCGCATAGGCTCAAGGAAATTAAGAGGATTGAAATCCATATAACGGTTGAACATCCAAATAATGCACAAATTTCCATAAGGTTGACACAACGTGAGTTGAAGACAAACCAGTATTATTTGCCCGTCATTGGAAGAACAAATTGTCTTATCCATGTTAGTCTTGAAGTTCCATCTTAGTATTGACGTTAAGGAACTTTCTCCCACTACTTTGAAACTTGGCAAAGACCTGTTTAATGATGACATCAACTTCTATTAACATGCTTTATATTCATTAGCAAATCTGAATATACTGTTATTGACCAAATGTAGGTTTTCTTTTCTAGTGTGTGTAGTCGGGATCAATACCAAGAATGTGAACCAAAAATGAATTGCAATAAGCCCTTTTACCTTATCTCAATATCTCCAGTGCTATAGAGTATGATGACCCCACAGTCCACCTCATCTTTCTTGAACATTGTGGTCCAACAACATGGTTTCGTGAAGTTAACCTTATGAATGGAGCTACTGTCACCCTAGAAAAATACACTCTACTCAGAGGGGAAAAAGGGAAGGAAGAAGAATAAATTTAGAAATGAAAATTTATATAATGAAAGGTACCTCAATCACAGAATGCAAAGAGTACAAGTACAGTGCATCCTCACAACAAAGCAAAACAAACAAGCTCTGCCCAAAATATGCATTTTTGTTGGACTTTTCGATTTCAGGTTCATTTTGTGTACTTCCAGATGAAGGATTAGGTTTTCTAGGCTCATCTTTGGCTTCATTCTTATGAGGAGAATTCAATGGATGCTTTTCATTGTGGACTTCAGATATGAAATCACTAACCTCTGTACTGAAACAGTTGTTAGCTAAAATCAATGCAAAAAATTTAATGCATTCTAAAATCAAGATACATACCTATAACGTGCATTGAAATTGCAGTTGAATCCATTTTGGAGAGAAATGACTGAGTACTAACCAAATTGTCAGTTGTTCCATCTCTGAGAACAATGTGTGCATTTCTTGTCATCATGATCACAACTTCCCTTCCAGGATCATTTAGGACATTGGACTGAGTATCCTCTGGACCCGACATTAAACTTGTACATTCTGAAAATGATTTCACAACTAGTGAAGTCACTGGGGAACTTGACTCTGATATTCCATCAATGACAAAAAGCATCGACAATGTTTTAAGATCAACCAGAGTAACCTGTCATACAAGGGAAAGAAAAAAAGGCTAAATTTAACAGTTTGCTAATACAACTATATGATTGATTGGTTTAAGACATTTAAGAGAAGAAAAAGTGACAAACAATAACTCCAGTTCAGGGACCAAACTGACAATGTTCTAATGCAACAAACATTTAAGATGATTGTCACCTTCCCACTCTCAAATCCTACTGCAAGTCTTGCTCCAGAATGTGCAAACTGTAACATGCAGACGGGAGAATTGGCAATAGAAAACACTGCAATGCAATGAGGGCCATCTTCTTGTTGCAAAGAGAGAACTAGCAGTAAAATAAAAGAGATGGCATAATTAAAATGGCTTACATAACAAGGGATGGTTTACACAAATAGATGGATATATCATGGAAGTGATAGGAGAGAGAATTAGCTTTAATAATTATTGCCACAGACGAGCAATGTTGCATCTTAATCACTATAACATGAATATTTCATCCGTGGAAAAAAAAAATAACAATTCCACATAAAACTATAAAATCTGATCTACGAAACAACAATGCACCCATTCCCCAAACTTTTGAAGCATTACAAGTATGTAGTAGTTTGAGATAGATGCCATAAGCATATTCTCAACACAAGGGTAGTTTTTCCATGTGAATTTTACACAAACCACAAAGTCCTAAACTTTGTGACTGTACTTCATGACTCTTCATCCAACTAATTATATAAAACTAAAAGATAAAGATACCTGGCCATTTAGTTCTACCTAGATTCTATATCCACCAAATCACTAATCTTGAAGTTTTCCCTCAGTTTAAGTTCCAAATCCTTTTTTCTTGCCCCAACATTACAACAAAGTCAAGCAATTTTACCAATGCATACCCATCTGACATATAAAAGGTATAAAAGTCTACACAAGTATAGTCACAACAGATCAAAAACCATACCTTCATTCTGAGTTTCTGTAATGAAATGCAACCTCTTCTCATCTGTTCTATCTGTTAAATTATATAGACGAACCTACACTCTCAAAAGAGAGTAAATTTTTTTTACTAATGCCTCAAATATGGATCACCTAAAAGGTAACAAAAACAAAAATACTCACAAGACCACTTTGACTTCCAATGGCTAATCTCAAAGTAATTGAACAAAAATCCAATGCCAATACTGATGTACATGTGCTGGAAAGTGTTATATTATTCACCTGCAACTAATGCCAAATGATCAATCTAAGAACAATTTTTCAAGGGTAAAAAAAGGAAAATGAAAGAAAGAAACACACACGGTTATTTGATTAGATGTTGTCATGCAAAAGTTCATCCATGTATCATCGTTGCAAATTAAAAGCATAAAAATTGCAACAGACTAACCATAGGAGGTTCTATAGTGTAGATAAGCATCAAAACTGGATAAGTGGCATCCCACATTCGAACAGATCCATCCTGATATCCTGCTATATATACCCTTTCAACCTGATAATTCTTGGCATCGAAAGGCTGACCAGGAACACCACCAGATAAGGGCCAACTCTTACCCCCTTTGGGTGAATGTGCCACATTAAGCTTTTTAGATGAGACCATCTAAACAAACATAGAGATATTAAATTAATTGCACAAGTAATTGCAATATTTTATTTTTCTTAATTAATGAAATGGAAGACAGATATAATATACATCAACATACCTTAGACAGAGCCTTTGAAAACTCTCCATCCTTATGCACCAAACCGAGCTTTGCTGCTGTCATGTTTGGTTCAATGGTAGGTATGACGGGAAGATATTGCACTCCAGAAACATAAAGTTTTTTCTTTTGCTGAGACATTAATGCAGACAAGCAATCATGGTCATAAGTATGCAATTGGCCAGGACTTGTCAATATAAATAGCAAATCTCCATTCTTCTCCACTGTACCAGAACTTGGTAAAAGAACCATATCAGCAAATGAACCATTCAGAGTAAGGTCTACACGTGACATGCATTTAAGGCTTTCTATCCCTGAAGACCAATTGATGCTTAGAATCTGTAAAGGTGAGAAGCAAATATCAACATAAAACTAAGTTGGGGGGGGGGGGGGGGGGGGGGCTTAGTTAATCATATGCTTAGGCTACTTGGACATAATTGGAGAGTTATTTATGTATTCTAATGGATGTGTTTAAGTGTTCTATAAGGAAAAAAAATAAAGGATATTGTAGATTTTCTGAGAATATTAGGCTGGAATAGTGTTGTATAAGCTGTGAATTTAGTGTAGAACAAGCTGGATTTTAGTTGTTGATACCAGCTGTATTATTCCTAAGTTAGTGAGAATTTGTCTACCTTTTAATCCTATTTATAGTGTTGTATATACATTTGAATTAATCAGAGAAAATAAAACAAGAATTCAGTTTCTCTCCACTATCTCTCAATATTTTCTTCATGGTATCAGAGCATTTCTGAAATCTATTTTTTTTTCTCACCAATTCTGTCCAAGGAAGATTTTCTGAAATCCAATTGCTCAGTCGTTGTTCTCCGGCATCAATCCTGGTAGTTCTCTGTTTCAGCTGTGCATCGTCGTTCATCTCTGTTTATCGTCGTTGCCATCTAGTTCATCTCTGCATTATGTTTCAGCATTGAGATTTTGTAACCAAATCAGCCCAATCTGCCCAGTTTTAACCCAATAGACCCAATCTGCCCAGTTTCAACCATCTCAGACCAGTCATTATCGTCGCCGACCATCTCTACATCGTCGTATGCTTCGGTCCCGCAAGTCAGTAAGTCCCACAGTTGCATTCTGTTTTTTTTGTTTCCAATACCCGAATCGACCCGGTCCAACATACTCGACCCATTTCAGCAGATTATCTAAAAAAAAAAACAACCCCACAAATTTCAATCCACGTATAATCTACAATTGAAATAAATGACCACGGAAAATAGTCTTATGCCCATCATCACCAGTCACAAATTAAATGGGTATAATTATCTTCAATGGTCCCAATCTGCCACTGTCGCTCAATCAGGTAACACCACCAACGTTTTTAGTGTGAAACAGGTTAAGAGACAATGGATTATAGATTCAGGTGCTTCAGATCACATGACGGGTGATGCGTCTCTTCTTGTAAATCTTAAAACTTTCCAAGAAGGATACACTGTCAGAATTGCCGATGGATCAATATCCAAAGTAACAGGGATTGGTTCGACAAAAATTTCAAATTCTTTTATTCTTGATTCTGTCCTTCTTGTTCCAACCCTTGATTGTAATCTCTTATTAATTACTAAACTCACACGTGATAAAAATTGTGTGGCAAAATTTGTTCATAATTTATGTGAATTTCAGGACTTGGATTCGGGAAAAACGATTGGCAGTGCTAAAGAATGCTTGGGACTCTATCTTCTCAACAGTGAAGACCTTCCAGAAAGACAAGTCCTTCAAGCTGTATCCGAGGTTCAGTATCAAAATAAAGCTTTATTCAATTTTAACTCCAATAAAAATGGTGAAATCATGTTGAAACACTATCGTCTTGGTCATCCTAATTTCCTATATTTGGAAAAACTTTTCCCTTCATTATTCAAAAATAAAAATTCAAAGGATCTTAAATGTGAAGTATGTGAATTCTCAAAACATGTTAGAAATTCATATCCTACTCTTTCACATAAAAAATCACATCCTTTCTCTCTAATTCACTCTGATATTTGGGGACCTTCTCAAATCAAAAACATAACAGGGACACAATGATTTATTTCATTTGTAGATGATCATACTCGAACCACTTGGTTATTTCTTATGAAAGAAAAATGAAGCATGTCAAATATTTAAAAAATTTAATACCATGATTCAAACTCAATTTCAAACAAAGATCCAAGTATTGAAAACTGACAATGCTAGAGAATACTTCGCATCAATTCTCAGTGATTATCTGTCAAGTCATGGGATTGTCCATCTAAGCTCTTGTGTTGACACACCTCAACAAAATGGGGTGGTTGAAAGGAAAAATAGACATCTTCTCGAGGTAGCTAGATCTCTCATGTTCACAACTCATGACCCTAAATATTTCTGGGAGAAGCTGTCCTTACGGCTACCTATCTTATCAATAGGATGCCCTCTCGTGTCCTAACTTTCAAAACACCCATCAGTACTCTTCTTGAGTCATACCCACACACGAGAATCGTGTCCAATATTCCTTTTAAAATATTTAGATGTTCTGCTTATATCCATGTACATCATAGAGATAAACTTGATCCTAGAGCTATCAAATGCATATTCTTAGGGTATTCATCAAACCAAAAAGGGTACAAATGCTTCTCTCCTATCACAAGACGATTTTACAATATAATGGATGTCACATTCTTTGAACAAAATCCATACTATTTCAAACTTGTTATTCAGGGGGAGAACATAGGCAATGAATACCATCTTTGGAATAGCATTACCACTCAGCCTCCCATAAATTCTGTCTCAAATCATATCCCGCAAATTCCAGAAAGTGAATCAGTATCTCAAACAAATGCTCCTAATAATCCCAATGAACCCTCAACTCCTCTACCAACAGATCCAAACTTCCATGTCCCAAACAATGATCTTTTTGTCTACTCTAGGAGGAGAAGAACTCAAGAGGGAACGGAGAACCAAGCATATCTTGAGTCAGTCCAACCCGAGTACAGATCACTTCGACAATTCACAAGGTAACATCACTGAATCTCCTATTATTGAGTTACCTCCTAATGATTTGAATTTTCCAATTGCTATAAGAAAAGGTGTAAGATCTTACACAAACCACCTCATCTACAACTTTGTTTCCTATAAAAATCTCTCACCAGGTTATAAAGCATTTATCAACAACCTTGATCAGATATAGGTTCCAAATTCCGTTCATGAAGCCTTTCTGGTACCTGAATAGAAGACAACTATTCTTGAAGAACTCAATGCCTTAGAGAAAAACAAGACTTGGGAGATCACAAAACTACCACCAGGAAAACAAGCTGTTGGGTGCAAATGGATCTTTACAATCAAACACAAAGCAGACGGTAGTGTAGAAAGATTCAAAGCTCGCCTTGTGGCTAAGGGATTCACTCAGACATATGGGATTGATTATCAAGAGACTTTCGCACCTGTAGCAAAGCTCAACACTATTCGTGTTCTTCTCTCCCTAGCATCTAACTTGGATTGGCCTCTCTACCAATTAGATGTCAAGAATGCATTCCTCAATGGTGATCTCAAAGAAGAAGTCTACATAGACATTCCTACTGGAATTGAATCTCCTGTTCCAACCAATAGAGTTTGCAAACTTAAGAAATCCTTATATGGATTGAAACAGTCTCCACGTGCCTGGTTTGATAGGTTCTCTAAAGTTCTGAAGAGATATGGGTACAATCAATGCCAATCAGATCACACACTATTCGTCAAACACTTCTCCAATGACAAAATAGTTATCCTAATTGTGTACGTAGATGATATTGTTCTAACAGGTAATTCTACAATTGAGATGAATAAACTCAAAGAAGTCCTTGCCAAGGAATTTGAGATCAAAGACTTGGGAAATCTCAAATATTTCCTAGGAATGGAAGTAGCACGAACAAAAAGAGACATATCTATATCTCAAAGGAAATATGTACTTGATCTTCTCAAGGAAACTGGAATGATCGGGTGTAAACCGGCAGAAACTCCGATAGACTCTACAGTAAAACTCGGAATCAAAGAAAATAGTACACCTGTGGACAAAGGCCGTTACCAACGATTAGTGGGAAAACTTATTTACCTATCCTACACTAGACCAGATATTGATTTTTCAGTAAGTATTGTAAGTCAATTTATGAACAGTCCTATTGAAGAACACATGGAGGCGGTCGGCCGTTACCCACGTATGCCTCAGGCATCAATCTCTTATATGAAAGAATCTCATCAATGATTCCAAAGCAACAAAATATTCCTATATATGAGCATGTTCTACAGAGAATTAACATGAAATATGATGTTTCCTGCCAGTTTTGTTGACTACCACCAAGAATTCTAGATAAGTAGAATCACAGTAGAGTAATTACCGTCACAACTTCTTCGGATCCAATTTGATCCCCACCATAGACAAAGAGTTTTCCACATTGATTACTAGTTGATCTACTTGCAGACCAATGTAAAACAATGACAGGGAGTCTTTTGCTGCCTGATGATAATTCTAGCTTTACAACTTTGTTGGGTAAACTTGCAGCCAGCTGATCTTTTGAGGCAGTGTTTGATAAGTCCCAAAACATTATATCTCCGTCTACATAGCCAACGGCAAGAACTGTCCCATTATCAGAGGCCCAACAAAGAGAGCTAATATCTTTCTCCATCAGTTTATGGCCAGACAAATCATCTTGAGGCCCATTCTTTGTGACTTTTACAGAATCTACTACTGCTGCATCCTTGAGTTGGAGATCCTTATAGCCTCTAATAAGAACAACTTGATCTTCAGAAGCATCCCAAAGAACAAGTAACCCATTCTCGTATGCAATTAGCATTCTGCAAGTACCCCACTTTAACATGTTCAGCAAGAAAAATGATAAAAGGGAAAAGAAAGGGAAAAACAAACTAATAAACCATTTGGTTTCATCCATGAAAAATGGAAATTTCACACAGTGTGCATTTGTGTGTCTATGTTATTGTTTCTTATCAATCAATCATTAATGCGTGTGCTATTTGACATATAAACTAAAGTTCTATCCAAGGATATAAATCAGTATGTGCAGTACCCCAGTCTTTTACATATCCAGTATATGCAGACACTTCCACCTAAAGTTCCAGCTTGCTATCCAGTTTGATAGAGTAATCAGTAGGCCAACTTATATGCCTATGGTTCTTTTTAACCATTTAAGGCACTCAAGCATTTTATGGTAATCTTATGAGTTTGTTACTGATCTCTATAAGGCATGATTATACCAGCACAGTTCCTAGGGGCCGTAGTCAAGCATATTAAAATTTAATGTATCTGAAAGCCAGAACAAACAGTATCCTGGAAGGTCAATGGACTGTCAGTCCATATTCCTAAAATCACAAAGCAGGAGAACATTGATACCAATGCAGAGCATTTTAATCTCAATAAAGTGACAGTTTTTATAAAAGAATCTTTAACAATTGAAGAGCTTCAAAATGGAAAAGAACAATCAGTATCAAGGAAACTTCAATAGACTTTATCTTGCCTGTTTCCTGGAGAACATGGTTGGTGGAGAACTCCAACAACAGGAAGATGATCAGGCAATGACACTCCAGCTGTGTCTACAAATTAATGAAAATGTTTGCATCAAGTATACCTTGTAGAATGAAAATATTGCAGGCCTATTGCTATATCTTTAAATTCTTCTGTTAAGTAAATGCATCCTTTTAACTATCAGATCTAAAGCAGGTTGATGACAACTGGTAACAGTTAAATGTCTTGTATAATAAGTTCTAATTGCTTAATTCAATTCCAAAAACCAGGGTCGACTACACTTCAGAGTAAAAATACAAGAGCCTGATATGATATGTGACCCAAAATTAAATTTGTCCCTTACTACACTTATGATAATTAAGACCATAGCGCTTGTAGGACAAACCCATCAGAAAGCAATCCACTAAAATACTAGTTAGCGATCTGTATGAACTGATGCTATGCATGCAAATAAAAGTATAAAACATCATCACCACATTGTTCATCTAGTGTAGTTTGGTGGATAAGATTACCTTTTTCCCGCTTCAAGTCACAAGTTCGAACCCCAATATGTACCTTTCAATTTAAGAAAATAAAATCACTACAAGTTTTCTCTCTCTTTCTCCCTCTCTGCACCCACCCCTCCCTGGAGCTTAGCTCCCTGTTTAGTACTCTGTTCATTTAAAAAAAAAACACAAAACTATGGCATTATTCAGCATAAGGGAAAAACAGATCATACCAGCAATGACATTTGTAGGAATATAATACGGCCTCAGATTAATATTTTTATCTTCGGCGTCAAACTTCAAGATAGATACAATCCCATGCTCGCATCCAATGTACCTGAATGTAATGACAGGATGACAATGTTTTCAGCCATATATCAAGTTTCCATTTGCATTTGCAGCCAATGAATGCCAAATAAGGATGTATTCCAAGAGTCAGTTTTACAAGTGCTATACATGTAACTGGTACCATAAATTACAGAGAAAGCAGTTATATTGGATTCCCACTGTAAAGTAGAAGCTATTTGTCTGCTTTCCAAATCCCAAACCTGTCAACATAGATATCAATAAGCAAACAAAAAGGAACAAGAGAAGGACAAAGGTTCAAGATAACAAATGACACAGAAGATAAAAATTTCATCATTTTAAAATAGATAATGCCTAGCAGTAGGTGTAATTCACATAAAGAATTTGAATTGCATAGAAGCAAACCGTTACCTGAATTTCATTGTCACTTGAGACACTGGCTAGAAAACCTTGATTTTGTAAGAACTGCAAATATATAAAAAATGGAAAATCGTCAAAACAGTGTTTGCTGAGCAAGCAACCAAGCTAGAATTTTTTTTATTTTTTTATTCTTAACACTCTTTTTAGAATTGCAAAGCAAATACAGATTACTATAAAATATGGATATTTATGCATTAAAATTGGTGATGTCACATCACCTGAAATGATTAATGACCTTCCTTAAATGGCTTTTGGTTATAATTAAATTTCAAGACTGTTTGCATAAATATAAAATTAGTACAGAATAAGTAGAGCGATAGACAAACAACTATGTAAAGGTAATTGCTCTTATGGATCTAGTTCTATATGAGCCTTCAGAAACACATAAAACAAGTCCGCAAACAGAACAATCCGACAACCCAAAAAAGCAGAACAATCAACATAAAACTGGCAAAAAATAGCAATCATGAAATAGTTGCAGAAACAGTTGTGGAAAGAAAATGGCATAACTCAGAAAAAGCAAGAAAAAATTAAAGGCCTGCACTTAAAACAAACCTGCAAGTTTTTGAACGGTGACTTCTTAGGAGATGTAAGCAGTGCTTCAATATTATCACCACCAATCACCTTTATCCTACCATCGCTAAGATAAGAAAGAATAATGTAAGCTGAAAATCAATAAGCTCCTAAATTTCCCACAATAAAAGTTCCAAATTCAACTCAGAAAATAGTGCTAATAAATTTCATATTTGCAAATTGCAATGCTACATCTACATATATAGGCAGGACAAATAATTTAATTTCACTTATTTAAGAAAGGAACAATCATGCTGGATAGGTTTTTTGTTATTCTTTAGAAACAATAAATAAAATAAATTCAAGTTTTGGCTACGGATGGGAAATAAATGGTATTTAAATTAACTTACAGTGTACCAACTGCCAGCAGGCTTTGAGCCGGGTCCAATGCAATGATCGACGCAGTAGCTGGGACTCCAAAATGAACAGAAACCCGTGGATTGAAATCCGCCGATGTTACACTTCCCTGAGGAACGTTAGAGATTGTGCATCACACACTTAATCCATGAATATATAAGAAAGATAAAGATTTACAACTTGATTTCCAAAACATCGACACAAAAGAAAAAATAGGTACGATTCTATTGACACTTTTCTTAATTCTATCTTGATTTTCAGCTCAATTGAAGCTCTAATTTTCCTTCATTTTGTTTCTTTATATCTATAATTTAATTTATATGCTTATCATTGATACTGCATTAAAAGTTCAAATAAGATCTATAATCACAAAGAAATCCAGTGCATTTCGATCGGGAAAAAAGTACAGAGCAATTTTTGATAGTAGTGCTAAAAGAGGAGATAAAATTGGAGAAAGAGCTTTAGAGTGGATGAGTACCTGAGGCTGTAGTTTGAACTTTTGGAAAATTCTGGAAAACATTGGAGGAATGAACACCGAGCCTTTGTTTTCTTCTTCTGAATCTGATGCTGCAAAAAAGAAAAACACGAAAAGAATATATATGTAATGAATTAGGTGAGTTCGTTTTCTTATTCCAGATACGGTGCAGGCAAGGATGATGATGCGTCATGGAGATCATTTTGATGGACGGTGATGCGAAGGTGTGGGAATGGCGCCATCTTCATTCTTTATTGATTTGTTTCAATGTGACGCAACTACATGAAACGATAAAACAAATTTACATAAATGACCGAGTCCAGCTTCGTTCACATTTTTCATCTTTCTCGGCAATAATTGACGTGTTTGTGGTGGTAGTGTGATTCTGATATTGGGCCTAAGGCCCATTTATTATTATCTGGGTGAACAGAACGAAACGTCCTAATTTTACATTTTTACTGTCTCCTTCTTTCTTTTTCCTTTTTATTTTTCCTTTTTTTTAAACAACTCAAAATTCTCTTAAATAGAAAAATAATGATTTTTTCCCCTTTTTTTTTCTTTTTCCTTCATTTGATCATGATAGTGTAGTTCGACTTCGAACCATGTTTAGTTAACAAATCTTTTATTTGCTAAAAGTAAATGATTTCATTCATTTATATTGATTTCTTTTTAATTATAGATTGAGTATAGGACTATTATCAAATTAATTTTAAATTTTTAAAATTAAATGAAAAGCATGTTTCAATATTTTTTTTCAAATATATTTATTATTGATACGAGTATGAACCACATGTTTCAACTACTACTCCTTGAATTTTGTGTATTTGCCTTAACATTCGGAAATTCCTTTGATAAAATTATTATTATTATTAGTATTATTTTACTCCTTTGAGGTATTCACGACTAAAATAAGTAACTAATTAACATTTAAAAAATATTAAAGAAATATAAATTTATACGCAAAATGAAAGACAACAAAAAAAATCTTAAGATTATCTTACTTAAGATAATATACCTACTCATGTTAGTATTGAGACTTAGGAGATTACTTAAATTGATTATGAACAATTGAACATTACACGGAAGGCAGGGACGCGGGTGAACGTTTTAGTCGTCATTTACGTATGTGTCACTTACTAAAGGACTCATGCAGTCACGATTGAATTGCTATACAGCAATAATATATATTGACTACAACAATATACTTTATGTACTTTATATGCTTTTCTCATCTATTTTTTTTTTTTAAGATATAGCTTCACAATTCCGATGGTGTGGTGCCACTTGATATTTTTTAATTAAATAATATTTGAAAAGTTTCGAATTTATAATTTAAAATAAATGAAAAAAATTATTATTATCATACTACAAAATGAAATATATGAATTAATTGTATATTTAAATTAAAAAATAAAAAATAATGTCATTAATTTTTTTTCTTTGGATAATAGCACCAATGTTCTTGTAATTTTAAATAAAAGAAAATATTATTTGTACAACTTTTAATTTGACCACTTTAATATTATATATTTAAAAAATATATAAACTTTAATATTAAAATGAAATATTTTAATCTTAAAAATAATACATATAAGTCTTATAATTAATAGTTTTTCAAACGGAAATCACCCAATTTAAAGTGCAGATGCAGTGTATTTCACGTGAATTAAGTGAATTTTTAATGTAAAGTTTTATCATGTAAAATTTTAGAAAGAGGAAGTAAAATAGATGTATAAGATTTTCACATATATGTAAAAGTTTTATACATACATGTAATATATTATAAATAGGTGGGAAATTTTAATACGTCTAAAATAATATGAAAGTAAAAATTGAGAAAATAAATAATAATAAAAATATTTCATATTTTTAAATCAAAGTAAATTATAAATATTAATATAACTTGATAAGTTTTCTACTTTCTTTTTTTGTCATTTACATGCTAAAAACGTTTTATTCAAATTATATTAAAGTCTTAGTTACATTTATAAATTTATAGTACCTATGCTTTTTCACACGTCATATTCAAATAATTTTTTAAAGTGATTCTCAATAAATTCTTTGCAACAATTAAGAATATGAACGGGAGGAAAGAAAATCAAAGATTACTTTATTTGAAATTAAAATCAAAATATTATATTATATCTAAAATTAAAATTAAAATTGACGAAAATAAATATAAAACATCACCATTATTTAAGATTAAAAATTAAATTTTAATATATTTTTATTTTAAAATGGTTCAAAAATATTAAATTAAAAATAATAATATATTATGTTATTTAATATAATTGATTTTATTTTCCTTGATAAATATTTTTATCTTTAAATATATATAAAATATAATATTCAATAAAATATAAATTTTATTTTTGAATATCAGTATTGAATTATTCTATCTTCGAAACCGAAACCAAACAAAAAATTTTAAACAAAAGAATACTTGAATCTAAAAACCAATTCAAAATTTATGTTTCAAAACCAAATTCGTTTGGTTATTACCCATAATTATCCGATCCTCCGATCCTATGGATAATTTTGACATTTCTATTAATAAGAGATTTATTTATTTTATTGATAATGGCAAATAACATATAGAAAGAAAAAAAAACGAAACAAAGTGAAACTAATACAATTTAAGAAAATTTTAAAAAATTATACTTTTAAAACTTTTAATAACAAACATAATACTTTAATTAATAATATTAAACGAATATAATTCAATAATATTTAATATTGAATATGTCTGTTTTTTAATAATAAATATATAAATTAATTATAAATAGTATTATTTTTATGATTATAAGTTTTAAAAATATTTTATTTTTTATTTAATTATAATTATGATACGAAATGTTGAATTAGCCATCGTTGGAATATGGAAATAAATGTAAAATTATATATATATATATATTTGGCTTTTAGACAACAGGGTTATAAAAGATTAAAGAAATGTGTGGAGTGTGCGGTTTTCTACAGCTATATATTTTCCTTAACTTGGAAAGAAAGCTATGCCAGCTTTACCCATCGAATTATATATATCACCTACAAGATGAGAATTAGATCGAGTACCCAAGGTAATATGATGTACATTGTTGATGTACTCACTCACGACAAAAAAAAAAAAAAGGTTTCTTAGCCTATACTTTTCTCAATTATAAAATTATTAATATTTGAATCAGATTTTAGTGCTTAATAATAATAATAATAATAACAACAGTCTTAATGACGCATAAATCTTACCACCAAAGTTGAACCACGTTGCAGATCCGATCAAGTCATTATGCTAAGTATTTTCTTCCATTTTCTCTGATTCAATATTTTGGAACAAATAATTAAAATTAAAACTATTACATACAAATTACAATTATAAAACAACGAGGGGAATTTCGAAGAAGCTATATAGTAATATTTTTATTTTCCAATTTTGGAAAATAAAACAATTATTCTCATTGTCTCTAAATATAGTAACATACCTATTTTATTACGAAGAGTGGACAATGTATATATAATAAATATTGCTATTTTATACAATTTTTTTAATAATGATGTTTTTTTAATATTGGTATAGACTATATATATTTAAGTCAATATATCTAAAATATAAACATTATTTACGTATTGATAAAAATACTAAAAATATTTTCATCTTTAGGTATGACAGAATAATTGAGTCAAAATAATTAAATATGTCAAATAAGTTGTATAATTTAACTTAATTTATTTAAAGTTATTTCAATAAATTCATGAGTTGAAATAGTATAACTCATGAGTTTAAATGACAATGTTAGACTTTATCTTAAAACTATTTTGATAAATAATTCGTAGTAAACTATTTGTGTAATGTAATAAGTTATTTACTTATTGTTGAAAAGTTTACTATTACTATTTAGTATTTTGTTAAGATTTGTTGCGATAAGGTAATATCTTATTGTAATAATGGTAAATTTTATTTTGAAATGATTTTAATAAAAAATAAAATTTGTAATAATATTGAGTGAAAATACATTAACTTGATATGATAAGGCTTACTAATAGTATATAATATTGTGATAAAATTACAAGACAATAAACTTAATATAATAATAATTTTATAGTTGATTTTGATAAAAAAAAATTTAACCTAAATACTTTTTTAATTTAATAAATTATTTTAAATTGTATTGATTTGGATTTAATGGAACAACAATTTAATAATAAATTAGCAGCCATGGTCATTCCAAGATGTAATTCAGTTCTAATTTTCGATTGCAAAATTTTATGTTAATTTTTGTATTTATTTACTTTTATTCTTAATAATTAATTAAATATTTTTAAATAAAAATTAAATAAATAAATCGTTCATAAATAGTCAAACTTAATTTAAACAAAAAAGACATAAGCTCGTCTTATTTGAAACTTAAATAAACTAGTTAAGTTACAATTGGTTTAAAATAAATTAAATTTAAAAAAAATCAGATTAATTTAATTTATTTAACACCGTTAAATACAAACAATAATAAAGACTCAAGATTCAGAATAAAAAAACATTACGTTAAAATATCGTGGAAAGGTGATAAGCATGTGCAATAAAATTGTCATGATTTATATCCACTTTTTAAGTACACTTCCCGAGTTCATATAAAAATACCTTTATAAAATATTATTAATATAATATCATTATAAAAATTATTTAAATATATTATTATTATTTTTTAATGTATTATAAAAATATAATTAAAAATAATATTTTTTATTTAAATAAAATTATAAATATTTTAATTGTTTTAATAATAGAATTATTTTATTTAATTCATTTAAAATTAAATTATATTTAATTATACTTACTTAAAATTTAAATAAAATAAATTGAAATATAATAATAGAATAGAAAAGAAACAATGTTATTTGTTTTAATTATTGTAATCAAAGAATAAATCATTTGATTTGACAATAAAATAAAATAAAATAATTGTAAATTATCTTAATATTTTTATATTCGATAAAATTTAAATAATAAAATTTAATTAGTATTTTTTTATTATACAAAATATATTATTAAAATTATTATTTTTTAAATAATTATTACTTAAAAAAATATATTATTAAAATTATTATTTTTCTAAATAATATTTAAGATTTTAATATTTAAGATTTAAGGTTTTAGTATTTGAAATTTAGAATTTATTGTTTAGAGATTTAGGATTTGAGATTTGAGTTTAGGGTTTAAAGATTTAAGATTTGATATTTAGGGTTTAAGTTTTTTGTATTTAGGTTGTAAGGTTTAATGTTTTGAGATTAGAGATTTAAACTTTAAAGTTTTGAGATTTAGAGATTTATTGTTTTGATTTTTAGGATTTTAGGTTTAAAAATTCGAGATTTAGTATTTTAAAATTTTAGGTTTAAAATATCGAGATTTGAATTTAAAGTTATATTTAAAGTGAGATAAAATTAAAAAAAAAATGAAGATAAAAATTAAATTATAATTCTTAAACAAAATAAATTAGGATTCTTTATTCTTTAAAAATCGATTTCATTCTTAGTTATATTTTCAACCCAAACAAACTCCCAAATCAATTCTAATTTTTTTTATTCCCTCCCAACAAGAAAGGCATAACAAACTGTGAGGCATCTGGTTCAATCTATCTGTCAAAAGGATAGATAGTAACCCACCGTCTGCTTTGTAATGGCCTTCTCAATCACAAGACTCGTAACAATTAGCTACCACACACCCTGAAATTGAGTGTCATTATCCTCATCTAACCCGAGACCATGACAAACTTCCCAAAGCTTTGAAATCACTCCTTTTTTCTTTCCTATCTCTCTCTTTCCGTGGATTTTTTTAACAACAATGAGAGATTAGTTAGCAATGGGGGGTTATTAAAATGAAAAGGAGAAGAAAAAAGAAGGAAGACACTCTCCTTCTACCTAAAGCCAAACCCAATTTTTGAAGACAAACCCATTTCACCAAACACCTAATTAAACAACCGAAAACTTTATCCTCCATTTTGTAAGTCTCTTAAGCTTATGTTGTTCAATTATTTCTCTATATTTCCATATCTTTCATTTCTATCTCTTACCATCTACATTGTCAAGTATGCAGCCAACTCGCCGAAAGACTCCTCTTTTTCCTTCTGAAATGAAGGGCCGTAAGAACAATAATCTCTCAATTTTCGTTGTGGTCTTTTCAATTTTTCTATTTGGGGTATTTATGTACAATGAAGATGTTAAATCCATAGCTGAGTTTCCATTTTCAAGGCCTAAAGAACAAGAAATCCCTTATGAAAAATCAAATCAGAGTAACCCTGTTAAAGATGTTCAAGAAGAAATGTCAAAACAGAGTATCTCTCTTCAAGAGACCCAACATAAGGAAGAGGAAAGCAAAGTGTTAGTGAACGCAAGAACCGAGCTTGAAGATACACAAGAGGAAGATTCCGAGGAAACCCAAGAAAATGTTAGTTTGGAATCTACAGAAACCAAAGAGGAAGAGAAAATTGAATTGCATGTAGTTGAAGAAGATGATGATGAAGAGGTTGAATTGCCTCCTGAAGATTGTGACTTGTTTAATGGGGAATGGGTTTTTGATAATGTTACCCACCCTTTGTACGAAGAAGATGAATGTGAATTTCTCACTGCTCAAGTGACTTGTATGAGGAATGGAAGACAAGATTCTCTTTACCAAAATTGGAGATGGCAACCCAGAGACTGTTCTATGCCAAAGTAAAGATTAAATCTTTATGAAGTTTTTTCCTTAATTTTTTGTCTTTTTGGTTCTGGGTTTTTCTCAAAAAAGTTTATTAACGGTTCTGTGTTTTGCTTGTTTAAGGTTCAAAGCAAAATTGTTGCTGGAGAAACTCAGGAATAAGAGGCTTATGTTTGTTGGAGACTCATTGAATAGGAATCAATGGGAATCTATGGTTTGCTTGGCTCAATCTATAGTTCCTCCTGGCAGGAAGAGCTTAAACAAGACGGGCTCTCTCTCTGTTTTCCGAATTGAGGTATTGGGAAAGTTGTTTGGTTATTTTCTCCTTGCGTTTAATTTTTATTATATTTTATCTCATTGCTTTAGTGGGTATTAATCACGCGTAGTTGTATATATCCACGTGGGATGCATCTCCACCGTTGTTTCTATTAGTTGTGACAATGAGGTTTACTAAGATGGAACACACAATAATTAATAGAATATTTAGTTTTTAAGTAGGAATGGAGTGATAATGAGATATTAATAATGTGTAGACTTTTCACTTCATCATACTGAGAATCAATAAATTAATAATTAAGAGCTTTTTTAGAGTGGTTATAAGATGCAGCAATACTCGTAATGTTTGTTCTTTTTCTATTGAAAGTAGAGTAAAACTGAAAATGAGTAGGGTCATTAACATTTTGTTGGTTTTCATGAAAAATTATTTTCGTCCATACTCGTTACTCGTTAGTGGTGATATTTAAAAAGTACAAGTAGATTAGCATGTGAGACAACCAAGTGGCATCTCTAATACTTTGTTTTCTTATTAGTGGTCTGTATGCTTACTTTATGAATATGAGTGTAAAATCACGTTGTTAGTGTTCGTATTTTATTTGTTAAAATTAACAGATTTTTTATTTTTAATCAATTTTTTTATTTATAATGATAAAAAAATTCAATATTTTTATAAACATAATATAAATAATAGTTAATTTTAACTAAAAATAATTAGTTTCTTGTTTGTGTTAGATGTTGTATCCCGAAATGCCAACCTTGAAATCTGAGTACTAAAAGTATTTCTGTAAAAGTTTAATGCTTTGGTTTAAGAACATTTTTTTTTCAATCAGAAATGCAATCTTACAAGCACTATGACGTGCATTAAACTTTGGATTATTAGATCTCTATTTGCGAATTTGTTGATTATTAGAATAAAAGGGGATATTTGCTTTGAGAATTTTAAGAAGAAACATATTAATGTTTATATTTTTTAATTTATGTTGGTGTAGGATTACAATGCAACCATTGAGTTCTACTGGGCTCCATTTCTTGTAGAATCAAATTCAGATGATCCAGATGTTCATAGCGTTCTAAATCGGATCATCATGCCCAAATCAATTAAGAAGCACGGTGTTAATTGGAAGAATGTTGACTACCTCATCTTCAACACCTACATTTGGTGGATGAACACTTTCACCATGAAAGTCTTGTGAGTAGTGACTAGTAAACCTATACAATATCTCAATACTGTGTTAATAATCAATAGCCTACGATAACTAATCTATATTAATTGTTGGTTTAATCTAACAGACGAGGATCATTCGATGAAGGGTCAACAGAGTACGATGATATCGATCGGCCAGTAGCTTATAGAAGAGTGTTGAAGACATGGGCTAAATGGGTGGAAAAAAATGTAGACCCTAATCGAACTACAGTCTTCTTCACTAGCGTGTCCCCTCTCCATATCAAGTAATTCTCAATTCCTTAAACATGACATAGAATTCGATATATTATATAAGAACGTGACATATATAACTTTTAAATCACCATTATGCACCTAGAATAGAATACACCATCACGGAAGGATATTTGAAGATGATTTTCTCAGTATCTCAACCAAATATTAAGAACTATATTTTGGTCTCTAGGATCTATTTGCTTCTACTTTGTCAAGCGATTTCAAACAAAACAAAGTGCTTTCATAAAGAAGCACAAATATCAGGAAGAATAAAATATGCTTTTTTAGTCCTAAAAGTATTTATGACAATAAAATTCCTAGTGAATTTAAAAGCATCTTTTATTGTTAGAAGTGCGTTTGCAGAATCTTATAGGCAAAAACATATCCTAGTTACTTAAGAAAATGTATTATCTCGGCCCCTCTCTCTTTCAACCTAACAACCATTAGGTGAACTTTGGTGGATGATACAGCTAGGTGGGGAATTAAAAGCATTATCTAACCTTAGTAATTGGTCGGTAAACCACTATATCTTTCTAAATGAACAATCATGGTGTGTTTGTTGTTATGTATCTTTTACAAAATCACTTCCCAAATTAACTGATTTACCAAATGTGAATCCAAATTGAAATATAGGAGCTTGGATTGGAACAACCCAGATGGCATAAAATGTGCCAAGGAGACTATGCCAGTTTTGAACATGACCACCCCATTAGATGTTGGCACAGATAGAAGGCTCTTTGTAATTTCACACAACATAACACAATCCCTCAAAGTGCCTGTTAATTTCATTAACATCACAGCTTTGTCTGAGTACCGCAAAGATGCGCATACATCAGTCTATACTATACGTCAGGGCAAAATGTTAACATCAGAACAGCAGGCAGATCCAGCTACTTATGCCGATTGTATCCATTGGTGCCTCCCAGGATTGCCTGACACATGGAACGAGTTCATCTACACGCGTATCATCTCAAAGCGGTCTTGACACGTGGGAGTTTGCATTTGCCATCTCTAATTTGTTTATTTTTTTCCCTAAATTTTTGTGTTTTCACTTTTTTTTTCTTTTAATGTTTTATTTACTCCCTCAGTTCATGTAGTCCTCACTTCTCCCTAAATCTGTTGTTTTTAGTTCCGTACAGGTTGAAATATAGGGTTGTATGTTTTAATTTTTTTGTTTCTTTGTTCAGGAAATTTGATTGAGGTTAGGAGCTCTAGAATATTCGCGTAGGCCAAAAAGATGGGCAATTTATTAATCCGACCTCAGTTGTAATTACAGCAAAATAAAAGCAAATCAAAATAGTTTGCAAAAGGAAATTTTCTTCAAAAATGTCAATGTTCTTATTTTTCAACCGACTTTGCTGCTCAAATTTTGTCCAGAAAGTGTTCCAAGAAATGCAAGTAGACGATCTAGTGGGAAATGTGCATATTTCCAGTCAATTTTAGGTTTATGCATTTTCAGTCCATGCAGCGATCTATTAGCTTGTAGGTATGTGATGACTACTGTCGCTTTTGTTTTTCCCTTCTCGACATTGGTTAATTTGATAAGTGCAGCAATTTGGTGGAACTTTTGGGAGATGCTATTGCTGGAATCCATTCCATGACTGATGAACACTTTGGCATTAGTGTAATTCAGTATATGGCTGCAGGTTCTATCCCAATTGGTGTGCATCTAAAGTTGTTTTTTTTATTCATATTTGTGATTGGAAAAATTATATTTTACCCTCTTGGGTTCGTGTTCATTGTTAATGCTTCTTTTTTTTCCTCACTTTTCTTTTCATTAGTTAGTTATAAATGTATAAATGTATTGTTTGTTAATTCTCCCCTTACCATAAACTAATAGTAGAGTTGATTTTTCATTAATTTCTAACATGTTATTGGAATTGAAGGTTATATGTTCAAGGTACAATCATCTTAATTGTTTAATTTTAAGTATTTGACTTATATGTTACATATAGCTTATATTTATAGAAAAATAATGAAAGAGTAATAAATGTATAACCCTTATCTTACTAAATTAAGTTTTAAAGAGAGTTTTTCCAAAGCTTTTAACAACTAGCTTTACATTTATTTGTAGTAACTTAAGATGAGTGAAAAAAAAATTACCAAATGATTTTTTTAAAATGAATTATAAGATAGAAAATTAATTTCAAATACAAGAACTCATTACAACTTTTGTTAATGATGTTTGTTTGGAGATAATTTAGTGTTAGAGATTTTAGTGATTTTTAGTAAAAAGTAGAAAATATTGATAAATGAATAGATCATATGTTCTCTCCGTTAAATAGGTATATATAGCAACTAGACATATGTATGAGTTACATAGGTGTGAACTCTCATATAAACAATCTGAATACATATTAAAATACATATAATACAATCTATATTAATTAGGTCGTCATATATGTTTATGTAAATAGATCATTGTATACAGATTGCTTTAGGTAAGGTCATTTCATGGTATAAAGTTCCAAACTTATCAAGTCTCAACCTTTATTAGGTTTTGATTTTCATCATATCGTTATATAGTAGCGAGTTACCATAAATCGTTAAGTCGTGTATTTGTTACATGTATAATACTAAACAATATTAAATAATATTTGATTAAATAGATCTTGTAACTATTAACTATTAATGCATAATATTTTGAAGTGGTTAATGGTAACTAAAAATAGGCAAGATTTTTAGAAAAGTAAAAAAAATCACTTTCTAAAAATTGAATTTCCCACCTCAAAGATACATTGTCATCTTTTCAAACAAAAGCATAAATTATATACTTCTGTTTTCTTAAAATTAAAAGACTATATATTTTAATTTTTTTAATTTTTATAAAAATCTACTTGTCATAAGTTTGTCATAAATCTTAAATGATATGGAATAATATTAATAATAAATATAATTTTTTTCACGTAACTGTAACTAATAAAAAATTAACACGTCAGTTATAATTTTGATATATTTGTGATATATATAATTGTTATTAGTTTTTGCTACTTTAGTTCTGTTCATTTGCAGTCCCAAAGGATGTCATTTGTTTGTGGTTACAATGTACAAAAGGTTGATTCATGTACCGAATCACTAGAGTGGAATGTGATAAGATATTAGACCATTAATCAGATACTTGTGGTTTCAAGCAGTTTGAAAATAAGAAAGTAGATTACTTTAGTGATATCGTGCATATCCATGAAACAGTCAGATCCAATTTATTGTTGATTTATGGATGTTAGTTTAGCACATTTTGATCGTGGCTTTAACTAATTTTCTGCCAACAATTCGTTTTTTTTTTGTTGGTTATCAAAAATAAGTCCCACTATTAAATGTGTGATTAATCTGAACATATGTTGAGTCACTCTCAAATGTTCAAAGTCATTTTTCTGTGATTTTTGCAATTTGAGCGACGTCAGGGCCCTATATACTATGATCAGATTGGCAAATCTAATTGAAGCACGCCCTGTTTTTTTTTTTTTTGTATGACTTCTTAGTTGTGCATTTAAGTAACAACTCCACAACTGGACAAACTAAGCCGCTATTTTGAAAGATCGAAAAGAATCTCTAAGTTAATTTTTTTTTATTTTATGAAACGGTACTTGTGTGATTCGAACATTAAAACAGAAAAAAGGAAAAGGGAAGATTGGAGTTTTCTGATAGCACTAAGGCACTAACTAAACCACTATGTATTGAGTCTGAGATTGAGCTTCTTTATAAGATGAAAGATGATAACTGAGAACTTACAAGGAAATTGGAAAAAAAATATAATAATAAATAAATAAATAGAGGAGAGGGATGGTTAAGTAGTAATTTGTCCTGAGATAAGGTTCAGACACAGATCTAACAAAAGATATTTTGCATCAAATGCAATAAACAGTTTGAAAATAGTCTGCTTGTGTGCGACTTATGATGCCTAGCTAGCTATTGAATATTTGACTTGATAGTTGTGGGTGTATCAATGCATGAAAAGGAAATCCCATTAATAAACTTGGCGAACTCGACAAACACGATCATGTATTTTTTTTTATTTTTTTTTATAGTTACCTTCCTGGGCAACTAGCTGTCGGTCGAATGTCATAACGTACCGATGATTGACACCAGATCATTTATCAAGAAACTTGTGCTTCTTCTTCCAAATCTCATCAAACGACATTGCAACTGTTTAAGTTTTTTGTCCATTTCTCAAAATCATTATTACCCGCTAATTGACTCAGTACAAAACATATTTATGTGATTGTTATTGAGTCGTCACAATCCTTGTATATTTATTAGCTCTATCGTATTAAATTCACATTGAAATGACGGGAAGATAAAGCCAATTAAGTCTAGCACAAATTTATCATTTCAAACATAAATTAAAATATATGTTACTGCTCTTGTAGATATTAAACCAATCACCATCAGCCTATCAGATACGAAGATCAGACATGAATAATGCAAACAAACAGTAGTAGAAGTACTCTTGATGTGATATAAATAGCATATATTAATTGTTTGGAGTGATTATTTCCACCTTTTTCTTTTTTAACTTTGATTACAATGGAGAATCTTTATTGTTCTGGTTGGCCTGAAGGGGCAAATTCTCAAGTAGTAACAACCAATGAGCCTTCTTTTGTAGTTCCATGGCACTTAACAGCTCCTCAAGTCACAACTACTTCCGCAGCTAATTTCCAATTCTATAGTAATAATGAGTTTCCTTCTTTGTCAATACCATTTGAAGATAAAGCAACTTCTGCTTCCAAGAGCCATAGCCTAGCAGAAAAACGACGCAGAGATAGGATTAATGCACAGCTTTCAATTCTCAGAAAACTCATTCCCAAGTCTGACAAAGTAAGCTTTATTTGTTTCTTTTTGCCAAAATAAAAAATGATTTTAGTACAAATTAAGTAAGGATATTATTTGAGCACAGTGTGTTTTCTAAGTTCTAAAGACATTTTTAAAATATGTTGGTTCTGTTTATTACGGTTTCTCAAATACTTTTACATAGATCATTACCATTTTTAAAGATGTTTACAGTTTCTATGAGTTTCTATAAGAAGTGATTTCAAAAATTTAAGAAGTACATTTTGTGTTTATAAGAGAAGTACTACTTATTTTTTAATACATGTTCTAATCTTAAAATAATTATCAAATACCACTCAAAATCACTTTTATCATTTTTTATCGCAAACTTTAAAACTACTTTTAACCAAATCACTTCATTTTAAACCATTGCTCGTCAAAACCAGTACATCCAACCGGACCCTTTTAGTTTGATCGAGAAGCACTTTTAGAGACCCCGATAGACATTAAGTTATTTTTCTTTCTTTAATTAATTCCACAGATGGACAAAGCAGCTTTATTAGGTAGGGCGATTGATGAAGTTAAGGAACTTAATCAAAAAGCAGAGGAAGTTAGGAAAGCCTCATTAATGGTTCCAACTGAAATCGATGAATTAACAATTGAAAGTGATATTTCTCTATCTCACCATGATACCAATAACCTTGTGAAAACAAGCAAAAGCAGAGAAAACGCTTATATAAGGGCATCTATTTGCTGCGAAGATTGTCCAGAACTGTTCTCAGAATTGGTTAAAGTACTCCAAGGTTTAAGATTGACCACGGTTAGAGCTGATGTTGCTAGTGTTGGTGGAAGAACTAAGTGTGTTTTACTCCTTTGCCCTAAGGATAGTAAAAAGGTTGTTTGCTTAAACACTTTAAAAGACTCTCTTAAATCACTTTTGGGCAGAATTGCTTCCTCATCTATGGATTCTAATTATCGAATTAGAAGCAAGAGGGAGAGGTTTTTCTTGCCTTGTAAATAAATTTTTTTTTTTTTTTTGCTTTTACTTGCTTAGTTAATAATTATTTAGTGTTGTTAATTCCCTGCAAATAAAGCGTAGCTCATTTTTGCAGAAATACTGTATGTTCTAAGTAAGTAAATTGGATCAAATTTTAACTTATTTGTTATAAACTAATGGCTTAATTAAAGGGGCTATGATTGTATATCCTAAAGTACAACAAAAACGAAAGCTGAAGTGAAAAGTCAAAATAAATAAATAATAATAATGTCACAAGAAATTTTATGTGATCTATGCAATTGAAATTACACCATATATCTTAATAATAATATTAAAATCTCAAAAATAAAGCTTAAATTTAAATTCTCGTTACATGAAAAAATCTTTCCTACACATACTCAAAATAAAAATACCTTGTTTTAAATGCTCCAAACATAACTCGCATTTTATCCGATATATATAATCCTATATATATAACAAATAAGAGAAACCTTTTGACTTTACTTTTCATAGAACCCATGAGAAACAAAGAGACAGATAAATTGATTTAATTAATCAATACGCATTCAAAAGACCTTTTCACTTCATACGACAATCCAAGAAAATCAAATACACACATTGATATAATCAATATGCTTTCAAAGCAAAACTTGCGCTTATCTATTTTGATGTCTAATTAACATGAATTAGATTATCAATAGTAATAGTAACTATATTAATCTGGTTTTCTCTCATCCTTGTTCAGGCGAGATAACTGTGGATTAGGAGTTGTTGGTTAGTATCATACGGTATTTTACATATTTGTGGGGAAAACGGTAACAGTAAGCGTTATGGTGAGACTCTCACCCATTTTGTCTCTCCCACCTAACTTATCAACTCAACTGAACCATCAACAACACCGCAATTCACGTATTAATCCACATGTTAATTAGAATGCCCATTGTATAGACTTTGTAAATATATATTTTATCTTAACCCAAAAAAAGTATATTTTTATGAGAGATTTTATATACGTAAGGTTTTTTAATTTAGAGGGTATTATTTTCATTTTAAGCTCTCAAAATGTTTTTTTTTCTCGATTTAGGATTCATTTGAAGTTCTTAACTTATTATTAACTGTTTTATTTTTTTTATTTATACACAATTTGTTTCTTATATGCATGTATAGTAATACTCTATACTTATATATACAAAAAAAAAACTGAATAAAACAAGATAACAATGATTAATAACTTGCTATGGGTATTAAATTGAGAAAAACAATTTTATTTTAAAGTCTTAAAATGAAAATAGCTAGACTACTACGTATATAGAATCCGTTACTTCATCCAATTCCACTATTTCTAATAAATTTATATTTCACTCTAATTTTTTAAATTATTTTCTTTAATTTCTCAAAATTATATATATATATATATATATCAGGGGAGATAATTTATGTCGTAACTCGATTAATTAAATTGAACTTGAATAGTAAAATTTGAATCAAACACAAATTGAATTAAATTATGATCAAATTCGTACTAGCTTAAATAACCCAAAAAAATAAAGCTGTATTTGAGCCAACTTGTTAACATAGAATATTTTTAAAAAAAAAATTATAACATGTAAATATTACAACTTACATACTAAATTAAAAGTTTAACATTGTAAACACACATTTCTTTTTAATTTTTTGTCAATTTAATCTCACTCCCTCAACTCTCTACTTCTCTAACTACCATAATTTCACCATCAATCCTACTTCTAGTACCGTTTCATTCTTTTCTAGTAACAACTCTATGTCCATTAAAATAGTCTAAAATATTCTCCATTCCACCTTAAAAAGATGATTTTTCTTTGTATGATTTACTTGAATACATTAAGAGAACTTTATATATATGTGATCATTTTTCAAAAAAATCTTTATTTAATTTTACTCATATATTTCTTTCTTTAGTGGTTGGGAGAAATTGTATTGAGATTTGAACTTTTTTATTCAAATTATGAGTTTCCTACTCTTTATTTTTGCATGAAAGGGGTTTAATGGTGTTTACCTTTGCCAAATTTATTTAGAAATAAGCTTTAAGAATTAATTTTTTTTAACTTATGTTTATTAGTATTTTTATTTTGTAATTAATTAATCATTGTAACATAATAGGGGTGTGTGAGAGAAGTTGTAATATCTACATAAATTTTGTTATGTGTATAAGTTATTCATTTAATGTTAATTTATTATTTATTTAAAAATTAGTTGTAATATTATTTTTCTTATTTTGATGTTTTATGTAATGTTATTTGAATAAATGAGTTTTAATTATTAAATACATAATTTAATTTAAAAAAAATTAATTAACTTTAAAAAAATATGCAATTAATAATTCATGTTAATTTTATTTAGTTTGCATGAACCAACTCAACTTATTTGTAGTTGTTTGGGTTGGTAAATTTGAATTAAGTTAGAATTTTAATCATTTAAATTGTGTTACTTCAAATTGACTTTAAATTAACTTATTTCTTACGAAGCAAACACCCGCACGTATATAGTTTCTAAAGTTTTTCCCACTAGATTACATCACATCAGATCTATGTAATATTAATCCGAGCAGATAAGAAAAATAAATTTAATTTATTGAAAAACTTGAGAAAAAAGAAAACGCTTTATGAGAAGCATTTAGTTAGGAAATGGGCTTTATTGTGAAATCAGTTAGAAAAAGTTGGTATAACCTCCCCTCACTTCAATAAATGATAAAACCACTCTTAAGTCTCACCTTTTCTCCCTGAACCGTCATGCATGCACACCATCACAACTAATAATAATAATAAGACAAATTTACAGACACGCTCTGTTAAAGATTGAAAGATCTTATCACACCCGTTTGTTATACTAAAATAGCGGTTTTTCAGTTCATGCCAAATCATCCTCTTCCCATAAAAGATAAAACGGTTAATTAAAACCTCCCAAAATTCAAACATCCATTAAATTTAATAACAAAATTTATCAAACCAAACACAGACTCTCTCAAGCTCTTCTACTTCTCTTCTCTAACCTTTAATTTCAATCCAATTTTTTACACCTTTTTTTTGGCCGGACTTTTCTATTTATTCTATTCTATTATGGCTTCTGACAATAACGTTGATGATGAAAGAGTTCAGGGATCGTGGAGCCCACAAGAAGACGCCACTCTGATCAAGCTCGTAGAACAATACGGTCCAAGAAACTGGTCTTTGATAAGCACCGGAATTCCTGGTCGCTCCGGCAAGTCATGTCGTCTCCGTTGGTGCAACCAGCTGAGTCCGATGGTGAAACACAAACCTTATACTCCCTCTGAAGACGCTATTATTATCAGGGAGCATGCAATTCACGGAAACAAGTGGGCCACCATTGCCAGATTCTTACCTGGCCGTACAGACAATGCCATCAAAAACCATTGGAATTCTACGCTCCGTCGTCGCAGGATGAATGACATGTCGTTCACCTCCTCTGATTCCAACTCAAAGTTAATGAAGCGTCCCTCAAGAGACGAGGTTTATCCGGCTTCGTCAGAGTCTCAATCGAAACGGCGGATATTGGTTGCGTCGCCAGAATGTCAGAGTTCCGTTGGACAAGCGGAGGTTGAAGGGATCGAGACGTTTCTGACGCTTTCACCTCCAGGAGATAACGTGATATCGGTGCCGATTGATGAGAAAGTTGGAAACGGTGTCGATCTGAAGAGGGAGATTGATAGTCATAAGACAGTGGATGGTCAGGTCAAGTGTACGGTGAAGATGGATGAGACTTGTTTGCTTTCGATCATGCAGCAAATGATCTCCGAGGAAGTCAGGAATTATATTGATAACTTACGGGCAAAGAAGGGGCTTGGACTTGGGTTTCAATCTACGGCCCAAAACGGTTTGTAGAATTAGATTTTAATTCATTTTTATCAAATCTAAAAAGCATATTTCAAAGAAAAATTACATATTTCACAAGTTATATAACTTCATTAAATAATAAATTGTTATATATTTAGTGGTAGAGTTAGGAAAAAAATTTGACTGGGCTGAATTGTTGGCTACATTAACTGGTTTGAAATATTTAATGAAATTTAACACAGATATTGAAATCTTCTAAAATGTATCAATTATAACCATAAATTACAAAAAAAAAAAAAAATGTTATTTGTTTGTAACTTAAAAAACATATATTTTTATTAGATATTAAAAGTGAAAAAAATTCAATAATTGAATTATATATGAATAGAAGGGTGTAAGTTATCATGCATTTAAGCATTTGAACATATGATGACTATTTCCAATAAAAAAAAGTGTCATCATTTTATAGGTTTTCTTTTCTTTTTGTTTCACTTGTTTTGATAGTTAATTTAGTACAAAAATTAATAAACGTGACAAATAAGAAGTATTGTTAGCATTAAGTATCAAGTTAAGGAGAAAATATCCACAGGACATAAATTTACACGTACGTTGATTATAGAATAAGTTGTAAAATAAATTATCATTTTTAAAGTTATTTTGACATATATCATTCCATAATTAATTTGAGAAAAAAATATCGTGCAAATTTATCTGTGATTAATATTTTTAGAGAGTAAAAATGTATGGTTAATATACATCATTGATGTGTAAGATTATAATTGATCAAAATATATAATTAATATGTATAGATATTAAATACAATATGAGTTTTAACTATATATATCTAATAATTATTTATTATATAAATGGCATAACTATTATTGTATTTAATAATATTATATATATTTGATGTGTAGTTATATATAAAAAACTGAAATTTATATTTATATGTTTTTATAATAATAATACTTATATTAATTTTCTTTAAAATTTGTTACATTAATTTATATTAGATGATATTTTAATTTTTTTAATAAAGACTAAACAATATATTTGATCAAACTTGGTTTGGTTTAGCACAAATCTAACTCAAATTTTAATTATATAATTGTATATATTAATTATGATTATAATATATAAAAATATTGTATTTTAAAAGTATTTTCATACTTATTCATTCATTCAACTGTTTTGTTTTTTGTTTTTGTTTTTTTATACGCATTTCATTGGAGGATTGAGGACACGTAACTGAATAGTCATGGTCCACCAAACTTTGGGACACGTGACTACTTAACTTTTTGTTTGGACACGACTGCCCAATTTTCCGTGTAGGGAAACTGTAATATAATTATAATTTATTTAATGGATAATTATTAATTAAAATAATAAAATTTATTTTTATTTTATGTATATATTAATTTAATTGTAACAACCAAAAATACAAGGATTTATGTAAATAGAATTATTGATATTCAAACTATTGATGATGCTCTATTTAAATTAATTAACTAAATATTATCAATGTGTTTGTAGTTAAATAATAATTAGTTTATTTAAATACATAAATAATTAAAATATATGAATAATTTTTTTATTTTAAAATTAAAATATAATAAATGGTTATTAGAATCTTCTTTAGGGCGATAAAATGGGGTGATAAGAACATAATATGTATGATAAATTTTGAAAACTTTCATCCAAGTTTCTTCATAACGAAGTTCGGTCACAACAATATCTAAGGATAGAAAAAGATTCTAATGGAGAAAAGAAGCTCGAATAGGTTCAAATCGATCATGGGAAACCATGAGAAAAATAACAAGATGTTGATGATTACGGTAAGTTGTAAACATCTCAGCATCAATCTTGTTTGTCCAAGTTGGTTCAAAGAGACCGAGTTGATCCCAAATAGTATGCATTTCAGAGATAAATTGGTTAATGCTTTGATCAGACCTTTGGCATTTGGTATGGAGAGTTGGTAGAAGTTGATATTGGTTGGTCAAATCTGTTGTAGTGAAGCGAGCCTCAAGAAATTCCCAAACTTCTTTGACAGTGTCAAAACACCCAAATTCACCATGGATGGATGGTAAGGTGGTATTACGAAATCATGTAATAATTTGATGATGTTTACTCTTCCAGTCTTCAAAACAGTCAGTAAATTAGGAGTTATTTTCAGTGGTTTCTTGGATGGAAATAGAGATATCACCAGTTATGAAACGTCATAGCTTGAGTCATTTCAAGAAACTTTTCATTGCTTGTGCCTAGTCTACGTAGTTAGTATCATCAAGGGTGATAGAGATTGGTTTTGAGATATCATTTCGATCTATTTTAACCAACTAATGGAGGAAATATAAAACAAATATATAGAAACAGTATAAAAGAGATATCCTTAAAAATGAAAAGAGAAGTTGAAAACAAGCCTGGAACTGGGTTGAGGTGAGTTGGGTTGGAGTGAGCTGAGTTGAGGTGAGCCAGGTTGGGATGAACCGGGTTGAGAGTGAACCGAGTTGGGGTGAGCCGGGTTGGTTGTGATGAAGAGAACCAAGATTTGATAGAAATTTTAGAGGTATATGAGAGACTCTAATACCATGTGAAAGTATAGAGAGATAAGAAAAAAGAATGTGATTTAATGTTGTATTGGTGTGATTTAGAATGTACATAGAGAACCCTATTTATAGGGTTGTAATAAGTGTAGTACAAGTCTAGTACAAGTGAAATAGTAAGTCTAGTACAAGTGAAATAGTAAGTCTAGTACAAGTGAAATAGTAAGTCTAGTACAAGTGAAATAGTAGAAGTGTAGTACAAGTGAAATAGTAGAAGTGTAGTACAAGTGAAATAGTATAAGTGTAGTACAAGTGAAATATTAGAAGTGTAGTACAAGTGAAATATAAGTAAATTACAATATCAAATATAACTTAACAAATTTGAATGGTAAATGTATTATTTTTTCGGGCATATATATGCTTGATGGTATGAGATTTTATTTATAGAGATATTAATAATGTAATAAATTATCATTATTTATTTTAAAAAAAATTATATATACATGTAAGATGATCATTTAACGTCTTATAAGAATTCTTATAAGACATTTCATTAAATAGAACAATTATTGATCGTTTTATAGAGATTTTTATAGGACAATTAGTAGTAATTTTATATAAATTTCTTATAAGACTATCTTGTCTTATATGTTAAATTCTTTTAAGATACTATAAGACAAATAGGACAATTGTTGTAGTAATAACACTAAGACTTAACCGAATGAACTTAACTTAGACTATTTTTCAATTAAAATTGGTAAACTAAAACTCAAAGAATCTGAACTCTCATCTTTATCATTTATGTTGATTATTTTTAGAAAAAAATAATATCAATATTTGATATAATGAGTCTAAATGTAGATTTAAATTAATAATAAAACACGAATTTAACAAACAAATATAACACAAGTCATCTTAAATAAGTATTTAGAAGAAATGAAAAACTAATCTCTCAAGAAATCTAAGAAAAAAATACTCTTTCAACCAAGTGGTCATTTCATTACGGTTTTTTCATTTCCAACTATGTGTTGGTTGCTATAAACGCGAGCCCTACTCACACTTCTTTGTTTGCTTTCCACATATTTTCTATCTTATCTCCACAATTTCTTGTTGATTTTGTCCATCTCTCTTTTTGTTGTTATTGAGTAACCCTAAGTGAAGAAAAAGATCTAAATTCGTGTTGATAAGTTTGATCTTGTAATTGATGTGGGGAATCTAATTGAACAAGAGAAAAGCTCTTCTAGAGACTATTGTTGCTCAAATAGTCTCTAAAAAGTTCGTTAATATTGAAGCTCTTTTTTAGGTTTATTGAAAAAATTGGACAAAGGTAGGTGGATTGGATCTCAACGAGGTGAATAGAAAGACTTTCGTGTTCTATTTTGAAGATGCTAATGAGTTAGAGATGGTGCTCTCCCTGAAACTTTGACAACAATTTCATAGTCATTTATAAACTTGATTCAGGTGTGTTTCTGTCTGACCTTTTATATGATTATACTTCGATTTGGATCCAAGTCTACAATTTACCCACGAATTAGAGGATGAAGGCAATTGTGAGAAGAATAGTAGGTTTTGTTGGTCCTGTAATAGAGGTAGACAAGTTTTTCTTTTTTAATGGACCTTCACTACTACAAAAAGTACATATGACCTCATTTTTTAATCGTGATTATATGTCTATAGCCACGGTTATAAGAAACGAGGCCTAAGTGAGAGAAACCATAAGTAACAACCTATGACCTTGATTTTTCTAATAACGGAGGCCATATGGTATACATAAATTAAAAATATACAATTATTAATTAAAATATTAAAAATTAAATCAATATAAATTACAATAAATTTATTAAAAACAATATTAAAAATCATATTATAGTAAAATTAAAAATATAATTACATTCGAGAGTTTATTATACACTAAAAATTAATAAACACAATTTACAATAGAAATAACTTGAGTATAATATTTATTTTTATCTATTTTGACACTCAAAACAATGTGCTTGGTGCCTGCTACCTGGTGTGCCGATGCTTGGTCTGCATGTTGCATGGGCTGGTGTGCTTGCTTCATAGGTGTGCCTGGTGCACCTACTACGCCTAGTGCCCGGTGTGCTTGTTGCGCTGGTAACAACAGATAAAATAAGAATGAATTATAAACACAATGTACTATAGAAATAACAATAGATAAAATAAGAATGAACCGTAAAAACTGTTTACAATATACTCAAAACACAGTCTTACATAGCATAGCATAGCAAGCAAGTAATAAGAATGAAAGAAATAGACAATCTGAAGACACTTACTAACAAGAAAGAATGAACTTAGTACTTATAAATTAAAGACACCTAATGAAAGTTAACTTGTCCCTCATATCATAAACATATGCCTCAATAGCATTTTTCATGTCTTTTGTTTCTTCTTTCACACGGACTTGAAGATCGATTGATCATATATATAGACGAGCCAAAGACTAAATAAAGATGAAAATATATTTTGAAGCCTATCACACAGAGGATTGATATATCAATGTATCACCAGAAACTTAGTTAACATTGATATAACTAGGGGTGTGCAAAAAATCCGATCAATCTGATCCGATCCGTTGATTTTTCATTCGATTTGATCCAATCCGATTGTCGGATCGGATGGATTTTTTTTCCATCCGTTAAGTGCGGATCGGATGACAGATTTCACTACGATTCATCCATCCGATCCGATCCGACCGAAATTAATTATATATATATTTATTAAATTATATATATATATATATATATATTTAATATATATTTATTTGATTTTTTAATGTTTTTTTAAGTTAAATAATTTTATGTTATGATTTATGTGAAAATTTAAATTTTTTATTTAAAAATACAAAAAATAGAGTTAATTAAGTTTATTAGTCGGATTGATCGGATGCCATCCGAATAGTTTATGGATCAGATTGAGCGGATGTGAGAGGTGATCAGATCGATTGCGGATTACGATGTTTCAATCCGAACGGATGGTCGGATCGGATCGGATCAGATCATATGAGTGTAAAATCAGCGGTTTCGATCCGATAAACAGCCCTAGATATAACTAAAATATAAATTCAATACCTAAATTCCAAGATGAAGCAAATATGGAATGAGGACTAACCTTTACATACCTGTATAAATCAGTGCAAAGATGGTGATATAAGCAAGAAAGATTGTCCCAACATTTATAAGCAATAAAAAGAGGACAAATGTGACAACACACTTGTATCTACAAAGTACAAATTGAGCCAAATAGGACATAATATCATATATTTTGAACAAGTAGATAGATAAGTGACAAAAATAAAGCGTGAAATGAGCTTCTAGGTTGAATCTGGTTTACCTCATAAGCTTTCAATGATTGATCAACAACTTCTTTACAAATCACAATATAAATCTTTAATTGCAATAAGAGAAAACCCAGATTCTACAACTCAAAGAAAAAAATGTTCTAAGTGCATAAGAGATAGAACTTGGACACGAAATCCACAAAGAACATACCTTGGAGACGAGAGGATGAGAAAAAAGTGAGTATGGTGATCGAATAGAGGGAAATGACTGACTCACAAAGCTGACAATATGATCATTTATTCCTTTTGTCACCTTCAACAAAAAATCAAAGAAAAATAAAATAATCAAAGATGACTTTGAATCTTGAGAGAACCTAACAAATATAGAAGGTGACTGTCGTTCAATCGAAACGATGATGTCTACTTACAATTTTTGGTTACCGTCAGCTGCCAACTTCACTTATCAATCTCAATCTTACTTGTATATTGATTTGTAAAGGAAAAATTAAAATCAAATTGACAAAAGAAATACCTTTATCCCAATCAAGAGTAAGCCAAGATAGATCCTACAACAGAACTTCCTCAGATTCGTGGATAGATAGACGATTATCAATGTAGAACTCCACGACCTTAATGGCGGCATCGCAAGCGAGGATGAAAGTGGCGAGGATGAGCTAGAGTTTGAAATCGACTTGGGAGAAGATGAATACGTACGCGAGAGAAAAGTCTAGATACCTATGAAATTAAAAAGGAAAAAGAGAAATCTGTATGTGTTGGTGCATGAGGGGAAAGTTAAAAGAGATACGTGTAGGTGCGTAGGGGTAAAATAAAAAGGGAAAAATTCAAAATGAGAAAAAAAAAGAGGAATAAAAAAAATTTGATATAAGAATTTGGTGTGTGCATGGTGTACAAGAGATAAAATATATTAAATTAAATTAATAAAGAAAAGAAAAAATTGTAAAATAATTTTTATATATTTTAAAATAAATAAGAAACACAATATATTATTTGATTTCAATTTTAAAAATGTAGAAAATTAACTCTGTTATTTTAATTATTATCACAGTAACTTAATAATTGTGATTATATACGTTTTTTATATTTAAATATTTTTTGTAATTTAAGGAAAAGAAATAGGAAAAAAGAAAAAAATGATAAAAAAATTTAACTTTTAATGTAAATGAGAGAGAGAAAATTGATTGGATATGCTTATGGTCTCAGTTTTTTAAAAATCGAAACCATATGGTATGTCTATAGCCTTAGTTATTTAAAAACTGAGGTCATAGGATATATCTATCGTTTCAGTTTTTTAAAAATAGGGGCAATAAAGTTTTAGTCTCGATTTTAAAAAAATCGAGGTTAAATTTTCGAGAACATATGTATGTTTTGTAGTAATGTTTTAAGAATAGTTAAGGTGCACGTTAGGTTTGACATTTCTAAGCCTCTTGTTCCTGGAGAATGGATTCCTTACAGAGTTGAGTACGTGTGGGTTGTGTCTAAGCATGCAAGACTACTAAATTCTTTTATTATTGTGGGAAAATACTCACTAGAGTAGGTTCTGTGGGGTTGCTGATGGTTTTTGCATTTCCTTTAGAGGTAAAAATGCACACTATGGGGAATGATTTAGATTAGATATGAACATGAAGGTTCTAAACCAAGTGAAGGATGGTGGATTGAGAAGAAGAGTGCTAAAAGTTTTGTATTTGGTTCTAGTATAACTGTGAAAAGAAAAAAGATATAAATTCGATAGTATTTACTCGAGAAAAATTTAGCCCAACATTAGGGCAACTCTATATGTTTGAAAGGGCACCACCGATTAAGAGAAATTAAAAAAAAAAAAACAATTAGGGCAACTCTAATGCATAACGATTATCATACGTTATATACAATAATAATAATATAACATGCTAAGAAAACTACACCAAGTTAATTTTTAAAGCTCATAATATTAAGGTACAGAATCTGACGGTGTTAAAGCACATTCAGAAAGATAGCAATTGTCTAACTGAGACTAATCACTCAAAATTAAACAGAAATATTTAAAATAAAAATAAAAATAAAAACTAAAAAATCTAAAAGATAAGGAGGTCAACTTTATATAATTAACTACTTGGATCTCTGTCTCATCTTTCGGCGCTTCCTTTTCAACCTCCTCATGCGCTTCTTCTTCCACTACAACACCAGAAATTATCATTACGATTTTGAGAACGATGAAATGAAAAACGTCCGATCATAATATGACAAACATATATCAACGAAGAATTGGAAATTACCTTAGCTCTCATTGTGTTACTGTGTCGAAGATCGTTTGCAAAACTCTATCTAGTCCGACAGATACAGCAGAGGCGATAACAAGTTAACGACAACCTGATCAGAAACGTCGAAATTAAAGGGGCTTGATTATATTTATAGGTAAATTCAAAGAAAAAGAAGACGGAGAAAAAAAAAACCTAACCCTGATTCTGGGCTCGGCCACTGTTTTGAAGTTGGGCTGCAAAAGATGGGCTAATTCTTGTAACTTTCAATACAAATATGTTTTAAGTCAGCATTCAACTTATAGTCTCAAAATTATGGAATACTACTTTACTATACTAGTAGGTGATAAGAGTTTTAAGGATCCTTTTGAATGTATGTTTTTATAAAAATGTTTTTAATATAATTGATTTTAAATAAAGTAATTCAGTGTTTGTCATAAGATTACTATAAATGGATTATAGTTGCAATTTTTTAAATTAATTTTGAACATTAACATGTTTTTTAAATTATTTCTCTTTTAAATAATGATTTTTTTATTTTTAAAAAAATACAAATAATACTTCTAAATCACTTTCTATAAAAAAAAAAAGCTATTAGAAACAAAAACAAAATTTATTTGCTGTACATTTGCACTATATTTCGGGCTTAAATGTATGGGAATCTTAACGTATGACACAAGAAAAAACCGCCTAAAAACATGCTATGCCATCAACTTAATTAAATTTGGCAAAATGATTTTTCTTGTTTTAGTTGATTTAATTCACTGGTCATTATTTTCATAATATGATAGCTATGATAACAATATTCTTATATTTGACTTCTCATATACAAATTATATATTGAATGAATAGTTATGAGAATTAGTGGTTGAACTATATGTTTACGATCCTAAATTTTACAGAATACACTTATAATATTAATAAAAAAAGTAGATATTATATTAATTAAAAATATAATAGAACAACGACAATACTACTAGTTTTTTTTAATTTTACGTTATAAATTTAAATAATCATATTAAGTATTATTTTATGTGAAAAATATAAAGAATGGCTAGGGATGAAACAAAGAATACATAATCTGTAGCATGAATTTTTTTTTCTATAAAATGGATGTTTATCATAAGTTAGAGATATAAGTTGGAATGTGAAATAGGATCATTTTCTAAATTACCTTTGAGGTTTGTTATATCTTCAATTATGTTTTTTGGGTTTATTAAATGTCACAAATGTCCTTATGTGTTAATGGTGTTAATTTTTCATTAATTACTATTTGCATTACTATTCTAGGCTATGATACAAAACAATTTTAATTGAGAGTTAATATTGACCTGGTTAATGATCTTTGTTTATTTATCGAAAGTAATAATTTATCTAAAAATATGATTATTTTACTGTATAGATTAGGAATGGGCAAAAAAACCGCGGGTTCGGTTATCCGCGGTTAACCGAACCGGCGGTTCGGATTTTAACCGAGTAATTTCGGGGACGGGTTCGGTTTCGGGTAAAAACCGAACATAAAGGAGCGGGTACGGTTCGGTTACGTTTATACTCAAAACCGTACCCGCCCGTACCCAAAATTAATTAAAATTTATTTATTTAAATAAATTATATATTAATTAAAATTTATTTATTTAAATAAATTATATATTAATTAAAATTTATTTATTTTAAACCTAATATATAAACCTATTTACGCCCAAACCCTAATTCTCCAGTCTCCACTCGGCGCCTCTCATTTTTTCTTAATCTCCATAGTCCAGAGGCTTAGAGACTCTCAGAGTCAGAGAGCAATCCGGCCATCCCTAATTTTTCTTCCATCCCTAATTGCTTGATATTTTTTCTTATACTACAGGGGTTATTCACTTATGGAAAAATTCCAACGCTGTATTCTTTGATGTGGATAGCACAGTGTGCCAGGATGAGGGCATTGATGAACTTGCAGAATTTTGTGGAGCTGGAAAGGCTGTTGCAGAATGGACGGCAAGGTCAGATTTTTTGAAATACTTTGATTTTTTGGTGTTGATTTTCTACCTGTCATAGCTGATCTTGGATTTGGTATATTAAAGGGCAATGAGTGGTACAATGCCTTTTGAGGATGCCTTGGCTGCCAGACTAGCCTTGTTTAGTCCTTCGTTGTCCCAAGTCCAGGAATTTCTTGAGAATAGGCCTCCGAGGTATGAAGATTTGTTTTTAAATAATGTTGCTCAATATTTGCTTATTGTTTACTTAATAAGGAGAAGTTGTTTTTTTTAATTATTACCAACAGATGCGAACCTTCTTGGGTTATGAATTATAGTTGAGCCACCCTATTGCAAAGGAGAAACGTAATGAAGCCATTATTTTTGGCTAGACATTAGAAAGGCATATTATTTTGTACTTGATACTACATGTTTATACCAATCAATTCTTTGATTTAAATTCCTATAATACCTTATCTGTTCTAATTAAACCAATGCTATGAATTTTGGGAGTTACATTCATCTGCCAAAAGTGGTAAAAAGAAATGAATGGGTCAGTCATTGCTGTTATAAGGAATTCAATCCATTTTACCATGTTCCTGTTTTCTGGCATTATATATAGTCATTTGCTGTATTTTTGTTTCCGCTATTTACCTTTCTTTGCCCCTTTTCTTGCATACCTATTACAGCAAGCATTTTATAGTCATAATATGAGTGTGTTCTCACTTTTCTTGTAGGCTTTCTCCTGAAATATGGTTAACTTATATCTGATTGCAGAAATAATTATTGATATTTCTGTATTATGGTGGAAAGCTTTGCAGAACCTTGAGAAAGTATGTTTTTTTCATTTCAGTATTGTTTCTGAAACCTGAATATATGTTTGGAGATGCTGAAATATGGTTAACTTATATCTGATTGCAGAAATAATTATTGATATTTCTGTATTATGGTGGAATGCTTTGCAGAACCTTGAGAAGCTATGTTTTTTTCATTTCAGTATTGTTTCTGAAACCTGAATATATGTTTGGAGATGCTGAAATATGGTTAACTTATATCTGATTGCAGAAATAATTATTGATATTGCTGTATTATGGTGGAAAGCTTTGCAGAACCTTGAGAAGCTATGTTTTTTTCATTTCAGTATTGTTTCTGAAACCTGAATATATGTTTGGAGATGCTGAAATATGGTTAACTTATATCTGATTGCATAAATAATTATTGATATTTCTGTATTATGGTGGAATGCTTTGCAGAACCTTGAGAAGCTATGTTTTTAATTGCATAAATAATTATTGATATTGCTGTATTATGGTGGAATGCTTTGCAGAACCTTGAGAAGCTATGTTTTTTTCATTTCAGTATTGTTTCTGAAACCTGAATAAATGTTTGGAGATGCTGAAATATGGTTAACTTATATCTGATTGCATAAATAATTATTGATATTGCTGTATTATGGTGGAATGCTTTGCAGAACCTTGAGAAAGTATGTTTTTTTCATTTCAGTATTGTTTCTGAAACCTGAATATATGTTTGGAGATGCTGAAATATGGTTAACTTATATCTGATTGCATAAATAATTATTGATATTGCTGTATTATGGTGGAATGCTTTGCAGAACCTTGAGAAGCTATGTTTTTTTCATTTCAGTATTGTTTCTGAAACCTGAATAAATGTTTGGAGATGCTGAAATATGATTAACTTATATCTGATTGCATAAATAATTATTGATATTGCTGTATTATGGTTGAATGCTTTGCAGAACCTTGAGAAAGTATGTTTTTTTCATTTCAGTATTGTTTCTGAAACCTGAATATATGTTTGGAGATGCTGAAATATGGTTAACTTATATCTGATTGCATAAATAATTATTGATATTGCTGTATTATGGTGGAATGCTTTGCAGAACCTTGAGAAGCTATGTTTTTTTCATTTCAGTATTGTTTCTGAAACCTGAATATATGTTTGGAGATGCTGAAATATGGTTAACTACTTAACTTATCATGTCTTGTAGAGTTAGAGATTTGTGAAGAAGACAGAGACTTTAAATATCATGACAACTGAATATGTTGAAAAGGTAATGTGAGATAATAGAAAGTGTATGTATATATTTTTTATACATGAATTTAAATTTTGAAAATTATTTTTTCAGAATGTTTCACCACAATCATCTCAAGGAGTAAATGAAATTGAACTTAATGTGGAGGTAACAAGTGGTGGAACTTCAAGTGCCAATCAACATACAAATTTTCCTCTCCTTGCATCAACCTCTTCCCTTGAAAATACACAAAGCCAACCATCAAATGAATGTAGTGAGGAAGAAGATGGGAAAGCTAAATTAAAGTCTGAAGCATGGGTTCATTTTGATAGGAAGAGAATTAATGGGATATGGAAGGCAATATGTAATTATTGCGGAAAACGGTTAGGAGGTGATACAAGGAATGGGACATCTCATTTGAAAGCACATACAAAAGGTTGTCCATTCAAACGTCAAGAAAGGGGTATCGGTCAATCATTATTAAATCCTAACAAGAAAAGGGATAGATTGGAATTAGGACATTGGAATTTTGATTCTCAAGTTTCTCGTGATAAATGTGCAAAGATGATAATTCTACACGAGTATCCTCTTAGTATTGTTGAGCATCATGGATTTAGGGAGTATTCACATTCATTACAACCAATATGGAAGCCTATTTCTCGGGCAACAATTAAGAGAGACATTATAAAGATTTATGATGTTGAGAAAAAAAAATGATGGATATGTTGGAGAACAACAAAAGTCGTGTTGCAATCACGAGTGATATGTGGAAGTCTGGAAATCAGAACAAAGGGTTCATGGCTGTAACTTGTCATTTCATCGATGACAATTGGTATTTGCATAGTAAAATAATAAGGTAATTTTTAAGTTTATTGTTGAAATTTATACATTTATTGAATATTTTTTTAAATATTTGATATATTAAATGATTGTATATAACAATTTTATTGTTATTAAATAATTTTTTGTAGGTTTATATATGTTCCTGCTCCACACAATGCTGCAGTTATTGGTCAAGAATTAATGAGTTGCTTTTTGGATTGGAACATCGATCGTAAGATTTCAACCTTAACTTTAGATAATTGTTCTACTAATGATTCAATGCTACCTGATCTGTTAGATTCATTAGATAGAACTTCAATGTTATTGTATGGAGATATTTTTCATATGCGTTGTGCTGCTCACATATTAAATTTGGTAGTGAAAGATGGATTAAATCTAATTTCTCAATGCATTGTCAAAGTTAGAGATAGTGTTGCATATTGGACAGCAACACAAAAGAGAGAGGAAAAATTTAAAAAGATTGCATCTCAAGAGATGAAGTCTTCTTGTAAGAATTTATCTCTTGATTGTCAAACTCGTTGGAACTCTACTTTTTTAATGCTTAAAAATGCATTGTTTTATGAGAAAGTGTTTCCTCGTTTAAAACAATTGGATAAGAATTATAATAGTCTTCCTGATGCATTGGATTGGAAAATGGCAAGTACAATTTGTGATAAGTTAGAAGTATTTTACAAGGTTACTGAATTGATTTCTGGTTCCAACTATCCCACCATAAATATGTTATTTCCTCATATTTGTGACATCAAATTGTCATTATATAATTGGATTAATGATGAGGATGATTTGGTGAAGGGAATGGCGTCAAACATGCTTGTAAAATTTGATAAGTATTGGCAGGAAGTTAATATTGTAATGGCTATAGGAGTTGTTTTGGATCCTAGATTTAAGATGAATTATCTTGAATTCTATTTTCCAAGAATATATGGAGAGAATGCCATTTTTGAAATTGAAAAGGTGAGAACAAAATGTTATGATTTGATAAATATGTATCGAACTAAACGAATTTTAGAAGAGAGTCGACATATGGAATTTTCAACACGTTCCATTACATCTCAAAGTTCAAAAGGTACTAGTGTTCTTAATCCTAGTGGTATAAATGAGTATAAACAATGGAAATTAATGCAAAATAAAGCTGGATCTTTGAAATCTGAGTTAGACTCTTATTTAGAGGAGGCTGATGTAGAAATTTCAGATGAAGAGTTTGATATATTGTCTCGGTGGAAGTGTAATAAACACAAGTATCCAATAATGCATGATATGGCTAGAGATATCTTGGCTATTCCGGTCACTACAGTTGCTTCAGAATCTGCATTTAGTACAAGTGGTAGAATAGTGAGCAAACATCGTAGTAGACTCAAAGAAAACACATTGGAAGCTTTGATGTGTACTCAAGATTGGTTATGGGCTAATATTCATAAACAAGGTATAAGTTTATATTTTTAATACTTGTACATATTATATTTTATTAACACTTATTTTATGTATTTTATATTAATTATTTAATTATGTATTCAAATGTTTTATAATTTATTCAGATATGTTATCTCCTGGTTCATCCGCTTCCACTATTAATATTGCAGAAGATGATGTCGAGGTAAAAAATTTATATTATTTATTAACTAATTTATTCTTTTGGTTTATAAAAGTGATTTTATATGTTTGATTTTTTCAAGAAACGCGTCCATTTGATGAATAATTAGAAGAAAGAAGTTTTGATTTATTGTAATCGAAATTTTCTTAAATTTATTTAATTAGATTTCAATATTTGTATTAGTTTATAATATTTTATTTATATCTTGTATTTCTTGTTTATATGTATTTAATCTTATCTAAATTCATAGAAATATATATTATTAAATGTTGATTTTTTTATTATAAACTCAAAATAACACATTTAAATTCAGATAACAAATTTAATATCAACAATTTGTTTTATTTGGATTGTATTGCTAAAAAGAGTAATAGGATTTTAAAAAACGGTTTTTTTCGGTTTTTTTATAATAACTGTCCCGAACTGTTAACCGCGAGTAAATAACTGTCCCCGAACTGCAACGGTTTTCGGGCGGTTTCGGGGACAGATTTTATAATTCGGTTCGGGGACGGTTATATACAAATCCGTCCCCGCCCGTCCCCGTGCCCATCACTAGTATAGATCTAATTTTCTTTTATATTCATTAGAATTGCATAGTATATTATCTTCTTCATTATGTTGGTTGCTTAATTTTAATCTTGAATCTATTAATTGTCTTTTAAAATTAAAAATTACTCTTTCATTTGTTAAATCAAACAATTCTAATTTATGTACTAATGATTCGATATTCATAGAGTATTATCTTAGTTGCTTATTTCTAAAAACAAATTCCATTTTCCTCTTTAAAGATATTATACCTTGTTGTAAGAAAATATTTCAACATTCAAGATTCTTAATTAGCTTAGATTTATAATTATTATACCTGAATTTGATAGGTCCACTACGATCTTCACTTCTATTCGTATTCTTTTGTTACACATGTTATGCCTCAACTTTGCTCAATCCTTAACGCCTCCCTAGCAATGATGAGCCTTCTACGTCCGTACATAAATGATGACCAATAGTTGACTTACTAAAGAAGAGTAACTGAACTCTTTTTTATTCAAAATATAATAATTATTACAACTTAAAGTCAACTAAGAACCTTGAAAGGGGTGCTTAGTCACTCATAGCTACTAGGTATTTCATTATTGGTTTTGAGATTTCTGGATATAAAGGTTTTCTATGCTAGAGTATTTCAGAGTAGAGAGCTCCAGATTTCTATGTGTTCGTGTCCTTAAAATGATAAAAAGTTAATTTTATAGAATAAGGAATCCCTCTTTATAAGACTAAAATTATTATTTTACCATTGCTTTAATAATTCATCTGGTTTTTTTTACGTTAAAGGATAGCCATTACTTTTTTCCTTGGCACATGCTGTCGACTAAGATGTGGGGTCTACATCTTTATTTCTTTTGTAGTCTTCTACAGATAGTTGTTTTTCTTATTTTTCTTTGTCATTTTCTGCCAATGGTTCCTTTGATGACGTTGATGATGATGCATCTTCATCTTCTCGATCTTTGATACAGAGAATGCATCTATGGCCTTTGGTGGCTTTTCAAGCATAGAAGCATAATATCTTCCTCGTTTCTTGACCAATTTCTAGGTTGTTGCAATTAAAATTGGTTTCATATTTGGTGATTTTTTCACTATCTTCTTCTCATAAAGTCATGCTACTGTGAGAAATGATAATGACTTTAATAGTTGAATAATTTACTTTAATCTCAGTAGAATTATTAATTTTCTTGAGTTTATAGTAAATTTGGCTTAGCATTTGTTCTCTTAATACACAAAGTTCTTCTGTGTTGAATTTTCTTTTCTGGAAGGGTCCTTGGTTTGGGAACCTCTCTGTTTGTGTTGGAAATCCCTATGGACTAATATTGCCTTCCTCATTCCATTCTATTAATGAACTAAAAAATCTAAGATAAACATGTTTATCACCTGCTTTAATTTTTCTTCTGAAATTCGTAATTGCTCTTTTAAAATTTTATGGGAAATAATTTAATTCGCTTAAATTATTTCTTAGATAAATATTTTCTATTAATCCTATATGAAATGCTTTATACACAAAAATTGGATCAGCTTCTTCCAATATATTGAATTTACTTACTCTAGGAAATTCCTTATTTGTAGTATAGAATTTCATATCTTCAATATGTTCTTGGGTATATTTTTTCTGGCCAAATTATAAAAACTTAATCATTGTAGTTTACTGAGGTTTTTGTATTGGTCTTTTTCAACTTCAATTATTGGAGTAGTTCTAGGAGATGTCTTCATGAATAGTATTGAATGTTTTACTATTTTTTGTGTCTTTAGTGGATATGTTTTTCTGAATAGCACTGGAAGCTTTGCTATCTTTCCAAGATTTTTTTCAATCTGCTTGGATCTGTTGGTTGTTGTAGTAGTACTGCAGAATAGTTTCTTACTATCTCATCTAGAGTTATTAGTTTTGGTGTTTTGTAGTTGGCATAACTACCTTCATCTTCTATTCTGTTGGTGAAGGCCACTAATTCCTAGAATAGATTTGCTAGCTTTTATCCAGTTGTTACAAATTCTTGGTTTTGAGCCATTATAGGCCACACAATTTTTTTTCTATTCTTTTTTTTCTGTTTCATCTACCCAAATAAGGCTTAGAAGTTTTTTTGTGAACTGTTAGGTTCTTCCTTTTTAACAGAGATTCCTCATTTGAGGTTCTGATCTCTAGAGGTTGTTTTGAACAATTAAGTTCTTTTTATTTCTTTCCTGTCTCCGTAAAAGATTTCTCGAGATATAGCAACTCAAGTTGTTTCTGTAGGATTTTTATCTCTTTTTTCTTTTATCTTGATCTTGATGTCAATATGTTTCATTCCTGAAAGCATAAAAATAGTTAGAGGTGCTAAGTCTTTGGTAAGAGCATCAGCTAAGCTATTTTTATGTCCTAGAAGATGTGTAACATCAAAATTATAATGGTTGAACCATTGTTTCCAACTAACTAGTCTTCCTTGTTTGTAATCACCTGCAATATTAGTTTTTAAGAAATAGCCAAAATACGTGTTATCTGTTTTAAAAATGAATCTAGAGCTTATAACATATATTGTAAATTTCTTAATAGCCCTTTTAACAACTAAATATTCTTTTTCATTACTATGATATTTTAATTATGGATTTTGGAAAGATCCTCATGTATATCTACAAAGATATTTATCTTTGTTATCTCCTTTTGTTTTAAGAACTGCTCTCCCAATATTCTTGTGAAGCATCTGTTTCAATTATCATCTTGTCATCCGGTCTTGGATGATATAAAGTTGGTAAATTTTTTACATTTGCTTTTACTTTGTTCATTTCCAAATATATTCTTTTTTCAATTTTGCTTGTAATGGTTTTCTCATTTCTGCAAGTTTCTTGATATAGGCTTTTGTATATGTTAAACATCCTAAAAATCTTTATAATTGATTTTTATCTTTTAATTCACTAGGAAAACCTTGAATATTGTTTAGTATATGGGGTTGTAGATTATGTTTTTCATCTTCAATTTTCAACCCTAAGTATTTAATTTTTTGTTGAACAAGTACTACTTTCTTTTCAAAGAGTACAATGCCTTCTTTTCTACATTCTTGTAGAATGTTGATAATATCTAAATAATGTTTATTTAATTAATTGCTGAAAACTAAAATATCATCTATGTAAACACAACAAATATCTTGTAATTTATTAAAAATATTATCCATATATCTTTGAAAATACTTGTAGCTTGTTTTAATCCAAATGGTATAATTGTCTATTGGAATTATCCTTGGGGACAACTAAATGCTGTTAAGTTTTGGGATTCTTCATCTAATCTTATTTGCCAAAATCTACTTTTGTAATCAAAACTCGAGAAGTATTTCTTTCCTTTTATTAATGATAGTAGTTCTTCCTTTTTTGGAATGAAGTAACTATCATCAATGGTTTCTTTATTCAATGCCTTAAAAATTTATTATCATTCTCTTTTTCCCTTTTCTTTTCTCAACTTCTTTTTCAATTAAAAATGCTGGATTAGAGTGAGGTGAATTACTTGGCATTATGACTTTTAATTCCAAAAGTTCTTCAATTTGTTTTCCAAATTCAATCCTGTCTTTTGGAGTATAAATCATTGGTTTTACTCTTATGATCTTGTTAGGATCTCTTAATTTTATATTGACTATTATTTTAGATTTATTTATTTTTGGATCCAAAGGATTTTCTGAACTAACTGTTTTTAATAGTATTCTAATGCCTATTAGGGCTTTGTCTTCCTACATCTCATTAAGAAAAGAGTTTTGTTTTTCTTCTATATATAATGAAATATTTTCTAAACAAGGTTTTTGTTTTGGTTGGTCTTTTATCTCACCACGTTTTTGCTTTTTATGTTGTTGCATAAAAGTTGGGTTTGAGACAGTTAGAGATTTTCTTACTTTAGAAACATATATTGTATCTCCTTCTAAGGTTGTGGGACTTATTTTGTCAGAATATTATGTGAAATGTTGATATAAATTTAGAAATTATTTCCTATTAATAAGTTTACTCATGTTTCTTGTTGGTATATGGTAAGAATGTGAAAGTTTTCTCTACCTATCATTATATTAGTATCTTTTAATACCTGATTGAGTTTTATTGTAGTATTATTAACAATTCTTACAATTAAATCTTTTGGTGCTTGTTTGAGTTGTTTCTTCCGAAGGGAAATAATTCATTTTTTCAAAAGGTTTATAAATGTTTCTTCTAAAATATATTTTCTTGTAATTTTCTCTATTGAATCTCTTTTTATATTTTTGGAATTTTTGCTTTTTGAATTTATATTTTTTATATTTATATTTTTGTTTATAAGATTTTATGTTACATCCATATTTTCCTGGTATTCTAAAATCTATTGTATCATAACAAATTTTATTATTTCCTCTTATTTGTTTATATTCTTTTCTTTTATGATATTTTTTAATAATCCAATCTCTAAAACTTTTTAGTCTTCCTCCTAGAGTATGTGGTATAGTTTCCCTATTCCTTTGTTCCCAATTTTCTGTTAGAGTTTTGCATAATGTTCTAGGTAACTTTTGAAAAAAAACATTTCTTTATAAATTATTTGTATAGAGGGTGGTAATTTGTGGTAATACATTTCATTTTTGTTACAAATTTCCATTTTTGTTTGATGCCATTTAACTTCATTGATTTCATTTTCATTGGATTTAATGAGAGTCTTTCCTTTATCTTCTCCAATAAATTCTTTGTATATTCCATTTATTATTGTATCCGAGTATTCTCTTCCAGTGGAAGAATTTCCTTGTATTAATAAATGTTTTTAATCTATTAATTTTGAAAACCAAAATTTTACATTTTCTGTCATTTTATATGTTATAAGCACTCTACAAGTTGAAGGATTTGTTTGGGTAGTTGAAGAAGTTTGTATGAGTACACTCATCCCACTAGGCCATTCATCTAAGGCTTTTTCCTTTCTCTTATACAATCTAAATCTAGAAGTTAAGATTTATAATTATCATGAAGTTTAAACTCTGGTGGAATACTACCTCTAGTTCCCCAATGCAACTCTTCCTCCATTTTAGGTGGTTGTCTTCTTCTATATATAATATCAGGTTGTTCTGATCTTTGTCTATTCCTTTCCTCCCTATGTGGGTCAGATGTTCCTTCTTGGTAAGGGGCTGATAATGAAATTGGTTTCATATGACCTTTTGAGGTCATGTTTTATGGTTCAAAATCAGTTTCATTGATTATTGTCATATCATCTTCTTCTTTGTTAGTACAAAGTTTTCCACTATAATGTTCTTCTATTTCTTCATTGGTTAATGTCAATAATTTGACCAATGTTTCTATATCCCTATTTTCAGGGTCCATGAACTTTCTTTCTAATTCCTTTCTATATTCTTAGATTATTCTTCATTTTTCCTTTTCTTATTTTTAGGAATCAAAGAATCTAGTCTCCTTGGTGGTTCTTCTTTTAATTCTTCTAAAGGATTATATTTACAATCTATTTTTAGATTGTAAAGATCTTTTCTTAATTTTGAAATTTTTTTATGCATATTTTGTTGTAGTTTATTATAACCATATTCCTTTATTTCTTTTAATATTTCTCTTTGTATATATATTATTTCCTTTAAATATGTTATGTTTGATTCTACGACTAGATCCATTTCTTTTGTTAATAATTGTATAGTTTCAAATAATGTTGCTTGATTTTTTCCACACCTACTAGGCTTCTATTTATTTCTAAATGCATATTTTTTATTTTATCCTTAAACATGATTTTTTTCCTAATATATAATCATGAACTAATGACTTCATTATTTTAATTTCATTTTCTAGTTTTTTAACTTCTTCTTGGTTAGAAGTTTTTTCCTTCATGATCTATAAAAGTAAATTTTGGTATGGTATTAGTTTTACAATATTATTATTTCTTCCTGTTATTAAAGGTTTTTCTTTAATATCTAATTTTCATTCTTTTGGTATTTCAAAGTCTGTTAGTATTTTTGGTTTTATTATTTATCCTAATTGCTTAAAAGTTTTATCTATTTTTATAAATTTATTTTATCCATATATTGAATTATTATGATTATTTGTTAAAGAATATGTCACTAGATAATGTATTGAAAATTGATGATTTAATTCTTTCAGAAAATTGATGATTTCATTCTTTCATTAAATCTCCTCTTTCAAATTCATAAGCTAGACTTAATATTTGATTTATATTTTTATCATGTATATTTATAACAAATTTAGAATATTTTGTAAATTTTAGTTTTTAATATTCTAAATTACCATAGATCATTCCTAATAAATCATCATGTCTATTTATTATTTTATTGTCTAATAATGCTATTTTTATCGGTGTATCTATCACTTCTTTAAAATGAGTCTTTATTAATATTTGAATTCCTCTTAAATGGATGTATCCAATCTTTTCTTTATCCTTACGATAATTTTTTGATAATTTGTTTAATATAGTTTATTTATCAATTAACGATATATTATATCTTCTATTTGTATCTGTAATTTTAATACTCATTTCTTTATTACTTATGCCATAATAAATTATATTTTTTATAGAGAATAATTTTCTTAATAATTTAAATTCATTTCCTTCTTTAAGATTTAATTTTATTTTTTGAATTTCTTCAAAAAATAATTTATTTATTATCATTTTTTGTGAAAAATATTCTAAAATGTCTTCTGTTTCTATGTATAATATTTCTTAGTTTATTTTTTCTTCTTCCATTTTTTTATTTTTATTTAAACCTTACAAATATTTTTGATGACTATCAATATTAACTTTTGTTATGTTTTTAGGGATTTTTTTTTTTTTGGGTGAAATCACGTAAACCTTAAATATGATATTCTGGTCAAACAAAATCTTTGATATTTTTCTATAAATTTATGAGTCATGTTAGGTATAGTAACTCAATCCTTACATATAAAATTATCACAAACTTATAAATAATGAATTAATTAAGAAAATTCTATGTTTCACAATTTTGTGCCGTCTGTTTACAACGACTTTTATATTATCCAATCATGTTTTTATATCATTTATTTCTTTTTTTTCTTTTAGACATCTATATATATATATATTTGTAAATGAGTCATGGTTATCTAAATATGTGGCTCTAAGTTGTACAGTGTAGAACTGCTTAATTGATTATCTTCTCCCTGTTCATTATCATAGTCAAAGAAGTTAGGAGAACATGAAAACTCGATTATGTTAATCTTTTCAGGTGTTGGTACTCGTTTTTGTTTCCAACAAGATTATACCAAAATCATAAATAAAGTAAAAAAAGTTGTCGATATATATTTCATAAACCCACAAATAACTATACGAAGATAATAAAGATTCACAATTGGAAATATCTAATAGAATATCTCTTGCCACAAATATAGTTATCCCATTCTCACATATTCCTACTCCTGACGGCTGATACTATGATTAGTGTTTATATTATTATTATTATTATTAGGACTATTATCAGTTTTTTTAATGATATCTTAAAAATATACATGTATATTTTTAAAAATATGTCAATTTTATAAAAACTAATTTTATGCACACAAAAATAATGATTATTTATTTATTTATTTTAATTATTTATTAATTTATTTCATATTTCCTTCTTTTTCTCTCTTTCTATTATTGTTTTATCTTATCTTGCTCTCTCCACTCTTTAGTATACCTCTCTAAACCATAAAAACTAAACTCTAAATCATATCTAAAATTGTAAGCATTAAATTAGAGGAGAAAAAATAATTTGATCAATCTACTTAAATTTAAAAATTTGATCTAATTCATCGAATTCAGATTAAATTAGATTAAGAGGGTCCATAATTTGGTTCGGTTTGGTTCAATTTTGAGTAAAAAAAATTTAATTAGAGTAGACCATTTATATTGTGCAAACTGGATCGAATCAGACCATTTAGTTATTAAAAATATTATAACCAAATAGTTTGGTCTAATTAATAATACACTTAATTATATACATTTGATTAAAATATGAGAAATTTAACCAACGATTTATGAGAAGTGATATGAAAAATTTAATATATTATTAAAACTGGTCTGGTTTGGTTCAATCGGTTTAAAAATTAATGTAATTGGAACGGACCGTTTGAAAAACGATTTTAATTAATACAAACATGACTGGATCATTTGATCTATAAAATTGTTTGGATCGATCAGGTTTTCTGATTTAATTTGGTTCGGTCCAGTTTTTGGACACCTCAAAATTAGATAGACAAGTTTTGTAGTTAAATCGAGTTCCTATTGAAAAATATACAATCAGTTCGGATTTAGATTGGATTTGAGTTCCTAGATTTTATAATCCGTTACAGTTCAATTCTGATTGTATTACTATTAAAATTAAAAATAAATACATATTTAATTTTATAAAGTGTTATATTTAAATATTATACATGTCTTTCAACAAACGCCAAAATCTTAGGATGATCTAATTTTTAAAGAAAAAAACTAGAAAAAAGTCAAAAAATTGAGAATAAATAGTATGAATCTCATATGAAGTTCATATATATATGACATTACATGTCTACATGTATATTAAAATTAAAAATAAATACATATTTAATTTTATAAAGTGTTATATTTAAATATTATACATGTCTTACAACAAACGCCAAAATCTTAAGATGATCCAATTTTTAAAGAAAAAAAGTCAAAAAATTGAGAATAAATAATATGAATCTCATATGAAGTTCATATATATATATATATATATATATATATATATGACATTACATGTATACATATAGATCATAAGAAATGACACTATTATTATCTTTTATCTTTGTGAGCATAGGTAAAAAATGAATCTTTTTAAAGAAACGTATTTGATTTTGATTTTTTTATAGATCGAGGTTCAAGTTGAACCATATGTTCAAACATATATATATTTGATTAAATATGTATCTTTGAATAATTTAAATATTTTTAAAATATCAAGAGAAAATTAATATGAATATAAATAAAATACAAGGTACACACTAATACATAATCTACCTCCGAAACATATTTATGAAATTACATTTTGAATAATTGTCACCTCATGGGAGATTCGGAGCTAAAAACCGTCGATGCTACCGTGTGAATTTATCACAAGTATGACTTACGAGGTACGTGCCTATTGATTATAGAGAATCTTCTGCTTTCCTTTTCTTTTGTCTACCTTGTTCTCTGTTCTAGTAGAGCTAAACCATTCAGGCCATTGAGATCTGCATACCTAGGAGGCTAACATAATATTTGGCTTTGAGCCTTCAATTAGTCAAATCCAAGGGTTGTAAAGTTATTTTTCCTGCTTATTTCCATTAGAATACAAGCATATATGCTTTCAAAGTTGTATATACAATTTTCAAAGCAATTTGCTTATTGTAATTTTTATTAAGAAAAAATGGGAAGCAAAAAAAATATTCTTCATATTTCAAAGAGAAATTGTTTGTTAGACTACACAGCTTGAGATGTTAAGTAACAGTAAAAATTCATATAAAATTTAGGATAAATGTAACTTACGTGAGATTGTGCTATTAAAAGTAAAGTAAAATTGAGCAAGCTTACGAAATCATATCAAATAAAAAATATTTATAATTATGATATATTTATCATGTATAATATGTATTATATAATATAAATTTAATTGTATGAAATAATTTTATTTATAATTTTTTTCATGTTTTATACATTTTTTTCGTTCATAACAAAAAAAGACATTATTTTTATATATTTAAAAACTCAATGTTATTAAGAATAATATCTCATATTGATTAAGTATAATGTTATATAGTTGAAAACGTCAAAAAATCATTATAATTCGAGTACGATTTTTACTCATGGGTAACAGTTCGAAACGGTTATTAAAAATATTTGAAAAAAATATTTTTTCTAAACATATTAATTTAAACCCTAATTAATTCTAAATATATTAATTTAACAAATATATAATTTAATTTAATAAATATAATTAATTAAAATATGAATAGATACGGTTATCAATATAATTGTACTTAAATCGTACATGTTATTTCATATTTGATTAATACACAAAATTGTATTCATTTTCGAAATTTATTAGATAAAAACCGAATCAACGATGCGGATAACCAAATTTGATTTTTTTTAACCATTCCTAAAATTGAAAGATAGACAGTCCAATGTTTCCCTCAAAACGCGTTTATCAGGAAAGGGGTCACCCAGACTTATAACCAGCACATTGTTGGCTTCCTTGGTCGATGTGGGACTCCAACACTCTCCCTCACATCGGACGGGGACACTGCAAAGATCGATACCCGACCGACACAGTAACCAGACATCGGGAAACTCAGGGAAGCGGGAACATCGGAACCCCCAAGATCATCTTTGATACCAAATTGAAAGTTGGACAACCCAATATTTCCCTCAAAACGCGCTTATCAGGAAAATGGTTATCCAGAGTTATAACCAACACATTGATGACTTCCCTGATCGACCTGTTACTCACCTAATTCTTATGAATTATACCAATTACATCAATGTTTTTTTTAACATAAAAAAGTCATTTTTTAAGCGATCAAAATAAAAATTATGAAAAACATATCCCATAAGGGAACAAAATGCTCATAAATTGAATCAAGACAAGCTGCTAGGTTCATGCACCAAACAAGCCTGACAGGCACACACGAGTTGACAGTAATGTGAACTGTGAAGTGTCTATATTGAACATTGACGTAGCGTGGGTGACCGAGTCCATGAGAAATTATGCATTGATAAGACAGTGATTTGTGTGATTGAAAATAACCAAACGAACTATTAGTGTATTTATTTTCTTAAATCACATAAATATTCAATGTTGAGTAAAAGCAATTACAATAATTAGTAAAAAAAATTATTTAATTATTATAAAAATAATGAATAATATCTCTACTGCTTTACACCATCTTCAATAAACGACAGCTACAACTGAAAGGCCAAGCCCCAATAATATTTCTGTAATTAGCCATAAATTAATTTTAAAAAAACTTAGACATAACTAACATGAATGATAGATTATGATTTAATAAATAACATAATAAGATTTATTTAATTAATAGTAATTATATTATTTAAAAAGATATTTTTCAATATTATTAGAATACATTATTTATCAATTAAATTATTTATTTTAATAATTAATTATTAGATATTATATTTTATAAAAATTATTATAATAATATTAAATTTTATTAATAAAAAAATACCAAACTTTAAAACTAATAAATAAACATATTATATTAATTCTAAGTATAATATCAACATAAGGATATACCTTATTTTTTTAGATCTTTCATAATGGTTCCTAAATCATTCCCAACAACATAATTTTAATCATAAGATTACTAAATTATCTCAAATATCATATTTTTTCTTAACAAGTAACTTTCATACATGTGAGATGGATTCTAGAGAATATTTTAATTGTTTAAAAAAAATCTTTGACTATGTCTAAAAAACAAGGGAAAAGTATGGATCATTGAAGATAAATTAGATATAAGAAAAAATTATAATATGATTGAATCAAATTTGTTCGAAGATTTTAAACTGTATGAATTTTTCAAAAAATGTATGTACTCTAATTTACTAATGTATTTCTACTATATCTTTTTCCTTCTTGCTTAATGGATCTCCTTTTGAAAATTTCTATCTATAATGGGGATAAAGACAAAATGATCCTCTATCTCCTTATCCTTTCTTAATAGTTTCGTAATGTCTTTCAAAGCTTATTTCCAAATCAAAAAATTCAAATCATATACATATAATCAAAATACTTCAAAGAGCCTATTCTATTTCTCATCTTATAAATGCATATAACTTGTCATTTTACTTAGAGTGAACATTTAGGAATCAATTTCTATCAAAAATATCTTGGTCAAGTGTTGCACGTGTTCTTATTAGTGTATAAATTTACATAAATTTTTAATATTTCTTTTCCAAAAATACTTATTTAAGTTATCAAAGTGATGTATCCACTAATATTCAAATAAATAGATCATCACTTGCTATCAAATACTTTGGTCACTCTTTATCCATTGGTAGAAGTAAAAAAGTAGAGTTTAATAATCTCTTTAAAAAGTTTAAAGCCATGTTGGATAGCTAAAAATTCAAATTATTATCGTAATCTAGCAGATGAATAATGATCAATTATGTTATACAAATTATGCTTATTTACTCCATGAGCGCTTTTAAGTTACCAGTTAGTTTTTGTGATGTTTTTGTGATGTTATAAATTTTCTGATGAAATTTTTTTATGAAAAATAATACAAATTCTCAAAGTTAAAAGGGGATTTAGGCTTTCATAAAATCGAAGATTTTAACAAAAGTATGTTATCCAAAGTTGCATGAGAGCTAGTAATTCAATCTAATAAAGCATACGTTAAAGTATTCAAGCAAAAATATCTAAAACATAATTCCTTACTTAATGTCATCAAGAAGTCAAATTATTCAAATATCTGAAAATGTATGCCTTAGACACATGATTTGATACATAAAGGTAACTTTTGGAATATAGGTATATGTAATATTAATATTTGGCATGATCCCTAGGTACCTAATCTCTCACAACAATAAATTCCATAATTTTTTATTGATCTTTACTTTTGAAATAATAATTGGTTTTGGGATTTTTAAAAATTGATTTCACCTTTTAGGCAGGACATCATATCTTATACTATAAAACTTCAACCACCTGATCGCTCCGCCTCTAACCAAATTTATTGGTATGGTAAGGAAAAACAAAATCTCTTTGTCAAATATGCTTATGAAGTTCTTATTTAGAATAGAATCCAAAATGCATGTGCTTGTTTGGAGAAAGATTTGGAAAGCTTTAATTCATAAAGACATAAATTTTTGCTTTGAAAAATAGCTAATAATTATTTAAACATAAAAACAAACTTAGTGTTTTCATGTGGAAAGGAAGCAGAAGATATGGAATATCTTTTCATAAGATGTGAACTACTCAAATCTTATTAGTTTAGCCACAAATAAAATATTATTTAGAATTTCATCGAAAGTTAGATATTAAATCCTACTTATCTTTCATTTTGAGTTCACCAATAAAATAGTTAACCAAGAAGATAGATAAATAAATAGTTACCCTCATTATAGTTATCATGTTTTAACAGATTTTGTGGATATGTAATGAAGTAGTACACAATAATAATATTATTGATCACTAATTTCAAGTAAATAGATTTTTTAAAAGAATTGATCAATTCTCTCAAATTCTATTTAGAAAAAAAAAACAGAAGGAAACTATCTTAATTGAAGACTCCATTGTCAGTCTTGGAAACCTCAACCCCAAAATGCTATCAAAATAAATTTTGATGCAATATAGAATACAAAACAAAATAAGTTTGGGTTTCGTAATAAGAGAACATTATAGAAGAGTTATACACTCTTAGATTGGATTTTTCACTACTTTATCCAATGAAGAAGCATAAGTTACCATTCTTTCCATAGCACTCCAGCCTACATTAAACCAAAAAATCATTGTAATTTATATTAATGGAGATGTAAAAATAGTTATTGATGCTTTTAATATAGAATATTAGCCTTTAATATATTTGAAATCTCAACATATCCTTTAAGACTCAATTAAGTTGCTTAGTGAATTTTTCATGCTTTCAATGAGATGGATCCATTCAGAATTCAACATGTAGGCTTATAATTTGATTACTCTGGCTAGACATACAAGGTTGGTTGACAATAGTCCTATTCACTCTATACCAATCTTCATATTGAGCTCCTGGAGGGAAAAATTAGAATAGATTTGTCTATTCTTTATTGTAAAAAAAAAGAAAAAAATGATTTGAATAAGGTTTCTCTAAATGTTTCTGTTTTGAAAGATGTTAATCTCTCTCAACTTTAAGGTCTCCAATCCACTTTTCCCTCAGCACCGCCATCCTTAGTTTTCTTCATCCTTATCACTCAGCACTCTCACCCTCATTAGTAAACTTTCTTCTTCCAACCACCTATTTTGTTTCTAGTTTCAATTCTTTCAATTGCCTTCATCCTCAATTTTTCTTGTGTTTTCTTCTTCATTTGGTCATTGCTCCTTTGCTTGATTAGCCACCACGCTTTTTGTGATCCTTCGCATCATTCTCATTGTTTGGGAGGGATGTTACCTAATAGTAGTGTTCTTTTTTTGGGTGCCTGATAAGTGGTAGTGCCTCGGGTTGTTGGAACTAGTATTGTTACAGTGTGATTTTCTGTCCTATTTATGTTTTATTATCCTACAATTTTTGGTTTGCTTAAACACTTATAGGTATTGTATTTTTCCTTAGTTAAAATTAGGTTATTAGTTTTTTTTTATTAAGGTATTTGTTAAAATGCTTTTAGAAGAATTTCTTGTTTATCTGGTAAATCCTTGCAATCACGTTCTTATATCTACTGTTATCAAAGAATCATTATTTCGTTTAGTATAGTCAAACGTTAAGGTGAGCTAATATGGAACACTCTTATATGTTCATTCACAAATACATTGGTGCTATAATAATTTGCTAGTTTTGATTTCATTTTTAAATATATGATGTATTTCATTCTTTGAATGTTAGCTTGAATTGTAATGTTATTTCTTATTTAAGAAAGTTATTTCTCTTTATTTATAAATAAATAAAATAATGAGGATTAACGACAACTTACTTGGTTCAAGATAAATTATTCATTAGTGGATCGAATCGCCATGTAAGTAAAGATCCAAAATTAATGTATAATTTTGGATTTGGTGCTTTTTTATTATCTATGTTTTATAAAAAAAAATCACTTTGTTCATATTTTAAAATAGTTTATTTTTAATACTCATGATATGAAAAAGACTTCTATTTAATACCAATATTTTTATAAAAAATTTACTTAATCTTTTTAAATAGTAATTGTCAAAATAAATATTGTAGGACTTTTTGAATAGGTTAAACGAGTATTTTCTACCCTTATTATTATTTTTCCTATTATTTCAGTACCATTACTCCATTTCAGTGCTATTACAACATAATGCAAAGATTTTAAATGAAGATAAAAATAAATTTTAGAGGAATTCATTTAATATTCGTAGAATTTTATCAAGTTTTGATCTATATGAAGAATTGATTCAATTTTTGTGATGATTTCAAATTGAGTTTCTCTTTTTCGATCAAGTGTGGAGGTGAAAAAGAAGATAACAAATATTTATTCTTTTTTGAGTCTTCGAATATTATGTTTACCTAGTAAAATTCTATTGCATGTGAAACTTAGAAGATAATAGCATACTCTAATGCATTATGTCTAAATCTGATTGTCTTGATTAGTTTCATTATATTTTTAAAAATAAATATTTTTAATCATTTATACATTGAGAATTTTGATTGATTATTTATGTACATAATGGTTGAAATGATAGATAATGGAAGAAAAATGATAAGAAATACGCCTAAAAAAACTTTAGTGTATTTATTTTACTTTTTATTTGATTAAAGTGAATTTCCTATAAAAATATAGATGTTATAGTAACATTTTTTATGTGATGAATGTTAAAAAGAAAATATTTTTAAGATATGATTTTTTTTTATAAAACATGATTTTTGAAAAGTATCTAATCTTATGAATTTTTTAAATATTTAACATCATTTAATTAAATTTTTATTAATATTATTAAGATGTTATTTTTATTCTTATAATTTTAAAACTTTTATTTTTTAAATTTTATTTATTTATTTTTAATATAATTATTCCGAATATATACTTCAGTTAGCATCCAAACGACACTAGTAATTTTATAACAACGACATAACAATAATGATATAAATAGAATAATTTTTCCACACCAAAAGCTTGGCATGAATATCCCTTTACTCCCCAGCCCCAACTTTCATCAAACACAGTTGATCGAGTCCGGTGAATAATAGAACTTTGACGATTCAAATCGAATAAATAAGAAAATAAATGAAAACAAAGAAGAGAAGTGTGATTCTATATTACATACCAGTGTTTTAATAATTAATTTTAGTTGAATTCATTTCAACTTGATAAGAAAGATAAAATGCCTAATTTTCCAATAAGGTAAAGATTATGCAAAATCGTAGGTTCACCAACTGCATGTGCAAAAGTTGGTTTCCCGTCATATTTATATATTCATATATATTACAGTTCATCCTAAAAAATTCACAAAAATTAGCAGATAATTCAGAGTAAGCTTACTCCTGCTAATATTAAAGGAACAAAATGATAAAAAAACACAAAAATATAATAAGGGCTATTATATACTGATAAAAGTTTTCTTAGCTCTAGCTAGTTTGTCCAAAAAACAGAGCAAAGTGATTAGCCACACAAAAATACAATTAATTAATCCATCAGCTGAAGACGCAAAAATTGAGAGCTTCACAATCGGAATTTTGTGGTTGATGTTATGATCTTGTCTCACTGTACGACAATCTCGATCGGAGGGAGATCCGAGTCAACTCGGAGGGAAGCTCGACAGAGAGGACAACTCGAATGAGCACAGAGCCACTTGTCAACACACTCGGGATGGTAGCAATGCGAACACTGAGGCAAAACCTTCACCTTCTCACCATCTTCAAACAACCCAAGACATATACAACACTCGGCTTGCTCTGAAGTTGCCCAAATATTATCAGACGTCGACGTTTGGTGCAAAATAATCGGCAGTCCTTTGATGATGGCAGGGTCGAGACCTGGAGACTGAGACAGAGGAACAGACCGAGGCGCGTAAGACGAACTGGAGAAACCAAACGAGCGATGTCGACAAACCCACCTGGTGTATAGGAATATAAGTGCGATAACAATCACGATGGAGAAGAAAACCATGATGAAGAAGAATGTATGGCCATGGATTTGGAAGTTTTTGTCATCAAGTTCACCGAAGTGCCAATGAAATGGTTGAGATCCTTTAGTTTCCATTGCAGATTATGGTTAAGCTTAAAAGAAATAGAAGAAAGATCATTGTGGAAATGGGAGTGACATTGTGAGGCTCAACTCAACGATATCGTTGTTGTTTTTATCTCAGGAGAGAACAGAGAAGTAGGTTTAGTTCTACTATTGGATTTTGTGTTGGACAGACCTCGGTTTTGGATAATTTATTGATCGAGATTTTTTTTTGTTTTGTTTTTTTTTTGCTAAGCTAATTGCCCAAGATATTATTTGAATAAATAATAGATGTAACACTTGCAGGTTTAGCATAATTTCTTAATTTTAATAATATGTTATTAATTATTTATACAAAAATAAATACATTTTATATTAAATAATAAATAAAAATATTATCTACCAACCAATTGCATGTTTATGCTATAAAAAAAATTTAAAATTTAAATCTTAATTAAAATATATAAATAATATAACTAGTTAAAAAAAACTTTACTTTAACAAGTTTTATTTATATTTTTTGAAACCTACATTTTTATTATTTTATATAGTATTTTATTTCATATAAATACTAAAAGAATTTTAATTTTTTATAAATTATCAAGATATATAAAATATTGATAAAATTAACTTTTATAAATTTATAATAAATATTTATGAGTATTAAATAAATAATTAACTCTAAAATTCAAAATTAACAATAAAATAACACACACAAAAAGCAATGCTAATAATACTTTTTAATATACACTTTCATATATTATTTTATATCCTTTTTGACATAGAGAATTAAATCATAATACAATTTATTATTTTTAAACTCTTATTTCATCTTCTTATACTTCATTTTGATAAAATAAGATGGTAATATGATAATATAAATTTTGATATTATATTTGTTCTAAATAAATTTAAATAGAATAATTAAAAATATAAAAACAATTAGAAAAATTGAAAATAATTATTTATAATATGAAATTTTAATAAAAAAAATGATAAGATGTTAATTATTTTAATATTAGATTTTATTTCTTTAAATTTTATTTAATATTATTGTAATAATATTTTATTATTATAAATTTTAAAAAGTTTATTTTATATATATATATATATATTATTTTTTTTGCTATAACCACTTTTACTATCGTACAAGTTATAGCCACGTTTTTTTGAATTGCTCTGATCCTTGATTTCTTAACGGGATTGGGTACCTGTTGTACTTCAAAAAACAAATACTAATTTTTTTATTAAATAATTAAAAATTATATATATTAGATTTAAATTTTAATTCAAAATGAAAATAATGATAAATCGATACCATACCTTTAGAAAAAAGTACTTATTGTTATATTTAAAAAAACATTAACTTATTTTGTATTAAATAAAAAAAATACTATAATATGATAAGATTGGTAAGTCCTATCAAATGAATAACAAGTAAATCCAAATCATAATTATATATTTTTTATTAGGATATACTTTTATAGTTACGTATCGGTACATTATTTTTAAAAAAGTTAAGTAAAAATATTATATCTTTTATGAGTTATAACAACATTTCTTTTTTATTTAAAATTACTATTTAATTTAAAATAATATAAATTTGATCAAATTTAATTAATATAAAATATTAATAAAAATATTTTTTTAAAAAAATATAAGTAAATTTGTTATTTTATCATTGTCAATCCCTATATATATTTCATTTCATATTTTTTAAATATCAATATTATATCTCTCATTAAATTTAAATATGAATAATAATTTTTTATATAATTTTTATTTTTATAAAAAATTAATATGTTATACAAAACTTTTATCCATTTATTAATCATCTCAAACTATTTTACCTACTTCCTTTCCTCCTCATCTTCTTCTTCTTCTACTATCTTTTTCTTTCTTTCATTTTTTTATTGTTCTTTTACCTTATCGAATCATTTAAAATTAATAATAACGGGTTTATCTTTTTATTACTTGTATTGATTTTTCTTGGCAACTTGGGCCTTCTAATTGTCTTATTACTACTTGTTATTTGTTAAGATAAGACAAACAAGTTTGATTTAACCTTTATTTTTTCATATTGATTTAACCTTGTTTGATTTACAGAGCATTCAAGCGTGCATGTGTAACTTTTGAATTTTGATTAATCTCAATTGTATTAACACTTTTTTATTTGGTTGGAAAAAGTGTTTACTACTACAAAAATTGGTATTTAAGTCGATACGTAAGATGTAGCGTTGCAGAACTCTAAAAAACCGAAAACCTCCTCCACTTCTCCTCTACTCTTTCTCATTTTCCGGTCACCTACGACTACCATTTTCAACATTGGTTAGTGAGTTTTCTTCCTCTTTAACTAATCTTTTAGATCCTCTATTATTCATATTTTTTTTGTTATTATGTGTATAATTTTTTGTATTATATATGTAGGTTTGTATTATAACATAAGGAAAAGAATATGATGATCTTGAATAAAATATAACAAAACGATGGTAATTTTTCTGTTATTAATTAATATTTTATTTTTCAAATATTTGTATTATTTGAACTATTTCCTAAATTGATTTTGTTTTTCTTCTGCTCGAATACAGGTTTTTATTTGAATATAATAGAAAATTAATAAATTAAAAAAAAAATTAAAAGTTGATTTTTAACCGACTTTAATACTAATTTTGTAGTAGTGTTTATTCGTGTAAAATAGTTACTTTAGTAAAGTAATTGTTATATTGAATTAGTTACATTCGGTAATTTAATACAAATAATCTAATTAAAATCAGGACTTCAATAATTTAAAACTAAATTGAAAAAAATAAATTCATCGATCATAAAAAAAAACTATAATTTCTTTTCACATGGTTCAAAAAATTAAAGGATATTATAATTTATTTTAAGGTTAAGAGGATCATTTAGATCTTATAAGGTAACTTTTATCTGATAGAATGAGTTCAATTATTTTTTTAATTTAAAAATACAGTTAATTAAATCAAAATTTAAAAAATTAAAAAATTTAAAGGAGTAAAATTGAGTTTGCATATTTTATAAATAAATAAAAGCAAAAAAACATTTTCAAAAGCCGTCTCGCACCCTCCCTTCTTTCTCCTCTATCTCTTTTATATTTTATTAATAAAAAATAAAACAAAAAAAAATCTAGGAAGTGAGACGGAGAGAGAAAGAAGACAAAACCAATTAAGTACTGATTTTTTTCAATATTTTTTTTTCAGTAAATTATAGAACAGGATGGAGAGAGAAAGACACACAAAAGGGAGAGGGTGAGGTACTATTGGGGATTTTTTTTATTAAAATATATATAAATTTTTATTATATTATTAAAGAAAAATAATTTTTTAATTTTCTGATTTAATTTAATATTTTTTAAAATTATAACACGATTAAATTAAATGACATTGTTTTAATAATTACGGAATAAAAAATTATATTTTATGGTAATGACTCAATTCTCTTTTATTAGTGTCAAAATTGTAAAAATTCATCGAATGCAAGTGAAGATTAAGGTAAGGTATATTTCACACGTTTCATTTTATTTATTTTAAACAATAAAATCACAATTTAAATTTATTTTAAAATTTTAAAAATTACGGGACCGTCCAATATAAAATGACGAAATCAAACTACTCATTTCCATGTCATAATTAAATAAGGAGATTAATTTATCCTGATGACACTCACTCCTTTTTGATTCTTATGATTAATTCGAAACTAAGCAACCAAAGAAAAGGTCGAAGTAGCTTGTATTATTTGTCGACTGAATTCACGGGAATCAGAAAACTAATTAAATGATTTTGAAAGGATTAGAATCAGATGACTCAGATCTAACCACAACATTAAACTTTTACATAAAAAAAACAAGAAATAATATTGAGAAAATAACATGCACAATGTGTACTTTTAAACATAAAGATATATATATAATATTTACAACTGCTTTTAAAATAATTGAATTGCATGATATGTTTCCAATAACAAAGCAAATATGAAATAACAAGTTATATTAATAAACAAATTGTACGTCAATCCATCAAGTTGCATCGTTGATATGATTCACTATTAATATTTAGTTTAACAAAAGATCAGTTGCCTGATATATATATAATCCAAGCTGTAATATTCTAATAATTAATTCCATCTCAACTAAACAACTTGTACGAATCTAGTAAAGACATCAAATTATCATGATTATTCAGATGAATCCACTAATCTTAGAGTTTTCGTTGTACTTAACCTAAAACATAAAATTAATACTTTTAGGCTTGTTATTTTCAAACATGATACTTCTAACTTCCTAGTCGTTTAGTGCCTATTTTGTAATCCATTTGATTTTCAAGTTTTAGTTTTTGATTTTTTAAAAAAAATTAGTGTTATTTGATAATTAATTTCATTTTAAGTTTAAAATCAAATTAAAAATCAGTTTTATTTTCATTTTCACGTAAATTATTTACTATTTAAAAAAAATTTGAAAACCATGTTTTAATTCAATTTTACTTTCATTAGTTAACTTAAGTTAGTTTTGTTTTTTGGTTGTGCCTTGAGAAAATGAAACAATCAAATAAATTTTTTTAATAAATGAGTTTTTGCTTTTCTTAAATAATCATTAAACAAAAAAAAATCAAACCAAAAAAGTAGAACTTAAATATATAACATGTTATGAAAGGAAATATTAGTAATTAAAATTAATGCCATTCTAGTATCGTAATAAAGAAATTGTGGTACTTATATATAATCCCATTGCTACTTTGCACATACACAATTAAAATATCAATTTTCATAATTATAATATTAAAGTATCTAATAATAAAATAAAAATATTTATTTTTAATAATTATAGGGTAAAAAATATTCATGTATCCCTTAAGCATAGACATCACTTTTGTTTATTAAAAAATTATATCTTTAGTTTAAATGATCTTTCCTGTAATTAAAACTTATAATTTAAAAAAGAGAAAAAAAGAATCGTATCTGTCAGACTCTATGTGGATCAATCACATTTGATCGGAAATCCATAAACTCACAGATACTTATTATTGGATGAATTATGTTAGTTCATATTAATGTATATTTAATAATATATAATCTATTGATATATATCTATTTATTTAGTCATATTTATATCTAATTATTTTAAATATATCTAATTCACTTATAATTTATTTATAAAGGTACCATATATATTTATTTAAATTATATAATAAAATACAATCATTAAATATTTTTAACATAATATCAAAATCACTACTCTTATTTTTATCTTTTTTGGTGTTACTCAATCCATATAGCTTTTGTTGTCATAATAGCCGTTGCAACTACTCACCGTTGAACCTCCGACGTCTTTCAGTCGTTATCCTTATGTTCTGTGCCTACAATCGTCGTTGTTAAAGAGTCTCACACCACACAGACAATTGCAATCACCGTCGCCGCCATGTATCTTGCTCCGATAATTTTTCTACAATACCACTGTGATCGGATTGACCAGATCTACACAACCATCGGACTCTGCACGTTCCCCCATGCAACGCCACTAAAACCAAATGTCGTCGTGAATCTTAACTCGACTACCTTTCTACAAATACCATTATGATCGCCGCGACTAGATCTACACAACTGTGGACGTATCACAATAGTCTTCCTCCACACGTGCCCACACGCACCGACAGCAGCAACAACGCGTGAATCTGACACGCCACATAAGTCGCGCTCTGGTCCCGTGACATCATGAGTGACTTAACTAGGGCTGGAGTCATCATCACATTCAGTTGACGTCACTGAGACCTCGCGCTGACCGTTGACTTTAGTTTGTGGACCATTGACTTTCTCGTTGATTGTTCTGTCCATTGACTTTGACTTGTTGACCGTTGATTTTTGCAATATAGATCCTCCCTACCTAGTTTTTCACGTAGACCTCGTTTTTGGAGTCTATTTTTACATTTTGTGTTTCCAAATGGATAAAAAAAGGTGTTTTTGTTTCTTGTCCTATCAATACTATATTGGAGTGGACCAAGAATTGCTTATCATGGTCTCAAGCTACGTGTAGTTTTCTTAAGGGTCGTATACTCTGACATTATTGTACTGGTACAATTATCATTCTTCTTAAAGGAGCAAGTAAAGAAGATACTACTTTCCTTCGTCGCATGATTGAATGGGATAGTCACAACCACATGATCCTCACATGGATTCGGAATACTTCCATTCCTTCCATCTCTAATATGTTGGGCAGCTTTGATGATTCCAAATCGGCATGTGATATGTTGGACAAAAGATACTCCACTACTCACAGATCCATGAAATATCAACTAATAGTTTAATTGCATCAACTTCAACATGAACCAGGGTAATCCATCAATGACTACTTTGATCAGCTTCACTTCCTTTGGAACCAAATTGACCTTTGTGATCCAATTTGGGCATGCTCAATAGATGTTCAGAAATATGCTATAGTTAGGGATGAATTTCGTCTCTATGAATTCTTGATGTCACTCCACAAGAACTTTGATCCCATCTGAGTTCAACTTCTTAATCGTAGTCCTCCTTCCTCTCTTGATACTACTGTAAATGAGTTGGTTAGAGAAGAAGGTCAGCTTGCAACCCTTCAAGCCCAGAATAAGTTCAATGTTTTGGCTATTACTCCTCCTACTCTTGCCATTGAGTAACCTCAACAATCAGGTGATTCCTTTGGCATTTACAATCGTCGCAAACAGAGCAATAAAATGTTCTACAATTATTGCAAGGGTCATGGCCACACCATTGAGACTTGTTACCATCGCAACAAATCTACTACTGTTTTTGCTAATACTGAGCCTACTTCGCTGATGCGTTCTAGTTCAACAGAGTCTCAATCATCTGGATCCACTATCAACCTCTCCTCCACTGAACAACAGAAGATTATAACTCAAGTTGTTCAAATGGCTGGTAATGAATCTCTTTTCACTACTCTCTCAGTTCTGCCCGATAAGTCTCAAACTTGGCTTTTTGACTCTCCAGGTTGTAATCACATGACACCTCACTCATCTTTATTCTCCAAACTTGACCCTGTACCACATCCTCTTAATATTCATAGAGATGATGGTTCCACCATTCATGGGAATAGTCTAGGTTTTGTATCGACCTCTACCCTTTCTGTTCCTAGGGTTTTCCATGTACCTGACCTATCCTATAATTTATGCTCTGTGGGACAATTAATTGAACTAAGATATCGCCTTATTTTTGACTATTCTGGGTGTATTGTGCAAGATCCGTAGATGGGGTAAGAGCTTGGGACCAGTCCTAGGGTCGAGTGTATGTTTCCTATAAAAAATCTTCATCTTTCACATGTTGCTCCTACCTCTGTTGCTGTTGCAAATGCTACAATTTCTTCCTTACCTTCTCTCGCACTTTGGCATTCTCGTCTTAATCATGCCCCATCCACTCGGGTACAACAGTTAGCTTCTAAAAGTCTATTGGGTTTTGTGTCCAAAGACAATTTTGATTGTACTTCATGCCAGTTAGGAAAACAACCAACTTTACCTTTAAATAATAGTAAATCTATCTCTAATAGTATTTTTGAGTTAATTCATTATAATGTTTGGGAACCTTCTCTTGTTACTAGTATTGGTGGATCTTGATATTTTGTTGTTTTTATTGATGATTATTTTCGTTATAGTTGGATCTTTCCAATGAAATCTCGTTCTGAAATCTTACCAATATACAATAACTTTACAAAAATGGTTGAAACCCAATTCTCCAAACATATCAAAACTTTTCCATCTGATAATTCTCTTGAATATACTCAAAATGCTTTTCAAGCTCTGTTACACTCCTATGGAACTGTACATCATCTAACCTGTCCAGAAACCTCTCAACCAAATGGTCGAGCATAAAGAAAACTGTCATATTCTTGACATTGTTCGTGTTCTTCTTCTTTCTGCCAAAGTTCCTGCCCCATTTTGGGGTAAAGTCGCTCTTCATGCTGTTCATGCCATTAATCACATTCCAAGCGCTATCATTCATAATCAGACTCCGTATGAGCGCCTTTTTGGGTCATCTCCTGACTATCATTACCTTTCCTCATTCGGATCTACCTGTTTCGTTTTTCAACCTCATGAACACAACAAACTTGAACCTTGATCTAGACTTTGTTGTTTTCTTGGTTATGGTGAAACTCAAAAAAGGTATCGATGCTATGATCCTGTCTCACATCGTCTTTTTGTTTTCCGAAATGTTGTCTTTTGGGAACACTGTTTATTTGTTGAACTTTCTCACTTTCATTCTTCAATAACTAATTTAAATGTTTTAGAAATCTTTCCAAATGAGTCTCATGTTCCTTCTACAGATACTCCTAATCCACCTTTAGACTTCACTATTCAATCTTCAGATATTTTTTATGATTATCCTAGACAGGTTGTAGAAGAACAGGTTGATAACGCGCTACCCCACCTTGAACCTAGGTCCCATGCTCCTATTCCTGCTCCACAAGACATTCCACCTCACCATTCAACTCGGGTAAGATCCATTCCTACACATTTACTTGACTATCATTGTTACACTGACCTTGCTACACTCCATAAGCCTCACACCTATCGTGAGGTATCTACTAACTCTTTTTGGCAGATTGCAACAAAAGAAGAAATTGATGCATTAATCAAAAACCATACTTGGGATCTATTTACTCTCCCTCCTAGTCATTTTGTGGTTAGTAGTAAGTGGATCTATAAGATCAAGACTCGCTCTGATGGGTATCAATCACTACAAGGCTCATCTTGTAGCAAAAGGTTTTACACAAGAGTATGAAATTGATTATGAAGAGAGTTTTGCTCCAGTTGCCCCGTATTTCCTATGTTCGTACCCTCTTAGTTGTTTCCACTGCTAATAAATGGGAATTTTTTCATATGGATGTTAAAATGCATTCCTTAATGAGGATCTACATGAAGAAGTCTATATGCAACCTTCTCCTGGTCTTTCTGTTGAAACAAATAAGGTTTGTCGCCTTCGACGAGTACTTTATTGCCTTAAATAAGCTCCACGAGCATGGTTTGCCAAGTTCAGCTCCATCATCCTTCGCTTGGGTTACACTTCCAATTCTTATGATTCTGCCTTATTTCTTCGTCGCAATGATAAATACACCATTTTGCTTCAATTATATGTGGATGATATGATCATAACTGGTGATGACCTTAGTGACATTCAAGAACTCGAGGATTTTCTTAGTCAGCAATTTGAGATGAAAGACCTTGGACATCTCAGCTACTTCTTGGGTCTTAAGATTACTTGTTCGACAAATGGTCTTTATATTACTCAAGCTAAGTATGTATCTGACCTCTTATCTCAAGTTGGACTCATTGATAGGAAGACTGTTGACACTCTAGTTGAACTTAATGTGCATCTCACACCATCAGAGGGGCAACCATTGTCTAATCCCTTTCTTTACAGACGATTGGTTGGCAGCCTGGTTTATCTTACAGTTACTCTTTTAGACATTTCTTATGCTATTCATCAAGTGAGCCAGTATCTGTCTGCTCCATGATTAACTCACTATGCTGCTGTTCTGCGTATTCTACGATACGTGAAATGCACTATCTTCCATGGCCTTTTCTACTCAACTCAGTCTCCTCTAGTACTTCGAGCATTTTCTGATGCTGATTGGGCAGGAGATCCCACTGATCGCAGCTTGACTACAAGTTATTTCTTTTCCTTGGTTCTTCTTTGATTTCTTGGCGAAGTAAGAAACAAACCTTCGTGGCTCGCTCCAGTACTAAAGTAGAATATCGTGCTCTTGCTGATATCACATCTGAGCTCATTTGGCTACGATGGCTTCTTAAGGATTTGAGTGTGTCCACATCCTCTGCTACTCTCATTTATTGTGATAATTAGAGTGTCATTCATATTGCTTACAACAATGTCTTCCATGAACGGACTAAACACATCGAGATTGATTGTCACTTTATTCCCTTTCATCTTGTCCATGGTGCTCTCAGACTTTTCCCTGTTTCCTCCAACGATCTACTTGCAGATATCTTCACTAAGACACTTTCCAAAGGACGCACTCGTAATTTGGTTAACAACCTGAAACTGGTCTCACATATAACTTGAGTTTGAGTGGGTTGTTTAATATATATCTAGTAATATATTAATGTATATATATATATATATGATAATGTATATATATTTACTTTAGGTATATCTATATCTAATTTATTTATAATTTTTATATAAATGTAACATGTATATTCATTTAATTCACATAATATAATATAATCATTAAATATTTTTATGTAACTTAATTTTAAAAAAATATTTTAGTTACATAAGTTATTAAATTATTGTAATTATAAAATTAAATGATTCCTGTGTTTATTATAAAATTTATGAGATTAAAATATTTTTAAACTGTTTTTTACTGTCTGAAAGCGCACTGGTACTTCAATCTAACATAATTTTTGACCATAAAGTGATAGATCTCTGTGCTTTGCTAGATTATATCTGACTAAGTTTGATGCGCTAAGTGGAAACATCGTGCCATTAACTCAGTGTGGTAGCTAGCTAGGGAAAAGTATAAAAATAATATTAATATATTTAACTTATAAAAACAACTTGTACTATTAATTTTTAAAATAATCTCTCTTTAGTCTTATTTAATCATATTTTGAACTTTCAAAAGGGATTAGGTATATTATCTATTATATTAAGATTTATGTTTGCCAAATTGAATATACTATGTGATCCAAGCCAAGCATGTAATTAGAAGGTTGGACACAGAGACAGACTGACATAGGTCCTAATTAAACAATTTTTTTTGTTAGATTAATTAATTTTAATAAAAATTAATAATAAAAAAACAATTTTTCTTACTCAGTGTCTCTAATTTATCAATTTTCTTAGTCATCTATTATTCAACGGTATAGATTTCATTAACATTTCAAGTAATATATTCGATTAAAACAAATATTACTACTTTATCTAAAAAAAAAACTCAAACAGAGTCAAGAAAAAGAGAAAGAGAAAGAGAAAGAGAAAGAGAGATAATACCTTGTAGATCCCCTCTCTATCTGAATCTAGTGACTCAAAGTGGTGAACATATTGGCTTTCCCTGTCTTCCGTTTTGGATTTTCAAAGTGACACATGTGGGTTGGGTTTGTATGGGTGGAGGGAAGCTGTTTCAATCACATCCACAACTTGTTTTTTTAATAATATGTTTGACAACAATCTTGTTATAATTGGTTGTTGCTTTGTCAATTGTCATATATAACATTATTATCATCCACTAACTTTGTTAATTTCTTATTTGAAATTACCGGAATCTAATCAAAGCCTAACCCATCTTCAATATTTCCTTCACATTACTTATTTATTTGATTGGTTACATAATTTTGTTTTCTTCATCAAATTTATTATTTTTTAGAGTAAGTATCATCAACTTTTGAATTTGTAATCTTCTAACATTTTTGATATATTTCCCATATATTTTTCTTCTAAAAGGGTCTAATATACAAAATTAAAAATTAAAATTAAGTGGTTATTTTGCATTAATTTAAAATAAAAATTTGATTTTACAAACAATTAGTTATTTCACCGTGATTTTTTAAAAAAGTAAAAGCATGAAGAAGAAAAAATTGACTGGATTTGTGTTATAGATATGTTTGGTGAAATACTATCGATTCATGTTACTGTTCAACTAATCAATTATCAATGCTCAGCTTTCAACTTTACGTTAACGTATGATTAATATATAATTTAAATCAAATCAAAAAGTATATACATAAAATATTCTCTAAAAATTTATAAATAGTTCTCGCATTTCATCCATCAAAATATCAATTGTTTTAAATGATTTGAACTCAAAGAAAGCAAGCAAACAACATGGCCAGCAAAAATTATCTTTTAACACATTATGTTTTTTTTATTAATTAAAAAAATCAAAAAAATTATTTAATATTAAACATTATTTAATTTAATGTAATTCAAATTAAACTACAAATATCTAATTTTGTTTAAAATTAAATATAATATAATTAAATTATGTTTAATATTATTTTTTTATAATTTTTTAACATTTTTTTCTTAATAATATAACGATAATGTGTAATGATTTTTATTTATTTATTTTTGGATAAGAGGATGATGACTATGGACTAATGAGTCAATGATTACCGTGAATGTCTTAACTCACGATTACAGTCATCTTCTTTTTAATTTGACATCTTTCCGGATCTTTGACAAACTTGTTCAAATTTTTATATTATTTATTTTTGAGTTTTGAGTGTAATGTGATGGGAAAAAGACATGGTAATATTTACCATTATTAAAAGTAATGACTATATATATTATTAAAACTTATACATATGTATCTCTTGATGCATATTATTTACATATTTTGATGCATTTTAATTTTTAATATATATAACACTGAATAGTGTACCTAGATTTTACTCTTTTGATTATAATATTTTTATCAACTTGTTAATTAGTTAGAGTTTTGTGGCAAATTATTATGTTGTTAAATTAAAGTTTATGATATTCTCCGCAAAAACAAATATAATAAATACATAAATCTATAAAAATTCGTGATATTTTCTCTATGAGTCAAGAAATACAATAATTTAATTTAAAAAAAAAGGACAATTAACGTGATAAAATAGCACTATTTTATTTTATCATTATTAACATGTTAGTTTGACATCAATGACACAACAAAATAAAAATGAACATAATAAGCTATTTTTACTATTTTTTTCTCATTTGTTTGTGACTTTAATGAATCATTTTTACTTAATTTAAAATAAATAAAAAATAAAAACTACCGCTTGTATTAAATTCTAGCACAAATACTAATTTTCTTTATATGTTCCTATTTTACTCACATAATTTGAAATAGAAAAATATTTTATTAAGAAAATAAATTTTTAGAATAATTAGACAAAACATCTTCATGAGCATTTTTTTAATTATTCAAAAAAAAAAAATTAAAAATAATGACCAAACAAACTTAATATTTTTTAAAATGACTAAAATTCTTCCTTAAAATAATTTAAAAACAATTTTTATATATCGAGGTTAGGTGAAATTAAGAAATCAGTTATAAGTAGTGTAGCTATATAAGCCTATAAGTATAAATTTTATAATTACATGAACTAAATTTAAAAAAATATTTACAAAACAGAGGGGTTAGGTTGAATACCAGGCGATTAGTGTTAAAGGCAAGACGTAGTGTTAATAATAATGGTGGCTTATATATATATATATATATATATATAGGATTTGTAAAAAGTATCTTTTACCAATTTGCTTTGAGATTTAGTTTTGTAGAGAACAATAATCGTGAGAGAATTTTTTATTGTGGCGGTGGGACAAATGAGTGAGATTAAAGGTCAGTTGAGTGGGCCATCTCCAGAATTCTTTACGTCTACACCTCCCCTGAAGTCCTAGTGATCCGTTTAAAGTAGAAGTAGGAGGGTATTTCTGAGATTTTATTTTTAATAGCTTTATTACTCATACACCTATCAATAAAACTTAAGCCTCTAAACTTCCACAATGCCTAAATGTATAATATGATATTTCAATTGTAACTATCAAATGCTTTAAAGGATAATGATCAAATTTTCCATTTTGAAAAAAATTAAAAAAAAATTAAGTTACCTCATAATTAAGTGTAAGACCCTTAAATAAATTTGAGGTAAATTAAAATTTTAAAATATTAAAGATGAAGTTATGTAAATTATAGATCAAGGATATTTATTTTAGAAAAGAAAAAAAAATTCCGGATACCTTAAATTTTCTTTTTCCTAAGTAAATACTTTCAAGACATATGCATGTACTTAAAAATTTTAAGAAAAGAATTAGCCCAAAATATCACTTTGGGTTCCTTGCACATCCATTGGGCTTACTCAACAAGAGCCCAACGTCACCATTTTGATCTGAAGTCTGATGAACCATGGCCATCGACAGCTTAAACCCTACTCCTCTAAACCTCCATTCCCTGTTGGGGTATCACTTTATCACAAACAATGTCTTTCCTCCGCAAAGCCCCGAAGAATAATATCCTTCATTCCCAATCCATCCTAAAACTTACCACTCGCTTCTTCACATATCCTAGCCCAACTCCATTCCCCGACAATCCCACCTCAACCTACTACGACGATCTCGTTAATGATGCTGGCCGTTCGAAGGACTTTGACACGCTCCGTCACCTCCTCAACAAGCGAGTGAGAGATGGCTGCTTCAACACCTCCAACACCTTCAAGTTCATTACCAACGACGAATCTTCCCTCTCCATGCTCGATGTCCTCTCTCAAACCCTATCTCGCCTCGACAATGGCTTCCCCAGAAAGAGCGCCTATGATTCTCTTATCGCTCGCCTCTGCAAGCTTGACCGAATCGAAGAATCGCTAAGATTGATTGAAGTCATGGCTCGTGGTGATTACGGCTTGAACGCGTGTAGCTTTCACTCCATACTCAGCACGCTCTCGAAGAAAAAGAGGATGGAAGAGTCATGGCGAGTTATGGATCTTATGACTGAGCTTGGGGTTACGCCTGATTTAACGGCTTATAATTATCTCTTGATGAGTTATTGTTACATCGGAGATTTGACTATGGCGGCTGAAATACTGACACTAGTAGAAGGGGAGGGAATAAGGGCTGATACGCGTACATACGACGCTCTAGTGTTGGGAGCGTGTAAAGCTGGTAACGTAGAAGGTGCTATGGTGCTGTTGAGGCAGATGGTGGACGATGGAGTGCCGACTCTATACTCAACACACGTGTACGTAACTGATGCGCTGTTGAAGATGGGCTACTATGCCCAGGCTGTGAAGTTTGTTATGGTTTACAGCGGGAGGGACACGTGGTTGGACCATGAGAATTTTGGGGGTTTGGCTAGTCGGTTGATTAAGCTGAATCGTTTTGATGAGGCAAGGTTAGTTTTGGAGGAAATGGATAAGAGAGGATTGAAAATGGGTGACAAATTGAAAGACTTCTACCAAATCCATGTTAAAAATATAAATGTCTCTCGTCTTGCATAATAGAAAAACAGATGGTCTTGACTTTTTGGTTCTATTTTTTATTTATAAATAAATGTAAAAGTATTTTCAAAGGCTTACTGCAAATTAATACTCTTGTTAAACAAAATTTATTTCAATTTGTGTTGAATTCAATGCAGGATAAAAATTACTCTTAATTTTTCTTCAATTGTAAAACTGTTGTTAACTTGTTATCGTCTTCATCGTCTAATTACAACCCTAAAATCATAAAAGCTACACAAACACAAGCTAAAAACAACCCCATCTTGGAAGACCTTCCCAACTACTCAAGGAGTCCGTTTCTAACGATATCTAACACCAGACTCCCAGCAGAAGATCATTAAAGAGACCAAAAGGGTAGTAAATGGCTTGAATTAGTTATTTACTAATTTTATGAAATGAAAATAAGTCATGCATTAAAAGGCCTACACAAATAAAAATTGAAGAGAAATTTTCTACTCAATTTAAGATATGATATATAATATTATAAAATGCATCTTTGTAAACTATAACTTAGATAAGAACTGATTAACGAGAAAAATAGGAAGAAATAAAGAGAAAAAAACATAGAATTTTTTTTTTGTTAACTCAATATATAATCATATATTATTTTTCTTAATTATTGAGATTTTTATATATTCATTTATTCTTCAACTATTATTCTTTATTAAATATCCTTATTTTACACTAATTGATATTATAACTATGACTTCAATAAAATTTGATATCGAGAAATTAATTTGAAAAAATAATTTTAATTTATGATAGATGAATATGTTTGTTTTTTTCACACATTAAGAACGTATAAAATAACATTAAAAGAAGACGTAGAAATATGGGTGACAAAGTTTTGGAAGAAGTCTCACGAAAAAAGACACTACAAGTTATAAGAAAAACTAGTGAATCGACGTATGATAAAATCTCCACGTAATCATCTTTGTTTAAAAAATAATTATACGATTTCTAGATGTAGAAAGATGTGTCTCTATTCATAGACATATTGATAAATTTAATCAAATTATTTTTAATTTAAAAAATATTAATGTTGTAATAGATGATGAGAATCAAATTATTTTTCTTCTTAGTTCCCTATTGAGATCTTATGATAATTTAGCGAATACCATAATTTTTGGAAAGAGTTCATCGTCCATGGTGAAAATGAAAATAACCTTACAATCTTAAGAATTGAAGAGACGATTAGGACTAGCTTTGATTAGGACTTCTTGGTTCGAGGTAGAACATAATAATGGAAGAAGAACTACCAAAAACATTGATCTAAATCACATAACAAATATAGAAAGAATAACAACAAATTTCATAATTGTCAAAAAGAAGGACATTGAAAAAGAAATTGTCTGGAGCTCCAGAAAGACAAAGTGAGTACTTAAGAGTTGGGCAGAGCAACTCTTGCCTCAGAAGAGTTAGACGACGAAAATGTTCTCTTTGTCTCACTTAGCGATAATGATGATGATTGGATTTTTTATTTGACATGTACTTTTTACATGATGCCCAACAAAGATTGATTTGTTACATTACAAGAGGTTTATAGTGACAAAGTTTTAATGAGAAATAATGAAGCTTATAACATAGTTGGTAAGGGTACAATACAAATCAAGATAAATGACAATATTGTGAGAACATTAACCAACGTGAGATATATGCCCAAACTTCGAAAGAATTTAATTTCATTGAGCATTCTAAATATTCTTGGATATTCACATTCAGCTAAATATAGGGTTTTAAGAGTTTCTAAAGATATCTTAACAGTTATGAAAGAAAAATTGAAAAATAGACTATATATTCTGTAAAGTTGCACAGAGGTAGGTTTTGCAATATGAGTAAGCAATGATTGGATAAGCTTAGTAAGAGAGGTTTGCTTGATAGACACTAGATTAGAAAATTGGATTTTTGTGAGCATTGTGTTTATGGGAAACAAAGAAGAGTAAAGTTCAATATTGGTAACAAAACGCATGGGCCTCTTGATTATATCCATTTAGACTAATGTGGCTCTTCAAGTGTTCCTTCTCGTAATGGAGCAAGATACATGTTAACTTTCATTAATAAATATTCAAGGAAAGTCTGAATTTATGTCTTGAAACAAAAGAGTCATGTATTCCTCAAGTTCAAAAAATGGAAAGCTCTCATGGAGAAGCATGTAGAGAAGAAGGTTAACTGACTCAGGATAGACAACATGTTAGGATTTTGTAACAACGAGTTATGTGTAAATGAAGGTATAGCTTGTAGCCGAGATCAACAAAATGAAAGTAGAGTTGAGTGGTGAGTTTGAGATGAAAGATTTGGATCATGCAAAAAAGATTCTTAGTATAAAGATCATACGAGATAAAAAAGATGAAAGGCCATGTTTATCTCAAAAGAATTACATTGAGAAAGTTTTGGATAAATTTGAAAAATGCAAAGCCAATTAGTACTCTATTTGTAGCTTAATTCAAATTATCTGCAAAAATGTCACCATAGACAAGTGAAAAAGAAAAGTTTATGTCTCAAGTTCCTTACTCAAGTGTAGTTGAGATTTTTTTATGTATATCATGGTTTGTACTGGACTATATATTACTCATACAGTGAGGTTATTAGTCGATATGTAGCTAATAAATTCAAAAGAACAAATTAAACTTAAATGAGATAGCATAAGAAGCTGGATGAGAATTTGAAATAAGAGCAATCACTAATGTTTGAAGGAAATTATAAACCAACACTAAGTTGGAAAGGGAAAACTAAAGAGCTCTAGGTTCTATTTTGCGAGAGAAGTAGAAGCTTCTCGTGGAAGTTTTTTCATTTGAATTAATGTTTGAATACCATTAATTCTTAAATATTTGTAATAATTATCTTTTAAGGTTCGGGGAATGAAAGATTTTATAGTCATTTTCATTCACATTCACATTTTTTTTATAAATAAAATGTAAAGGGATTAATAACCAATAAACTTAAGAGTTATTTTACTTTGATTTTCTTTACCAAATTTATAAAATGTAGTTTGTTTTTTTATTATATTTTTTTCATTATTATTTCTGAAAGGATATTTAAATACATTAATATTATTAGCAATTATTAATAAACACAAAAAAATTATTTAGTTTTCAATTTTCTTTTCTCTGCTATAAATATGCCAAAAGGACATATAAAGACATGCACGATGGTTTACTATTATAACTAATCACGAGTATAATTAATTATGAGTTTGTTTGATAACTATTTTAGTTTTTAATTTTTATTTTTATTTTAAAATTTTATAAATTTTAAAATTAGATACGCTTGATAAATCATTTTTAATTTTTATTATTTAAAGTTTAAAATTGAGTTTAAGAATTTGATTAAATTTTAAAATTCTAAAAATTCAGTTTTTTAATTTTTTTATTTCTTAACACTAAAAATTAATAGCTCAATCATAATACTTAACATTTCTAAAAATGATCAAAAAGTCAAATTTAATGAAAATTTATCTAAAATAATTTTGAAAATATATTTTAGAGCTTAGAAAGTTGAAAATTAAAATTTGGTTATAAAAAAATGTTCAAATTTCATTTTTTACATATCAAAATTAAAACTACAAATTGTTTATCAAACTAATTTTGTAAAATAAAATAAAATTTGTAGGAAAAATAAGTTTCATTAATTTAAAATAAAAATATATTAATAACATCTAAATTAAAAAATTAAAAAATATATCAAATCATTAAAATTATCGTAATAACCGTGACACTAAATTTAAAGTTTTCATTCTAGTTGAAAATAAGATGATTTTGCATTATTAAAGAAAATCATAACTTTTAAGAATATATCTTCATAATTAGTTTTATCATTACATATAAAAAAGTTTAATTTATTTTCATTATTAGTTAAATTTTGTATTATTAACTAATATAATTTTTAATATGATAATAATAATTTAATTATAACATTATCATTGTCATATTTAACTAATATTTTTAAATTTTTTGTATTTTTTTTAAAATATTATAAAAAATAACATCATTAAAATAAATAATAATAAAAAGAACACTTTAATAATATTAAATAAATTTAAATAATCACATTATAATTAAAATATATTTAATTAAATAGTATTTAAAATAATATAATATATAATATTTTTTAATAAAAATATATAAAAAATAATTTTTATAACAAAAAATTAAATAATAATATTTTTATGATAATTATTCTTAAAAATAATAATTATATAATGATTCAAATTATCCTAACTTAAATAAAAGTTATATTACTTTTGCCTAATAGAAAATTAAATTAGTAGACATGGGAGTGTTACCTGTCAAAACACCAAAGGTATTTTCCTTAAAGTCAAAACACCAAGGTTAGTTTGCTTAAAGTCTTTGATTAAGGACGTTCCGTCCAACCCAATACGGGAGCTGACGTCACCGCCGGTCACAATGTTCGGCCAATTTGCTCTCCTCGAATCCGATCCTTTTTCCTCATCTCTTATTCTCAACCTCACCTTTCTTACTCACCTCTTCCAACTCCGGCAAAATACTAGTATTCCAACCCGACCCGGTATCTCATCACATGGATCGTCCGGCTCATCAAACTTTAACCCGACCCCACTCCGGTGGTCGTGAGGACTGTTGGAGCGAAGATGCCACCAAAGTCCTCATAGACGTCTGGGGAGACCGTTATCTCAGTCTCAACCGCGGAAATCTCCGTCAAAAGGACTGGAAAGAAGTTTCCGATGCCGTTAACTCTCGTTATCAAGATGGTGCTAAGCCCTTCAGGACGGACGTTCAGTGCAAGAACCGCATCGACACCTTAAAGAAGAAGTATAAGGTCGAGAAGGTCAAACCCCCTCCTTCAAATTGGCCCTTCTATCACCGTCTCGAATTCCTTATTGGCTCTAACGCCCTTACCCAGTCCAACAAGAAGCCCATAACCAGCACCGGTACTTTAACCGCCAAACCCACCAACTCCAGCTCTAGGTCTGGCCCTAAGCCGCCGTTGGCATATCCAATGAGTTCGATGAGCGAGGACCAAGATGAAGAGGAAGGTAAAGAAGGCCATGACGGAAGGGGAGTGGGGTTTGATGGGAAGGTGGTGGTGAGGAAGCATACAATGGAGACTGTTGGATTATCTGATGATGCGGCTTGTAGGGAATTGGCGAGGGCAATATCGAAGTTTGGGGAAATATATGAGAGGATGGAGAGCTCTAAGCAGCAACAAATTTTGGAGCTCGAGAAGCAGAGGATGGAGTTCACCAAGGACCTAGAGTTCCAGAGGTTGAACATGTTCATGGATGCTCGAGTGGAGATCGAGAAGAACAAGCGATCTAAGCGTGCCTCCTCTGCTTCAGGTTATATTTCATCTCTGGATTCTAGTTTTCTTCTTTCCCATTAGTTTTTGTGTTCCCCCAATAAATAAGAAAAATGATTTCTTGTTTGATTCGGGATCTTAATTGAATTCCGCATTGAAGCCATTGCAGTGGGGGTTCATAGCAACTTGATTTGATTCTTTGAGTGGCAGTTGATTGCAAGTTATTGTGTTAATCATTTTCGGAGAGTATTGTTTGGTTTACAAAGTAAGCCGAGCATTATCTATCTATCTATCTTATATTTGATAGACTATAAAATGTATCGTCCTGAAAAGGTAGAAGTAGAAAATTGGTGTTAAGTTTTTTTCGATCCCACGTTGATCAGGAATTTGACAACAATGTTACTTATAAACTTGGACAACCCATAACTTTATTCGTTTTTATCTTATCTATGATACTCTCAAGCTTTTCTCCGTCTCTTCCAACGATAACTTACATATATCTTCACTAATGTACTTTTTAAGGAACAAACTCCTAATTTGGTTGATAATCTCAAGTTGTTCTCACATTCACCTTGAGTTTAAGGAGAGTTAATAATGTATATCATATATGTTAATAGATATACATGTTATGGGCTTTAGGTACATTTAGTTTATTTGTAACTCTTATTCCTATATAAAGACACCATATATATTCCTTAAGATACAGAATATAATATAATCGTTCAATATTTCGTAACATGGTATCAGAGCTAGGTTTGACTTGATCGGTGACTTGAGCTTTGTTTTTAACAGTCTCACCGTGGCTTTGTGAGACAGCCTCTGTCTGTGTGGAAGGGGGTTGTTAAGTTTCCTTCAATCGCACATCGACCAGGAATTTGATAGCAATGATACTTATAAATTTGGGCAACCCTTAACTCAATGAGATTTTATTGGGTTGAATTAGGTTTGTGTTTCTAACAATTGAAAAGGAACGATGAATTGCTGAAATGCTATTAGTAAAAATGGTACTGGTATCTCTCTAGTTTCAAGGTAAGAAAGTCAAGCTTGCGTTTGGCTTGAGAATGGGCAAGAACATTGAACTTTAGATAAAAACTTGTAGATTAGGTCCAAGAGGTATTTAGATCTCTGGGGTTATGCCGATTGTGAAGCAGGGTATTTAGTTCAGACGTTTATAATGAGCTTCATAAATACCAGGGTTGCATCTCAAGCTCTTGAATACATGAGTGAATTTTAATTAAGACGATGTTTCCTGCTATTCAGTTTTCATGATATTAAAAATGATGGATACAATTGTATAAAGTCTTGCCAATTTTGAAAAGATGATACAAAATATGGGCTAATAACATTTGCCTGATATGAAGATATCACGCCGTGCAATTATGCATGATGTTTAAACAGATTATTGAGTAAATCTGTAACTCTGAAGTAAATTCTTGGTCCTATGAGCTATTGGTGCTATATCCACTCATAGCTTACTCCTTAAACAGCATGTACAAGCATCTTCCTCCTGAAACAAAGAAATAGTAATTGCAATTTGCTCTCTCTTGCTTACCATCTCCCAGTTAATTGGAATGTTAAAACCACAATCGCTTCTTTGTACAATTTCTTTGATGATGACATTTATTTTTCTACCTGAGATCATTTTGCATATCATAAGAGTTCATTGTGGTCATGGTTTATATCAACAGGTAAGAAGTTGCAGGGAGGATTGCAATAACACTACCACGTGTTCAAAAGGAAGGCACGTCTAGGGAAAATATGTATGGATTCTTGTGATGGATTTCTAACACAAAAGGATAATCTGTCTCTGATTTATAACCGCCATTGCAAATTCGAAGCTTTAGGAAGAAATGTGGCTAGTTCTTAAAACTTTTGTAATGATCGTGTACATGATTTGTTGCTTTCTTACATGTATTAATTGATGTACGTGTGAAGTAAAATGGTTATCTTTTCAGATTCATGTTGCTGGCTTAAATAATTAGAAAACTTCTTTTAATGGAAATAAAAAACAAACTATGTTTCTTGGTGTACTATATTTAAAACTGGAGCTTTAATGGACTTCAGGTTTTATGCATTGTCTGGTTTCCAATCTTTATTTGGATCTGAGAAGAACTTGGGAAGCTAACATTATTATTGAAAGATTTTAACCAATGCTAGGATCTTTGAATTAATAATTTTTTTTTCAACCGCAGATATATCCTTGTATAGATAGGTAACTAAACGATTCGTCATGATCAAGTGACAACGGTCTGGTCTTCTATAACTCAAATTTGAGCAGCTAGCCTCGAGCCTATTGCAATTTACAATCAGAACCTTCGTATAATTCTTTTTAGGGCTCGGATTAGACTTTAGGTGTCATTTTATTCGGATCTAAGTGGACAATTTAATTATTTTGTTTTCATGGTGCACACCTAGCTCTCTCTCTCTCTTAGTGAAAATATGACAAGTTACGTCATTTTTGGAATTTTTTTAGTAATAGTTTTTTTTATAAAATAATAAAGTATATTTAATGGGTCAAAAATATTATTTTAAGGTTTTTCATCCTTTATACTCCTACCTCCTTTTATGATTCATGAGACAAAATATTAACATTTTTAATTATATTTTCTTCATTTTTTCTTTTATTTTTCTGTTAATCCTCCCTATTTTTTCCATAATTGAAAAGGAAAACAAATACAATATACTAGCTCCAAAATGTTTGGAGCACCAAATGATAGGATAGGATGATTGATATATTGTAATTCATTTTCTTTTTAAGCTATGGAGAGACAAGAGCTAATTAAAAAAAAATATGAAAAAAATGGAGAAAATATAGTAAAAAATATTGATATTTTTTGTTTTATAGTTGGTTTAAAAAATAACCATAAAAGAAGTAAATGGTATAAAGAAATAAGAACTTTAAAATGATACTTTTGTCTCTATTAAAAATATTTTATTATAAATTTTTGTTAATAAGTTAAAAACATATCCCATTTTTAACGAAAGAGTGATCTAAATATCTTTTATTAAAGTAACTAAAATGTTTATTTTGTATAAACAAATTGACTTCCATAAGCATGAGCACACGCATAGCGTAATTATTTTTAAAAATATTATAAATTATCATTTTTTTTTAAATTTAGTGGGGTAAATTCAATCATTTAAAATCTATTTAAATGACTAATTGATACACACAAATATATATATATATATATTCATCGTTGTAAGCTTAGTACATCATTTAATCTTATATTATTAGTGAAAACATTCAAATGTCTTTAAAAATAAACTACATCATTGTTCCGTTAATCACCTCTTTTAAGTTTTAAGATAAACTTATTATCTATTGTTTATAAAAATTAACATCAATAACAATTTAATAGAATGTGGTTCACCTATTAATCTGAAATTAATAATCATCATCATCACTCGTTTTAAATCACAGATTAAATCACAAAGTTTATAAGAAAACAACTTTAAAAGATTTTTTTTAATTATAAGTCTGACTAGTGATTATTATGATCATCTTGTTTATGAGTTAAGATCTGTAATATCTAAACGTGGGGTGACATTAAAGTATGCACTCATTATCCAAAGTTCAGTTGAATAGTCCGAGGTTGAAATCAAATGTTCACCTTTGCTCAGGCAATTTACCATTCTCTTGTTAGAAGTTGAAGCCAAACAATATACCGTTTGATCTAAATAAGTATAGTCCTAAGGTTAAGATATTGGATATTGCAGGTTAGGGGTTGTGTTGTCACCGTTAAAAGCAGCTTCTTATATCTCATACCGAAGTTGGTGACACATATAATTATTTGAAAATCATGGCGAAGAACATCCCTGGAAACATTTATCTTAAGGGTAAATGTTAATTCTTCGGGAGCTCTACTATCCAAGATACATATACAAAAAAAGAAAAAAGAAAAAAAAAACGCCTTGTTTATGATAAAGGTAATACATAAGCAGGTTCCAAGAACAGAGAGAGAGGAAGAGACATATAATTTTTACAATACATAAGGGACATAGCTAAAATCATTAATCTGATCTTGTAATTGGCCAAATTCCATTGAGCTGTTGTTACTGAAATTAGCATCCAGTTCAGTCCAGCCAGAAAGAGCAGCAGCTAGAGAAGCATCGTTGATGCTATCCATCATAATGTTATAGAAAGAAGATGATGAACATGATGAGGACGAGGACAAGGGCAAGGGCAAAAAAGAAGAAGAATTGGTGGAATATTGAGCGTGAACGTGAGCGAGGCGAGATCTAGCCATAGCCAGATCATGTTGAAGTTGAATCATCTTTGTCTGCAAAAGAGCTATGGCACCAATGCAACCATAAACAGGGTCTTTAAGCCTTACCTCTGCTTCATATGCCAATGAATTAACAGTGTCCTCACGTTGTCCCTCAGGGACTTCACTAAGAATCTTGCTCACATTGCTTGCTCCAAATACTTTGTGAACTTTAGCAAATTTTTCGGATTCGTTTGATCGAAAATAGGGTGCAAATATACAACTAGTTGTGCACTTTCTTTTCAGGAATTTGCAAGCAGCACATGAGGAACTTGAACGGGGCTCATGACAACCTCTCATTTTGCTTCATTATACCATACACATTCTATTTTGCAACTAACCAATGTCTTCTCTGTCATCTATATATAAAAAGTTCAATCATTCGTATTTTTGAATAGAGAATTGGTATTGTTAGTATATAAACACATCAAAAAATTTAACTTTTTCTCACCCAAAAGTAAAATAAATATTTTATTAATAACATAACAAATAATCAATAAAAATTGTATACATTTTAGAAGTAATTTGTATCGTTTCAGTTATTTTGCTCCTAAAGTGAAAAGTAAAACGTTACAACTTCCAAACCCACATGGGCTACTAGTTACTTTTTTTTTTTTTTTTTGCTTTACAATTTCTTAACTTTCTCTCTATTATGTCTGTCTTGTCTTGCATGGTGTTCACTATCAAGCAGGGGTCAGATAATTGAGGGTAAACCAGTAAAGTACTAAAAATTACAAGTGTTAGTTTTGAAAAGACATTTTACATTAAATGTTCAGAAACAAATATTAGTTTGACTAGATATTGAATATATTGAAACTTTTATGCCAAAACTTTAATTAATAATTATTTATTATATTAATTGTGATATATTATAATAAAGAAGTTATTAGAAGTGGTTGAAAGGTTGAAAAAAATAATATCAAAATCATAGTTTTCAGTATAGCCACGAAACAAAAGACCTCTTATTCATGATGCAGCATATTGATAATAGTGTATAAGAACAGGTTACAATTGTATTTTTTTTTAAATTATGTGTTGTCCACGTAATTGGTTAAATGGTATTTTTCTCTTCCCAGCAAACATACACCACATGCCATTTTTCATAAAAATATATATATATATATATATATAACATGTTGTGTGACCTTTTCATTTCCAAAGAGCACAGTGGGTCAATTGTAAAATTATTAGAAGAGATGAAGTAATTTAGTTTATTAGATTAAGTTTTAAGTTTAATTTTATTTATTTATTTTTAATTAGTATTATTTAATTATTTTGATTGTTAAAAAATATAATGAATAAGGACAAATTTTAATAATATTTAATATTATTTTATCAATCACAAATCAAAAACAAAAGAAAAATAACAAGTCATTTATCTGTTTTATTGAGATTCAAAAATGACTCAAAGGAAATATGTGAAAGCTTAGTGGTGTTTGGATGGAAATATATTAAATGGTCAAATTGTCCCCCTTAATGAATCATTTGCTTATTTATGCTGTGCTTTTTTAGCAGTAATTTTAAAATATTAAAATAATGAATCATTAATTTGCATGTTTAGAGTTAAAATATTAAAATATTAATCATTTTTTTTTTGTTTATTCTATGCTTTCATGTAATTAATTTTAAATCTTAACTATTCATTTTAGTAAAACAATAAATCAAAAAAACTAAATAACATATTTTACTAAGAAAAAATCGATCGGTGGACCCAAAACATATAACTAAAAAGACAAAGGATGTTACCAATAATTTAATATATTCAAGCAATCTCATTATGGTACAATAAAATTATAAAATACTTACTAAAATTTAACAAGTTATTTGTATAAAATTAATTTAAATAAATTATTATGCTAATTTATAAAAGAATTCTAACATGAATCCATTCGGAATAAAGTACCATAGAGAAAGCCCATCGATTGTGCCCCCCCCATAACCTTCAAGTTATGAGTTCAAGTTTGTTCAACTAGTTTTGATGATTTAATTAGGTCTCATTTCCATTGTATATATTAAATTAAGAGTAATTTTATTTTTATTTTTTTAAAAAGGAAATTAATCTTAAATTTTACTCATGAAAGTTGTTCGTCATTTTCCTCTTGTTAATTATGAGAGGTGTATGGACTATTGAGTAGGAAAGAATAAAAATGTCACTTCAAACACAATGTGGTAGTAAGTGGTAATGAAAGGAAGGATGAGTATAGGGTTCACCTCCATGAGCCCACTTGGTTGTTGGCCGTCGTTTTCCAAAATTTATGTTAAATCAACAAATTACCATATATTATTTTTTGAAAACTTTTATTTATAGTTAAAAATAATAATTTATTACAATTTTTTTGAAAACCAATAGTTTGATTTTACAATTTTTTAAGTTATTTATAATAAATCACATAATTTATATTTGTTTAAACTTAACATATTAATCTACGTAAATATCAACTAATTCACGAGATAAATATATAAAAAATTTAATATCTCAATTAATATTATAAATTATACAATAATTACGTATTTAATTTTAATGTCTTAGTAGTAATTGAAATAAATTGATTAACTTTAATAAATTATAAAAGATATATAATCTAATAATTATAAAATATTTTATCAAATAATAGTATATCACATTTTTTTCCAACAATTATGGGTTGGACGATAATGCATTTCCATAAACTTGAATGGAGTGTTTCAGATATGAGAATTACAACATTAGCATTTAGTGGGGAAAAGAATAAAAAAGAAGAAGAGAGAGACTAAATTGTCCATTTGTTGCCCTAATTTAACTATTAATGATACATGTGCGTTCCACTTTGAAAAAAATTTGAGAAAAGACCTACCCAACGTATTATTTCAATAATTTTTTTCTTTATAGTAATCATTAATAAAATATGTGTCTTGCATAGAGATTTTTTTGTTATAATTTCTCTAACGAAAATTCTAGAAAAATTATTTAATTGATTGAAATAGAAGTGATAAGATACCAAATTGGTTAAATGAAAGTATATAAAATTAAATGGTTGAGCAAAAACACAGGGTACACAATTTATTAAATTGATGGGTTGGAAAAATGATTACACAAAACTTTAGCTTGTATTAAAATAATTGTAGATTTTACTAATCAATTTCATGTTAAGTGGTTTTAAATATTTAAACTTTGCTCCGATAATAGCAAATTTAATTTATTTATTTCACTTTTATAGGTCATGTGTATCTAATTAAATTTTTAAAAATAGATTTTTTTTACCACTTTGTCCACATTTTCAACTACTCAAACTACTGTATTGTTAATTTTAAATGACATATGCAATAACACATTTAATATAATAAAAGAAATATAACCTTAGCAAATATTGCTATGATTATGGACTAGCCTAATAGTGTGTTTACTATTACTAACAAAGGAAAGAAATGAGGAAAATGAGTCATTCTTATTCCTTAGTTTATTTCATAAAAATAAAACAACAAAAAAGAAATAAGGCTCCATAAATTTAAAAGTTATTCTCAATGATTATTTTCATGTTCTTACTTAGTATAGATTTTTTAAAAAAATTTACAAGATGTCATTATAAAACTATCTATTATTATTATATATTCATTTATTTATATATATTTTTTATTTTTAAAATAAAATTTAAGTAAATTAATATTTTCATTAAGTAATAATATACCTCTTAAAATAATTCAAAATAATAATATGGGCCGAAAAATCCGGCCCAATTATGTGATAGAGGATCGTAATGAGTGATAATTTTTTTTTTTTTTTTTTGGTTAATATAAGATCTTTGTTTGATAACATGACAGTGAGTCGGATTGAAAAGTGGAGCGTGTGGATTTTGATGGAAAACTATAGCAAAGGTACTTGGGAGTTGGGATTTTGCTATGATGGTATTGGGCCTCTTGGCTCTATTCCCCTTCATCACTTTTTCCACTAGTCTATTATGACTTTTGCCAAATATCTCATTGGATCTTGAAAAGGCAATTAGATTTGACTTGTAGGGGGCCACCACATGTGACTTCATTAATATGAGAGAGAGTGTGTGTTTAGACATTTCCGAAGCCACCGAACTGGGCCTACATGGGCCAGAATCTGATTAGACTGGATAATGGATGTTCAATTTTTCAATTTTTTTTTTCTTTTACTAAAATGGGGTGATAATTTCAGTTTTTAGACAAAGACACGTGGGACTTCTTTTCTTTATCATGCCCTCTTTTTCTTTTCTTTTTTTCTTTTTCCCTTCTTTTTTCCCGTTGCTGCTTGATGAGATTGAAATATTTGTTACGACGTGATCCTTTAGAAATTCTTCGGTAGACAAAAGTAAGGATTAAAAAAGTAGTTTTTTTATTCTGAATTATTAAAGCATGATTGATCAAAAAAGTTTTGTTGCCAACCCAAGAGAATAATTTTTAGCAGATAGACTGTATGATTCTACATTCAGGTGTTTCCATCTCACAGGCGAGAGATTATGAATCGTTTTTGAACGAAGATTAGTAAGAGTAGGATTTATGTACGATTTAAAATATCTCTTAAAATTAAAAAAATGATATTTATCTAAATAATCTAAACTTTTTTATATGAAAAAATGGTCTAGATATATTTAGAAGAAGCTAGAATTAGATGAACTCAACTCAAGCCTTGAATACTCTAAAATTTACAAAATACATTAATATGTGCTAGAAGTTGCTAAAATGAGTTAAAGTATTTTAGAACGTGTTAGATGGTTCATGAAAGATATATAAGTCTTTAGAAGTTTATGAAATATTCTATAACTTGCATGAAGTAAATAAACAATCCTAGAAGACTCTAGAATTGATTAGAATGTCCTAAAATCTTGTGACATGTTGTAGATAAAACTAAAACAATCTTGTACATTCTAGACATAGAAGAATATAGAAAGTTGTGACATAGTCTTAAGCTTGATGTAACACTATAAATAGACCTATTGGTTTTCATTTGTATTCATCCTTAAAATCCTTGAGAAATTGTAAGATAATCTCTCTAAGAACAATACAAGACATTATTTACAAACTTTCGCTCTAGTTCTTGTTTTGCTCATGAATCCTCTAAATCTCTAAGTCTCTTTCTAATCTCTTTAGAGTGTTTCATTCGGGTTTGAAAGGTAGGCTTAGTGCAACAGACTATGCTAAGTGTCACACGATCGCTATCTGAAATTTAGGGTCATGATAGTTGGTATCAAAACTTTAGGTTGAAGCATTATTATCCTTGGCATAATGAAGAACAATGCCCCAGCTACACAAGTGTGGATGTTCCACCAATAGAACGTGGGCGTGAGGGAGTTCGGAAACCACCAAAAGAGTCCAGAGTCAAGTCAAAAGACATGCTTTCTAGCTTAGAAGCACGTGTTGGGAGTGCGCAGGACAACTTAGGAGAGTTGTTCAACCGGGTGGACAACTTGGAGGAACGTTGCAACGGCTTGGAGGCCAAGGATATGAAGATCCATGCAGCAATTAAGATGTCCCTCAACGGGCTAGATAGTGGATTAAGGCAAAAGATCGATGAGTTGAAGGCCGAACTTGCCAAGGTACGAGATCTTGTCCAAAGAGAAATTGCTAATGTGTTGCTTAGAGTTGAGGATATAGGGGGCGACCTGACTCTTTATAAGCGGGCAATGGCCTCGAGAACTAGCACAACCACCATCATTGAGGCCAAGAAGGTGGACGTTCCTAAGCCAAAGACCGTCAATGGTGATAGGAATGTTAGGGAAGTTGAGAACTTCCTATGGGGACTTCAACAATATTTTGAGGCTACTAGCATAACAAACTATGCTAGCAAGATCCAAACTACTGTCATGTACTTATCTGACACTACTATGCTATGGTGGAGACAGAGGCATGATGATGTGTAACGAGGGGTATGCATAATTGAAACCTTTGATGATTTCAAAAGGGAGTTCAAAATCAAATTCTTCCATGTAAGTAAATGCTGAAGAGGAGGCAAGAGACCAATTGCGACGATTAAAACAAACAGGTGGCATAAGGGACTATGTGAAGGAATTCACAACCTTGCTGCTAGAAGTCCCTGACATATAAGACAAGGACACATTATTCTTGTTCATGGATGGTCTTCAATCATGGGCTAACCTTGAACTCAAGCGATGTGGTGTCCAAGACTTATCTTCGACCATTGCGGTTGTAGAGAGCCTTATTGACTACTCCATAAACAAAAAGAGCTCAAAGGCCATATATATAAAGTTTGGTGGAGGAAAGAGTGGGGGAGGCCATGCCAAAAGTCAGGGTCACAAAAATCATAAAGAAGGCTCCTAGTTCAAATCACGAGATAATGGGAAGGAAAAGAAGGATCGTGGTGCCTCAAAGCCCCGTGTAACGTGCTTCATATACGACAGACTGCATTAGGCATGTGAATGTCCAAAAAGAAAGGCATTGAGTGCCTTAGTTGCTTCCACTCATGACCAAGAGGGAGGCGAGACAGATGAAGGTGCAAAGATGGGTTCTTTACGACTACTTGGTGCATTATAGAGCACCCCGAAGACCCCCAAGGGCTTGATGTTCGTAGATGCAACCATTAACGGGAAGGTCCTCAAAGCTTTGGTTGACACAGGTGCATCTCATAAATTTGTTTCACCAAAAGAAGCAAAGAGACTCGACCTTAAGGTTTTCAATGGATGAAGATCTCTCAAAGCAGTTAACTCGGCAGCACTACCTCTCCAAGGAGTTGCTCGTGGAGTTAAGGTCAGTCTTGGTGCTTGAACTGGCCAAATGAACTTATCAGTGGCACCTATAGATGACTTCTCAGTAGTATTTGGCATGGAGTTCTTGGACCAGGTTAGATCCTTCCTTATGGATGGATTAAAGGCTAGTGTGGTACCAACGGAGAGGACCACCAGACCTACTACCCAAGCTCTCTTAGCACTTCAATTTAAGAAGAGATTGAAGAGGGACGACGAGAGTTACTTGGCCATCTTAAAGGAGTACGATGACGAGGAGGCGTCACCAAAGTCAAGCTTGCCGACGAAAATGCAAATTGTCTTAGATAAGTTCTATGATGTGATGCTTGAGGTATTGCCCAAACGGTTACCTCCAAGGAGGGAGGTAGACCACGAAATTGAGTTGGAACCTGGCACAAGGCCACCAACAATGAGCCCTTATCGAATGGCGAACTCGAAGTTTGCAAAACTGCAAAAGCAACTCGATGAATTGCTAGATGTTGGCTTCATAAGGCCTTCCAAAGCCCCATTTAGTGCCCCGGTGCTCTTTCAGAAGAAGAAGGATGGCTCGCTATGGATGTGCATTGACTTTCGGGCTCTAAATAAGATCACGGTAAAGAACAAGTATCATATCCCACTCATTGTTGACTTGTTCGATCAACTAGGGAACACAAGATACTTCTCAAAATTGGACTTGCAGTCGGGATATTACCAGGTACGCATAGCCAAAAGAGATGAGCCCAAGACCACATGTGTGACCAGGTACAGTGCATATGAGTTCCTTGTCATGCCATTTGGTCTCACTAATGCACCTGCCACCTTCTGCACTCTTATGAACAAGATTTTACATCCCTACCTCGATCAGTTCATACTAGTATATCTTGATGACATTGTGATATATAGTCAGACTTTGGAAGAACATCTAAAGCACTTAAGGAAGGTGTTCGAGATCCTAAGGGAAAACGAGTTATATGTCAAGAAGGAAAAATGTTCCTTTACCCAAGATGAGGTAATGTTCTTAGGGCACATGATAAAGGATGGGAAGCTTATGATGGATGAAACCAAGGTGAAAGCTATCCAAGAATAGGAACCTCTTGCCAAGGTCCCCTCTTTCATTGGACTCGTGAACTATTACAGGAGGTTTATCAAGTCATACTCAGCAAGAGTAGCCCCACTGACTGACCTACTCAAAAAGAACAAGTCTTGGAAATGGACGAGTGAATGCCAAGCCTCATTCGAAGACTTGAAGAAGGACATCAGTGGAGAACCGGTGCTTTGCCTACTAGACCCCTCTAAAATGTACGAGTTGCATACAGATGCTTCAGACTTTGCAATTGGTGAAATGTTGATACAAGAAGGGCGTCTGATAGCTTATGAGAGCCGTAAGCTTAATGACACCGAACATCACTACATGGTACAAGAAAAAGGAGATGACAACTATCATCCATTACTTAAGGTTGTGGCGACACTACTTATTGGGTTCTCACTTTGTTATCATGACGGACAATGTGGTGACTAGCTACTTCCAGACTCAAAAGAAGTTAAGTCCAAGGCAAGCTCGATGGCAAGACTTCTTGGCAAAGTTCAACTACAAGTTGGAGTACAAACCTGGTAAGGCCAATGTAGTGGCTGATGTGCTGATTCGAAAGGTAAGATTAGCAGCCTTGAGTAGACCAACCAGTCTCTTGCTTGAAATGATCAAAGAAGGGCTTGAGCATGATACCCTGACTCAAAACCTCCTTACCCTTATCAAGGAAGCAAAGACAAGGTGATTTTGGCTGAGTGACAGAATACTCTATGCTAAGCAGAATTGCATCTTTGTACCGAAGTGAGGGAACTTAAGGAAGAAGCTTATCAAGAAGTTTCACGATTCACTATGAGCTAGACACCCAAGAATGAGACGCACCCTTGCCTTAATCAAGTTCATTTACTACTAGCTTCAACTACGAGATGATGTCGAAGCCTATGTGAGGACTTGTCTTGTATGCCAACAGGATAAGACATAGCAGCATGTACCCAGAGGTTTGCTAGAGTCGTTGCCTATCCCAGAGAGACAATGGGAAAGTATCTCAATGGACTTCATCACTTGCTTGCCAAAATCAGAGGGTTTTGGTAGCATCATTGTAGTCATTGATTGCTTCAGCAAGTATGCAACATTCATACCTGCCTCAATAGATTGCATTGTGGATGAGATGACACGGTTATTCCTCAAGCACGTTATGAAACATTGTGGATGAGACGACACAGTTATTCCTCAAGCACGTTATGAAGCATTGAGGAATTCCATCCAACGTCATGAGTATCGAGACCCTCGATTTACTGGAAAGTTTTGGCCACAAGCTTTCATCCACAAAGCGATGGACAAACAGAACGTGTCAATGCATTATTGGAGCTTTATCTTAGGCACTTTGTTAGTGCCAACCAACATGATTGAGCTAAGTTGTTAGATGTAGCCTAATTCTCTTATAGCTTATAGAAGAGCGAGTCCACCATGAAGAGTCCCTTCGAGATCATCATGGGACAATAACCCATGACTCTTCATGCTTTGGCCACAAGCTATAAAGGGAAGAGTTCTGCTACTTTCAAATTTGCTAAGGCATGGCATGAGCAAGCGGAGTTAGCCCGAACCTATTTAAACAAGGCGTCTAAAAAGATGAAGAATTGGACTAACAAGAAAATAAGGATGGTTGAATTTCAGGAAGGAGATTTGGTCTTTGTTAAATTATTGCCCCAACAATTCAAATCTCTACGGAAGATTCACAAAGGGTTGGTACAGAAGTATGAAGGGTCATTTCCAGTCCTCAATCAAGTTGGTAAGATGTCTCACAAATTACAACTCATTTTAAAGCTTAAAATCTATCTAATTTTTCATGTAGGCGTGTTAAAGCCTTATCATGGAGACAAAAAAGTCACAAGTCAAGGAGAATCAAAGAGGGCGTCTATCACAATAGTAACCTCCTTCGATAGATAAGTGGACTCTATCTTGGCAGACCGCCTAATTCGACGTAGAGGTGTACCAAGTTATCGAGAATACTTGGTCAAGTGGAAGAATGCCCCAGACATAGAGGCAAGCTGGGAACCTGAAGACTCTTTATGGAAATTCAAAGATTACATAAAGAGGTTCAAGTTTGAAGGCGTGACAGGGGCATCGCAAACTTGAGTGGAAGAGAGTGTTACGTCCTGCTCAAAATGTCCCTTAAAATCCAAAGAAAATCGTGCTTGTCTAAAGGATCTAGACTTTTCTACGTGGAAAAGTTCTAGAGTGACCTAGAGATGTTTAGAAGTTAGAGTTGGATGTACTTAACTCAAGCCTTGAAGACTCTAGAATGTTCCTGAGTACACTAGCATGTGCTAGAAGGGGTTAGAATATTCTAGAACGTGCTAAATGGTTCATGAAGGATGTAGAAGTCTTTAGAAGCTTAAGGAACATCTTAAAACTTGCACGAATAAACTAGACAATCCTAGAAGACTAAAGAATTATGACATGTTATAGATAAAATTAGAACAATCTTGTACATTCTAAACATAGAAAAATCTAAAAAATTGTGTTATAGTCTTAAAGTTGGTCACACTATAAATAGAACTATTGGTTTTCATTTGTATTCATCCTTAAAATCCTTAGGATTCTTGAAAAATTATAAGATAATCTCTCTAAGAACAATAGAAGACATTCTTGACAAATTCTTTCTCTAATTCTTGCTTTGATCTTGAATCCTCTAAATCTCTAAATCTCGAAGTCTCTTTAGAGTGTTTTATTCAGATTTAAAAGACAGACTTAGTGCAACAGACCGTGTTAAATACCACACGATTACTATATGAAATTTAAGGTCATGATAATAGACCAAGTTATTCTTAAATCATTTTTGCAATGTTTGTGAGAAATAACATAACATTATAATCATGTTTAATAGGCCATTGCATCAATGCTAGATAAAAGTAATCATAATATCTTTTTCACGGTTTGTTTTTACTACTAAAAGTAAACCGATCTAACCAGTACTAAAATCCACCCCACCTCCCCAAAAATTGCCCAACTTCTTAATACCCCCCAAAAAAAATTAAGAATAAATAATAATAAAAAATTCATTAAGTTTAAAAGAATAACAAATTTATGATCGACAATTGTTGACTAAAATAATAAGAATCGCATTTTTCCAATCTATAATTAACTACTGCACATATATGTGGTAAATAGACATTTTTAAAAAAAGAAGGGTATCATTTCAGGACTAAACATCGAGAATGCGGATAAAAGCAACATCAATAGTCGAGCTAAATATCAGAATTATAGACATGGATAATTTCGACATCTTTATAACTTGATGATCCTTTTGTAAATCAGATAATGTGACTGCAGAAAAACAATTGGATATTTGACCATTCGATGGTTTTGAGTACAACAGAAGGTGGCTACATATTCCAACATCTAAGATACCATCTTATTTTCCTCATTTTGTGCATTACAAATATCACGAATTTTGAATTTCCAGTTTAATGTTTGAAAATTTCAAAAAATTTGAACACCGTCTAAAGCTGAAATGCTCATTGAAGCAGAAAGTAAAACAAGTAAAAACAAAATTAAAATAAAAGCACCTCAGTTACCTAAAACGACAAGTTTAGTGCACCATCTTGTCCTGCCAAGTAAAACAAACTTGCAAAAATTGAACTTCCTAACTTGGAGCTGAGATGCTAAAACGAAAACCAGTCTTCCCACGGTCATCGTTATACTGCTTCAATATGTAGTAGTAATTGCACTGGCAACAAAACCACAATTGTCAAGACCCAACAACCGTATAAATAATCAAAGCAGCATGCTTCTATATTTACATGTATAGTTCTACAGAAAAATAGAGAGGAAAAGATGTTATTCTGCACTATTTCATAGGAATCATTACTAACAAGATCTGGGAAGTTCTTAATAGCCAAACTCTGTGCTGCATGATAAGGCATTAAATGGAGGAAACAGATCTTTAGGACCACGTAACATATCAAACATGATATAAGATAAACCTCAGAGCAAGTCTTTTGACGTTTACAAAATCAAGAGAATAGTGTCCCTATCATTATTATCTTAATTTTGTAGATTTTCTCCCAACGTACCATATTTTCAGAAATGCCAACTTCCAAATATGAAATAACTTCTGAAATTTTGTTTTTACAATATACGAATATCCTCTTAAGTTCTCTCTTTTTTCCCTAATGGAATCCTCCTAAAATCTTAGGTTCTATTATGCCATGGCAATTTTATTTTTCCTAAATTGATCAAATATGATCAATTTTTTGGTAGGTTGGATTGGTTAGAGAAGTGCATGGTAACAAACTTTCACTTCTAAGATCTTGGTTATTATAATGTACACGGAATACAATCAACAGAAAAGAGAAAAATCAGACACAAATTTCTAGACAACCAGCATTTTAGGCACTATGGAGTAAGGCCATCCTTTCTTAATAGCAATTGCTAAACAAAACGTGTTCAATTATAGTATAATATAAAACGATTCAGGTATGAAGGCTAACCTCTAGGCGGAAAAGTTTTGTAGGCACAACAATCCCAGCTCCAACAGAGGTTCGAAAAGACTCAAAGAACTTCCGAGAAGAAAAGTTCCGGAACTCATTCTCTGTTAGCTTTGCCACATTCCCAGAACCTGCAAAAACATGTCCATGCACTCCATGTTCTCTTAACCGGCGAATTGGAAGATCAAAAGAAAGGTCTGCAAATGCAGTAAGAGCCAAGTCTCCTCCAATAACATCACTTCCAGGAGAGTCTAAATTTTCTTCATTAATTTTATCCTTTATTTGTCTTCTTGGTTCCCTAGGGCCTATTCCTCTTGTCTTAAAGCCCCAGACGGTTGTTGGGCCTCCCAAGGTGCAAACTGGAGAGAAATCTCCACCCAAGAAGAATCTTTCGGGAAGAGATGATGGCTTGTTCAAGAATCCACTTCCCCATGGAAAAACAACACCACCAGATACCCCAAAGTTCAGAGCAGCATTAAAAAATCCAAAAGGCATTGCATAACGAATATCAAGCTCCTGTTTCAAATTTTACAACGATAAGTTTTTGAACAATAAAATAATAAAAACTGAGCTATAAATTAGGTGAATGTTTCAGAGAGGAAAGAGAGAGAGAGAGATGGTGCATGACTATACTGATAATACATGTGAAAATAAAAAAAGTTATTTCTTGGTTTTATTCTTGGCAACTTTAAGTAGCTTGATTCATTTCTCCTAAAAAAATTGAAAATATATAGAAAAACTCTCTCAAAAGTAAAGCCCCACGCATATTGTATTCAAAAATATTATAAGCGCCACAAATGTAGTTTTCACTGTGAATAAAACTTAACCACATCAAATGAAGGATTGTCAATGTGATTCACATTTTTCTCATCATTTCAAATGTTGCATATCAAGAAACAGATATACAGTCATACCTGAGACACCATTTCGTATTGTGGTTGATTTTTTAAAAGAATGATATCGGAGAATTTTTTAGATTAAGGTACTTGGTAAAACTTTTTCCTAAGAGCTTATAAATAATCTGGCAGTTACAAGTGATATGAAAGCGAGTGCAATCAGCTTCTGGAAAATTGATTTAGAAAATACACACTTTTCAGACGGAATCTTGGGCTCCCAAATCTCCACTCATTTATATATTATTACCATATGGCTAATGTATGCAAATGCCATGTCTATTTTAATATTTGGAACCTGCAAGACCAATTTGAAATTATGACATTCAAAACTAAATAGTTTTTATTGTCACAACTTATTAAAATACTTATCAAACACTCATGTACTGATTTCTATGAGAGCTAGTTTTTCTCACCCAGCTTTGTTTAGAATTAGATAACTTTATTCTACACCACAACCATGAGCTCTTTGCAAGAAGCTAGAGCAGTATCATAGTGGCACTAATAGAACCAAAAGGAAAAAGAAAAGCACAAGTACTGAACCTGACGTAAAAACCGCAAGCTGCGATGATCAGGTACAAGGCCACCAACTTGACTAGTAGAAACAAATGCATAACCACTTGTTGGCCTCACTAGTGAATTTCTTCTATCAATCTTAAATGTATACTTGAGAGATGAAAGTAAGCCATGTCCAAGCTGCCTTCTTATTGACCTAGAAGCCATCTGAGAAGGATCTGTTAAGGTTCGCCATCCAAGATTGTATGCCAAGTCATGATGCTTAGTTGAAATTAGGCCAAGAGAGAGACCCAATTTTTGCTCTTTGTAAGAAGAGAACTCAAGCCAATCTTGGGAAAGCAGGAAAACTCGGGCCACCACAGGACTTATGAATCCTTTCAGCCTAGGCAAATACACGCCAGCACTTACCTCAGATGTTTGGTTGGGGCCGTATGCCAAAGAGCCATCCCATAGATCCCCATATCCAAGCCAGTTTTTATATTTCAGTGAACCTTCAAGGGTCCAAGACCTAGCCTACAAAAACAACATACAATTTCATAAGCCATACAACAGGTTATGCATTAAACTTGGTATGGGATAAATATGTGTGCCAGCCATAAGTAAGCTATTCCCTTAGGTGGGCTTGGCACCCAAGCAAGCCTATGGCCTACACCTTCAATGATGAGGCATAATCATCAAACCACAACAAATAGAAAGACGCTTAAATAGTCAGACATGTAATTTGAAAATAATAAGTACGTAAATGCTTCAGTTTACTACAGGCATCTAAGCTGAACAAAAAGGAAAAAAGGAAATGAAGCTAGTAAATTCAGAAGAACTGCAAAATGCAAACTATTAAGGAAAGAATTATTCATCTTAAACCTCTCAACAGATCCCATTTCTACATAGTTCCAAAAATATTACCCATAGAAAATATCTTTATTACACCGACTTTGCACACTAGCTGTGAACTTCATTATGACTGCACCTTGTTATATACTTCCCTAATTCATATCAAGTCAATACTCAATAAAGTGAATGAGCGCAGTGAAAAATCGCAGCAGCACATACCAACCACGTTAGAACTCTCACCGTACACATGAAAATAAATGCCCTAGCCGGTCCATTAAATCTTTTTACCAATTCATTTTCCCCAAATTTCTCAGCAACAAAACATAGAAAGAACAAATTGCCAATTCCATGTTAAAAGAAAAAAACCCTAACATGACAAATTTCATGCCAATATTTGTATCAAGGATAATGAGACGGTACCGCTGGCTTAGTGTAAGCGCCGCATTCGCCAGAGAGAGGGCTTTTAACCTCATCGACCTCGACAATGACATTAGCAGTGCCAGGCAACTCGGGTGGACCCGAATCAAGAGTGACGCGGACCGAGTCAAAAATCTCAAGTTGTTGAAGCTTCGAAATGGCAATCCCAGAAGCATCGAGAAGCTCTTGCATAGACGTGGATTTTAGTAATGGCTCCAACTCAGACTCGATCAGATACGCTTTAGTCTTTGCATTGCCCTTGATAATAACATCGTGGACTCTCAAAGGGACCTCTTCTTTCCTCATTCGGCCGACCAGATTCTCTAGCCTCGATCTATTCTCACGCACCTGACCAGCCGGGGATATGGGCTTCCGTAGTTGTGGTGGTACTTGTTCGATGTTTTCTTCTTCTTCTTCTTCATCGTCATCTTCCTCTTTATAGTCTACTTCTTCTTCGTCGTCGTCTTTTTCTTCATTTTCGTTGACATTAGAGGGCTCTTGGAATTTCTGGAACTTATTGGAGTTTTGATTGCCCTCGTTTAAATCCGCCATGGCTAGGATGGAATACAGCGAAAGAAAGAAGAAAGGGTAGGACACTGCGAGTGCGTATTGAGTACCCTTGGACCTATTCTCCTCTAATTCTAACCCGTAATTTTATTTTTCCTTTTTTCCTAAATCCCCTAACTAATTTTTCAAGTGTAATTACATTACATAATTATTTTAATATATTAAAAATATATTTATTAATTTGTAATAAAAATGAATCAAAATTAAAACGAAAGAGAGGTAAAGCTTCAAAATAAATGTATTGAATTTTTTATAATATTTATTAACAATTTATAAGAATTAAAATAATCAAAAATACATTATCTTTGAAATATAAAGTAAATATCTAAAATGAAAATAAAATAAAATAAAAGTTATACTTTATAAAATTATCCTCTAATTAAATTATTATTTATATTTAGTTTATAATTAATATATTAATTTTTTTAAAATTAATCAATATAATAATATCTATAATTTAATTAAAATTAAATTTTATTTAATTCATCATTATTATCTATAAAAAAATCAAATAATAAAAATATAATTAATATATTGAATTAAAAAAATAAAAATTGAATAATTGTGTCATTTTTTTGTCCTAATCTAATTTTAAAAGACATTATTATATTTTTTTAGATAATAAAATTATTCTAATATATATTTCATAATAATTTTTCTGTGTTATATTATTATTAATTATATATGTATTATCCATAGCATATTTTTCATGATATAAATAATACATATTTTTAATAGATTAAAATAAAATTAGGTGAATGTGTTGATAATATATAAATTAAAATATTTTTTAAAATATTTAATTGATTTATTAACTTTGTGAAATTAGATATTTTAATCTATTAATTTTTATCTATTAACATGTAAGTCCCCTATAATAATAAAATATGATATTATGTATATTTTGTAGTAGTTTTACTGTTATTAATATTTAAAATATAACTCATAGAGAATTTTAATAATAATCCACTATCTTCGTTGTGTTATTTGAAGATTTATATATAAATAAATTTACCACCACTAAATTTTTATTGTCTAAAGATTTTCAAGCCATCCATATTACGGCCATATATTTACTAATGTTGTGGATTTTCAAGTTATTACTTTACTACCTTAGAGTATATCTATAATACTAATAAAAACTAGCTGTTAAGAAGCCTGTCCTGCCTAACTTATTAGAATTGTAGTGTATTTTTTTTTTAAGAAGGAAATTCCTTCATGGCTTTGGATTTTTTTATTGCAATCTTGATTGTTCATGATTAATCTATCATTGCTAGTATGTAATGTGAATATAATCTAAAATAGTTAAATCTTTATTGTTCTGATATTTTATATATAAAGTAATATTTTAAGAAAATATATGTACTAATCAACCTTAGATCAAAAATCAACTCAATAATATAATTTCTTTCTCTCCATGATATAATTTTACACATTACTTTGAGATAACATTTACTGCATAAAAAAAATTACAAATTAGTTATACTTGAAGGTTTTTCTTAATGTGTTCGAAATTAACACTAACAAAGATGATTGATTTTGTGCAAATACATCATACGAGAATCAACATGCATGCTTTATTTTCGATAAAAAAAATTGATTAATTTCAACGACCATCTTTCAGTGAATATAATTAATGGGTTGGGCTTTTTGCCCAATAAAAGAGAAGAAAAGAACTGACGGATTGGACTTGCCTGATCCAATATCCGGAAGTATGGGTAAAGCTAGATGTACTCGGTAAAGTTCGATATTCAAATTCAAATTTCTGTCGGTTCTCGACCTCTACTTCACTGCAAATTGCCTACTGCCATAGTCAAAGCGCCTTACGTTGCTTGGAAGGTAATGTCTAACAACAACGAACTCTTCACGTCTCTAATCTCAGATATTAAGACATATAATGGCAAAGATCCACTTTTTCCATGGATAAGGTACACACCCTCAAAACTAAGATTTCCCTTTCTCTCCTTTTGTGCATCTGAATTCATCTGATATTACATCATTGTTGCAGAGGTATCCGAAAGATGAAGGACACACTTCCCCCTCAACTTCTGAAGGAGAAGCTTCCTCGGTTTCTCCAGAAATGCACCCAGACTTTCCAGTCCGATCGGCGTTACCAGAACGACTTACGCTACATTCGCGTTTGGTTGCAATTGGTAACTCACTTATATCCTTTTTATCCATTGTTTTTCCTCTGTTTAATGAGTTTTACTTCCTGGATCCTTGGTTTTTTGGCCCATTCTTGAGCTGCGGTTGGGTTACCTCAGGTTCAACAAAGCGTAGAATTGAAGGAGGCTCTGCTTAGTAAAAAAAAAAATCTATTATTAGTTTCGGGTTAAATGGTAATCCCTGACCAAAACTACTTATAGATTTAGTCAAGACTCAAGAACTAGAGCAATCAATATTCATATTTATTATTACTTTCCTTGTTTTGGGCGAGGAGCAGATGGATTTTGTGGATGACCCGAGAGTGCTATTGAGAACAATGGAGAAAAATCAGATTGGGATGAAGAGTTCGTTGTTCTATCAGGCTTATGCTCTTTACTACGAGAAGCACAAGAAGTACGAGGAGGTTGAGAAAATGTATCATTTGGGTGTAAGGAAGTATGTTATCGACTTCTTGAACATTCTATTGCGATGCTTCTAATTTCATGAAAAATCAGTGATTTTTGATTTATAACTTCTGCATTATTGAATGCATTACTAAATTGTGTTTTTAGAGGAATGGTTTGCAATGACTTAGTAGCTTGCATCTGTACTTGTTACATGGACATGTCGATTTTCCTCCATTTGCTGTAAATTTTTACCAATTTAGAGTGTTGAGTATCCATATTTCACATCCATGTCATGTTCATTGCATATGAGTAATTCGTAAAAATGAAGAGTCAATGTAACTCACGTATCTTTGTATTTTTTTTTATTCAGTAAGCCAAAACATACAATTCTTTGCATATAATATATGCCATCCTGTGGTTCCATTTATCTATTAAATTTCTGTTGAATATTGCTACTTTAGGAATATTTTTATGAACCTGTGTGTGATAGGGATATAAATTCGGATGAGGCTTGCTAAGCACGAAATTTTGAGTTCAGGTCGAGTTCAAACCGGGCTTTGTAAGCCTACATATATTTTCAGATCGAGTTAGATTTTATTTTTTAGTTTAATGGAAGCTTTAAGCCCGACCCTTAAATCATTCTGATAAGTTAAAATCTAAGTTTTTTGAACTATAAATTTACTTGAGTTAATGTCCGAGTTTAAATAATACAATAACTTATAAAATAATGTCATTAAATTGTCAAAAGTATAAATATTTTATAAATTTAAACTTAAATCAAAATTTGAGCTGGGTTTGGCCAGGTACATAGAATAAATGTTTGATCTTAAGTCTAGTCCTATAATTTGACTAGCGTCAAGTTGGGCTTCTTCAGACCTAATCGGGCTTTGAGCCTGATTGGATCATGTCGGTCATTTGACCTTTGAGTGGATTGGGCTAAATTTACATCTATGTGTGTCTAAGATAGATCACTAATCTCAATATGTAATTAGGAGGTCCGTTCATGCAAAACTCATGTTACTTGAATTTTCTGAAATAAATCTAAACCCGAAGATAATTTTTGTCCTCTGTTCTCGCAGAGGTGGTGATGTACGAAAATGATCCTAATGTTTTAGGATATAGTGAACAATAAGCTTGATTCTGCAATTCCCACTATTATAAGTACATCTTATTCATAAACACCAATTTTATTTTATTTTTCTTCTTCACTATACTTACCATCTACACCTCAAGTAGATAAAGAGTCCAAGTGGCCATCATCATCGAGCGAACGCTAACTTCTTCAAGTAATTGAGATGTGCATACACTTTTTTTAAAATTTGGAATATTGCTAAGTTTACTGCCTCTCTATATTTAAACAGTCACGCAGAGCCTTTTGATGAACTTAAGAGATCATACGAACAGTTCATGGGTCGTGTGAGGAAACAAAAAAAACAAAGAACCAAGGTACTATTGTGTTATGTGCCTGTGTGTGAACTGAATTATTGTCCAAAATACTCGTCTGATATCTTACCATAAATGAACACTTTGCAGTGCCAGGATGGAACTAAAAACAAGCCTCTCTGTGATGGGATTGCCCCTTTAAAGACTGTAGGGAACAATAAAAGTGCATACAGAGTTGGGGCTAGAAACAAAGCAGCTTCTACTGATGAATATCCACCTGAAATGCTACCTGAAGCAGAAGCAGAAGCAGAAGATGTCTGTCATCATGGGTTGGTAGATCCTACTATAAACATGAAAGAAGCCATAAATGACATAAACCGCATGTTCTGTGAGCCCTTAGACACAACTCTAGTTGGTAGAAGAATGCACAAAAGACAACCAGAAGATGATATTAAAAATGCGTTCAAGGTGTTCATTGATGAAGACTTGGAGAATGGAACTAAACTAGACAACCATGGCAAAAGGAATCCATCACTGCTTCAGCAAAATAGAAGTGAAACTCGCATGCCTCCCCAAGAACCTCTCTGTATTTTTGTTGATGAAGGAAATGATGAGACAACAGACCGAAATTATGAAAAAGATGAGTTTGAATGCAGTGAAATTCACAATTCTAAAGAACGTTCCAGCTCAACAGCTTCACACGAAAATGTATTTGTGTTTCCTTTTCCAAAGGATAACCCATCTGAAAATTCTGATGGTTTGAATGTAGATCCACGTCGAAGTGGGTTTAGAGAGGATACAGTTGTTTGCAGGTTTGTTGGTTCCACAATTTCAGATGAACAAAAAGAGGTTGAAAATGTTTGTCACCATGGTTTGGTAGACCCAACAATCAACCTTAAGGAGGCTATGGATGATATCAATAACATGTTTGGGAAGCCAATAGACTTTGTAAGAGCAAAAGGATCAAAGAAGCCAGAAAGAGAACCTGAAATGAACAAAGATTTTGGTGGGTTTGTGATACTTCCTGATGATGACTTACAACATCAAGAAATTAAACCAATGCCAAAATCATCAGGAAAACCAAGAGGATGCGACTTGTTTGAGCCCACTCTGGTCACAAAGGAAGCCATAGATGATATAAATAAGATGTTTGGAATGCCATTGGACTTTTAGCTTTGAAGCAAGTACTCCAGTGACGTTGAATCCTTAAGATTATTGTAGAGGAACTATTGATGGTTCTCAGTCCCATCGATTCTTCTTATTTGCCTATGCTTTTAGGAACTGTTTGCTTGTTTGCCTGTGTTAAAAGTGATTTTAGTGGAAAGTGCTTTCAGAAAAAAGCACATAGTTTGTGCTTCCTAAAGCACAAAATTTGCTTTATCAGCCCTGAAGCACTGTTGGCTTCATAAACATTTCTCGTATTCATAAGTGCCTATACAGAATCTTAAGAGTTTGAAAAAGAAAAAAAGAAAGCTTTTATTTTCCAATTTGTCCATTTTAGAAACGAGGATATTTGTTCTTCTTTGCAGAATGTCTCAATTCATTTAATAAGATAAATGTTTACATAACAAAAAACCATAAAAACAGCCCTTATAATTGATGATGGTATTAATTGGGATTAGTTGGTATGCAATGAGCAGGACGAAAAGCCAAAGGACCTGCAGAGTATATAACTTTCTCATAGCTCTTTCCCATAAATCTCTTATTCTCATAACGAAGAGGAGCACCGTAAAGTCCATAATTGACATTGGAGAGAAGGTTGCAATTCTCATGAAGAGAAGAAACAAGCTTCACATGGCAAGAATGGAGGGGATGATCCAAGATGGTGTTGCTTATTTTGAAGCCTTCAAGCAAACCATAGAAATAGCCTCTGTTGTTAGTTTCAAAAACCTTATAGTAGCTGACTTGATTTTTGTGGTTTTTGCAGATAACACTGGCTTTAGCTGAAGGGAGTGGCTCAGCCCCAGACAATGACCAAGTTCCAAAATGTTCACAGCTCTGGCAATAGACCATACCTTCAACCACCACATCAGTTCTCTTTTCCATTGGTTTAGTTGGTTCATATTCAGTGGCTGTTACAGAAGAGAAAACCAATTGGAGGAGCAATAGAAATGTGATGAGGATTGTGAATTGACTATGAGCCATTGGCCTCGGACTTGAGAAGTTGTTTAGAGAGAGAGATTGTGTTGGGTGATTATGAGTTGAGAGTGGTATATATAGTTTGGGTATTTGAGAATTTGGTGAGATTAGAATGTATTTCATTGACGTGGGAGCTACTAAGCTGCATATGTCAACGCTTTGTATTTGACTTATATACCTTTACGTGCAAAGCATCATCTTTTTGTTATTTGTTTAATGAAGGAAATTAATGTTAAAATTACTATAACTCCAATTCTTTTTGAAGCATTCTACAATTTTTTACCAATCACTTCACTTTCTCATTCTCTCCTCAATACTAGCTACACCTGAAGCAAAAATCTGTCTTTTATTTGTTTTCCGCTGAACTTATTATGAATTATTGGAAAATTTTCCAAAATTTAAAGAAAAAGGGTGGGTGAAATTGGCAATCATATCCTAGTTTTTGTTCTATTAAAATATCCCCTCTATATTTTGTCATGTTTTTGTAAATAATTCCCTGAAAAGTTTGAAAAATATATTGAAAAAGAATATAATCGTCAATTTCAAATATGAGTACTCTTATATTTCAAAAAAGAAAAAAAAAAAGAGCTCTTATATATTTTCCCAAGCTTGGAAATGGTATTTGTAATTATGCCTAAGAATTTTTGTGATGGATTTGAAATTTAATATTTAGCCTTCTTTCAATAAAGAGAGAGAAAAAAGATTAAGTTTTGTTCGCATCTTCTCTTAATTTTTGTGCGAAATTCAGCATAATTTTGGGGAAAAAATGTTTCTTTATGACTAACCCAAAACATATAACATTCATTCAACACATTGATAACTCCATGCTATGTATATATATTATTTTTTAGATAATGTAAAAAAAACCTATATGTTTTTTGCATAGTAAGAAATGCAATACACGAGTTTTTTTTTTAAATAACGTAGAAAACATGTTTTTCTATGACGTAAAAAATAAGCTTTTTTTAAGGAAGTTAGAAGTGAAACTGGCCATAAAAAAAGGGTTATTTCACTGATTTTTTTTTGTAGGCTCTGTAGCATATCTAGCGTTTTGGCATGTAAATAGATGATTTATTTTCGATATTTTCCCTCCTATTTCCATTATGTACAAGTGAACTTCATTACCTTAGAGATTGGAGATGCAATTTTAGTTGGCATCTACCGATATGATTTCGAGCTCTGCCCACCAAAGAGGAGAGAGTCTTGGTGTTGCCCTATCAGGTGTTATTCCAGTTATTTCTCTCAGTCTGCTACTGACTTCTTTCATTATTGGTCTTTGTTTTGTATCAAGTTGGACACAAGACTTAATCACTTCTCCAATTTGCACCAGCTGTTCCTCTTGATAAGAACTTAGAGTTGGATCCACCATCTCTTTAAGGGATTGCTCTCCTTCCAAATAGTCTGCTGCCCAATTCTCAAATAAGGCATTGTCCACTGAGTAAGGGAGCCTTCCTGTTATCATTTCAAACAATGTGACACCAAAATCATAAACATTACTTTCTAAGCTTGCGGAAGGTGTCTTATGTTTGCCTGAAGTATTAACTTCTGCTGTTGCTATCTTGTTCCAGAAACTGAATTCAGCAACCTTGCATGCATAGTCCTCGCTTAGACGGATAGATGAAGAATTTAAGTTGTTGTGAGCTGTAGGTGGCTTCAACTGATGCAAGTGTTCAAGGCAGTAAACCATGCCCATTGCAATTCTCAGTCGCATACTCCAGTCTAAGTGCTCAGATTCTTTTACTGCACAATTTGGTAATGTTAGATTCATGCAATGTTTTTATACTGTCAAGCAGATAACTTTGTGATTAAAATAAGTTCGAAAAACATAGCCAAAAGCAAATGTAGTCGGGCACTCACTGTGTAAATGCTCAAACAGCGTCCCATTTGGAGCATATTCAAAAACCATCATCCTAGTGAAATGTTCTTCTTCTTCACAATATCCAATAAGGTTGACAAAATTCTTGTGGTTCACCTTTGATAATGTATCTATCTGTAACATAACCAAACAAGTTAGTATGAAGAGTGCATAAAAGTTCACAATCCACAAAGTTTTATAGAATTTTGATTGGTTCTTACCTTCTTCCTAAATTGCAATTCTAAAATCTTTGACCAATCCTTAATAGATGTTATGGTAACAGAAGCAACTGCTATCTCCACTCCATTAGACAATGTTCCTTTGTACACTGTACCAATAGGTGAAGAACCTATTACATTACTAAAATCTTCACAAGCTGCTTCAAGTTCTGATCTCTTAAGTTTTGGTACCCCTGCAATGGAACTCCTAATCAGTATATGAAAAGCTTTACTGAAAGTTCCAATATAAACTGATAAATATATAGGAACGTCCTAGGGAGTGGAGGAAAGCGAGTGAAGAAATTCTAACTGGCTTGATTTCTCGGCATGATATACATGCAGACCACCAACGGCATGGCTTAACATGCAAGTTCTCTAAAAAGGTTAATTCAGTTGTGGTAGACTTTCTATTCCACAAACAGTCTATCGGTCTGTTTGAAACTGTTTTGGATTCAAAGTTCTTTCAAAAGGAGCAAAGCACTATTAATGGTATTTGATTATCTCCAAGTAAAGGGCCTCAAAAATTTGGAGAAGGATTATTAGAACTTTTATAAGATGTAATGAATGAAAAAGTTTAAGGTGCATATTCTTTCCTAAAATAATTACTAAAATATCAAACAAACCACTTTAAACAATTTTATATCAAACACCTAAAGGTTACTCTTGAATCACTTTTGACTAAACCACTTCTAATAGAAGCACATCTAAATGGTCCCTAATATGTGTAGAGGATTCTATGAAATATGCAGAAACAGATTGATAATAAAACTGCAATGTCCATTATATCTCCACAACATGTAATGTTCCACATTCTACAATAAGAAGGTAGAATTACCAGTTACAAATGCTTTCTGAAGCTGTCCACTTAGACCTGTAGCCCAAGGTCTAACAGTGACTACTTTGTTGTTTCTGTACAGCCATATGCCAATGACTAAAACTGCCAATACCGCACCCCCTATGGCTCCAGCCAATATTACAATTAGATGATGATTTTTGGAGGAATGGTCTGGCACTGGAATTTGAGATGGAGATGGAGAAACATTTGATTCAGGAGTCAAAGTTGTTTGAGGCTTATGTGGTGGTGCAAAAAACGCCTTTGTGGAAGATGATGGAGGCTCTGATGAAGAAGATGGCGAGGAGGAAGGTTCTGAGGCCGGAGAGGAGGGTAAAGTAGATCTTTCTATTTGACTGCGGGAAAATGGTTCAGCAGGAAACGTTATTCTGTTAGTAGGCCGAGGAGAGGCTGCAACCTGCTGCAGTATTCGATGTACAGAATTTCTATCTTGGGAGAGCTTCCTGCAAAAAGATAAAAACAAAACAAAACTTGAAAATGAGATCAGAAAGTTCATTGCTTTGTGTTACAAGAAACAATTCCAGTAAATAAATATGCTAAAAAAGTGCCAATCTTATGGAATTACTATAAATTTCAATTCAAACCTGTTAAAAGGTGTGGGGGGATATATAATTGCACCTACATACCATGAAATTGGTCTTTTCTTGCAAAGTTGGTTTTTGGCGACATTAGATAACCAATCTTCATTAACTTGAAATTCAGAAAGCATTTCTAAGTCATAAATTTCTGTAGATAAGCTGCCAAGAAGTACATTGTGATCCAACAGACTGCAATGCAGGTGCAACAGTCAGTCAAATAAGGGAAAAAGATGAAATAAAACCAAAGTTGAGACAAAAGAGATAATCAACATACATGATTGAAAGTGGCAAATAGTGTTCAAAGTCAGCCGGAAGGGGTCCATTGAAGTGATTGTACCCTAAATCGAGCACCTCAAGCTCCTCCAGGTGTCCGATCCCTTCAGGAATAATTCCTGTGAATAAATTGTTGCGCAATATACTGCATGGAATGTTTGAGTACAAGTGTTACAATGGAGAACCATAGAGAGGAGAAGCCTAAAGAAAATGTTACATTTGTTGTTATGACTATGAATGAAGCAATTAAAATGTTTTGCTTACATCGATTTTATGTGAACAAGGTTTCTAATTTCAGGTGCTAGTGTTCCTTCAAGGCAAAGATCTCTCAAATTCCTGGGCATATTGTACATCTAGCTTAAGATTAATTACATATAAGCTTAAAAATAATATCATCTTTTGTATACATCAAACCATAAAATAGAATGAAATGACAATTAGCTATCAAATTTAAATGTTATTTGAATGATGATTAGAATTTAGAAATTTAGAATCTATTATTTGAGATACACATTCTAGTCAAGAATATGTTGTGTAAATAATACTTGATCAAAAAATGCTTCAAAATTAAGGGAAAATTTATTGGTCAAAGTACACATTTTATGCTTTTGTGATTTGTGACAAAAGCACACTAAGCATAACTTGGATCCGTTTGAAATTGGCTCTACTTTTAGTTGAAAATGATTTCAAATGGTTTAAACGTTTTAAAAAGTGTTTTGTAATCTATATAAAAATTGAAAAGTGATTTCAAAATCTATAGAAGTATTATTTGTGTTTTTAAGAAAAAGAATTAAGTTTTACTTTCGATAAAATAAAATAAAAATTAAATACATATTCGTTACTTAAATTATTAATAAAATAATCAATTTTAAGAATATTATGTAAAGCATCTTTAATGCTTACCAAGTTTAACCAAAACATTTATGAGAAAAACCCATCCAAGCAGGCCTATTATGTGCTTTTTCACCTTCTACTTAAATTACTTTTTAGCTTAATTAATTTTAAAGTAAGCACAAACATAATCTAAAATCTGAGAATATTTAATTTGGTTGGGGAAAATACTGAAGAAAGTGAAGAGCAAAAATACCACTTTTAGAATTTTTTAAGTAGTCAAGTAACTTGCAACTAAAAGGAAACGGGACACGTTAAAAATGTGGATTGATATATTTGAATTATCTTTATTTTTGTTTTGTATTCTTCATTTATTCTTATTATCAATTCGGTCAATTTATATAATTCTATTTAATTTATTAATATATATTTTGATTAAATTTAATTAATTTTAAAAAATTAAAATATATACAATTAACTTAAATATTTTCTTTTAATTGATACCAATTCCTAAAACTCCTTCAGTATTTCAAAGAGGGAAACAAATACTCACAAAACTACTACTTTTTCATCTGAACACTCGACACCGAACCACGAGCAAGGATCAATCTCCCCATCATCATCCTTCCAATTAGACAAAGAGCCAAAAGGGTCATTAACTACTCTCTCCTTGAACCTTAACAGCGTTAAACCTGCGTCAAAAACACAATTTGATTGTTCAACTTTCCCCCCCTGATGTTTCAAAATTTTCCAGAGAACTAACAAATTAGAGCAAACATAAAATTTCATATGCGAAAATCCCATGATACCTTCATCGTTCAAGGACCAACAAAAATCCAAATTCTGAAACAATAAGCATCCAATCACCATACCCAACACTTTAAAACGATCTCTGAACCAATTCAATGTCCAATTCTCATCCATTTCTTCCACGAACAGAGCAAATTGAAAAAGTTAATAATTTTCAATGGGTTTATCCACGAACAAGTTGTGTGGTTAACTAGCACTTATTCGAAGTACCGTTTCAAGATGGAAACTGAAAAATCTGAGTTGAACAAGCAAAAGGGTAAAGATAAGAAACCATGTTCGCAAGCTTGTTTGCAAACCCCATAAGTGTTTGAAAACACTTACAGTAGAAATATATTTAATTGGAAATTTTGAAATTTTATTGAAAGTTAAATAATAATAAATAAAAAAACAAGAATAAGTCATGCAGTAAACGAAAGGTTACTGAAATTAAAAATGAACCTGAAAGGATCGAATAGCCAAAGCTCAAGGCAACTTTTCGTAAGTGGTTAGTTTTAAGTTTTAACTTTCAAATGGTGAGGCGGACACGTTTAGATATCAGAGCTTTTGGTAACATTTAGAGCTTATTGGTAATTGCCCGCAATGACTTTTTAAAAATTGATAGATATGGAGATACATACACTTTGTCTTAAATCTTAATTGACCCTGTAATTGTAAAACCCATTTCTTTGATTTATTTTCCATTTGTGATGGGAACACAAAGAAGATACCTTTTATTGGATAAGTTCAGAGGGAAAAAAATAATATTAAGTTATTGGATAAACTGCTGGTTTCTGGATGAATATCGTCATTATACAAGAAAACTGACAATAACATAGGATTAGGGGATATTATCCCACGTACTAACGTTAATAACTAGTAAACATGGCTTTACTCCTTAATTTATTACTTATTTGGTAAAAAAAAAATATCGAAAGATAATCAATTAAAATAATTATAATCTTAAAAAATTATTAATACTTTAGCTTTTATTAATTAATTGATAAAATAAAATAAATTTTAATATAATTAATATAAAGTGATAATTATTTATATTATTTAAGATAAATAATATTATATAAAAAATAGATATAAGTTAAATAATTATCATTATTTTAACTATTTATTCTAAAATATGTGTACAATTTTCTCCAAATATTTATAAAATAACTTAAATTTTTATATATAGAATAAATGCATATAGATTGTTCGACAACAATCTTCTGAAAATAATTCCCATCACTTATGTAACAAATGAATACATATTATTAAAATTTTGTATTGTATTTTATTATTGTATAATTTTAGATATAATGTATGTAATAATTTGAATAATAATGGTAATAAATTAATATCTCTAAAATTTATAACAATAAAAATAATTATTTAATAATTTTAAATTGAATAAATTTAAATTATTTTTAATGTAAAATAATATTAAAAATATTTAATTTAAATATAAAAGATATTATTTTTATTATTTTATTTGATATAATTTTAAATTTTAATTACATAGAATGCAAATATGTTTGGAATTTTGAGCAAGGGAGAAGCCGGAATTTGAATAGAATTTATCAAAATAAATGTTGTATATTCAACCTTTATGACTAGTATCATTTGACAGAGCCAACACTAACATCATCACTACCCTACAGCTATAAGTTTATCAAAAAATAACAATTTCTAGTCAGCTAGTTATATATTTCTTTATAAAATGAACATAGTCTTTTAACCATGCGAGATATCCTAATATATATATATATATATATATATATATATATTATCGGAATTTTACAGATTAACAATTACGCAGTAAATATTGTATTACAAGATAATTATTAATATTTATAATTTAAAAGTCTTGAGATAAAAATGTTGTCGTACGCTTGTGTTGAATCAGATCAGACAATGGAAAGATTCTTTTTTTTTCATGTCTTGCTAATTATTGCAGCAACTTATGATGAGATGCATCATTTCAGTTTTCTTTTACAAAATTGTCATGTGTATTTTATTTTTATTTTTTAAAATATGTGATGATATGATAATTAATAAATTTTAAAATTAATGTTATATGATTTTTAAAAAAAATAATATTTAACAAAGAAAATAATGTGATAAATACAGAATACAGTACAAAAATAATAAACATAAGTTTGCTTCGCTTGTCTACTTGCCCTTCGGAACTACTCTTCTTAAATTTCGATTTTCAAACAAAAAGAATAAGCTTTAAAAATATTATTATTAATTAAAATCAGAGGTCTAAATCACTCTTTGTCACTGACTAGGTCAATAACCAGTTGTCAAGGAAATCGGTATATATATATATATATATATATATGTCAAGGAAACCGGTATATAAATATATATATAGTATATTTCCTCGAATAGACTATTTATCAAATCGTCAGCAAGCTTAAAGTTTCAAACATACGTCGTCGATAAAGAGTGTTTTATCATTGCTATAATTCTTCACCAAATAAAGCAGATCCAGGAAAGAAAACTTGCTTAGAAAAAAAGGGAGCTTTTAAGTATTTTAATACTAATCTTTTCCTATGGATCGCTTGCACATGCCACATATTAGAATATAGCATCAGACAAATCTAAACTAAACCATAAAATCAAAAGAAGAAATGTGGGGAGAATAAAAAATTACATTTTCAATTATAAGAAAAATTATGTGCCAAAACAAATGCATGATGATAGTTAGGTAGCCATTGTAAATTAATGGTTATGGTGACGTTGACAAATTTGATGATAATAATCTTATTTTGTCAATTTATTTATACAAACAATTTAAATTTACATGTTTGTATTGAGTTTATAGGTTATCATTTTCAAAAAATAAACTATTAAAAAATATTATTCTAAACAAATGATTTATTAAAATAACGGTGAAATGTTGTTTAGTTCCTTAGTAAATAAATTGAAAAATCACACATTGATTAGATACGAAAGTGTCTTTTTTTAAGGGTAATTAATTAGCTTAATTTTGTTCAATTAATTATAATTTTGGGGTTTCATCCATTTAGAAATAGTAGAAGTGATTAACGATGCACGAGGATATATGTAACATTAGTTTGAGTTCTATTCATTTAAATTATAAATGAATAGTAACTACTTAGAATATATAAAATATCACTCTATCCATGAGTGTCAAACATTATTATATCATTTTCGTTGATGATTTCTCCAGAAGAGTCATATAAAAAAGAAGGATGAAGTGTTGGAAATTTTTCTCAAGTGTGAGAAGATGATCAAGACTCAGACTCGTAGAAAGATCAAGCATATGAGGTTTGATAATGACACTGAATACACAAACGATCTATTTATGAAAGTTTGTGAATAAGGGATAGGATAGTGCGACACTTCACTATTCAAAAACACCAAAATAGAACGGAGTTGCAAAATGTATGAGTCAAACTTTGCTGGATAAGGTTCAATGTATGTTGTCAAATGCTGGGTTAGGCAAACAATATTGGACTGAGACGATGACGCTTATATGTCATCTTGTCAATTGTCTACCATTATCTACTCTTGAAGGCAAAACAAATATGGAGGTATGACTTGGAAAACTTGCTAGAGATTACGATTTCTTATATATGTTTGATTTTATAGCATACTACCATGTAACAGAATCAAAGTTGGATCCAAGAGCCAAGAAAGCTATTTTTTTAGGAAATCCTTCTAGTTTGTAAGGGATATCGACTATGGTGCCTTGAAACGAAAAAGATAATCTTCGACAAAGATGTTACCTTTGATAAATATGCCTTGTTGAAAAAAGTAACTGAGAAGATTGATGACACTTTGCAGCAGGTAGAGCAAACTCTGAAGTAGGTGGAACAAACTCCAAAACATGTGGAGTTTGAAAATAAAATTGTTAATCCAGTTGGTGGAGATAAGACATAAACTAATTCTTTATTAACATAAGATGAATCAGACGAAGAATATGTTTTAACTCAAGAACCTCCACAACAACAAGAAGAAACTGAAGTTGATAGGCCACGATGAAAAAATGTCAAGGTGCATGCTCGATACAAAGATTTTGATGACCTACCTACTCAATTTAAGAATACGATGGCTTGTGCACTTTCAGATGTGTATAATGATGTTCCTTCATATATAAAGAAGTAATCAGAAGCCCTAAAGTTGAAAGATTGAAGGAGGCCATGAACGAAGAATTTTTGTCCCTTCAGAAGAATAAGTTATGGAAGTTGACATAACTACTTAAGGGTAAAAAGGTAATTGGCTGCAAATAGGTGTATACAAAAAAAGATGGATTTCCTAACAAAGATGATATTCACTATAAGACAAGGTTGGTGGCTAAGGGCTACACTCAGAAGGAGGAAATAGATTATAATGAGGTATTTTCTATAGTTGTAAAACATTCCTCCATTAGAATTTTGTTGGCGTTGGTAGCACATTTGGATTTGGAACTAGTTCAACTTGATGTAAAAATCGTGTTTCTACGTGGTGACTTGGAAGAGGAAATCTATATGTCTCAGCCAAAAAAGTTTAATGTTGTTGGTAAAGAGAATTGGGTTTGCAAGCTGAACAAATCATTGTATGGATTGAAGCAATCTTCGAGGTAATGGTATAAACCATTTGATCGGTTTATGTTGCAGTAGAAGTATACTAGAAGTACACATGATCATTGTGTGTATTTTTGTAAGCTATAAGATGAGTCTTTCATATATCTCTTATTGTACGTCGATGATATGTTGATTGCATCGAAGAGCCAAGCAAAAATTGAGAAGTTGAACTAAATTAGAAGTTCGAGATGAAAGATTTGGAAAAAGCCAAGAAGATTCTTAACATAAAGATAAATAGAGACAGAAAAAAAGGGAAGCTTAGTTTGACCCAGAGTCAATATTTGAAAAAGGTACTACAATGTTTTGGTATGAATAAACAGACAAAACCTGTAAGTACTCCGTTTGTTCCTCATTTTAAGCTTAGTGCTCAATTATCTCCTAAGAATGATGTACAACAATAATACATGGCAAAGGTACCGTATGCAAATGTGGTTGGTAGCTTGATGTATGCAATGATGTGTACGAGACCTGAAATTTCACATATGGTTGGTTCTGTAAGCAGGTACATGCATGATTCTAGTAAAGGACATTGGTTGGCTATGAAATGGATTCTACGGTATATTTTAAATACTATAGATGTTGGTTTAGTATTTCAGTAGGATAATATTATTGGTCAATGTGTAATCAGATATTATGATTCTGACTGTACAAGAGATTTAGACAAGCATTGGTCAATTACTAGTTATGTGTTTACTCTTGCTAGAGCACCAATCAGGTGAAAGTCTACTTTACAGTCTACAGTTGTTTTATCTACTACAAAGACAGAGTATATGACAGTTACAGAGGGTGTGAAGGAAGCTATTTGGTTATGAGGTTTGCTTAAAAACTTAAGAGTTGGTCAAAAACATATTAAGGTATTTTGTGACAGTCAGAGTACTATTAATTTAGCAAAGAACCAAGTCTACCATGCACGTACAAAACACATTGACGATTGTTACCATTTCGTGCAAGAGATTATTGAAAAAGGTAAAGTATTAGTTCAGAAAATTAATACTACAAAGAACCCCACAGATATGATGACCAAGGTGGTAACGACAATTAACTTCAAACATTGTCTAGACTTTATTAACATTTTGCAAATTTGAATTGACAATCGCGCTGTTGATTTAGATATTGAAGAAATCATTTAAAAATCACTAAGTCGCTAAGGTGGAGATTTGTTGTATAAATCATTAATGAGAAAATTGAAAAAATCTTACATTGGTTAAGAATGAAAATGAATGTTATATTTTAGGCTATAAATAAAGCTACTTTTTCCGCTTCTAAAACATTCCAAAATTTGTCAATTTTTTTTTTTTAAGGATAATTGATTAGCTTAATTTTGTTGAATTAGTTGTAATTTTAGAGTTCATTCACTTAGAAATAATGAAAGTGATCAATGATGCTCGAGAACATAGATAACATTTATACCGAACCTCGTTAAATTTTTGATGTTTTTATTTATCTATTTTAATATTTTTGCTTTAATATATGTTTTAATTTCTTTTAGCATTATATTATAGTATTATTTTATCGAAATAGTTTGAATTTTATTCATTTAAATCATAAATGAATACTAATTACTTATAATAGAAAAAATATACCCAATTTTTTGTAATAATATTTTTACCTTAAATGATTGATATGCCAACAAAATGTCTTTAACAACAAATTTAAACATTTAGAAGGTGAATGATCATTAAAATGTCTCCTCCCTTTTTTAAAGGCATTAAAATTCTATTTTTTTTATTAAAACGAGACAGAATAAGATCAAATTCAAAATTCTATCCATAATGGGTTAGGGAGTATCTTTACCCTCGTGATATCACATCTGCTTGGAAATCAAATGATTTTCACCATCTTTCTTTCATCCCTGCTATAGTTGTACTCCCTCCTCTTTCTAATCTGACGTATACTTTTAATTTGTAAAATGCAGTTATTTCCCTGTATTCTATACGACAATGAATGAAGGTGCAAACGTGTATCTTTTCGGGGTTGTCCTTTTTATTTTTGAAATTGATAAGCAAATTAAAGCTTCATTTGGATCCAGTGGATCCAGTGGAGAGATCTCTGTATTTCTTTCCTGTATATGCATGAAGATATTTCTTACTATGTGTGGTTTCCGATTCAAACAATAGTTACCAAACTCCAATGGCTTTCTCGTTTAGTTTCAAGCGAGAGATAATACACAAAATTGTCAGTCTATGGTAAAATGAAAGCAAAAAGTTTGCCTAGATGAATATCAAAGTGAGAAAATTCTTCTAGCATGATTTTCTTACATTTGGTTCACAAAACCAGCAAAATCGTTGCAATGTAGAAATGATAAGTAGCTGTTTCAGCTTGTTGGACGCCAGAAACCTTTTCTAGCCACAAGAAACTGATTTTTATGGACAGTTAAAGACCAGTGTAGTGAATATAAGATTGGCCTGAGCTTATTAATCATTTCTACCGATTCCTGAACCAGTAAGTATCCACCTGGCCTCAACACACGATCCAGCTCAACCACCACTTCCACCATGTCACACCTGACAAATTAGTATAATCTCTCAGGAAACTAATAATAATTTCCTAGTAAAAATAACCTAATACATACAAGCAAAACTCATGTTTGTATTTATCAGCAAAAATTGTAGTTGTAGGTTATATGGGGATTGTTCTCCATACCTTTGAGAGACATTCCTAAAGAGAAAACTTGAATGTAGAAGATCGTAAGTCCGAGGATACGTATTAAAAGACTCACACCAGTCGTGGTAGACTCCAATCAACCCTCTATCAAATATGACAGAAAGAGTATCTGGCATATCAATTGGGATGACATTATTCACCCAGACAGGCTTATCAATAAGAGCTGCAGCAAATCTGAAAAGGAGAGGAAAATATTAAATTCAGTATGTAGAAGTACAATAACATATGGGTGGTCTGGCAACAAGGAACAAAAAGCACTACTGAGGACAAGGACAGAGGATTATGGTTTGCTTCCACAATAATGGAAACTAAACCACCAATCTATTAGCTTATTCAAGATTAAAGCAAGCAAGGAAGTGGCAAAAAGGGTTGAATAATTAATATTTACCCTCCATATCTAGCATTCATATCCATTACGTTCCGCACACTGGTCCAATTGATAGGCAGGCCATTCAGATAAACATCAGACACGAGGGCAGACCAATACTTGCTTTCGTCAACAAGTATTTGGATAGCATCTGGATGAGTTAATAAGCTTTGAGGTATACTGTTAAGCCTCGCAGGCCAGGGCATCGGCCAGGAGTAAACTGGAAGTTGGGAAATACAAGTGCTAAGAGGCATATACCTATCATACAGACCTAGACAATATTAGCTCAGATGAATTATACTGATAAAATTCAACGTAGCCAGCTCCTCTACCCAGCTATATATTTTCCCATAGCTTATAAATTTAAGCTCATTCCCATCACTCCAATAATAGAAACAGTACTAACCATAATGGCAATATTAAGATGGTAGGAACACATGTTCTGGAAGATTACCATGAGCTATTTTTCGTATTTGTGTCATCACATACATGTGGCTTGTTTTCTTTACGTTTTTCATAGCAAGAGTATGAAACAGGCTTCTGGTATATTACAAGACCAATTCCAAAGGAATCAAAAGTCTTAGCAACAGTCTTCCAGCACATAGAGCTTGTTAGAATCACCATAGCTGCACAAAACACAAAGAGTATAACCAATCCCAACTTAGATCTACTTAATTGACTTTGAACTTCTAGAGAAACTAAAGCTGCTGAATCATACAGTAACTAGTGAAACATGCATGTTAAGCAGAGTCCAGACAGACAAGGAAGAAATTTAGTAGGGGATAAGATTGAGTGAACACAAACCATTCCATACACCTCGATCTCTTTCATTATTGTTATATACTGGTGTAGCAGACCACACAAAGTAACCCCCAGGTCTAAGAATCCTATTAAGCTCCAATAATGGCTTTCCACCTTCAAAATTATCAACTCAAATAAAAAAAACAACAGAGATGAATGAATGAAGAACTCCAGAACATTATTTTTTCAGGCAATATAAAGTACCATTAGCATCCCAGTGAACTCTGCATCGAGCACAATGAATCAAATCATATGCATTGTTAGGATATGTAAGCTTTCTGGTTCCAATGACAGTAAGAGTGGCAGGAATTCCTCGCTCCAAAGCAAATTGTATCTGAGCTTCATGTTCATCCTTTGGAGCAACTGACATGGTTATAACGTTTTTGTCCAGTAAATGACCACCAAAGCTAGCTACGCCACAACCAACATCTAAAATAACCCTGATGTTCTTTCCCAATTCTATAGCTGGTAAAGCCTGGAGCAGGAAAAAAATGTTAAAATTCCAAAAGGATGCATGATCTAATTCATGAATGTTCTTTTTCGAAAGATAAGATGTCAGATGATTGTATGCACCCATTGCTAGGCCTATAGCAAAAGGCATGGGGTGATGAACATGAGTACAGAAATTCTCAAGCAGAGGAGCTTCTAGAATTAGCCATCTGACCAAAATCTAAACCCTCTGAAATTCTTAGGATTACTATAGTAAGAAAACACTCTCCACTGATCCACAATTAAAGGGCAAAAAAAATTTTCTAAATGCGACCTCCAACTATGGACATATCTTAAGCACACTCATAATGATATTAGAAACATAAACATCGAAAATACTTTAATCTTAGACCTTAAATGCTGGCAAAGGCAGACAGCAGCAAGTAGTTTACCTTCACAAGCAAAAAAAGAAAAAAAAGTTTACCTTTTCAATGAACTCAATGTAGTTCCTAACTCCATACTTAAACTGGGTACCACCACCAGGAAAAACAAAATAATCACCCACTTTGCGAATCCAGTTTTGTTCTTTCTTGTACTCAACAAGCTTTGGGTGAGGGGCATTATCATACCATATCTGGAAAAGAAAACGGAAAACAATGTCATCAATTGAATATTGATTAAAGAACCTCATTTCCTTCTCGGTAGTTTCACTAGTTCTACTCCCGTGCATACAGATTCTGGTCTCTTCACTAAACCCTACAGCTCCGCAAAATCCATATCGAACATTTTACTACCCAACTTCGATAAATCAGCATACTTAAGCAAAACATACCCACAACCTATGACTGTCTAGGTTAACATATATAATCAGACAAGCAAAACCCACTTCAACCATTCCTTCAAAAACGAAATCCCATTAACAAAATCTTACCAAAGTATCAATCTCACCATATCCCTGCTCTTAGGCCACGGAACCGGAACCTTATACCCAGCTGGAAGTGGCACCAAACACCGCGGTCCAGGGGAGGGACAGTGCCTTTCACGATGCTCCATATGCCTTCTTGATATTAAAGCCTTGATCGCCTTGTAATTGTCCAAACAAGGTATGTAATCAGCACCCAAAGGAGCTCTACAGAGCTCCCACTTGAAGTTGTTATAGACCGAACTATTCAAGTCGGGAAAATCATCACTATGAGGAATAATGACAGGGACTAATTTGGGTTTCCAGGAGTTTGCAGGTGGAGGTGAAGATAGTGGAGACGGTGCGTTTTGGACATTGGAGTAGAAGAAGATAGGGTATTGAGAAGTGTTGGTGAAGAGGAGGATCGTCCCACAGACAAGCAAGATTGTGAATGCGAAAGCGAAGGGGTATTTTCTTTCTTTGAGGAGGTTTTGAACTGATATTGCCATTTCTTGGTTTGCTTGAATCGATCAGAATGAAAACGAAATGAGTAAGCGAGAAGACTAACCAAGAAATGATCGTGATCGATGAGGAAGAGAAAGATAAGGACGCGGTAATTCAACAGGGAATTCGAAATTTCGTTATCTATCGGGAAAGACTAAAAAGGCAGCAAAGTGCCCTTACTGGCGTTCATGTGTTGAAATTAGTTCATTTTTGTTTGTCGGTGGGGGACTTAAAGCGATCTATAGATGATATTTGTAATTGTAAGTTTGTAACCGGTAACAACTAATCAGTGATCTTAAAAGTGTTAGCAAAAGAAAAACCAGGGATTCATCGTAGGTTGTTTTTTTTTTTAATCCCATGGATTCATTTAAATTATTTAATAATATTAAAATATATGATAATATAACATTTTAATTAATAATATTAAAAAAAATATATAATTTTTTTTAAAATATATACCCAATAAAAAAAAATTCAAAAATAATAAACCATACATCCATCAGCGTGCGATGGATATTGTGTTACCTGTCTTATTAATTATCTAATACTCTTTTACACTTACTGAACCACTTTTACGGCAATTAAGACTTCTAAAAAAATTAATAGAGTAATTTTATACGTCATCACTTAGACATCAAATACTATTTAAGCTCATAGGTTGGTTAGTTTCATAAAAATAAAAAATAAAAAATAACTGTTAAACTTATAATATATAAATGATATTCAATGGTAGCGCGGTGACATGAATAAATTTTTTTTAAAAGGCATAATAGATCAAGATGGAATTCATTTTCCAATGGCAATGAGAGGGTGCAATTTTTGATCCTTGAAGTTTTACGAATCAGTAATCACTAATTAAGTAATATTTTGAAAGATAAAAAAAATAACTCACTGATAGTAAAACTCGAGTCCAAATTTTAAAAAAGTGTTAAACTATTTCCATCCTAAAATTTTAACTAAATATATATATATATATGTAAATTTATATTTAATTCACGAATTTTTAAAAACTATACATATATATATTTTTAATTGATTTAATTACAAACTTTTTGACACTTTATTTATAATTTTTAAAATTTGAAATCATAAATAAGTATTATAATAACAAAATTAAGATTTATAAGTTATTTGTGCATAAATTTTTAAAAACTTATGGGTAAAATTTGATAACTAAATTTTTGCATATGTAAATCTACTCAAATTTGCAGCACGAGACAGACGGACCCAAATTTATTACTATTATTTATAATTACATACAAATATTATTTTAAATTCATGGAATATAAGAGCACGTAGGGTGGCCTTGTACCACCCATCCTCTAGTTCCAGTTCCGTCCCTGCCAGGAATAGTGATGAAAAGCATCCTAAGGCTCCACGGCAACAAATATTGTATAATTTATGTAAACTTGAATGTTATCTATGACGTTAACTGTACAATATAAAATTATACAAATTATGAAGAAATATTTTCCCAAGGTAAATCCAAACGGTATTTAACACTTAAAGTTAATATATTTAAATTTTTAATTTTAAAATTATATATCTTTATTTTTTCTTTCATTGCAAAAAAATAAATAAAAACAATTTACGTAACAAAAATTAAAAAGATAATTTTAATAAAATATTTATTATTAATTTCATCTAATTACTAAACATAATATGAATTAATTATAATACAATTTAGTCAGATACAAATCCGGTGCACACTGCTGTAAAAAACTTCTCAACTAGTATATTGCAAACTTCCCTGGCTTTAAAGGATCTGAATGTCTGTTTTATACAACAGTTACGATGTTAAAAAAAAGAAAAGAGAAAACCAAGTTTGAAACCCAAAAAACAATTTTTGGGATAAATAGCAAAAACAGATCATGGCATTTTATCTGCGACACATATTTCACTCTGTAAGTCCAGGACCGTTTTCCACATCAACTTCACCCATTCCCATGTCTTCTTCTACTTCGCTGTCTTCGTCACCACTCATTTCCTCATTATCCTGACGTAGCTTAGCCATGTGCTCTGCCAGTAATTTATCATCCCGTTCACTCACCTATATTTAAAGTATCATAACATATTAGACCCATAAAACCAGTGCTTCACATGAGGGCATAATATTTAAACTCTTAATGAAATCAAAACAAGTTTTGTGATATCTGACAATCAAATTCGGCTATACACTCAAAATGTAGGACACTAGGACGAAGCCAAGACTATATGTAAGAAGAGTAACACTCACAGCTCTTGGAGCCTCCTTCACTACAAGTTTTCCCTTGTGTTGCTCTATTGATTGGGTGCAAGCTATAACTGCTTTATTAAGAACTAATATCCCTTGTTCCTGCAAGAAAGGAACCACAAGTTAATTGGTAGCACTTGTGAAGGCTGTACATAGAAGAACTCCACAACTGTGTCAAATATTGAATAAAGAAATGTTTATCTTGACATATTATTTCAAAGAATTGTCAGTATAAGAACAAACAGCGTTGACATTATCATATGTACAAAATGCTTTAAGCTAACCTTGTCAAGAGTATGAGTGGTAAGAACATAAAGCGGAGGCGCAACCAGCTTAATTTTGACAGGACAATCATTGTTGCCTGCAGCTTCAGCTTTTCGCATGGATTCCTGTAAAGTTACAGAAATCAAACGTACGAAACAGCAAAGGAACATTGACTAAAAATTGAAAACAAGAAGAATAAATTGACTCTCTTCGGTCTTTCAATTTGAATTTCAGACAAATAGTGAAAAATAACTTAAAAGACAATTTATGAAAATACTGATATCCATTAAGGATCATAAACAGACCTTAATGTGAAGAACGCCATCAAACTGAAAACATTTCATTTCAATGTCAGCCCGAATTTTCAAAGGTTGTGGGGTCATTCGTCTCCTTATATTCTTAATTAGAGCTTCTTTCACTTCCTCGGTCATTGCAGGAACCACCTTTGTAACCTAAAGGACAAGGAAATGAATTTCGTCACCAGAATAGAGAATTTATAATAGAACTTGCATAAGCAAAATTACCTCCTGTCCATCAGGGCCAACTTCTTTGACTTCACGAGTAAGGGAAGTAAGTACTGAATCAGGGTCAGTAACAACAATCTTGAATGCCTGCAAACAAAAAAACTTCAGTTTCCATGCTAAATTCTTCAAGAGAAGAATACTTTATAGGCAATTTACCTTCTCACCTCAAAAGCATGACCGTACTTCCGGTATAATGGCCAGCCAACGTGAATGTACAAATCCTGAAACAGGTGTAGTTTATCCAGTATTAGACTATGAAAGAGGGGTAAATTTGAGCATCACCACCAAATAAAGTCCGAATCATGAATTAGATTTCAGGGGCAGTGTTTATCAGATCTCAACAGAAAATTGAAACGATCATATTTTACATATCAAGATGCTTGATTGAGTAGGGCATTTTCCTTTTGTGAAGCGGGGAATATCAGGCGATTCAAGATATTTTAATCAGACAAACTAACCAAATTAGGACTTAACACATATCCTAAATTAATTTGTCACGTTCAAAGAATTAAATTCATACAGGAAGATCAAGCTTATTGGATTGCAACTTGCAGTTGGAATAGTTTATTGGTGTTGGAATAATTCTACATCTTCCTTTGAAAAATCAACCCCACGTCTTTTCTGACATATTATTTGTTACGGACACCAAGCCCAGTAGGTACCACAAATGCAAAAATATACAAGTTCGATGCATTACTCCTACTCAATTTATAGCATCACCCGCAATGAACTTCAATTTCTCGTCAATACTCTCCTCTTTCTTAGACCAACATGATACACCTGCGTATCAAGAACCTGCATAACTAATCTTACAAGAGTAGAGACCATTTTAAATTCTCTCTAGTTCCATTCCAAGGACTTGTTCTACAGTTTTGTTCTCCGAGCATCGAATTTGCTAGTCACAGTAACTTACAACAAACTACTTACTCTTTCTAACGAATAGGTTTTATTCAGCACAAAGCCTATCTACAGCCAACTGAGAGCATCCCGAGAAACAAATCTAGCAATTATACGTTAATTCAGTTGAAGAGAGGGAAGTAAATAAACAAAACCAAGGAGAAAACAAAAAAACCTCCAAATCGATGCCCATGGTCTCAGCTACATGTCGCATAATGGAGTGAACAAGCTTGCTCTTGTTGTACCTCTCATCACAAGTAGCAATATCCTCCTCAGAAACCCTCCTCTTGCTCAAATCAATATAACCCTTTTCCTTGTCGACCCTAAGAACCATAACAGGCTCAATACGTCCCACCTTGATCAGGCTACTGACACTACGAATCCGACGGCGGGAGAGCTCTGAGAAGAGAATCATCCCCTCGATGTTGTTGTACTCGAGAAGTGAGACGTAAGCACCCATATCGGCTATGTTCTTTACCTGAATCATTACCGCCATGTCCACCTCTGGGTACTTTGCCTCGTACATACGGCACTCCAGGTTAGGCGTGTGGGAAGCCATTTTCGCTCAATTAACTATCTTATCTGATATATGGTCGATGATGTTGCAAGAAAATTAGGAGATGGCAACGGAGGATTAGGGTTTTTAAGCAGATTGAACTTCGTATTCTCTTCCTTTAACGAAAGAGATAACCTACGGTAACGGCGTCCCCCGTTAGCCTCCCCTATTTTATTTTTAAAAATAAAATCTAAAATAAATAATGACCACTCCCAAATTAAGAAAAACGAATATTAATTCCTATTAAAATAAAACCGTCGACAGCAGGATTCGAACCTGCGCAGGCAAAGCCCAACAGATTTCGAGTCTGTCTCCTTAACCACTCGGACATATCGACGCCATGTATCATAATCCAAAATTATAAGTAAATATATAATCTTTATGAAAGCACAAAAAGAAAATCACCCAACGTGGGGAACGAACCTACGACTACAAGATTAAAAAAATTCTACGATTTGAGCTAAACGAGCTTTTCTAACATTCAAAAATAAATGTATAAAGAGTAAAGAAATATTTTAGTTCTTACTTGATTCAAAATAAGTAAAGAATTAGAATACAAACGAAGAAAGATGGTTCTTCGACCATTTAATACATGATTTAAAATATTATCGAGTTTTTATTTTTATTTTTATATTATTAATTTTTATAAATATAATTAAAATACTATTGAATAGCTTATAATTAATTATCGTCAAAATTAATAATATTTTTGTAACATTTTGTAAAATTTAATGGTATAAAAATAACAAAATTAATTAAAAATATTTTTATAATAATTATAAAATTTAATAATATAAAAATAATAAATCAAAATTAAATAATATTTTTATAAAAAATCTATTTACTCTAATATATATTATACTAAATAAATCTTTAAAATATGTTTAAAATGCGATTTTTAAGGTAATTTTATTATTGATTGTATTGTTATAATGCAATGATATTAAATCTCAACTTAACTTTAATTATTTAAAAAATATTATCATTAAAAATTAAAATATTTATTATTTTTTAAAATTTATAATCGTTAGTGTTTGGAAATAAACAAGACTTGCCGGGAACAAGATATTCATCCTAATACTTAGTGCTTGCTTGAAGTGTTTGTTGGAAGCTGTAAAGAACCATCCATCGTGTAATTCTTAGCAAAAAGTGCGATGTTATTCATGATAAAAAGTGTCATTATACTTTCACTGTAATTTCTTTTATGAGGCGATGTCGTTGGGGTTATAAAATATTTGGAAAAAATTGTAAGTTAAATTGTATTATACATATTTAAATTTCAAATAAATTAATTTTTAAATTTTTAAAAATATAATTTGATTTATAAATATTTATAACTTTATATATAAAAAATTTAAATTTTTAAATTCTAAAAGTTAGTATATAAACTTTTAAAATTTAATATATAAATAATATATATATATGTGTGTGTGAATTAAAAATTTAACACAAACATATGAATCTTGTTTTGCACTCTAGGAACAGCTCTTGCATTAGAACCAACAGCATGATTATCAGTTTTAACTCCTACAGTGATAAATCAATATTTGGATATTGTTCTCAAATATTTAATTTATCACATTCATCGGACGGAACAAAAATATTGTTTAATTGAAATTATTAATTTATTAAGATTATATTGAAAATATTTCGACTAAATATGTTCTATAAGATTTTTTTTTGCTAGAACAAATAACTTTTTAATGTTAATTTCAAAATCAGTATTACTATTTGTTATATTATTCATGAGAAAATAAATGTCATTTATAGAATATGAAAAACAATATAAAATAAAATAAAGAAATGACAACACATAGGCCCGTAAGCCCATTACATCGTGGACCAAAACAAGCCGTGAGCAGCCCAATGCTGGGTAGTATAATACCGTCCCAACCATCTTAGGGTTTTTGGAGGCGCAACTGAAGCACTGATAGCTCAGGAGTTGTTCGTATTAGGTCGCCATAGCCGCAGAGGCTCGTCTACTGATTCAGGGTTCTTCATAACACCAACATGGTTGGTATTCCTGAATCGTTATGTTTCTTTTATGTTTTTGATATTCGTCTCTGTTGTTTTCAATTATAATTTCAAGTTTACGAGAATGTAGACGGTATGCACTGAATGTATTTAATGCCGACCAATTTGGTTGTGCTTCTCTTAAACGATTGGATTTGAACGTGAACATCACTTAATGCGTTATTCTAATCGGAGTTCTCTTATTTTGATGTAGGCTAAATATTTTGAGACCGTTCCTTTTTCTTTTTTTGGGTCTCCCAATGAAGTTAGATTTGGCTTGTCATGAAGTACTAAACTAAATTAGGTCAATTTAATTGTTGATTATAGATTTAACAAATCTGTTGGTCGTTCCATCATACATTTGGTTTGGTTCCTCGTTTGGGTACCATTCGATGTAAATTTTTTAGTTGAACAGATCTCTATGAATTTGAAGATTCCATAACCATGAATTTAATTTTTTTTGGGGTCAAAATCATGAATTCAATTGGTGTTTAGATTTTTTTGGTGGAATAAAAATTGTCGTAAATCGTTTACTTTTATGCCAACTTCATAAAAAGCTTTCGTTGAATATGCTTTGATTTTCTCTGAAAATGGGTTAATATGCTAAGTGATTTTACATATATCAGTGCGGAAATATGTTATTGTTGAGCTCATGGATCTGATGTTTTATGGCAGGCTAGAGGTTTGAAAAAGCATCTGAAGAGGCTCAATGCCCCAAAGCATTGGATGCTCGACAAACTTGGTGGTGCATTTGTAAGTTATATAGTTATATGAGCTGGTTTTCTGAGGTTCCATTCATGTTCATTGTATTTGCCTGCTCTTCATCTGTTCATTTTTAGTGTTTAATAGAATCTGTTTGTTCCTCAAATTTGGGTTATTCTAGGCACCTAAGCCATCATCTGGACCTCACAAATCCAGAGAATGCTTGCCATTGATCCTCATCCTGCGTAACCGATTGAAGTATGCCCTAGTGTACCGTGAGGTTATTGCAATTTTGATGCAAAGGCAGATTTTAGTTGATGGCAAGGTTAGGACTGACAAGACATATCCTGCAGGCTTCATGGGTAGGTGCTGAAAGTCTTCTATCCTCCTTCCACTTCTTCCTCTTTTTGTTAATCTTTGGTGGTGATTTCAACATAATTTTAGTCTTCAACATGCATGAAAAAATTTACCTGCAAACTATGTATCGTGTGATTTTTTTTAGCAATTGATAGGAGTGTCAGACCAATGTTGGATTTCAGTAGTTGGTTTTATTTATCTAACCAATTTTTACATGATCAAGTTATTCACATCGTTTCACTTTTAACCCCTCTAAAAAATCATTTTTATGTTATATATAAATGCACCCTTTTTAAACATGAAAGGAACACATGTTTTTTAACGTTATAATAACAAAATACTTCCATTGCGTGGAGGGCTAAAAAATGAAACTATGTGAAGGAGGTTTATGTTATGCAATTAAACCTTTATTTATCATGTTGGAGATTAGGTAATGTCTTTTGACATAAATTTATACTTGGTGCACTAGTTTTCTGGATTAAGGAACTCATTGATCTGAGTGATTCTATGTTTTGTGTGAATTGTTTCAGTCCTTCCTTCCTTCTGCTTGTATGTTGATCTTGATTTCTTTTTCATTATTGATTGCAATATAAAAAAGATTCTTATTATTTTCATTTCTTTGACAGATGTGGTATCAATTCCCAAAACTAATGAGAACTTCCGTCTTCTTTATGATACCAAGGGTCGGTTTCGTCTCCACTCAATCAGGGATGAAGAAGCCAAGGTTTAACATTTAACTTTTTGAAGTGATTTAGCTATTATTCTTTTGAAGGAGATAGTTTAAATATATAGATTTTATTCCCTCCACTTGTTATTAGTATAATTATCCAAATTATTGTCCTTTTCAGATATCAGAATTCTTGTTTATATAAGTTCATTGGCAGTTTAGCAACATCTTAGTCATGTTTATTACATTGACCAGTAAAACACATGTTGGCAAGTTCTAGATTTCTTATTACAGTCTTTCTTATCTTGATTGTTCTACTGCAGTTTAAACTGTGCAAAGTGAAGTCTGTTCGATTTGGCCAAAAGGGAATCCCGTATCTGAACACTTATGATGGAAGAACAATCCGTTATCCTGATCCCCTCATCAAGGCTAACGACACCATCAAGCTGGATCTGGAGAGTAACAAGATTGTAGACTTCATCAAGTTTGATGTTGGGAATGTGGTCATGGTCACTGGCGGAAGGAACAGGGGTCGTGTTGGAGTCATTAAGAACAGAGAAAAGCATAAGGGAACTTTTGAAACAATCCACGTTCAGGATGCATCTGGACATGAATTTGCAACTAGATTGGGCAATGTGTTCAACATAGGTAAGGGAACAAAGCCATGGGTATCACTTCCTAAAGGCAAGGGTATCAAGCTTTCCATCATCGAAGAGGCTAGAAAGAGGCTTGCGACTCAACAAACTGCTACAGCTTAAGCAGTCATTGAATGTGGACTATCCCAACTTTATAGTGTTAACAATTTTAATAGCTGAACCATTTTGTTTTTGGATTTATGTTTCAATTTCGTCCTGATTCTATTACTGGTTAGCATAATTTTGAATTATGGAACGTTTACTGTTTTTGGATTTATCATGCAAAGTTCTTATGTTGCTCCGACTTTTTTCACTCGTGACAAAATTATTGAATCATATAATGCAAGACCATTATTAATCAAATCATATCCTACTCACGTCAAACAATTGGTGAGGTTACAATTTGTTAGAAATCAATGTGCAATGCACGTGCACTTACCATTTACCAGAAATTCTAGTGATGTATCCTTGATCCTTCTGTACTGAGAAACCCAGTGAAAGGGAAGTCATTGATCCTGCATTGCATATCAGCTATGCTTGGCATAGTGGATTTGTTAAGATTTATTATTTATTTATTTAAATTTGGTAGCTTAGTTTGTCCTAGTCTTTAGGGATTTAAGTAGTTAAAATGATTGTGCTTTTGTGGCCATAGAAAGTGCATTTTAATTGTCCTATTTTATAGGAGTTTAAGTTAGTGGTTAGTTTGTTTGTTATTTCTTTATTTATGCCTATTTATAGGCTAATTTCTGATATAAAATTGTAATCAACTTTTTCAACAATATTTTACTTATTTTATATCAGTGGTATCAGAGCCAAACAAAAAAAAAATTGCACAAACAATGGCTTCATAAACAAATTTTGTGCAACCAGCAATTCCACGTTTTGATGGTCATTATGACCATTGGAGCATGCTAATGGAGAATTTTCTACGGTCAAAAGAGTATTGGCCGATTGTTGAATCTGGAATTGAAGAACCAACACCAAATATTGTCTTGACAGACGTCCAGAAAACAGAGTTAGAAGCGAGAAAGTTAAAAGATTTGAAGGCAAAAAATTATCTTTTTCAGGCAATTAATCGTCCCATCTTGGAAACAATTCTTTGCAAAGAAACTTCCAAAGATATTTGGGATTCTATGAAAAAAAAATATCAAGGCTCTGCTAGAGTGAAGCGTGCACAACTTCAAGCTTTGAGAAGCGATTTTGAGACTTTACAAATGAAGAATGAGGAATCTGTCACCAGCTACTGTGCCAGAACTATGGAAATAAGCAACAAAATGCGGTTTCATGGTGAGAAGATGGACGATGTCAAAATCGTGGAGAAGATATTGCGTACCCTAACACCAACATTTAATTATGTCGTGTGCTCCATTGAAGAATCTAAAGACATAGATACATTCTCTCTTGATGAGCTACAAAGCTCTTTGCTGGTCCATGAACAGAAGATGAACCGAAGTTCACCTTCAGAAGAGCAAGCTTTGAAAGCCTCTATCTCTACAAATTTCTCAAACTTTAGAGGAAGGGGTATAGGTAGAAGTGGAGGAAGGGGAGATCAAGGCAATAGAGATGGCAGCTGGCATAATCAAGATAGACGAGATCAACCATTTGACAAATCCAAGGTAGAATGCTTTAGATGTCACAAATTTGGTCATTATCGTTCTGAATGTTATACTAAACTGCCTAACAAGAGAGAAGAAGGAGAGACATCAAATTTTGCAGAAAATAAGGACGTTGAAACTCTGTTAATGGCTTATCATGTCAATGAGGAACCTGAATTAGATGTTTGGTATGTGGATACAGGTTGTAGCAACCACATGTGTGGAAGTAAGTCTTTGTTTTCTTATTTAAATGAAGACTTTCGTTCTACTGTTAGTTTTGGTGATTCTTCTAAAGTAGAAGTAATGGGAAAAGGTGAAATAAATATTATAACCAAGAATGGTTTTGTTGAAACAATTTCCAATGTTTTTTATGTTCCTGACTTGAAGAGTAATTTGTTAAGTGCTGGTCAATTGCAAGAAAAAGGTTATGTTATAACTATTCAAAATAGTGCTTGTGAGATATATGATCCTTCAAGAGGAGCAATTGCTGTTGTTCAGATGAGTTCAAACAGGTTGTTTCCTTTGAAGATTAGAACAACTCAATAGAGCTTAATGACTGAAGTAAAAGACCCTTCATGGCTTTGGCATTTTCGCTATGGCCATTTGAATTTTGGCGGATTAAAGACTCTCCAACAAAAAGATATGGTAACGGGACTCCCTCAAATTCATATACCTTCTCAAGTTTGTGAAGAATGTGTTGTTAGCAAACAACATCGTTCTCAATTCCCTCAAGGAAAGTCATGGAGAGCAAAACATGTCCTAGAGTTGGTACATTCTGACATTTGTGGACCGATAAATCCACCTTCTAATGGGGGTAAAAGATATTTAATTACCTTCATTGATGATTATACTAGAAAAACATGGGTTTATTTTTTGCAAAAAAAAATCAGAAGCTTTTAGTGCATTTAAAAGCTTCAAGGCACGAGTTGAAAATGAAGCAGGAAAAGCCATTAAAACTTTTCGTACTGATCGTGGTGGAGAATACAACTCTAAAGAATTTGAAGGTTTTTGTGATGATCAAGGTATTCGAAGGGAATTCACAGCTGCTTATACACCACAGCAGAATGGTGTATCGGAGAGGAAAAATAGAACCATCCTCAACATGGTGAGAAGCTTGCTAGCAAGAGGGAACATTCCAAAGAATTTTTGGCCAGAGGCAGTAAATTGGAGCATTCATGTGTTGAATAGAAGTCCAACCTTTTCTGTTCAAAACATGACACCTGAGGAGGCTTGGAGTGGGCGAAAACCAGCTGTAGATCACTTCAGAATTTTTGGTTGCATCGCTTATGCACATATCCCGGATGAGAAAAGGAAGAAACTTGATAATAAGGGTGAAAAATGTGTTTTTCTTGGCATAAGTGAAGCTTCCAAAACTTACAAATTGTTCAATCCGCTCACAAAAAAGATCGTGACCAGCAGAGATGTCATTTTTGATGAGAATAACACTTGGAATTGGAGTAAAAATTGTCCACAGCAGCAGCCAATGCCAGCCTTTTTTGATGGAGAGAATGAAGAAGAAATGCAGCAGCCTTTACAACAACAAAATTCAGCAGCTAATGTTCCTGAAAATTCACCAGTTGCTGCCACTCCACCAACGGCAACAGAAATTACTGATGCAACAGCTGAATCACGTCTACGTCGTGTTCGAAAGAGGCCCGGATGGATGACAGATTTTGAGGTACCCGGAATTGACCAATCAGAGGATCCAATTACTTACTTAGCTCTTTTTTCAGATTGTGATCCTACAACTTTTGAAGATGCTGTCAAAGATTCAAAATGGCGAAAGGCGATGGATGATGAAATTTCCGCTATTGAAAGGAACAACACTTGGGAGTTGACTGATCTTCCAAAAGGACACAAGACTATTGGTGCGAAGTGGGTTTATAAGACAAAATTGAAGGAAAATGGAGAAGTTGATAAGTACAAGGCTCGACTCGTTGCAAAGGGTTACAAACAAGAATTTGGCATTGACTACAAAGAAGTGTTCGCTCCAGTAGCAAGGCTTGACACTATTCGATTGGTGTTATCTACTGCTGCCCAAAACTCATGGCCTATCTACCAGCTTGATGTAAAGTCAGCATTTTTGCATGGGGAATTGGAAGAAGAGGTGTATATAGATCAACCTCCGGGATACATGAAGCAAGGTCATGAAAACAAGGTATACAAGCTAAAAAAGGCATTATATGGACTAAAACAAGCACCTAGAGCTTGGTATAGTCGTATTAATGCTTACTTTGCTAAAGAAGGTTTTCTTAAATGTCCTTATGAACACACACTCTATATTAAATTTGGAGCAGATGGAAAGATAATTATTGTATGTTTATATGTTGATGACCTTATTTATGTTAGTAATGATGGAGTCATGCTAGCTGATTTTAAGAAATCTATGATGAATGAATTTGAAATGTCAGATTTGGGGTTGATGCACTATTTTCTTGGCATCGAAGTAGTGCAATCTCATGCTGGTATATTTATTTCACAAAAGAAATATGTCTTGGAAATTTTAGACAGGTTCCAAATGAAGGATTGCAATCCAGTTTTAACTCCATCTAAACCTGGTCTGAAACTCACAAGATATGGAACAGAAAAAAAGGTGAATGCCACTCTTTACAAGCAAATTGTTGGGAGCCTCATGTATTTAACGTCGACAAGACCAGATATTATGCATGCTGTTGGTATAATCAGTCGATACATGGAGAATCCAACTGAAGTTCATCTCTTATCAGCAAAGAGAATTTTTCGTTATTTGAAAGGTACCGCAGACTTTGGAATATTTTATAAAAATGGTGGAAAATCAAGTTTGATTGGTTTTTCAGACAGTGACTATGCTGGAGATATTGAAGATCGAAAAAGTACTTCTGGTTTTGTTTTTACGATGAGTTCAGGAGCTGTATCATGGTCATCAAAGAAACAACAAATTGTGACTTTGTCAACTACAGAAGCCGAATTTGTTGCAGCTGCTTCATCCTCATGTCAAGCTATCTGGTTGAGGAGATTGCTTGAAACACTTCAAAGTCAGCAACAAGGTCCAACAACAATCTATTGTGATAACATTTCAGCAATCAAAATTTCAAAAAATCCAGTTTTGCATGGAAGGAGTAAGCATATTGATGTTAGATATCATTTTTTACGTAATCTTTGCAATGATGGTATAATTGATTTGGTATTCTGTAAAAGTGAAAATCAAGTGGCTGATATTATGACTAAACCACTTAAGCAAGCCGACTTTGTGAAACTTCGAAGAATGCTTGGGATATGCTCTTCAAAGAATATTGTTCAAGGGAAGACTTAATAAAATTGTTAAAGTTTGTTTATTCTTAAACTGATCTCTGTAGATATCAGTTTAAGGGAGGGTGTTAAGATTTATTATTTATTTATTTAAATTTGGTAGCTTAGTTTGTCCTAGTCTTTAGGGATTTAAGTAGTTAAAATGATTGTGCTTTTGTGGCCATAGAAAGTGCATTTTAATTGTCCTATTTTATAGGAGTTTAAGTTAGTGGTTAGTTTGTTTGTTATTTCTTTATTTATGTAATGCCTATTTATAGGCTAATTTCATCAATAAAATTGTAAGCAACTTTTTCAACAATATTTTACTTATTTTATATCAGGATTTGGTGCAAGTCATTAAGGCAACCATCGCGTCTTCATGTATATGAAGAGTCTTCAAGATCAGTGATTCAATAATTTACAGGTGGTAAGTAAGTACGATTTTTTGGTCTTGATCTCATTTTTCTGAAGAAACGTGAAAGAACATAAGCAAGAAAAGAGCCCAGTAATCGATTAGATACCTTATTTGTAAATTACTAATGTTTCCATAGACTGAAACCAATCAAATCTCATTGTCAACATTCGATGTGATATTGACCATGATTTCTAATATATTAGTCGATTCGATTATCATTACCGCTTAATATTAATTAAGCATTTGGAACTTGAGTTGAGAGTTTATCATTTAAAAATAATTTGAAAAATTACACACAAAAATGAAAAAGCAAGAAATATCTTCAAAGACGTTGAATATTGAATTGAAATGATATATCAATTATTTTTTTCTAATAATAAGAAGGATATAAATGAGTGATATTTTAATGATTATCAGTTTAAAGGTGCTATTTTCTTGTTTCCTAATAATTGTAACCGTACGCAGTCGAACAGAACTTGCCCATCTGGTATTATCCATTTATAAAATCTAACAACAGGCTTTACATCACACCACATACTCTGTTCTCTAATAAACGAAAATAAAAAACAAAAAACTGGCAACAACAAACAAAACATTATAACCCTTCCAAAACAGTGACAGAAACGACAAGCCAAACTAAGTCTTCTATCTTAGGCAAAGACTTCCTCCTCGTGGAGGAGCATCTGATCGAAGTGCCAAACCCCTGGAACACGAAGTATAGAGCCATTACTCATCAAGTCAGTAAAGAAAAATATTAATACGTAATAAATAAACGTTGAAATTAGTCATAAACAAGGAGAAAAATAGAATCATGAACACTTACCATGTCCTTTTCCGACTCTCCTCAGTTGAGCAACATATTCTGATATTTTCTTTATGGATTCCACCTGAAAGAGTGGAAGTGAAGGGAGGAAAAAAGAAAATTATATATAAAAAATTCACATTGAGGGGTTCACAAGTGTTGAAGATTACCTGCTCATATAAAAATTCACTCTGAACGAAATCCAACAGCTGCACGTCCCCGTTCTTCTCAGCAACCTGAAAATCATCAACGAAACTAGATTATAGAAGACAAACCAATATCATCTTACATGTTGGAAAGGAGTTGTCAATAAGAGTCTATTTCTCATTTGGACCGAAATAAAAGCATCAAGTCATTTTTAATGGTATTTGTCAATCCTTTGAGAAGGACAATTAATACTAATGCTTAATTTTGAGAAAAGTAATTTAATAATACCACGAAAAATCACTTCTAACAATTTTACGTCAAACGCTTAATTATTTCTCTTGGAATCGTTTTTGACCAAAACACTTCATGCAAACAGGCAAAATGGATTAGAGTGTTAACGCATTATTATTGCTTTGGTTAGTATAACAAGATAACGGATGTTGCTAAAAGGTGGCTCCAATGAGGTGAAATTTAATGATAAACTCGAATAGGTAAAAGAAAAATCGTTTTTGACCAAAACACTTCATGCAAACAGGCAAAATGGATTAGAGTGTTAACGCATTATTATTGCTTTGGTTAGTATAACAAGATAACGGATGTTGCTAAAAGGTGGCTCCAATGAGGTGAAATTTAATGATAAACTCGAATAGGTAAAAGAAAAATGATCAAGGTTCAAGAATAGATCACTTACCTCGTGTAAGTTGAGGAGCTTTTCGTTAGTCAGCTTCTCCAGAGACAATGCAAGCTCCATGGCTGAATTAAAAGTTACAAAGAAGAGTCAGAAGTAGCAACTAAGACAAATCATATTGAAATCTCAGTATTATATCAACTCATGTAATTTAACCTAACCAGCTAAACACGCGAAAAATAGTCTTATGAATTTCAGAGGTCTATATGAATGAAACAAAGGCCTGCAAACTTCATAAGTATCATAGAAACAAAGTTAACAAGACCTACACGTAGTTTCATTTTAAATATCTTAAAAATATACATGCACTTCATTTTTTTCATATGCAAAAAACATATATTTTTTAATTAAAAAGGAACTACTTTGGTGAAAAAAAACCAAAGCTTATGGGCTCAAGTAAAAATAGTAAGCAAGAAAAAACATATACAAACAGAAACAAGCAGACTGATACGAACCGTATAAAGCATCTCCCTTCTCCTCGTGATCAAACTCGGAAAGGGGATTCAATATAGAGTGCAATTTAACTTTCCCACCTCGCTTGTTCTGATATAAAAAAAAATTCAGAAATTCACCTCTGAAGCCCACATATAATGTCAAAAGTCACAAACAAAACTACATATGCAATGTGTCAAAAACCTGGTATTCCATCAATGTTTCAGCATGATCCCTCTCTTCCACACTCGATTCTTGGAAAAACCTATAAACACAAAAATGGGTAAGCATAAAAAAAGTTCATTGAATAGCACCCAAAATATTAAATCGAAAATCCAGTTAATTTCCAAAGTATTACTTGGCAAGACCCTTAAGCGCTACGTTGTCTCTGTCGAAGTAGGCATACATAGCATGGTAAGCATACGACACGTTGTATTCCACGCTGGTATTTCATAAAATAAAATAAAAATTTATTAGAAAAAATAAATTTCAGTTCGCGCTAGTTGGTCCGTTACTCTGATAAAAAGTTTAACGAAAATAATATATATTAAAAAAAACTATTATTGAGACTATTTTTGAAAGGAAATATCACACAATATAGTTATAAATAAAAAATAATTAGAAAAGGAAAAAAAATAATCAACGACGTTATTTTGGTAAAAAAATATTTTTTAAAATACAAATTTTATCCCAAAAATTTATCGTACAAACTTCAGTAACTTTGTTATAAAAAGTAATTGACTTCCAATTTCACCCCATATCCTTAGAAAAATTTCCCAAAAAAAGTAATTCTAAATACACTCTTTAAAAGGCTAAAAACGTGTACAAAAAAAAAAAACCTTAAAGTTGAAAGGGAAAAAGGAAAAAGAGCCGAAACATAAAAGATGACATTTTTTACACAAATGACAAAGCCATATCGGATTCAAAAGTAGAAATAAAACCAACTTGATCTGGCCGTTAATAGCGGCTTCACATCCTTCAGAAAATTTCTGGCGAGCAAGAGAATCTTGAGGCATGGTGGGAACAAGATCAAGCTCCTTCTTCACCTCTTCGAAAGGCTCAAAAACCACGCCAAACAGAGACGGATTATCTTCCCTCGATGTCGCATAAACAGAAAACCCACCTCCATTTCTTGCCTGAGAGAATCGGAGAATGGAAATAGGAGAAGATGACAAAGAAACAGAGGGGAACAGAGGACTAAAATTGTCTCCACGAGAGCAGAGGAGAGAGGAAGATGGAGAGATTTTGAGAAGCATGGTGTTAGAGATAGCACAGAAACAGTATGAAGAGATAAACTTGAAGAGTGCTGTATAGAAAAGAGGCGATTAGACAAGAAAATCGTTGGTGTCAAGAACGAAGGTAAAAGGGAAGATTATATAAAGAAATGTGTGTGATGTTGTTGTGTGAGTGTGATTAGAATTTGGAGTAAAATATCATCATGTTTTGAAAGACGACTGTTGGATGGATGTATACGTGGACGGCTTATATTAATTAGAAAATGTGGACGTGTGGCATACCCGTGCCCTAACTTTCAGTGCTATGGCTCTGATTCTGTAGGGATGGAATTTGTTTTTTCGCTAAGATTTAATTCATATTTCATGTCATACTGCTTTTGTCACGTTATATGTAAGAGGAATCAGTTCAATTAATTATAAAATAGGGAAGCAGCCCAAAAATGACCGACTAAATAAAGTAGAAAAGTTACGGTCACATCTTTCCCTGTCAATTTAGTTTAATAAGATTTGAAGGTGTTTTTTAATTCTTCACATTAAATAAAATGAATTAATTAATAATAAATAATATTTATTTAAATATTTAATAGCAATAAAATAAAAATTAATATAATTTTTTTCAAAAATATTAATTTTTATTAGTATTTTTATTTTAATATTTTAAAAAATAAAATATAATTTTATATTAGAACACTATTATTATTAATTTTTTTATGAGATAATTTTATATTAAAATTTATTTTTATCTTTATTGATGATTTATTATTTATTGCACTTGATGCACTTGATAGTAAATATAAAATTTTAATAATAAATTATTAAAATAATATTATTTATAATTAGTCCTTTTTTAAAATTTCTCAAATATGATTGATAAAAAAACACGCTTAAAAATTTGAGCGACACAAATTCCATAATTTAAATAAATTTAAATTTAAAATAAAACACTTTTATTTAAATTTATACATATATTAATGAGCTATACACATAATAATATAAAAAACTTACAACTTATCAAAGAATTATAATTAATTTGAAATAAAATTCCACATATAATCATTTTTTTAATGCATATAACCATTAGTGTGTGAAATAAGATAGAACAATTAAGGTTTGAAATGTTTATGTCGTGAAGATATCAAGATATAATTTTTAAGAAAATATTGAAAATATTGTTGTTATTGATGAAAATTTAAAAAAATCGTGCAAATTATGTGAACTTTATAAAAAATATGGAATTTTTTTTATAAAACTTTATAAAAAATCAAAACAATCAATTAATAATATTTTAAACTAATTTTTATTTAATACATATATTTTTAAATATTTAAAATATTTATATTAATTTATTTATTGACCAATTATTTAAAATATTATATAATCAAATACATATTATTTTGCTAAGTATTATAAAATAAGTAGTTAAAAGTTTTGAAACAACTAACTTTATTATATTATTATATTAACTATTATTAATAGATAAATCTTTACGGTGTAAAAATAAATTCATTAATTATTTGTTTTTAAAAGTATTCATAATTAAAAAACATAATGAGTTAAACCTTTAATTATAATATACATGTTATAATATTAATATAAAATAGTAGAAAATAAAATATATATGCAATAACTATAATAATTATTAAATATTAAACTCATTAAAATCAAAATCAATTAATAAACATTGAACTCATTATTATAAAAAAAATGTCTTGAAAGTTCAATAATTGAATATGAAATAATATTATCTACAAAAACATAATAGTCATACAAGTCTCAATTATTATGTACTATTTCATTATTATTGACATGGTTTTTTCTATGTTATATTTTTATCTATTTATTTTATATGTATAAGAAATATACTACAAACAAGAAAAATATAATATATTATATTTTGTAAAAAAGAAAATTAAATTGAAATAATTGATTAGAAAGAAAAAGAGAAAACTAAATCAAAAATATAATATTCACAATATTTAAGACGATTTAACCCAAAAAATATTTAAATAAAATTTAAGCAATATTTTAATAACATTATTGACAATTTAGAATAATTTGATCAAACGATATAAATATGACGTTTTGATATCATAATGTATAAAAAAATATTATCACGACAGTACCAACGATATTATTGATATTTTCATAATTGAGAGCAATTCAAAGAATTTTCTCCCTAAATTTATTATCTCTTAATATTATATACTTATAAAAAAATTAGTATCACAAAAATCATAGATTTAAATATATTAATTATCTTAAATGGTTATTAAAATTAAAAGTATTCTTGAGCAAAACAAAGGCATTTGAATCTTATAAAAGTTTATTTAAACTACACGTAATATTATTGTTAAATTGATAAGGATAAATAGTGTTTTAATAATAACAATTTAAAGTTATGATTTAAAACGAATATCAAATATCATATTATTTAAGGTAACTTTATAATATCAAAATTTAATATTTTATCAAAGATCACAAAAATCAACAATAAATTCAAAGATTTTTACCGACAATACTTCGAACAAACATTTATCTTTCTAACTAATTAAATTTTCTCATAAGCTTGTAACTTAAAGATATAAATTTTATTTAAATATGATAAAAATTTAAGGTTTGAATTTTCCTTAAAGATGTGTGATATAACAAAATTACAACGAATAAAAGAGAAAAAAGGTATGATGCCAGCAGCCTAACACGGCCATGGTAACTTTCCGGCTAACCATATTCGGATTAGATCATGGGCTATAATATCACTTGAAACCCAGTAAATCCAAACGTACGAACCAAACAAGATGTTAAAGGCCCAAATTGTATGTGTTATTATTTTTCACGCGTTGCATAGAATTCTAAATTAATATAGATATTATTTATAATTAAAAATAAAATACATAAAAATAAAGATTATTAATTATAATATATATTATAATTAAGAAATAAAATATTAACTTATCAATAATATATTTTTATTGATAAGTAGACAATAAATTTTAAACCTTAAACCAATTAAATTTACAATTATTTTAATATATATATATATTATTTTTTTATACTATGTATTTTAATTATTAATTATTTTTTATTGTTAGATATAAATACTTTTATCCAAACTTGCCCAAAAATTGACAGTTCATACTTCGTACCAATATACCATCAGGAAGTGGTGTATAACGTCATAGAGGAAGCTTTAAGTCGTCTGAAGACTGATATGAGGGAGTGTTCACGAAAAAAAGAACAACAACCTAATCTAAGAGAGCAGAGCATTCAGGTATTAGATTTATCGTTCCAGGACATCGGGAATTAAGCTGCAAGTTTAATACTTAAAATCATTTGTCGAATGCTTTAAAAATCACTTGTACAATGTCCTTTATCAATAGTAAAACAATACTTCTATTTATAATTACCGGGACTTTATATCTACCAATACCCGTACATTTATTTTTTATTGTTTGTAAATTAGTTTAATTTGCTAACTAATTAAAAGAGTTATACAATCATTAATAAAATATTTGATTTATTTTTAAATAGAAACTCAATAGAATGACAAAAATAAGAAAATGCAAAGAGTTTTCACTAATAAAAACTAGTTAAGGATAAATTACATGTTCATGAGTCCTACATCGACTAAGTAAATCAGTTTAATAATGGTTATTGAAAACCATTATTTTTTAAGAATTCGTTCGAAGGAAATTAGGTCATAACTTTCTACGGCATGTTAGATTAATAAAACTAAGTTTTTTGTGAAAATAATTGAAACTGCTTAACCTAAAAACGATTCTTAAAAATTGTTTTAAAATCATTGCCAAAAAATAATTTTCTACATTTTGGTCATTATTTTAAAAACTATTATAAAGAACAAAATACTTTTTGCTAACTTTCTACAGCATGTTAGTAAAAACTCAAGAAAATATAAATTTTATATTATTTATAAATAATTTCCTATTATATTTATTTATTAATGTAAGACTTTTTTATACACTAATATCTCAACAAAAGTATGGGTCTTTTAACCTTACATTTTATGTTTTTAATTTATTTTTATTATTTTTTAAATTTAATTATATATATTTTTTTCATTTTATAAATACCATGCATTTTTTTAGGAGCCACGTTGGTTTTTTTATTGGCCCATAAATCGAATAAAATTATGATATAATGTAAGTTTTGTATAATATATAAATAATATAAATTGTCTAATTTTAAAAGATTAATCTTAATGAAAATTAAGTCTCATATTATTTATAAATATTAAATTATTATTTTTAAATGTAAGATTTTTTATATACAAATAATACCGGTTTGTAGGAGAAACTTATGAACAAAGAAATAAGAAATAAAGAAAGGTAGATAGCTTAAAAGAATAATATAAAAAATAACTTAAAAACGTAATAATAATATTCTAAATGTGAATGATAAAAACAGCCTTGCAAAATGAGTCAATTACTTCTAATTTTCTAAAAAATATCAATTAATTAAATTTTTTAATTCAATTTAACTCTAAATTAAAATATTAATTTAAAATTGAGTATCTAAAAGATAATAGATTTGTTTTTATAAAAATGAATAATAATATTATTATAATGTAAATTATTATTATTATAAACATATTTTATTAATGATAATTTTATTTAATAATAATGATATTAAAATTTAAGTCATACTAGATCAAGTAGAATTGATATTATATATATATTTATTATATAAATAATAAAAATTATTGTGATAATATCATTACACTTAAAATTAAAAATAACTTGAGATAGTAAAGTAAAACCATTAATAGCTGAAAGATAGAAAATCCATCTAATTATTTAAAATTAAAGACAAAACAAATTACAAAATATGTAATAAATTAATTGATATCTTATACAGAAATTATATATATATTAAAGTTACAATTATGATAATGTATAGATAAGGATGTAATTATATTTAAAATTAGACATATTTTTGTTGTTATATATCATATATATATGTTTACCATAATTAATTTAAGATTTAGAGTTATGATTTAAGGTTTAGAATTTAAAATTGAAGATATATATATATATATGGTATATTATATGGTAAAATAGTTTTTAAAATAAAAAAAGATTATTTATTTTTAAATTTTTTTTGTTCTTAACATATTATAATTAATATAAAGTAGTAATATTAACATAATATAATTTTTTATTATCACAATTATTTTGCATCAATAATAATTTTTACCAATATAATATAATTAATTTTAAAAATATAATAATTATTTTTTATATATTCATTATGATAATAATAACAAAAATAATTATGATAATATTTTTGCTATATAAAAATTCTTATTTTCAAAACAATTAATCTATTTTCAAACCAAGTTATTTATTTTTAAGATAGGAACCTTAATCAATCAATAATAAATATTGACATCGCAATAGTGGTGGCCTAATATAATACATTTAGATTTGAGTGGGATTATTATCACACCTTATTATATTATTTTTAATTTTTATAATATATTTACTATTAATTTTAAAATTATCAAAATAGTTTTAATAAATCTTAATTGCATAAGAAAAATATTAAAATAAAAAAGAAGAAGAGTATTTTGATAATTTTTAAAATTAAAAATAAATATGTTATAAAAATAAAAAATAAAAAAGTTATATAACAATAACTCCACCCTAACATTTCATGTTTATGTGCGAGGACATATGCATTTAATGCATAAACGAATCTTTACACCCACGATGCCCATTTAATGCAATGCATTGGAGGTCTCATGTTGTTCTTTAAAATATAATGAAGATGTCTGTTTTTTTTTAATTATCATTATTGTTAAATGTGTTTTATTGGCCAAAAACATTACAGTAACAGAAGCCTCTCTTAATTTAAAAATAAGACCCTCTGTTACGAAGGATGTAAATTGTATTACCTTGACTAATCCTATGTTTTATTTATTATATTTAATATATTAGTATTATAATATTATCTTATTTAGATGGTAACTTTAATATATCAAACTTTAAATATATATTATATTATTTTTTATTTAATTTATATTATAAGTAATCATATACCATATATTTTATTATTTTTATATTATTAATTATATTATTTAAATCTATTAAAAACAAATAATATATCCCATTATCATCAATTAAATTTAAAAATTAAAATATTTTAATATAAATCTAGTTAACATCTCATTTTAATTTATATATTTATCTTTAATAGGTGAAATATTTCATCATACCTAACTCAAGCAAATTCCATTTCGTAGTCAAGGATGCTTATAAATTTTTTATCAACACTAAAGATCCCACTCCTACTCCTGTCTGTGGAAGAAGCTATAGAAAGCCACAATTCATACCAAACACAAGTTGCTCTTCTGAAAAATATTGATTAAATGTTTAAGCACCAAGAAAATAATATCTTCTTTTAAAAACATATATAGAAGACATAAACTATCCACTTTGTCAAAGGGAGATTGAAGATGGAGAACGTATCTTCATTTATATGCGAAATACTTAAAATCATGGTGGTTTTGAACTCAAATGAAATCTAAATTGCAAATTTACCCAAAGACTGCATATCATGTTGTACAAAAACTTCATTCTTGACCCACCCAAGAGATGGAAAGCATCAGTAATAAAGTCCAAATTAAGAATTCACACTGGTTGCAGTGGTCATGTTAGAGCAAATGTGGTGGATGAAAACAAAGTATATAATTTTCAGAAGGATGGTTTTGAACTAAGATTTTTGGGTGAAAAGACTTGATATCTGGGTTGATGATTTCTCCACATTACTCTCAGAAAAGAAGGTTGACACGTGAAAAAATGAATGACGATATCACACATATATATACCCCCAACTTGGCAACCTCCCCCACTAAATACAATTAAACTCAATTTTGATGTAATATGGCATTAGGGAAGGGTAGGACTGAGATTCATAGTTACAGATTAAACTTATACATTGCAGTTTATAAACAAACTGGTGTACATAGAAGGAGATGCTAAGATGGTTGTGAATGCTTTCCTGTATGAAAACTGGCACTCCATCTCCCCAATTACAAGAATCATATTGAAAGAGATAAATTGACATTTAAATAAATTCTTGATGCTTTCCAATCAGATGAATTCCAAAAAATCTAAACTAGAGATCACATGAATTGATTCAATGTGCAATAGAAATGCTAAGGTTGGAAGCATTGAGAACAATTTCCTGCTAACTAGGATCAATATTTCACTTTTATTAGAGATCTCTCTTGTCAAAATATTTCACTTTTATTAGTTTTTATTTCTCTCATTCTCGGAGTGTATGTATAATCATAGTTTTATGTAGATGGAGGATATTGTCACAATTAACATTATTGTTGCTTTAATATTTTTTTTATAAATGATATATTTATTTAATAATAATGAAAATAATGGTAGGAATATGATAATCAATTTATATATTTTTGTTATATTAATAACAAAAATTATTGTTACAATTATACATATATATTTATACACATGAGTATCATTAATATTAAAATTAAAATTATTGACAAATATAATTAGTTAGTTAGTTAGTTAGTTAAAAAGGTTTACATGCATATCATAACATATTCATAAATAAAATTTTGTTTGTAACTTATTTTTATGTGATATATAGATGTTATTTTTCTTGTAATAAAAAATATATATTTTTTATATGTTTAAAAATACAGTGTATATATATATATATATTTAGTAACATAAACAAAATATTTTTTTTAAAAAAATTAAAAGTAAATATTGTTTAATCTATTTATATATGTGGCATATTCATATAGAAATTTTAATTATTTTTTAATTTTTAAAATAATTATACTATCTATCGTAATATTCATAATATAAATGATTTTGGAGAAAAAATAAGTACAAATCTTAGTACTTTTATTCATATTAATTGTTGGAGCAACACATAAATGCAATGAAAGAAGTAGAAGCGAATTTTATCAGAAAAAATAAAAAAGAAGAAGTAGAAGAGATGTTATCAAAGAATATATATATATATATATAATAGAAGAGAGGCACCGAATCATACGATGGACCATAGAATATAAATACTCGGACTTCGAGGTTTTTTCAAAATTTACAAATCTCAACACTAATTCAGTAGTAATCTCATTGAAAGCTGTTTTCAACTATAACGGTAAAAACATTAGCAGGTGTCAGATTTCATTTAATAAATTGCTGTCGGTGTTAAGTCACCAAAGCACCCCCAAATTGAGATGATATTATACGTTTTAAAGCAAATATTTTCTATATTTATGTAATAATATGATACTTTTAATTAATAAAATTTAAGATTATTATAATTTTTTTTTAAATATCAATAAAAAATAAGAGAAAAAATAATATAATTAATATAAATATATTATAAAAATAATAAATAATATCTCTTTAAATAGAAAGCTCGTAATTGATAAAATATCAAGCAATTCGTTTTTTTATCGTGCGTGTTTAAATGTGTTTTACTTAAAAGCAATTTTAATTTTAAGAGAAATATTAATACACGTAAATTTATATTTACATTAATGTAATACATATTAAAATATTTTAAAAAAATAAATAATTTTATTATTTTTAAATTATTTAATCATGTAACTGAGTGTAATTGTTTAATATTCCTCTCGGCTAAAATAGTTTGTTAAGTGATTGGATCAAAAGTATTTTCAATAAAAATATATATTTAGGTATTTAGAATAAAAATATTGGAATCTATAAAAAAAATAGAAATAATTTGAAGTGTTACTGTAATAATTTTTTTTAAAATGAATACTGTATCAATAATTATTTTAAAAAATGCATATATAAAAAGTTTTAAAACTGTTTTGTACAAAAGTTATTTTTTTTTTCAAAAGTAAGTTCGTTAAAAGTATAAACAGTGTTTTTAAATTTTTTTAAATTATTTATGTTTGATGTTGCCGGATAGTTTTAAAAATATTTTGACTATTTAAAAACATGCTCAACCAAAAATAGAAGCAGTCATAGACTGACTCATAGTATTATACTCAAATTCATTTAGCACAATTTATATAATAAAAATGATATAAACTATTGGACCAGTAATTTAGCAATTATTGGTTTATGATTTAAAAATAATTTTTCAAAAATAAAAATTTGATTTAAAATTACTTAAAATTTTAAATTGTTTATGATTTTTTTTTCTTCAATTTTTTTAATCAAATTCAAGAACTACTGTTAAGATATTGCTATATTACAATATTCTCCATTAGATATATTAATGTTATCTTTTCTTTTTTCTTTTTTCTTTTTCAAATACCTCCATTCAATTGTTTTTTAAAAAGTCATAATTATAATGGATGTATTGTTATTTTAAAAATTGAAAATATCTTTTTATTATTTTAATAAATATGTACTGATACATTTGCATTAAACCCAAATAGATATCATCTGTAAGAGAAAATTAGGACTTTGCATTTCTATCTTTGTGCCTTATCGTGAATGTTTGTACGTGTGTCTAAGAATTCAAAAGTGGTTTGTTTCTATGTTAATGTATAATTAGTGCTTTTTTAATGTATATTTTGATTAATCATTGTTGATAAACACAAGGCCTAGAGAAGTAGAATTTATAATGTGTAGTTAAGCAACTTTTTTCAATATACTAAGAAAATATGGAAAATAGATAGGGAAGAGAACGTGGAAGCCATAAATTGTCAAGTACAAGTTACAATTATTTTACATTGCGAACCCCATTACACGCTTTTGTAGCGGTCAGCGTCCATGACCATTTTAATATGCTTTTACTTCGTTACTTTATATGAGCCCTAAGTAGTAGGTACGGATGTGCAAAAAAACCGTGTGTTTGGTTATCCGTGGATAACTGCACCGGTAGTTTGGTTTTTAATCGTGTAATTTTGGGGATGGATTCAGTTTTGGATAAAAACCGAACATAAATAAACGGATACGATTCGGTTACGATTATACTAAAAATCGTATTTGTTCGTATCCGAAATTAATTATATTTATTTAAATAAATTATATATTAATTAATTTTTTTTTACCTAATATATATATATTTTTAACCTAATATATAAACCTAATATTAACCTAATTTAGTCGTTGTCTGTATTCCCAAATCCCTACTTTCTCAACTCTCAAGTCTCAGTGCCTCCTATTTTTTTTCTTAATCTATCATTTTCTCTCATTTTCCTTCCAATCTTCCATATGAAGGTCAGCATACATCTCTCACAGCGTCGCGTCGTCGCCAGTCACAGTCGTCGGTCGCTGCATCTTCTCCAGTCGCTGCGTCTTCGCCAGTCGTCACTAATCCATTCACAGCGCCGCGTTGTGGAGAAGAAGAGAAAGGTAACGTAGATAATAAAAACCTTGTGTATGGATAATAAACTTGTATTATGATTTATGTAATGTTAAAAAATGAGTTATAAAAGATTTATAAAATTCTCAATTGATTTGGGTAGTCTACTACTTACCAATAAATTATTTGAAGACCATCAACATTTATGTTGTTGAGGAAAAAGAGATTATTGATGAACTTGGGTGAAATGTGTGTGCACAGAAAATGTGTAAAAGTGAAATGATGTGTACTGTGTAAACTATGAACCAATGTGTACTGTGTAAAAGTGTGCATGTTATGTGTGTGGACAAAAAATATGTGTTGGTAGGTGTGACAGTGCGTGTGCAATGTGTGTTGTGGAAGTGTATGTGTTGTGTGCTCACAGAAAATGTGTAAAAGTGTGTGTGCTATTTAGTGTGCTAAAATTGTGTGTGCTGGTAGGTGGGACAATGCGTGTGTAATATGTGTGATGTGGAAGGCAATGTGTGTTGTGGAAGTGTATGTGTTGTGTGCTCACAGAAAGTGTGTAAAAGTATAGTGACATGTGTTTGTAAATTGTGAACGAATGTGTAAAAGTGTGTGTGCTATTTAGTGTGCTAAAACTGTGTAATATGTGTGATGTGGAAGGCAATGTGTGTTGTGAAAGTGTATGTGTTGTGTGCTCACAGAAAGTGTGTAAAAGTGTAGTGATATGTGTTGTGTAAATTGTGAACCAATGTGTAAAATTGTGTGTGCTATTTTGTGTGCTGCTTCTTATGATTTGGTTTGGTAATGATTATGATCCAATCATGCAGCCACGTACCAGGATAAGGATCATTGGCATTATATGTTATCATATCAAGACTATCTAGAGACTTTAAATATCATGACAAGTGAATATGTTGAAAAGGTAACGTGAGATAATAGAAAGTATAAGTATATATTTTTTATATATGAATTTAAATTTTGAAAGTTATTTTTTCAGAATTTTTCACCACAATCATCTCAAGGAGTAAATGACATTGAACTTAATGTGGAGGTAACAAGTGGTGGAACTTCAAGTGTCGATCAACATACAAATGTTCCTCTCCTTACATCAACCTCTTCACCTGAAAATACACAAAGTCAACCATCAAATGAATGTAGTGATGAAGAAGATGGGAAGGCTAAATTAAAGTCCGAAGCATGGGTTCATTTTGATAGAAAGAAAATTAATAGGATATGGAAGGCAATATGTAATTATTGCGGAAAACGGTTAGGAGGTGATACAAGGAATGAGACATCTCATTTGAAAGCACATACAAAAGGTTGTCTATTCAAATGTCAAGAAAGGGGTATCGGTCAATCATTGTTAAATCCTAACAAGAAAAAGGGATAGAATTGAATTAGGACATTGGAATTTGGATTCTCAAGTTTCTCGTGATAAATGTGCAAAGATGATAATTTTACATGAGTATCCTCTTAGTATTGTAGAACATCATGGATTTAGGGAGTATTCACATTCATTACAACCAATATGAAAGCCTATTTCTCGGGCGATAGTTAAGATAGACATTATAAAGATTTATGACGTTGAGATAAAAAAAATGATGGATATGTTGGAGAACAACAAAAGTTATGTTGCAATCACGAGTGATATGTGTAAGTTTGGAAATCAGAACAAAGGATTCATGGCTATAACTTGTCATTTCATTGATGACAATTGGTATTTGCATGGTAAAATAATAAGGTAATTTTTAAGTTTATTGTTGAAATTTATACAATTCCTATTAAATATTTTTTTAGAGATTTGATATATTAAATGATTGTATATAACAATTTTATTGTTACTATATAATTTTTTGTAGGTTTATATATGTTCCTGCTCCACACAATGTTGCAGTTATTGGTCAAGAATTAATGAGTTGCTTTTTGGATTGGAACATTGATCGTAAGATTTTAACCTTAACTTTAGATAATTGTTCTACTAATGATTCAATGTTACCTGATTTATTAGATTCATTAGATAGAACTTCAATGTTATTGTATGGAGATATTTTTCACATGCGTTGTGCTGCTCACATATTAAACTTGGTAGTGAAAGATGGGTTAAATCTAATTTCTCAATGCATTGTTAAAGTTAGAGATAGTGTTGCATATTGGACAGCAACACTCAAGAGATAAAGTCTTCTTGCAAGAATTTATCTCTTGATTGTCAAACTCGTTGGAATTCTACTTTTTTAATGCTTAGAAATGCATTGTTTTATGATAAAGTGTTTCCTCGTTTAAAACAATTGGATAAGAATTATAATTGTCTTCCTGATGCATTGGATTGGAAAATGGCAAGTATAATTTGTGATAAGTTAGAAGTATTTTACAAGGTTACTGAATTGATTTCTGGTTCCAACTATCCCACCATAAACATGTTATTTCCTCATATTTGTGACATCAAATTGTCATTATATAATTGGATTAATGATGAGGATGATTTGGTCAAGGGAATGGCGTCAAACATGCTTGTAAAATTTGATAAGTATTCGCAAGAATAATATTGTCATGACTATAGGAGTTGTTTTGGATCCTAGATTTAAGGTGAATTATCTCAAATTCTATTTTTCAAGAATATATGGAGAGAATGCCATTTTTGAAATTGAAAAGGTGAGAACAAAATGTTATGATTTGATAAATATGCACCGAAATAAACGAATTTTAGAAGAGGATCGACAAATGGAATTTTCAACACGTTCCAATACATGTCAAAGTTCAAAAGGTACTAGTGTTCTTAATCCTAGTGGTATAAATGAGTATAAACAATGGAAATTAATGCAAAATAAAGCTTGATCTTTGAAATCTGAGTTAGACTCTTATTTAGAATAGGCTGATGTAGAAATTTCGGATGAAGAGTTTGATATATTATCTTGGTGGAAATCTAATAAACATAAGTATCCAATAATGCATGATATGACTAGAGATATCTTGGCTATTCTGGTCACCACAGTTGCTTCCGAATCTGCATTTAGTATAAGTGGTAGAGTAGTGAGCAAACATCGTAGTAGACTTAAAGAAAACACATTGGAAACTTTGATGTGTACTCAAGATTGGTTATGGGCTAATATTGATAAACAAAGTATAAGTTTATATATTTAATACGTGTACATATTATATTTTATTAACACTTGTTTTATGTATTATATATTAATTATTTAATTATGTATTTAAATATTTTATAATTTATTCAGATATGTTATCTTCCGATTCATCCGCTTCTACTATTAATATTGTAGAAGATGATGTCGAGGTAAAAAATTTACATTATTGATTAATCAATTTATTATTTTGGTTTATAAAAGTGATGTTATATGTTTTATTTTTGCAGGAAACACATATAGTTGATGAATAATTAGAAGAAAAAAGTTTTGATTTATTGTAATTGAAGTTTTCTTAAATTTATTTAATTAGATTTCAATATTTGTATTAGTTTATAATATTTTATTTATATCTTTTGTTTCTTGTTGATATGTATTTAATCTTATCTAGATTTATAGAAATATATATTATTAAATGTTAAATTTATCATAAATTCAAAATAACAAATTCACATAATAAATTCAACATTTGTTTTAGGTGGATTGCATTGCTAAAAGAAGCTCAATTGAATATGATTTTGAAAATGGTTTTTTTTTTCGGTTTTTTTTTCAATAACTGTTCCGAACTGTTAACCGCGGGTAAAAAACTGTCCCCGAACTGCAACGGTTTTTGGGCGATTTCAGGGACAAAATTTATAATTCAGTTCGGGGACGGTTATATTCAAATCCGTCCCCACCCGTCCCCGTGCCCATCCTTAGTAGTAGGGCAGGGGCTATTCATGAATGTCAAATTTCTTATTTTTAATTTTTTTAGTTGAATTGATAAACACTTTTAGAAAATAGTGAAATGGATGAAATTGGTGAGAAACATGGGATAGTTAAATGATAAAATACAAATTAAGAATCACAACTAAAAAATAGTCGCTATTTGTATTACATTTAGGATACTTAATACTCTACATTTTATTGATTTTAAGACACTTATGAATTGTATTAAAGAAAAACAAATTAACAAGTCAAAGAAATGTGTCAATATGAGTTCAAGCATATTAGAAATCATACATACTGATATATGTTGTCCAAACATAGACATAGAAGGTTAGAAATATTTTATTACTTTTATTGATGATTTATATATATACATGTTTCATAATAAGAACGAATCATTAAATGTCTTCAAGATCTTTAAGGTTGAAGGAGAGAAACAATGTAAAAAATAAATAAAGCTCAAAAAATCAAATAAATGTGGTTAATATTATAGTAGATATACTGAGAATGGACAAACATTTGGTTCATTTACTAAGTTTCTTCAAAAGCATTAGATAGTTGCCCAATACATTATGCCTACTTCATCAGACTAGAATGGTGTAGCAGAAAGGAGAAATCAAACACTATTGGACATGGTATGAAATATGCTTAGCTACTCCAATCTTTCTAAATCCTTGTTGACCGAAGCTTTAAAGACATCAATGTATATATTAAATTGAGTTCCAACCAAGACTATCTCAAAGACGCTATTTTAATTATGGAAATGTTGGAAACCAAGTTTACGACATATACACGTTTGGGGATTCCCATCTGAAGTGAAGATTTATAATACATAAGAGAATAAACTAGACCCAAGGACCATTAGTGGTTATTTGATTGGATATGTAAAACGGACTGAGGGCTATAGATTTTATTGTCTATTTCACAACATTAAATTTGTGGAATCAAGAAATGCAAAGTTTATTGAATATAATCTGATTAGTGAAAGTGATCAAATCAAGAACATAGTTTCTGATACTGATCATTTAGAGTCTCAACCTTCCACTTTAGGTAGATTGATTGTTGTTCACAATACCTCTCAAGTACAAGCTGGTACTGAACAACCAATCATTGAAATTCCACAAGTTGTTAACAACATTCCAATAGATCAGACTATTAAGGAGATTCCTAAAACTTCTGAACAACAAGTTGAATCTCATACTTCCCAAGAAGATGATGGTGCAATATTAAGAAGATCTACTAAAACTAAAAGATCTATAATTTCTAGTGATTATTTTGTGTATCTACAAGAATTTGACCATAACATTAAAGGTAAGAATGATCATGAATCTTTTTCACAAGCCAGAAGTTATAAAGAGTCTGAATTGTGGTATGATGCTATGAAGGATGAGATGAGTTCCATGAAGATTAATGGAAATGAGTTACCTAATGGTGCAAAATCCATTGTATGTAAATGAGTCTTTAAGACAAAGAAAAACTCGTTGGAAATATTTAGAGATACAAGACCAAATTAGTTGCTAAGAGATTCACTCAGAAAGAATGAATTGATTATATAAATATTTTCTTCCATGTATCTAAGAAGGATTCTATGTGCATTATATTGGCATTAGTAGCCTATTTTGACCTTGATATACAAGAAATGGATGTGAAAATAGTATTTATCAACAGAGATATAGAAGAAGAGGTTTTTAAGCTTAATAAGTCCATATATAGACTAAAACAAGCATCCTACCAATAGTATTTTAAATTTCATGGAGTAATTTCTTTATTCAGATTTGTTGAAAACCTCATGGATTAATGTATATACCAGAAGGTTAGTGGGAGTAAGATATGTTTTTTGATTTTATACATGGATGGAATTTTTCTTGTAACCAACGTTAAGAGTTTGCTACATGAGGTAAAATAATTCCTTTATAAAAATATATATATAAAAGATATGGGTGAGACATCTTATGTCATTGACATTAAGATCCATAGAGATAGACTTCGATGCATCTTGGGTTTGTCTCAGAAAACCTATATCTCTAAAGTTTTAGAGAGATTTTGAATGAAAGATTATTCACCAAGTATTGCTCCCATTGTGAAGGACGATAAGTTCAATTTTGACTAATGCTCAAAGAATGATTTTGAAAGAGAATAAATCAAAAGCATTCCATATGTTTCTACTATCGGAAGCATGATGTATGCTCAAGTTTGTACAAGGCCTAACATTGCATTTGTTGTTGGAATGTTGGGACAATATCAAAGTAGCCCAGGTTTGGATCATTGGAGAGCTGTAAAGAAAGTGATGAGGTATATTTAAGGAACTAAGGATTATATGTTCTTGTATGGACAAATCGACGATTTGGAATTGATTGGCTACTTCCATGTGGACTTTTTTGGTTGTATTAATTCACGTAAATCAACATTTGGTTACATTTTCATGCTTACCGGTAGAGCCGTGTCTTGGAGGAGTGCAAAGTGAACCTTGATTGCTACTTCCACTGTAGAGGTCGAGTTCGTGTCATGCTTTGAGGCTACATCACATGGTATATGGTTGAAGAGTTTCATTTCTGGGCTTAAAGTAGTTGACTCTATTTCTAGGCTAATGAGATTGTACTGTGACAACTCAGTTGTTGTGTTTATGACTAAGAACAATAGGAATTGTAGTTGTAGTAAGCACATCGACATCAAATACTTGGTCATAAAAGAATCTGTTAAGGAAAAAGAAATTAGTCATTAAACACGTTAACACTGATTTGATGATTGTTGATTATTTGACTAAAGATATACCACTATTGAAATTTAAATATCATGTTAAGAAAATAAGACTTAGTGTCACTTTGTAAATGTATATATACAATTTATTATTGAGATTTTTATATATTATGATATTTTTTCATATTTATATGTAACTTAATTTATTAGAGAAAATATATTTGTATATAACTAAAAAGAAATATAAGATTTATTCATTAATGTTTATTATCATATAAATTATAATACTTAAAAAATAAAATATATTATAATAGATAGAAGATAATAATAGCTTAATCTTAGTATAAAACTTATAAGATGTAAATAATCTTCTGATTTTAATTGTAGTGGTGCCACAAAACTTAGGACAAAAGAATCTCACTTCAGAGCTCAATGATACCCAAGTACACTCTCATGTGAAATATTATAATTTTAACTATTAAATATACCAAGTCATTATTTAATAAATTATTAAATTCCCAACTATTAATACTTCCCTCAAACAGTTTAATTAGTATTTTTAATCTCCTAAAAGCCTCACACGTTCTCAACTCTATAATATAAATATGCATACACCATTTGATAATTATAACCAGCTTTATTCCCACTCACCTTCAAAGCAAGAGTCTAGTATCTTTCTCCTCTAATCAATTCTATCTTTCTCCCTTGATTTCACACAAAAACAAGACATGGGTAGTGGAAATTCTCCTTGTGCTTCATGCAAATTGCTGAGACGTAGATGTGCCAAAGATTGCACGTTTGCTCCTTACTTTCCTTCTGATGACCCCCACAAATTTGCCATTGTTCATAAGGTCTTTGGTGCTAGCAATGTTAGCAAAATGCTTCAGGTTCCTAATTCCTATATTATCCCTTTTCTATTCTTTTTTATACAATATATATATATATATATATATATATTCAAACACCTTTTTTAAACTTAATTGGGAAACAGTCTTCTCTCTGCTCCCCTTGTTGTATGCTATTAATTTATTTGATACGTGGTTCACTTAATTGTTTGGTGTATTAATTAAATTTACCATACATTTATACACTAAGTAGTGTCGTTAATTTGATCTAAAAACTCGATACATTTTGCAGGAGCTTCCAATGAATCAGAGAGCAGATGCAGTGAGCAGTTTAGTATATGAAGCAAGTGCCAGAATGAGAGACCCAGTTTATGGAAGTGTCGGGGCTATTTATATTTTACAAAATCAGGTTTCTGAACTCCAAATGCAACTTGCTATGGCTCAAGCTGAAATACTATGTATTCAGATGCAACAAGAACCTTTGATGCCAATAAGTCCACAGGTAGAAGAAGACCTAACAGCTGATCAAAAATCATATTTTATCCAAAGCAATATTCTCCCCCATCACTACATTAATTTTGCTTCTTCTACATCTTCTAACAATGTAATTCATGAATCTGTCAAAAGAGAGACTATTCTTAGACATGACATGGTTTCTCATGTTAATTAAGAGAAATTATATATGCACTGTTAAGTGCTTACATCATTTTTCCAATAAATACTTTTTTAATTAATATTACATAACTTACACATTAAACCGTTAACTTTAGATTTTTACATATTAGAATAGTATTGTGATATCACTGCGCTACAATATCACAACATTTATTTTTCATTTTATGCATTACATTTTTAGTTGTATATATAAATGTATAATTATATCATTTTACTTATTATCACTTGTAGAAAAATTTAACATATAAAAACATAAAAATATTTATATCAAAAGTAATATATAGATTAAATTCTCAACCGTAGGAAAAATAATTTGTATATATTTAATTTGATGGGAACATAGTTGGGGACTTCGAGTATATATATATAATGATGAATTTAGGGTCAACTCTAGCATGTGAGAGATGAATTAAGCAAACAAACTATAGCTTTCAATTAATTTTTGATTTACTCATTTAACAAATTAACTACGGCGATTATATTATTGAAAAATGAGTAAATGCAGACAGGTCGGCGATCTTTCATAATCAATCTCAGACAAATTTTATTAACCGTTGATCATCTTTTATCAATCTGTAAATTAATCATGCACTATGTATAAAATGGTATAAAATGATAGTAATATTGACATAAATTGAATTTTTATTAAGATAATAATAATTCATTAATAATAAATTTAATAATAATGATATCAAAAGTTATCCCGAAAAAAAGTGATATGAAGTTACCCTTTCTTCTGTTTGTTGTTCCTTTTGTTCTTTTGTTTCTTTGAGGATGTTAAAAGATAAATATAACTCCTATTTAGATGAATTTATTATTTTATATTTTTTTTATTCATAATTATTTGTCTTATACGTCAAGATGATTAAGTTTATTTATTTTTAATTAATAAATAATTTTTTATCTAAATTGTTGTGAGATAAGATATTGAGATAAATTAAGAAAAATATACTAATTAAGTTATAATACGATCGTGGTTTGGTTATAATTTTGAAATTATGGTCTGCACCTCTATAAATGTGCCAAATTTAATATTTATATATGTGTGCAACCGAATAAGCCAAAGTTGAGAATTTTATGGAAGACCTCGATTCCTATCCTAGATGAATATTTCTTAAAAAAAAAAAAAACAATCCTAGATGAGTATAATAACGTGTCATTTTGTGTTAAATTATACATTATTCCTCTATCATTGTTGGTTGACGTAGTGCTCCAATAATTACAATAGTTTATTAAAAATTACAACTATTTATTATTTTTATAAAATAATAAGTAATAAAATTAAAATAAAATACTATATCACTTATTATTATATTAATATATAATTTTTCATAACCCAAAAGCTTTTTTTACACATAAAAGGAAGGAAAGGGTACACTTAGAAAACAAAAAAAATCAAGCAACTAGGTTTGGAGTTTTTGAAGAAGAGAAGTGATCATTTATTTTTCTTTTCATATTTTGTATTTTGTAACATTGCTAAAATAATTTAATTTTCTTGATATATTAATACAATAACATTTATCAAAATATAAATAGTATGGGTACAAATTTATCCTTCTTATAATACTAAAAGTGATCATTAAAAAAAAACATAATATATAACAATATATTATATATCTTATGTTAATCATAATCATTATTCACATATTTAATATTTTTTTATAAAAATAAATAATCAAAATTAATTTTTTCCATCATGTATCAATACAATTTGTATAAGCAAGAATCTCATCTCATGAGGCTACATAACTGACTATTTGTTATTTTAAAACTTTATATTTTAATTTTATGTTATTAAATTAAATGGATCTATTTTTACAATATTAGCATAATATTTATTATTCTCTTTCACATGCCTTAAAATATAAGTCAATTAGTATGCTTATCGCTTCAATTTAGTAACATACACAATGTATTAAAAGAAAAAGAAAAAGGAGTAAGATATACAATATGAATTATATTGAAAAAAGAGAATTTAATTATGAGAATAATCAATGAAAAAAGGGAAATTAATGTAAAGATAAGAATGTTGACTGCAACATATATAAATTAAATTTTTAGCAATTTTTTTAAAGTTGTTGCAAAACAACAATTCACATAGTGAGTTATAACCGAATGTGTTCATGTGTGTGAGATTACGATTGAATATTTTAAATGAATCCATTTAAAATATTTAGTCATAATTTAGTAGGTAAGTTATTTTATTACAATAATTGATAAGAAAAGACTTTTTTTTGTTGTTGTTAAATTTTGGATTTATCGAGTGAACTGTGGGTGCTTCTTATTAGTTCATGTGGGAATTTTACAAAATTAAACAAATGGTCTCCTGTTGTAAATTATACCATACTGCACATTTTTTTTTTGGCTATTAATATATACCATACCGTTTTTCTATATTCATCTATTTCTTTTCTTTTTTCTAGAATCAACATAAACTCAAGTTTGTTACTTATACATTTGATTTTTTATAAAATATAGAGTATCCAAAGACTTATATTTAGTATAATTTTATAAAAAAATTAGAAAAATAAAATTTCTCAACATATGTATCGAAAAGTTTATAATTCTCAATATCCTTAAAGATTGGATGTAATATATTTTAGCTACACTAATAACTTAGATGTTGGATTAGACTTCTTTGATATATATATATATATATATATTCAGTAGAAATTCGAAAAGACAAAAAACAGCAACTGAATTAAACCAATATTGCACATGAAGATTGTTTAATTAACGTATAAGCTTCTCAAGTCAAAGTTGTAGCTTTTCTTCAATTTCCTTGATTATCATCGTTTTACTAGCTATTAATCTTCTCAAGTCAAACTAGCTATTTCTAGCTGTTTTCTCATAATTAATATGCAATCATAGATTTAGAGGATCTAATTACATCATTGAATCGTTGAATTTTCAAATATATTTGTAAGTGACTAGTATTAATATATTCTATCTTATTTAAACTATTAATACATAATATAATGATTGAAAGTTCCATGGTTTTCATTTTTCACTATTGTGCGTCCATAGTTTTGAAGAAATCATAATATTCATGGTCCAGGTATTTCACTTTATGAAGCTGTCTTTTCACGGGTGCCGTGCTATGAGGGACAAATAAACGTGCTTGAGAGTTAACGTTCTATCGACTTAAAAGTATTTTTAGATGAAAAATCTGAATATCTCTTTGATTTTCTAAGTATACCGAGAAAATTATTGAGATATCATAAGCTATTCGATTGAACCAAGTTGAAATTGAAAAATCTTTCCGTTCTTACATGAAATTGCTCACGTACCAAATAGACGTTGAGTAAGACAAGGAATTAAATATGGTAATTAGGAAAATATGGATAAATCAAATTTACTATTTTTTTAAATTATACAAAATAATGTTATTAAATCTTATAACAAAAAATAGTGTCGAATAATATTAAACGAAATTGAATTGAACGAAATTTAACAGTTTGAATTGTCGTAATTTAACTTAAACGATGTCTAATTAAATGATATTCATATAAAATGACGGTTTGTTATAGTAAAAATATATTATTCGAACATAAATGTGTTATTTTATGATTACATATTTTAAAAATATTATTTTTATACTTTTTTAAATTTGTTTCGATTATGAAAATTGACACATAGACAAATTAATATAAAATTATAAAGATTATAGATTTTATGAAAAACATACATTTTATAGTGTAGCTCTATTTGCATAAAATTATTGTATACATTAATTAACTTAATAAATTGTTGATTTGATATAAAATTAATAATTTATGATGATAAAATAATTATAAGATTATTTATTAACAAAATAGAATGTAAATTAATTGTGAAATATGGATTGTTGTATGTATCAACTATTAAGATGATACAATAAATTCATTTTACATTAAAATGGTTGTGAATATGTAAAATTATTAACCATTAAGTTATAGGATAACCAAATGACTATTAAATATATATTAAGATATAATGACCATCAATCTATTTTTGCCAGCTGAACTAATCAAGCTTATTGTGATAAAGATTATAAATAACACTGCAAATCACATGATCTGGTAGAATCTGGTAGCAACTTGTGCATGTACAAATTGGCCAGAGGTTTGACTTGGTTTGATTCAGTGCATGAAGCATCCAGAGTATTAGAGAGTGAAAAGTATCAAGAGTCAAATGGAATAGAAAACAAATTCGTTGTCTAATAACTATCCTATGATTAAATAATTAATTTTATAATTTATAATTTTTTATAAAAATAATTACCAATATATTTGTTAATAATTTTTACTTAAAAATTAAAAAAAAATCAAAAAATTATTTCTAAGTTGTTTGGATTAGTTATATATATATATATATTTGAAAATTTTAAAAATAAAGTAAAATTTTGATTATTATTTACAAATTTTATGTTTTTAATAAGGTTTTTCAAATACTTATAAATACAAAAGTAGTAAGATTTGTTTATTCTCTAAAAAGAGGATAAAAAAATTAAAAATCAAAAATCTAATTTACAAATTTTATGCTTATAAAAATTTATAAATCTACTCATATTTTGATGTTAATCTTCTAACAAATTAAGAATTAAGAATCAAAATAGTTAAAAAACTTACCATTTATAAGTTTAAAAATAATATAACTCATACATACAAAAAGACAAAGATGTTATCTCCATAGTTAAAATCAAAACCTAACATTTGTTTATAGGGACAAGAAAATTATAGTGGGGGAGTCTCCACATTTCAGTTTCTCTTTTGAGGGCTCGAGGTTAATATAATACTTCCAAAACAGAGTTGGTTAGATTAAAAAATAGCGTATATGCTCATTCCCTTTTCTTTTCTTTTCTTTCTTCGGTCTTAATTTCTTTCTTTCTTCTTGTTCGTCCGTTTCTTTCTTTCGGGGCACCACACTGTTTTTGTATTGCCAGTTAATCAAAAAATTTAATATGGTTAACTATTACTAAACAGACTATTTTTAATTATTTTTTATCAAAAGAATGAAAGATTTGAACTTGTTTATTGCTAGTAGAATTCCCAAGCATTTACTAATTATACTAAAATCTTTATTTTTAAATTTAATTAAATATATATTTAAACTTTGATTTTATTTTTTATCCTTGCATATACCAGTATGAATCAAAAATATATATTTTACTTCAAAATTCAAATCATTTTATTAGTGGAATTATATAAACAATTACACTCACATGAAGTATTTAAAGAGACTAGTATGACTTGAACCAGCTAAAACAAATACAATAAAATTAATTAAACCCCACTACAAAAGGATGTCAGATATGAACTGACCTTTTTTTTCATAATCTCTTGATAATTCATAATCTCAATTTAATCTATAAATTTTCAGATAATCCTCGGTTTCCTATTGTCCTAATAAGGGATTAATTTAATGGGACAGAGTATGAAAATAATGTCTTGCTTAAATACGATACAAATGTAACGTTTATTAATAAGCATAAGCATTATTATCTTTAAATGTTAAACTTTTAGGATTAAATGTATCATGTTATTTATATATTATACAAAATTTATATCTTATGATATCAAGTCAAAATCTATAAAAATCATGAAATTTTAAATCACAAAATGTTAACATATTGGGTAAAGGCACCTACAATTATTATAAACGATAACAAATTATTATACTTAATTAATTTGAAATATTATTTTTAAAATGATTCCCAAAGTATTTTTTCCCTTACAAAGTTTGTGACTTTATATTTTAAATATTTTTTATTATAAGATGAGATAACACATAATTCTGTTAGATTAAGTCATTTATATTGTTTAGTTTATTATATTAGAAACGATCTTATTTAGTCTCTTAACTTTGTAAAAAAAATCAATTAAGTACGAATTATATTATTTTAATAATTTTTTTATTAATATATTATTATTTTCTATTAAATGATTAAAATGAAACTAATATAGGAGTTTTTAACAATGATAAAAGTAAAATTTAATGTGAAAATATTTTTAAAAAATTAATAATAATAAAATTCAAACAAAAATTATTTAAATATATATTAATTTTTAATAAAAAATAAAAATCAATGAAATATTAAAATAAGATAGTGAAAATTAACAAATTTTTTATGATTTTTTATATCAATTATGATTTTACAATTATTAAATACTCGTGTTTTAATCATGTTTAATTACTTGATAAAATAATAATAATATTTTAATAAAAAAATTTTAAAATAATATAATATATCTTTAATTGATACTTTTTATAAAGTTATGAATTAAATGATATTCTTTCTAATATAAGAGACTAAAACGACATATATGATCTAAATCAAGGAATTTTTGTGTTATTTTTCTCTTTATTATATTTTATTTAGTACACTCATCTCTATTTATTCTTATAATACCCATTTTTTTATGAGGTTGAGTTCCAAATTTTTTAACCTAATCAACTAAAATTTTGATTACATGTTAAACTTTAATAATTTAGTTTTTGTCCCATCTTTCCTTCCTTTTAATGAAACTAAATTATTGATTTTTATTATTATTATATATGTTTTGTTTCTACACAGTTTCATATTCATCCAGTGATATAGGCAAGTAAAAACAAACTGTTTGACTCATAAAATTGGCATACTTTGATTCTCTTTTTGATAGTTTGACTGAAGTTCTGGATGCAACAACACTAGGCCTTGAATTTCTATAATTTTCAAGTATAATATCTTTAATGCAAAATGCATTTTTCCGTAAGACAAAAAAATATTTTAGGTCAAAGGTCGCCTTCATGTCCCCCTCTATAGTTTATAAATTATACTTCAGGTCGGAGTAAAAAAATATATATTATACATAAAGAAAAATACATAATTGTACACTAGTGACCAACTTTTTATCATTGAGGATCTTTGTTATCTGAAACATTTGCCAGCTTTTGTTTAGAATGTAAATAAAAAAAAATGTCCTTTTTTTGTTTTTGTTTTGGTTTTTTAACAGAATAGTTTAGTAAGTAGAGAATATTGTTTCTCAGGAGCGAAACACCTTGCGCTCAACTCTCAAGCTGCCATTACTTAACCTAGTTTCTAATCACTCGATCAATTTGAAATTCATAAGTATATTATTGTAGATTGCTTATAGTGTGGGCGTAGGTATAGTCATAGGGGTGTAGAAAGGGCTGATATGTCACTGTATAGCCATTAGTCATTTGGTTTATCAAACTGTCACTGTATAGCCCGAGTCAACACGCGTACCAATTTCTAAAAACTGAAATATATTAAAATTAATGATAAATATATAAGTGTTTTTATATATTATTAAACAACAAGGGTTTGATGCGTTAAATGGATCATAGATTATGTTGATTCATTAAGTACGATCAAATTGATTAATTATAACATGACATAACCAAACCCACGAGATAAGAATAGAGACACGATGTGATCAAGTCCATGAGTCAAGAGTATAAGTATGGCGTGAACTAACCAGTATGAGTAGAAGCCAATATTACTTGAGAAAATTGAGTATATTTTTCCTATTCTAAATAATTACTATTTATTTATAATTTAAATGAATAAAACTTAAACTAAACCGACAAAATAATGCTATTAGAAATATAATGCTAAAATAAACTAAAACAGATATTGAAACAGAAATACTAAAGCAGAAAAATAATAACATCAGAAATTTAACGAGGTTCGATATAAATGTTACTTAAGTCCTCGGGCGTCGTTGACCACTTTCACTATCTCCAAATGAATGAACTCTAAAATTACAACTAATTGGGCAAAATTGAGCTAATCAATTACCTTTACAAAAGAGAGGAAGATTTACAAATTTTGGGATGGATACAAATGGTGAATGAGGGCTTTATTTATAGCCCCAAATCCAACACCCATCTCCATTCCTAACCAATGTGAGACTTTTTCAAATTTGCTCACTAAGGAGCTATATAACAATTTACTAATTAACGAGTCACGAATTGACATGACAAGTTAATTATCAGACCACTTTCATAAATGGATCGTTTGTGTACTCAGTGCCATTATCAGACCTCAGACGCTTGATCTTTTTACCAGTTTGAGTCTCGATCATCTTCTTCCACTTGAGAAAAATCCCCAACACTTCATCCTTCTTCTTCATGAGATACACCCAAACCCTTCTGGAGAAGTCATCAACGAAAGTGACATAATAATGTTTGCCACTCATGGATAGAGTTCTTGTTGGCCCCCATACATCATTATGGATGTCATCTAAAATTCCCTTTGTATTATGGAGAGCAGTGCCAAAGCTTACTCTTTTCTGCTTCCCCAATACATAATGCTCACAGAATTCCATCTTATCGGTTCTTGCGCCTTTTAACAGGCCTTGCTTTACTAGAATCTGCAAAGCTTTTTCACCAACATGTCCCAAACGCATATGCCACAGCTTGGTAGTTTCTAAATCTCTTTCTTCCTCTGAAACTGTTGTTGATGCTGTCCCAATAACCGTACTATCAAGGTAGTAGTACAAGTTATTCTTTCGAACACCTTTCATCGCCACAAGTGCTCCAGAAGTAACATTCAATGCCCCATTTTGTATGGTCACAGTGAAGCCTTTTGATTCTAAGACTCCCACAACAATGAGATTCTTCTTCATATCTGAAACATAATGAACATCTGTCAAGACCCTGATTGAACCATCTTGATTCTTCAAACGAATTGTACCGATTCCCTAAACTTTGCATGGATAATCATTACCCATGAAAACAACTCCACCGTCTAGTTCTTCAAAGTTAAAGAACCACTCCTTGTTAGGAGACATATGGAAAGTACATGTTGAATAAAAATCCAATCACCAGGATGAGATGCTATTGACGAACCAACCAATGCAAAATCTGAATTTGAATTGCTTTCAACTACATATGCATGAGATTGCACAGCTTTTCCTTTCTTTTTCAGCTTCGGACAATTTTTCTTCCAATGGCCTTTCTTATGACAAAAAACACATTCATCTTTACAAAGTATTCCTTTTGATAGAGATGTACCTCTCATTCCTTTCTGTTGTGTTTGCGGACGTCCTCTTACAGACAATGGCTCTGTTGCTTCATTCCTGCTTTCTCTTTTATCTTTTTTTCTAATTTCATAACTATAAAAAGTAGTACAAATTTCCTCAAAAGACACTTTATCCTTCCCAATGAGTAAGCTCGTAATAAGATGATCAAACTCATCAGGAAGGTAGGCTAATAACATCAAGGCTAAATCTTCATCTTTAAAAGTTTCATCCATATTTAACAAATCTACTACTAATTGATTAAAAGCAATAATGTGGTCATTTATTGTAGTACCTGGAAGGTATTCAAACCGGAACAACTTATTCTTCAAATAGAGCCGATTTTGTCCACTCTTCTTCATGAACTTGTTCTCCAGTGCCTTCCATAACTTACTTGCAGATGTCTCCTTCATGAACGTGTATTTTTGTTCTCTTGAGAGACACGAACGGATTGTATCACATGCCAATCGGTTGATATTTTTCCACTCTACTTCATTTGCTCCATCTGGTTTCTCTTCTTCAATGGCGACGTCTAGACCTTGTTGAAACAAAGCATCTAGAGCTTCGCCTTGCACATGCCGAAATGATCGGTTCCATCAAACTTCTCCACCTCGAACCTTGCATTCATCACCATAGTTCTACTTGACGTGGATCACTGACCTTTGTTTGAAAGAAATTTTTCTTCCGCCATTTCTTCAAATTACTTCAAATTATAATAACTAGCAACTATATTCCAATTCCAAACAAACGAAATACAAACAAATGCCTAGGTAGAAAACCTTTGGCTTTGATACCAATTGTTTGGAAAATCGAGTATATTTTTCCTATTCTAAATAGTTACTCTTTACTTATGATTTAAATGAATAGAACTCAAATTGACCCGATAAAATAATGTTATTGGAAATATAATGCTAAAATAAACTAAAATAGATATTGAAACAGAAAAATAATAACAACAGAAATTTAACGAGGTTCGGTATAAATGTTACCTAGGTCCTCAGGCGTCGTTGACCACTTCCACTATCTCCAAATAGATGAACTCTAAAATTACAACTAATTGGGAAAAATTGAGCTAATAAATTACCCTTACAAAATAGAGAAAGATTTACAAATTTTGGGATGGATACAAATGGTGAAGAAAGGCTTTATTTATAGCCCCAAATCCAACACCCATCTCCATTCCTAACCAATGTGAGATTTTTTCTAATTTGCTCACTAAGGAGCTATATAACAATTTACTAATTAACGAGTCACGAATTGACACGACAAGTTAATTAATGGGTTAGGTTGGATTGGGTTTGGTTGTTTCAACTTATTTGACATCTCTAATTATAATTTAACGATAGTTTACAAAACACGTTTTTTAACCTTTTTTCTACAATCAAATTTATTCATAATCTAGCCTAACGGGGAATGAGGATATGTCTTTAAAAACCACATTATTAATAGAACAAGTTATCAGTGATGTTTCAATTGGGACTTGAATCTATAATTTCATATTTATTAGACACTAAGTTAATCATTATGTGAATCAGAATGAAATGAAATTGATTTTTTTTTGTTTGAATTCAAGGAGTTAAAAGAAATGAATAAAATCTACAACTTAGAGTAATACTTTTTGATCTACCTATTTAATGGAATACAATGAATGCCATATTTTAAAGTTATTTATATATATATATATTTTAAATTTTTACTATGATTTTTATTCATTTGAAACTTAATAAATATTATTTTTCACTTCAGCCTTATTTACTTACAACAAGATTTTTGTTTTCAATTTTATACTAAATTTGATTCCATTGTCCATGTCAAACATACCGATAATAATAGTATTTCCGGGAGCTATCTCTTTGGGTGCTGATTTGGGCTGAAACCCAGGTAAAAACATGAAGACACTTTCGGCTCTGTTATATTATGATCAGGAGCATACGATTACTGAGCCTACGATTTTGAAGAAAATCTTGGACTTTAATGAAGAGTTTAATAAGGAAGTTATACTTCAGCCCATATAAAAATTCACACATTTGGTATAGCCATGCTTATTCCCCATATATATCACGTTACACTTTATTTCTTATCGATTGTTTTTCGTAATATTAGTTTGTAAGGTTACGTATATATATATAATTCACCTATTTGATATATTGCATGTTTATTTCTCATATATCACCTAACATTTTATTTCTTACAACGTTTTTAAATTGATTAATTTGTATATATATGGTAATGATTGGATCGAATCCATATATATATAATAGATTTTAAGTTAATTTATATAAATTATAAATTTTGATTTATTGTGATTTGATTAATGATATGATGATACTATTAATTTATTATATATTTTAAATTATTTGTTGAATAAAAAAAATATTTAATCTAAAAAATCATACATTTTTTTTATATAGAAGGAAACACCGTAATGGTTATTATTGGTTTATTTCATTTCAACTCTTTAAGATTTTTTAGCCTTCAAATTTTGTTTAGCCTTTTTGAAAAACGACTTGTCGTTTGTACTTGTGCAATATTTCTTGCAGCTGTAGGGAAGTTGCACACTCTGCCTGCCCCCTCGATTGAATTCAAGTAATTTTAACAAAATTATTAGAAAAATTATTTATTATTTTTTAAATATATAATTATATGATACTTTAAATAAATATAATTCATAAAAAATATACTCTAAAATAATAAACAACAACGTGATTTTTCAATTAGAAAAATAATATTTCTCTCGGTCAAGATAACTTTCCGCTCATATATGATTAGAATTTAACTTGTCTCTTTTATTTTTTAATTAGCATTAAAAACTGTGCTGGAGATAATATGGTTAAATCGGGATGAATTACATGATTCTTTCAACTCAATCGAAGATTTTTTCAGTTAATCACTCACTTACACGACTTGGGAGACTAAGTCATAACGACACAAATTTTATTACGATATGTGTATTAATATATATTATAAAAACAATAATTTTAAAATTTATAATAAAAAATATAATCTTAATAATATTAAAATAATCTAATTATATAATTTTTAAAAATTTAAATACATTTAATTAAAAAATATTTAATATAAAATAATATATTAGATTTTTTAAATAAGAAAAATAAACAAAGTTAATATAAGAGGTAAAAAATTTACAATGATAAGTTTTAAGAATATTATTTTTATTATTTTTTTAAAAATATTTTGGTATTATATGATTTAGTTATTAAATTGATATTATATGGTTTAGTTATTAAATTGATTTAAATTTTAAAAAATATATTTTTCTTTTATAAATATAAAAGTTAATTGTATAATATAATTATTTTATAAAATATATTTTTAATTTTTTTATACTATACACATATATTACTTTTTATATAAAATAATTTTTTTATATATTTATAATATAATAAAAATAAAATATTATCAAATTATTATATTTATATTATTATATTATTATATTATTATTTTATCTAATTTATATTATTTATTTATTGTATTATTTTATTTATATTATTGTATTAATTTTTATCTAATAAAATCGCAGATAATTAAATTTTAGATTCGAAATAATTTAGATATTTAAATAATATATATGAAATAAATTATTATTTTAAATATAATGTTTAATTATTTTTAATATATTTATTTTATATTAATTAAAATTTATTAATATAATTTTTTATAATTAAAAAAAAAACCCTGTAAATTTCTATGCACGGAAACGCTCTCGCCGAGTGTTCGTAATCTGGGACCTTCTCCTGCACCAAGCACTCGGCCACATACTCTAGCATTGCTTCTATGCCCAAAATAAAGATAGCAGATTTAGAGTTTTGTAACTTGTAAGAACCAATTCGAGCTTGGTAGAGATTAGAAGTAATGGAAGTAGCTGGCAATTCGTTGAAATTTTTTATCTTTCTACTAGCGATTCTGCATCGATTTACTTGCTCGAAATCGATCAGGGCTGTATGCCAATACAGTGTTGCAGATGGGCACAAGATTTACAATTACAACTTAGCTTCTCCCATCTCCAAATTCCCTCACGGTGCCCTCAGCGAAGATGGGTACTATTTCTCAATCTTCTTCACTTACTATATGCTATTTCTCATTTTCCACAAATCGTTTTATGAGAAGTAAACTATTAGTTTGCTGCTTAACGAGGTCGTTTCCTCATCTTCTCTGATTTATTGATATTATAGCTGTAATTTCCTTCTGTAACTTCATATGGGTACATCTCATTTTGTATGTAGTGCCTTCTGATACTTGGCGTTCTCAGTTCATTGCATTAATGGATTTTCCATGTTCAAGTTTGGCAATGCTAGTGTCGTTTTGCTAATGGTTCATAAGACCCATATTAAGATATCTTGATGGATTAAAGAGTATAAATGAATTGTTAATCATTGATTACTGATAATTTTATATGGTATTAAAGCACTAAGGTCATGGAATCGAATCTATGTGACAACTTCTAATATCAATTAAAATTCTTAAGTTTGATGGCTGATAAAAAGACAAAAAAAATCACTCTTGAAGAAAATTCAAGTGATAGACCTTTATAAATACAAATTTGAGGGAGAATATTAAAGAATATAAATAAATTATTAAGTCCAATTTGTTGTGCACGGGAGCAATAAATAATGGTATATGAATATATCAAAGCGGTAAAATGACACACCAAATTTACGTGGTTTGGCAATTTGTCTAAGTCCACGGGGGGTAATAGATATTATTGAACTGAGTAGAAAATATACAAAATACAGATATAGATTTTCTCACTAATAATATCTCTAAATGTTTCCCCAAACTCACAGAAAATTCTCAAACTCAGTAAGTATTTTCTCTCTTTGAGTTTGCTTATACTCTCTCTTATTTTTCTGATTTTTTTGCCTTGTTCTTCAATACATGAACTCTTCCCTATTTATAGATGAAGTAAGACTCCCTTTCCCTAAATTATGTCATAATTTAAGCCTTAAATTAGGTCATTAATTTCCTTAAATTATGCCACTAATTTTCTTAAATCATGCCACAAATTAGGCCACTAATTTTCCTAAATTATGTCACTAATTTGTTACTTTTAGAGCTAATATTTAACAATCTCCACCTTGACGAAAAAGTTCATAATGCTGCCTCCAAATGTGCCCTAGGCGCTCTAAGTTCGAGAGATGTTCATGAAGTTCAACTAATGTTGAAACTTCCACAAGCTTGGCTTTTGGGTGAATTGGTGTCTGATAATTCTATAGTAACCATTTACTTCTCGGGTTAGAGTGGTACAAAGTTATTGAAAATTTCTCCCCTTTTCAGACCATTTTATTTCCCACCAAGAATCTTCATGCTTTTGTGTTTGAAACAACTAATACTGATTCTAGACAACTCAATTGAGTCCTCCTTTTCAGTGCTGTAATGGTGGGAGGCAATTATTTGCCGCACATCAGATTGGGAATGATTGTGAAGTCCAGCTATTCATTACAGTTGGATTTTCTGTTATAAAAGAAGCATATGCGGCATTTTGTTCGTTTTAAAAGAGGCTAAATCCTAATTTGAAATTTACCTCTTTCCCTCTTAAATGTCATGTTACAGGTTTTATAAGCTGGACGTAAACAAGACAGTTCTCTGGTTTCAGGTTGGCTTTATCAGGTCACTTCTTTGCTTTCCAAATGTTTTTGCAGATTCAGTGTATCTATACTAATGCGGGACTAATTTTAGTTTTATGCAAAAAGAACCATTGACTTGTTAATTAGGAGTTTCTTATGCTTTATCTTTATATCCTTGGACTTTAAGAAAACTGTTCCAAACTCAGACCAAAGATTCTCCGAAGCTACTTCAAACACTTTGCATGTATCAATTATGACAAAATTGTTCTACTACTTTTCCTTTTCTTTTATTTTCATGTCTCTTCTTTGTGGTCTCTTTATATTGCAAACTTTTTGTAGCTTAAATGTGTTTCAACAATACTGAGTTTTACTATTGACTTTCTGGAGCAGCTTTGTGATGGACTGGTTTTTAATCACAATCTTCCCAGATGTTTTGGCTGCTCGGTAATGGCTTCTGAAATTTTACATGGTCAATTTGTTTATTTCAAAGAACAGGTAGCATTTGCATTTTGACTTGTATGTTTAGTTACTCATTTAATCTGAGGCACCTTGTATACATCCATGAAGTCGGAGCTGTTCCGGCTCGGTTTTCTGAAGTCCTTAATTACAGAACACATAAGACTATTAGACACAAAGCCAAAACTTTTACTCGAACTTATAGAATATTTTGGGAATATAGATGAGAACTACTGCGGAATTTCTTGATTTCTTTATTCATTATGCTGTACTACAAGCTTGTTAATCAGTTTACCAAGTGTGTTATTTGCTAACTAATGGTCTTTGATCAAGTGATACAGTAAACAGTAGTACAGTTGGTCTATGTTTGATCAATCAAAAACAATGAATCTAGTTTTTGAGATCTTACATGTCACAAGTCAGAAGATAATTTCTTATTTATTTTTCTCACTGATTGTTGTAGGATTGCGGTGGCCCATCACACTGTGGCATGGGTTGTAGTGCTCTTGTGGCTAACAACATTGGAGGTAATTATTCTCTTGATGCATTTAGTAACTGTTGTAGTTTCACTTTCACCGTGTAATGTACTCTACTCAATGCCGGTTGATAATGCTAGGTATAACGAAATCAAGTTTTTCAATATTAGACTTTCGCAGTGTAATATAGGATCTGGGATTGAAGACCCAACTGAGTAGGCAGTTAGTTCAATCAAGCCTTTTCATAAAAAAACTTCCTGATTGTAGGAAATCGATGTAGGCGTATGATTGGTTCCTAAGCAGTTCTTGATTTTCAGGAGGTAGTTTCCTGATTTTCAAGATGCAGTTTCCTGATTTTCAGGATGACTTTTAGTTTTATTTCCACTTTGTATTAATATATCCCAGTTGTATTTTAGTGTATTACAACTGTGTATTTTAGTTATAACATTAGTATATATATATGATCTGTATCAGAGAATTAAAAAAAAGAAAGGAATAAGAATAATACAATTTTAAGAGAGTTTGTTTTGTGTGGGAAGACCTTTGGTCTTGGCATTTTTCAACATCAATTTACAACATTTGTTGATTTTATCAATCTAAAATTCAATTTACAACATGGTATCAAAGCATTAGGTTCAGAAACTGCTGCTCTTAGCCTCCTCTTATACTCCTCATCAATGGCCTTCCTTTCTTGCCATTAATCTGAACTAATGACTTTAATATTCTGGTTTCTGTAGTTCTAAAAGTCTTTGCCAAGTTTCCCATAGCTCTAATACAAGGGGAAGTTGGTTTAAAAGCAGAGCATCTCAAATCAGAATTTTGTCTAGCTACTTCTCTATTTAAATTTAGCTCTGCTTCAATTATTGGTACATCAGTTTCTTCTCCTCTCTGGAATAACCTGTTGATTTTTTCATCTGTAGAGCTTAATCCTTGTTGGATATCTTTGCATTGACATTCCCAAACTTTTTAGGAAGCTTTACAGCCATCTTGTCATTTGTCATGCTTCTGGAATTCCTAGGCAACTAGTGCATGTTATAAATAATCCACCCACAGTTGCATAAGTTAGTAACTAATCAACGTTTCCGCTAGGTGTTGCCCCTAGATTGGCCATCAATGGTTGTAATTTCTGTCAATATTCATGGAGCAGGGCAAGAGCCAAGAATTCAACACGAGCACAACTTGTTGTTGTAGTTGTAATCTGCACATATCAGGTACAGTAGCTGCAATTTGCACTCCTTGGAGGTCAGGGTGCATCAGGGGTAAGGTTGATACGAATTAACGATACCAATCAACTTTGCAATTTGCAGCTAATCTACTCCAAATTCAGCAGTAGGAGCAAATTGCGTTCCATATCTATGAGAACAAGATGGTCAAGTTTCACTTCCCAATGCCATGGGTATGAGAGTTTCTGGATCTTTTCTCCAAGATCCAAATAGTCGGGCACAAGTGTAGAAGAAACCTCGGTTGGATATCAAGCAGGAAGATATTCTGCCGCAGCTGTTGCAAAGACAAGACTCCATGCAATTTCCACTGCTCTTATCTACACCAACAGTAGGGTCGGTATGTTAATAGTGAACCTTCTCTAGTTTCAATATTTTCAAGCATTAAGTTCAGCTTTCAAAGAACTTTCTTCACTATCAAATTGGCCATAAAAAGATCAAACGTCAATGCAGTAATTTCCGTTTTCTGTATTTGGTAAAGCAGCAAGCTTTTTCATTTCAAGAAAATAATCCATGAGAATGATTTCGGCTTAAGGGACCGTTCAGTTTCTTCCAATAAACTTCTCATTCTAAAGATGAAGTTTTGTGACTAGAAGACGTCCCTGAATCTAATTGGCCTTTATGACATTCATTTGTGTCAATGTTACTTGTTTGGTCTATATCAGATTCAATTGGATATAACCATTCTTTGAGCTGCAAGATATTCAACTGCAAGCTCCACTCAGTTTCAATGGCCATTCTCCGAACTACAGGAAATTCAACTGCATTTCTCCACTCAGATTTGGTGGTTAAATCACATACTTCCTCATCATCCCAATCTTCAGGCACTTAGCAACATGATCAGTAATCATTTTTGGGATGTCATCATATACCAAGCTTAAATTCATAAACCTTCGGGATCCAGCATGAGTGGAAGTGTTGAATGTTAACCCTTTCATCAACTTCCTCATCATCCTAATCTTCAGGCTACTTAGCAACAGAATCAGTAATCCTTTTTGGGATGTCATCATATACCAAGCTTAGATCCATAAACCTTCGGGATCTAGCTTGAGTGGAAGTATTAAATGTTAACCCTTTCACCATCTTCCTCATCATCCCAATCTTCAGGCTACTTAGCAACATAATCTGTAATCCTTTTTGGAATGTCATCATATACTAAGCTTAGATCCATAAAACTTCAGGATCCAGTTTGAGTGGGAGTGTTGAATGTTAACCCTTATTTCAAGGAGAAAATTGAAGGTAAGATGATCTCCCTCAACTATGTTCCATCTAGACAACAAGTAGCAGATATCTTAATCAAAGTTTTGTTTCTGAGAGTTAAGTGCAGCACTTGGTTTGGAAAACATATATCGCCTAGCTTGAGGGGGAGTGTAGGAAATCAATCTAGGCGTATGATTTGTTCCTAAGCAGTCCCTGATTTTCAGGATGGAGTTTCCTGATTTTCAGGGTGACTTCTAGCTTTATTTCCCACTTTGTATTAATGTATCCCAATTGTATTTTAGTGTATTAAAACTGTGTATTTTAGTTATAACATTAGTATATATATATGATCTATATCAAAGAATAATAAAAAAAAGGAATAAGAATAATACAACTTTAAGAGAGTTTATTTTGTGTGAGAAGGCCTTTGATTGGCCCTTTTCAACATCAATTTACAACATTTGTTGATTTTATCAATCTGAAATTCAATTTATAACACTGATAAAGTCGATAATTTTTGGGTTCTGTCACTTTTTCCCTTTTATCCAAATCAATCCTATTAGATTGTGTCTCTAAAGGCTAGGTCTAATAAGGTAGTATGTAGAGTACCAATACTTTATTATCTTTATACTTTCTAAATCCTTTTTTTATTCCTTTAAATGGAGAGTGCTTAATTCATCTCCTTTGGAGCACAAGTTGTGTTTGAGGAAATTGAAAATGATAACAATCTATTATGAGATAGAGTTTTATTTTTAGCTTTATCGTGAGCTTAGTTACAAAAGAGTTTAAAAATCATTCACAATTTCTAATAAACTATAATTGGGGAGCTTGCATATCTTATGATTATGTGATGGGTTTTGTAAACTGTAAAGAAAGATTGACTTATAATTTGATTTTTTTTGAGTGGATTGCTTATCCATTTTTTGTACTTTTGTAATTATCTTATATATAAATTTATTATGTTGTTTCTTATAAGAAAGAGTTTTATCTTGTTTTAATAGAGTCCATGATGCGAATGCAGGTTACTTTGTTTGCACTGCCCTTGGCCAGGTCTCAAGCATAATCATGGACACTATGGGTAAGTTCTTTCTTAGTTGTCTATTGTTATATCCTTATCAAGTAGCACAATTTTTTAATCATTGTGAAAAATGTAACTTTACTTGGCTCTGTGCATGAGTACACCTGTTCTTGTGTTTATGCTGGTGTTTGCAAATTAATGAAGTTGATTGGGTAGAAAAATTGGAGCGTTCCCAAAATGAGTTTTAGAAAATTAATGGTTCTCTTTCTTTACTTTGGCAGACAAGAAGAATCCTCACACAGGTGTCATTGTTAAGATGTCAAGTAGTGGCCAAAAGCTTAACTGTTCACTCTCGGTGTCAGTAATTTGTGATTTGAATGGGATCCAGGTTAGGTTGGTAGAATTTGTGATTTGATAAATTCTTGGATTTTTTTTTATATGTCCAGTAATGGTTTATTATATATTTTTTTATTTTGTTTTTATCAGGGGCCAAATTCTCTGGCAAAAACAGGGGCATGTGATTATGTGAGTGTTGTTTTTTTTTTTTGGAAAATAAATAAATTTTCCTATTCGTTTAGCTCTAGCATATTACATATGAACGTATTCACTTCATTCTTTTTATTGCATCCATAGAACAATATTGACTATTTTTTGTCAGTATTGTGGAGGTGATCATTCAATTGTACTCTTGTTCTATACTTTTCATTTTTCACTCTGGTTTTTTTTTTTTGCTTGGATTTTCAGTTTTCACTTTGATATTTCTAGGTTACAAGTTAAATGTATATAACATTCTGGTGTTGAGTATGTCCTTGACCACCCTCCCACTCTCTCCTCTTCTTGCGCACACACTTAAGACTAGCCTCTCTCTTTTGTCTCCTTTTCATCCTTTATGTATTATGTTTTTTTTCTTTAAAATTTTTGTTATCCTGGATATATGTGGCTAGGGCACAAGCTATGGTTCACTCTGAATCTGTTTTGCATACTCCATAAGGCACATTGATATGAATGTGAAGATCATTTTGCATTTATATGCATATGTTTCAGAGTCCCCAAGGTTTATAATTCTGTTTCTATGACAGGCTACTGCACTGAGACACCCTTCTGGTTGTGCAGAGACCATACATGTTCTTGGCAAAGGATGGGGCTGGTTTGGCACCTTTATATTAATGTGAGGGTTTTGTATACATTTTAGTTTCATCAGGATCCGTGCTAATTATTAAATATCATTATGGGTTTTCTGATTATTGCTCTGGATTTCAGCGTCTTATGCCTTTTTGGAGCGTACCTGCTGGCTGGTGCAGTTTATAGACATTTTGTCCTTGGAATTCGTGGAATAGAGGTATTTTTTTGTAGCCAAATGGTGCTTCCTCTCATGTATGTGAACTATTTTCATGATTTTGTCCATCTATGTTTTTGTGCTATTTTTTTTTTTCCTTATTTGCTACGAACCGTTTTTGAAACGGTATGTAATTTTTCAAAAACACTGTATCAAGGGAACCAGTAGTGTGTAAAAACTGGGTGAAGTCATTGCTCAGCTCGTGTTAGCCTGAAATATGACATGATCTCATGCTTTTTAGAGAGGTTATAAAAGATTATATTATTTTATATTTTTCTTATGTGATATGAACGATGACATGGTCCTTGGCGTGAATTTTACCTTGTAGCTTGTGAAGTTATATATGGTAGAATCATCCTTTCATGGTGCAAACCTTAAACAATTACGAAGATATATAAAAAGAAAATTTTACCACTAGCATATTGGAAAGCATTCAAATCCTTTATTCTCGCCTTTGTGCTGTTTGATTGATTTTAACAAAACTCTGATGTGCTGTCCTTCTCCTTCCAAGGTTATTCCAAATTTAAACTTCTGGACAAGCTTACCTCACAGCGTACAGGTACGCTTTCATTTGTACTTTTACTATTTCCATTATCAGTTCACATCTCATGGTTGTGGAGTGAATTTTAGTTACTTGCTTTAAAAATAAATTTCTGAGATAACTTATAGATGACTATTTTTCTTTCTTCATCAGAGTTGGTTTTCATCTGTGGTGCGGAGATTCAAGACACCTTCCCAAGGTTATCGAAGCTCATATTCCCCAGTCAACTTTTGAACTTGTGGAATTTCCAGTGAGCAAACTTAGAATAGCCTTCACTCCACAATGAACCCTAGTAGGATACTAAACCGAAACAAATGCTATCCCTTGGGTGACGACGTCAATTTTCTAGCGTCATGGTCATGAGGACTGCACATTGAAAAATATGTGGCAGTTTTAGGACTTATGCTATAGACATGTACCATAAAGCAACTCTTATCATGCTCTCCTTCCAGTTTAATTTCCACATTATCGATATATATATTCAATTTTTTTAGTCACCAAAATCCTTGTAATAGATGTTTCGGGATTTCAAAATTTGGATCGCTAAAAGGATTTTGTAGGAACACATGTTTCTGTTAACATTGTGAAGTAATCAAACATTTTGTCATAAAAAAAGAAGGGAAATTATAAACATTCATGTTATTATGTCATCTTTACTCTATTCTCGTTAAAAAATAAATTAAATTTTTAATTAATTATTACGGCTTTATATGATTTAATAACGAATCTTATTTATGATAATAAATAAAAAATAGACACATTGAAGGTTACAATTTCATAACTACTCAGAAACTAATGAAACATTTTGTCTGATAAAGCGAAACTACAAAAATGTCTAAATTTATTAGGAAATGAGCTGTACAAAGCTAACCTGATGGTCCAATAAATTCTCCATGAAGCTTCCACTACTAGATTGAAGAAACCCATATATAAGAAACTAGAAACTGGGTTTTCGAGACTACACTCTACACGATATGAATTTGATTTTAAATACAATTTTTTTTTTCTTTTGTTATGTTTTGCCTTTTATTTTGCTAATAGAAACGATTTGTCTCTTGTCACGAAGTGTAATTCATTACAGCTTCAGCAGCAAGGAAATGATCCAAGTTTGGTGGGGACGTTTCTGTTCAAAAATTTGAGATGATGAATAATATGAATTGTACAAATGGTATGAGAGACATGGAGATAGTTTCTGAGTGCTGACTTGAATGATTATTACGAGTACTAACTACACCAAACCTAGAGAATTATGAGAAACAAACCTAATCCCATTGAATAAATAAATAAAGAGGTATATAGCATGAGTGAGCCATGACCCAAAAATTAGACTAAAACTACACACACACCTAATAATCTAAATCGGTTGTTACGTGATATATTAAATAAGAAAATCATATTAAGTTGAGAGGTCACTATTAATATTTACTATTGTGAGATTTTAAAGGCACATACGGTCACCGTGCGTACAATAGTCCAATGGTGTTGGGTGAGTAATGGAAAAATAAGCAAGAGCCAACTACTTTGAAGCTGAAATGTCACCTATTATCCCAATAATTTCTACCTAAGCACTACATTACCTTTCTTACTTTCTAATTTATTTTTCCCCTCATATTTTATTTTTTCTTTGGAGAAAAAAACTATTATTATTCATTATGAAATCAAAAAAGCAAGAAACGTGATATTCTCAAATATGCTTGTCACAACTCACAAGCTTGTCTTTGAAGCCAAGCCATATTATTACTTCTTACACACCATCATATATATATTGCACCCACTGCTTCACTCTTCTTCATCACGACCTTCCTAGTTCCTGGCTATGAGGATCTATGTTTCACTTTTTTTTTAAATTTATAAATATCTAGTCACTTTTTAGAAAGAAATAAAAACGAAAATAATAGAGTGATATTTGATAGCTATCACTACTTCAAAATAAAGTAAAAATTACATAAAATAACAATATTAAAACTTATAGTAATAAAAATATCATTTAAATTTTAACATTAATCGAATTTAAATATTCGTAATTTAATTTAAACGATATTTAATATAAAATGATAAATTAGACTTTTTTTTAATAAAAAAATATACTAGTTGGAAATAAAAAATATATATAATTTTTGTGTTATTTTTATTGTATGTAAGTAAATCAATATCTTATAAATAATTATATAAAAAATATATTTTTTGTGTTATTGAATGTTATTACAATAATTCATATATAATCCATTTCAACATTATAAGCAAATGTGGCACCACTACAGAGAACTTAAATAACAAGAAGGCAATAATAACAAAGAAACTTTTTCTCCTATTAAAAAGAAAAAATTCCAAAAATAAAGGACCAATACTCTGTAATTATGTATTAGATTAGTAACGTAGTTTTAAAACATATAGTATAGCTAAACAAATAATGATTTAAGTGGTAAAAGTTCAAATTATTTATTTTCATTAATCAAACGGAAATATATCTACCATGGTTGATTATTAAGGTAATATTTATCCATCTATGATTTATTGAAATTAGAACAAATATGATATTTTTTAACTAATATTTACATATATATCATAATTATATTAAAATTATAACTTAATAATTGAATATAATTATGATAAAGTTATAATAAATATAATTTTATTTTAATAATTAATCTAAAATGTGTCAACATCAATCATATAAAGCCTAGCCAACCCATGATTAACTGGTGAATGAAATATCAAATAAAATAAAATAATCAATAGTCAATTAAGTATTGAAGAAGGATGTATATTGAAAAAAAATTGATTAGTATTAATTATGAAGCGTTTAATCTATCTAACAACACAATTTTCCCTTTTTATATTTATTAGTAACTAACACATACACACAGTCACATAACAAATAGATAATCTACGGGGAGACATAATAAACCTCAAATTCAATAACTTTATTCAGAAGAATAAATAAGTACTACACATACAATTATTTCTAACTTGTGTACGTGCAAATATGAAACCTCCTCTATTTTCATCGTCTTCCACATCTTCTTCAGTTCTTAGGAAGCCTCGACAGCTGTCTCCTTACCTTTTCTCCTTACTAGTTTTCATTTTCTTCGTCGCCATTCTCTATGGCGAGGACTTCATGTGCATCATCTTTGGTCACCAACTCCAACTCGGTACCGATTATCCCCCAAGCCTATCCAGAACTGGTGAGTCAACTCGGCCCTAGCTCAACTTTCAACCTATATATATATATATAGGTTGGCTTCATTGGTTTTTGTTTTTTGGGATTAGAAAAGGAGAAGAAGGAGAAGATGGTACCATTTGCTGTAGGGAAAACAGATGAAAGTTGCGACGTGTTTAGTGGGAGGTGGGTAAGAGATGTGTCAAATAGGCCACTTTATGAGGAATCGGAATGTCCGTACATACAGCCACAGTTGACTTGTCAACAACATGGACGACCAGATAGAGAGTATCAATATTGGAGATGGCAACCTCATGGCTGTGATCTTCCCAGGTCAGTTCACTACCTCACATATATAATTCTCCTAGTCAGATATTAATTATTTTCAAATATATATCAAATCAAGTTTTTAGTTAATATCAAAATTCATAATTCAAATGAAAATATACAACAGGCCTTTTTTTTAAAAAAAAAAAAAATCACAATCCAATCTTAAACAAGAATCTATAAAGCTTGCATGTAAGCTAGCGTAATGGTGGTCTTAATTTGTATTTTCTATTTTGTCTGTATTTCTTTGGTTTGGCTTTTAGTCTTTTGGGATCCTTCAAGCAAATTTTTATTTTGATTCTTATGGAAATAAAAATTCATCCACAAAACGAAGTATGTATAATTTCTCCTATTTATATAACACTGCATTAAACAAATGTATTTTAAGTTAGAAGAAAAAAAAAAGTTTTAATTACATGAAAAAAACTCATTTATATATGAAATTTTAATTTTAATTTCTAAGAAAAGAAAAATTTATATATTTTTTTAACAAACCCAAAAAATATATGATTATCTACCCATTTGGTTCTTAACCAATTTAAAATATCATAATTTGATACTTAAATTTTTTAATTCATATAATTTAATTTTAATGTTTTTAAATTTGATAAATTTAATCTTAAATTTCAATTTTTATATTTAACGCTATTATAATAAAATATGACAAAACTTGATATTTTAACTTGTCACTCAAACTAATTTAAAAAGCATTATTTAATCAATAATTTATAATTTGATAATCATCCTTTTAGTTATATAATTATAATGATTTTATTATTATACTATAAACAGGGAAAAATTAATTTGTTTTAATGTTAATTTGCATATTATAGAGTGGGTCTGTCTACTCGTAATAAAAAGAGCTAATGTGCCCATTGTCCCCAAATATAACTTGGTGGTTACGTGCTTTTTGAATAAATTGAGGAGTGAAGACTAAGTAGAATAATACGCAGCGATGTTATTATAATATAAATTATTATTATTATTATTATTATTATTATAAAAAAGTTTTATTAATAATAAAATAAATATTTATATATTTTTATTACGATAATAATAAAAAGTATTGTAGTAATAATAGTAAGCTTTCGAGTATTAGGAAATCACTCACACTTGAAGAACTCAGACTGCTTGAAATGTTGGATCTCGAGTTTCTTGAAGAAGATCTGGCCCATTATTTCAGAAATGATCACAACCTCTCAATCCATTTTCTTTTTGGGTTTGAATACAGGCCCAATACAAGCCCAATAATTTTTAAATATTGAAGAAGCATAATTTAGTAAAGACAAAGGCCTCTGCCCCCAATGTTTATCTTTGGTATATAAACTTTTACATGTAATTAATTTATAGATTAGATATAGAATCTATTCGTTCATTATTATAAATAAAAATATTTAACAACATATGGTGGATTTATTTTAATTAATAACTCATTTTATTTTCTTTAAATTTTCAAGATTTACTACATATGTATGGATCTGATTCATATAAAAAAAATATTTATTGTATATAATGATTAGCGGACTCTGGGTGAACTATTTAATATTATAATTAGGTTTAATTATATATGTATAGTTTTAAAGTGAAATTATTTAAATAAGTTGATATTAAATAGTTGTTATATATATATATATATATATGAATAAATAGATTCAATGCGACGTTGATGTTAGAGTCGCTAAGAGGGAAGAGAATGGTGTTTGTGGGAGATTCACTGAATCGGGGACAATTCATATCGATGGTTTGTCTTGTTCACTCACTTATTCCTAAACATGCCAAATCCATGGACGTCAAATTTGATTCACTTACCGTGTTCACTGCTAAGGTATTTTATTTATATATATAAATGAATTTGTTTGATTAATTAATAATTATTCATTAATCATGCGTTACCTTTATTTAATCTCAATATATACTAGCTAACTCACATTATAATTAATTAATGGTGTATGTTTAGGAATATAATGCGACAATAGAGTTCTATTGGGCACCATTCCTACTTGAATCAAACTCAGATAATGCCATAGTACACAGGATAGCTGATAGAATTGTTCGAAAAGGTTCTATCAATAAGCACGGCAAAAATTGGAAAGGCGCTGATATTATCGTTTTTAACACCTACTTGTGGTGGATGACTGGCCTCAAGTTTAAAATCTTGTAAATTTTATAACACTAATTCCTTTTCTTTTCTTTTATTTTCTTTATATATATATTTAGCTTAATTATGAGTAAATCATAAGGTAAAAAAATTAAAAATTAACAGGCAAGGATCGTTTGATGACAAAATAAAAAACATCAAGGAGTTACCAACTGAGGAGGCTTATCGAATGGGACTGAAGAGCTTATTAAGATGGGTCAAGAAGAACATGGATCCTAAAAAGACAAGGGTCTTCTTCACTAGCATGTCACCTTCTCATGCAAAGTAAGTCACATTTAATTTTATATATTTAACTTAAATTATCAATTTCATCGATTCTTCAATCACATTAACTAGTCACATTTTAATTAGATTCTGGCCAGATCTTAGTGTTCCTTCATTTAACAAACTGTATTCTTATTATGTAATCATATTTTCAAAGCCATACTTTTTAATTCATATTAAGTTGTTGAAAATGTAATTCTAATTGTTAAAATATTATGAATTAAATTTATTAAAATTTTAAAAAATAAATTACTATTATTTTATTAAATAACTATAACTCACATACTTAGTGTTGATGATTCATTGAACCAAAGCTTATTGACACTAAATTAATTAGTACTTTAGTATGCCATATATTTCCAAATTGGATCATATATATATATGTTAAATATTAAGAAAATTATAAAAGTTATATATTTGTAATTAATTAATGTTAATTAAAAGAGTACTTAATATAAAGGTAAAATATATAATAAAAAAAAAAATTGGCAGGAGCATAGATTGGGGAGGAAAAGCAGGAGGAAACTGCTACAATGAAACAACACTAATCGAAGATCCAAAGTATTGGGGTTCAGATTGCAGGAGAAATGTAATGAAAGTGATAGGTGAAGAGTTCAGTAAAACAAAAGTGGCCATATCGTTTCTAAACATAACACAAATGTCAAGTTATAGAAGAGATGCACACACTTCAATCTACAAGAAGCAGTGGAATCCATTAACTCCTCAGCAATTAGCAAATCCTGTTAGCTATGCTGATTGTGTTCATTGGTGTTTACCGGGCCTTCAAGATACTTGGAATGAACTTCTCTTTGCCAAACTATTTTATCCTTGAATTCAATGGAACAAATTTAAAACAAAAAAAAATAAATAAAAATCAATGAATTAAGAGAGGAAGCTAGATAATGGTAAAATTTTCAAAGAAAAGATACGATTATTTTATTCTTTTTCTTTTTCTTTGTTCTTTTTTTTTTTTTTGCCATGTTGCTTTATATCAAAAAGAAAAAAGTTGCTCAATTTTTAAGTGAATTAATTAACACGATCAAGCATGTCCTATCTTGACAGCTCAATTAGATAATCATAACATTCCAAATAAATGGAAAATTGAAATATTTAAAAGAAAAAGGAGAAAGCAATTAATAGTGCGTTACTAAAATAAATTGATGGTTAAAGTATAAATTTTTATTACAGATTAAAAAATATATATATATATATAAATTATCTGGGCAGATGATTTATCGATATATCGAATCAGATTAGTACGAATTGATCGGTAAATTGTATTAAATCGGATGGATTCAAATTTAATTTTTTTAAAATTAGAATTTTAAAACTAAAATAATTAAACATTCCTAACATATTTTTATAATTATTTATTTAAAATAATTTAAATTATTAAATTATTATTTTTAAAATTTCTCCTTCTTATATGTTTATAAATCTAACTTTATTTCCTTTATAATTTTCATAAATCTATATAATTTCTTAAATTTTTTAAATCAAAATTCAAAACTCATAATATTAGTAACTATTTATTTATTATAAATGATATTATCGTTTTCTAATTTTTGAATAATTAACTCAAATTTTATTTTTTTTATTTGTAAATAAAAGAAAATACCATCATTTCGTTGAATGAATAAATTATGCTTAATTTAAAATTTTATATAAAATCAACTTAATAATATATATAAAAACAATTATTATAAAAATAATAAAGTTTTTTTTTTAAATTTATATGATTATACATTAATGAAAATTTTAAATAAAAGTCGGAGTATATTTATTATAAATACATAATAAAGTTTTTGAAAAAAAAGTAAAAAAATATTTTCCTACAATATATAATATTCTCTTATTTTTTTAATTTATCAATCTAAAATATATAATTTATTGTATCAAATAATATTTTAATTTTAAAAGAAAAATAAAATAAAATAATTTAAATAAGATCATACATATATATTAATCAATGTATCAATATTAATTCGATCAATCTAATCTACTTATTAAAATATATTAGAGTGTATCTTTTGAATAATAAATGTGATCAAATCATCACTAGATAAGATCAGAGATTCGATCTATTACCGATTTATATAAATTTTACATTAAAGTTTCATTATAATACATTATGAAATTCATTTAATATCAACAAAAGATAATACAACAAAGTAACGTAATATTAAAGTCTTGCATAGATGAATTATATTAATGTACTAGAAGTTAATATGACCAAACAATTAACGTAGATAAATATGTCAAAAATTTATAATGTTAAAATTAAAACTAAAAGAAACACATTTTATAGTTCAAAGAATAAAATATGGTTTTTGTATTCGGCATGAAACTGTAATAAAAAATATATGATGATAAACAAAATAAAACTAACATATACAAGAGACAAAAAAAAAAAAAAACGTAACAAGAGTTAAACAATACTAAAATTTTCACGTATCTCGAATGATCTTAAAATTGGACAATAAAATATTATAATTTTTTTTATGAAATGACAGGAAAAATTAGTTTTCTTTTATTATTATAATTTACCAAAAGTTTAAGTAATTGAAATATTTCTAAATTACATTATATTATTAGTCTAAGTTTAAGAAGTATTATGATATGATAATGCAAATAAAATGCATATATTTAAAGATAATATATATATATATATATATATATATATTATAGTCAATGAGTTATTGTATAAAATTTATTTAAATAGATATTTTATTAAATGAATATATATATGGTATCTTTATATATAAATTATAAGTAAATTATATATGTCTAAAATAATTAGATATATATATATATAACTAAATTAAATAGATATATATCAACAGATATATATACATTAATATGTTATTAGATATACATTAACATATATAATATTTGAGTTTTGAGTATTAATTACATGTAAATAATACATGATTAGTGTAATTATTTTTAAAAGAATTACAGTTAGTTAATTTCGTGTCCAATTTTTTGTACTTATGTGTCATTACATGTAACACTAAAATTATCATAAATATGGATAGAAGTGGTTAAATAAAAGGCTTAAATTATTAGGTAAGAGGTAATATTAATCTTAATTTTTTAAAAATTTATAATTTACTCTATTAATTTTTGATTTAAATATTATTTGTTATATTACAATGAAATTTTTTTACACTTTTAATTATCTTACAGGAAATTTTTTATACTAAACTATCTAATTTTCGTAACTATAAAATTAATAATTATATATATTTTTACCAATCACTAGATCTTTACAGCTTTTTTTTACTTAAATTATTTGCGTTAAAATTTTACTGAGTCGCGTATATAATAGCACACTATTAATTTTTGTGCTATGATTATATCCCTATTTAGATTATAATCTGCCCCTCTATACTTTATACGATGAATACGAGAATGAAAAATAATATGTAATACTTTCATTAATAAATAATTTTATAATTATTCTTATATTTTATACTTTTAATTTAACCTCTAATCAAACATTTTAAATCATGCATAGCAACTTTATATAATATTACTCATATGAGTATATACTACAGCTGGTTAATTGCTGGTGGCACTGAAAATATTAAAAGGGCGTTGAATAGGGTCCGCAATTAAAGGACATGGGTTTGGCTTGGCTTGGCTTGGCTTGGCTTGGCTTGGCTTGGCTTAATTCAAAAGGCTTCGCTCTGCATCATCGTACGTCACTTTGTATTAACGCCGAGTTAATATTCTTATTTATATTGATACATTACATAGTGTATTAATTTTCTTCTTTTTTGATCAGTTGTATAGTAACTCAAATGATATATAAGAATTTTTATAATAAAATAAAGGCAGTAGGTTTAAGTTTTACTTAATGATGAAAGATTTACTTAAGTAAAAAAATATTGTATTAGATTAGTTTTAACATTTTAATTTTGTAAAATTGTAAAAAAATACAATATATTATATTTAAAAATTTCAACACAACACTAGCTACCAATCTGCACGCACGCAACTGCTTTTGTTGTTTTGTTTTGCATCTGACTCTACATTGCACTATTTTTCTCATAAACCATGAAACCTTTTAAATTTGGGCTAATGGGATACAAATTATGTAATTTTTTTAAAATGGTCATTTTAATTCATATATGCATTTAAGATTTTATATTAAAATATTTTATAAAAATTTAAACTTTAATTCTCTATTTTAAAAATACTCACTTCATTCATATTTAATAAAAAAAAAATACACATATGTACTCATATGGGTAATCATAACATATTAATAGTGATTACATTATACATTAAATTATAATTATTTTCGACAAGATTTGATTACTTGAAGGATTTTTAGACTCTCTTTCATCTTTTGTCATTTCAATTCATTTTACTTTTTTTTTTTTGTTAATAATGGTTAAATGATTTTTTATTAAAAGTTATTTTAAATGATAAATTTAGAATGAGATGATTTTATAATTATATCTTAAAAGGATATATAGAATTAAAATGTATATTTTATTAAATTATAATACCTTAAATATATTTTAAAAAATAATCTAATTATCCAGTTATATCATAATATTTGTGAATATTATTTACTCATAGTCCTTGAATATTATTTACATTTAACACTAATTTTGAGTGTCAGAAAATAAATTGTTTTTTTGGTACATTCAGTTTACAAGTAGGACGTGGTGATCCTAAACAGAGTCCACGATCGGTTATTAATATAAGAACCTCGTCGCCTTAGACTTCGGACCCTAAACAAGATAATGACCCTTTTGTACCTGCTGTCATAAGAAACATACGCCAGAGATCTCCAACGTCTGGTCTCCAGTACGTAACACGTGACCTTAATTCATTCATGCATTAGATTATGGACCTCTTTCAAATGCACTAAATAGTAGGGAAAATAAAATAAAATAAAATAAAAACCTTGAATCCAATCTTTTGATATCTGTTGCATCCAACAAAAATCTCGTTCCCTCTCATCCTTCTTATTTATTATTTCTTATGTATTTGATTTATTTTAGTTAAAATTAACGGAACGAAAATAATAAAAATAAGTAAGTAACAACAGTGTATATTAGTAGTACTGGCATGGAGTTATTTATAGCATACAATTAATTTATACAGCTAAGTCAAGTTTGGCTAGCTAGTTGCCAATTAACTGTGAAACTCGCACCGGTGCAAACTCAGTTTCTCCGGTGAAGACAATTTTATTTAGACATTCGATTGCCGAGCATACTATAGTCTATAGCTATCCTTTGGGTGAGTTTAATCTTTTGTCTTTTACAAAACTACTTTCTAGAAGTTGTTATATGAACATCGATCATAACATGTTTTTATTTTTAATCACTTTTAAAAACAACATTAAATAAAAAGCTTATGTAAAGTGCATTTATGAACGTTAAAAAATATATATTTTTATATTATATAAATAATAAAATGTGTGTTCGCGTGTAAAGGGTTAAAATAAAATTCAATTGATGAATATAATTATGTTATGTAATTAAACAAAATGTATTTGAATGATTCTAAAAACATTTTGTGCTATTAATGAATTAGTTGTTTGTTAAATTATACAAATTATTAATTTGATTAAAAAAATTAATGTTATATAATTAATATAAAAACATATGTGAATTAAGCAGAAAAATACAACACGAACACAAGGCGATCTACAAAATTGAAACTGTAATCATGAACTCATAAAACTACATAAGGGAATGGCTTTCGATCTCAATTATATTATTCTCTTATTAAGAAAGAAGAAGAACATTAAAAGTCTCAGTACTGTCCACTTGTATACCCAAGTTGCAATATATATAGCAATAACATCGCTCCTGACGCCGAGTAAAACATATAATACATGCTTCTTCCATTTAAAACCACGCAAAAGTTAGCCAACTTGCTCTCCTTAGTCCTTTCCACGACAAGTTGTGTTTCCTTTTTCAATAAGCCAACCTCAACTTGCAATATTGTACGTTTCTCTTTAAGATAGAGAAACAATGCCAACTTGCAAAGCTGCATGCTCTTGATTCCTTCATTGCCAGCAACCACTACCTATTTAATTAATAACTTTACGCAATTTTCAAAATTATTACAAATAATTATTCTAAAACCCTACCTCTTTAACTTATTTCTATTTTTTTTTTTAGAAGCACTTATTTCAATTCAAACAAGTTGAAATAGTCGTTTTTACCATTTTTTTTAATTTAGAACAAAGTCACATAAACGTCGGAAATCGATCCATTACAAATTAATAATCCTGCATAAATATTGGATAATTTAAATTTAAAGAAAATAATATTTATAAGAATTGCAAATGAAGAAAGATTAGATCAGTATGGCATATAACTTTTAAAAATAAAATTAAGGTACATAAGCTGATCTAATATCAACCAAATAAACTCGCCAACTTATGAAAGCAAATTGCATTCTACAATTAAAGAACCTATATTCGTAAAAATAAATTAAAATACAGCACCTGCTTTTGCTTATTAAATATGATAATGATATTGTAACCAATTTTTTTTTTATTTTTATCATAATAAAAATATATAAAGTATTCATTTCACTTCTTGTATTAATTAAAGCTTATTTTCATTATTATTGTGAAAATACATTATCCATTAAATAACTCTAAATTGTTAATATTTGTAAAACAAATAAGATAAGCGGCATGATTAGTGTCAAATTAACTTGTTATTTTACGTATTTTATTTTACGTGTCTGGATACATTAATTTAACCCAATACTGTTTCAGACTAGGCTCGTTCTATGATGTATCTAGCCAAGAATGACCTGTGAGTCACAGGCTGTCACAATGATATAATAAGAACAAAAAAGGAAGAAAAAGAAATTTGAAAAGGGAATAAATTAGGAAGAAGATGATAATGATCAAATTTAATACATACTTCGAATTCGTAAAACATCTATTGATGTTCTCATTAAGGGAGAAAAAAATGGCCTTTCAATATCTTAACTATACATATATATTTGTAATTACAGTTTTTTAATTCTTCTTTGTAGTTTGATATAGGGTCATTCTAACGTACAATCTTCATTACTCATATATTTATTTAGGTAAATCTTATTTAGTCAATTTTATTTTAAAAAAAAATTGATAACTACCCAACTATAACTTATTTTTAATAGGATTTCTGATTGTCCAATTTTTGTTGTCAAATTTAAATGGTATAATATTCATTAAGGTTTTAAATATCACATAAATATTTCACATATAATACTTCATATAGTAACTTAATATTATCTCATGCATTAAATACAAGAATAAATGGTGAAATTAAAAAAAAATCTAACAACACATTTTATTTTAATTGGAATTTTCTTTTGATATATATTTTAACTAACAATTAACAATAAGAGCCTTCTGAGCAATAATTCTTCTTATTAATTAAGCCAATTTAAGGAGATTTAATGCAAATTTGAGATCTAAACATATTTCTATGTGCATCTCTTTCCAAATCTTAGCATTGGCTTCAATCTCAATCCATTTGTTCCTGAATCTTCTCTGAGTTTTCTTTTATCATTAGCATTGAATTTCTTTCTTCCCTTCAGTCTTGATTCGTCAATTTGAAACTTAAGATTTTTAAGATTTGTTTATGATTACGAATGGAGAAATTGACGAATCGTGTTGATGTCATTGATCTGATTATGAACATTGCAGACTTGCTTGCGAGTGATAAGAATTCCATGGACTTAGCTTTGGTGGTGCATGTTGTCTCTCGAAAGCTGATCAATTGGGAGCGGGGTTGACATAAAAGTGATTGATCGCTCTACCTTTGTTTTCTACTTTGAAGATCCTACTAAATTTGAGCTCGTTTTGACGAAAACCTCGTAGAACTTTAATTTATAACAATTTGCTCGTGATCCAAAGGCTTCTACCAAGTATTTCTCCCTCTAGTGTGTCTTTTAACACAACTTCGATTTGGATTTAGCTACATGACCTCCCTTTGGAATGGATGACCGAGCCCATTGCAAGGAGGATTGTTGAGAGAATTGGTCTAGTTATTTAGATCGGCAAATTCTCTCTTAGTAGTAGTGGCACTAAAAGGGTAGTTCGTGCTCTAACCTTTGAGTTTGATTCTAGGGGTTTGAATTCCCTATTTGTGCTCTCTAACATTTGGAAGGAGGTAAAGTATGAAAGATTACTCAAATTTTGCTACTATTATGGTCGCATAACACATCAATCACATTTTTGTGAATAAACTAACATTGATAATATATAGTTTGGTGGAAAATATACGAAATATGATGAATGGATTCGATCTAATATGAACATGTGAGTTCCAAGGCCAGTGAGGGATGATGGCTTGAAGAAAAAGGACTGTGGAGGACTTGTGTTTGGTGTGAGTAGTGACTGGAATAGGGGAAAGAGAGGTGCTAAGGTTGGACCGCAAAATAAGGAAAACATTGTAACAGGTGCTGGTAGGGGAAGAAATGCAGGGCAAAGCATGGTAAGAGCACTAAGGGTGGGAAACATCCAAGAAATGGCCTGGAGGAGGTGACTTTTTAGAGTAATATTCAGACTACATTCATTCTGGAGGATGATGCATGATGCTCATTCTATTGCTAGCTCACTCATGGACTAAAGGAAGACTGCTCTTGGTGAATCTGGCTAAACTTTGGATAGGTTTCCTGGTAGAATTGTTCTTGTTTGAATGTTTTTGAATGGTTATTTTTTGGGACTAGTTCTATTTTCGTTGCTAGTAAACTAGATGTTTACAGTTTTGTTCATGCGCCTTTTGGTTTGTGTCTTGTTTCTTGCTTATAGAAATCCTTTGTTTATGTTTACTTTAGCTGGATATATAGCTAGTCTGATTCCTTATGTTTTTCTACAAGTTTCTTATGGTGCTAGCTAGCCTCGATTGCTAGAATGTCTTTTACGTTATGACTCGAAATGGCTGCTTGTATGCTGCTCTTGTAGGGATAGTTTTGTAATTTGGTTTGTGTTTGTACTGGTTTTCTTTTTGCTGTTCTATAGTACAAGTCTTCACTTTCTTCTACAAAAAAAAAAAAAAAACCCACAAGCATTCCTATATTCGTTTTAAATAGTGATTGCTTCGTAGTTGGTACTATAGAGTGTATTATTATTAACCACTTATCATCTCCATCATTCTTGTATATTCACTTGAAATTATAACACATATAGTACCTCTTCCCCCTTCTAAGAATTAAGTACCTAATTATATAATTAATTAAGGAAACTAGGGTTTTTGACTCATCATAACATTTAACATTTTTATATATATGACAAATGATTTTTTTTTTTAAAAAACTTGGAAGTGAAGAAGAATATTGAAATCAAGTGATGATCAACTTATAGTGTTTTTTTTTTCTTCCAAATAATTATAAATACTCACAAACTGAGAGTTGAAATACCTCTAATATAGATTACATATTGAGACATAAGTTCGTTGACATCACACATGAAAAATAAAAATAAAAAAGGGCATACAGATACAAGAAAATTCTTTCGCTGATGCTAAGAAGTAGTAGCTGCAATCTTCAAAGCTTTTTTTTTTCTTTTGATAATTATGATTCTTCGGAAACCATAGTTAATTTGAAAGATAAACAAGTAAGAACATATACACAAGTATGATAGCGTATCACCTTCCACCATTGCAACCTGATCATCGTCGTCGTCATCGGCCTCAGCATCCTAACAAAAATATTCTACAAATTCCCAAAATGGGTCACAAAGTCACATCCAACTCTGTTCAAGACCAATCGAACCATCGATCGATATAAAATCCAGATGAAAATTAACAGAAATAAAAGAAAAATTAATTAAATCATATAGTGGTAGATGTTGAATTCATGATCCTTCTTTCAGCGATATGAGTAAGCGATTGAAGATTGCAACGTACGATGGTATCAACAAAGACGCAAGTTTCTTCGTTAGTATTCCCAGGAGGCACATCAACAACATAGGATTCAACGACAACAGTTCCGTTGCCGTTTGGTGAGGGATGAAGCGTTGTGACTGATCTGTAATTTCTCAACCTGTGATCTCCTCCAACGACACTAAAACTCAAAACATGATCTTCTTCATCCAGGATTTCCAATCTCTCGGTACTAGAACCAGCAGGTAGACCCGAAACCACATGGACTTGACGGAGGGAGCCAACGTTGCCATCGCCTTCAATAACGTGGCAGCTCCTGACAAAGTTTTTGTATGCCTGTGGATTATCGAAGCGACGAACGACGGACCATACTGTGGGGATTGGGGCTTCAATAGTTTGTACGACAGCTGAGCAGCACTGGTTGGGGTCCACCATGTGGGTGTGGTGGCGAGATACAGAGTCAGGAACTTGAACGTTGTGAGGTAAAGGGATTACGAATTGGGTGGCGAAGGACGAGTGTTTTGGGCAGTTGTGTGTGGATATGGCGGTGGGGATTGTTGGGTTGATTATGTGAAGTTGAAGAGAAGAAGGCATTTTCTAATCTGTGATGGTTTTATCTTCTTTCTTTCTTTCTTTCTTTCTACTCTTCTCTTCTCTTCTCTTCTCTGTATGTTTATGTATGAGAAATTGGGTTCACGATGTGATATTTAAGATTTATCGAGTTATATTTGTGCAGAGAGAGATTTAATATTATTGTTTTATTTGGGTAGCAACTTGGATTATTAATTTGGAAATTTGTAGTGTAATGCTCTTTCCTCGGAGGGAAAGAGAAAGAGAAGGATAGAGATTTATTATTAATTTGTTGTCAGAGTGCTTACGCCGGTCTTGCAAGTGGATCGTCAAGTTGCAACTCCTTTGGAGCTAACCTACTTTGGCTTTATTCTTTTTTAATTATATATTTATTATTATTATTCTAATGGAAAAAAAACAAGTTTGCCACCTCTTTTTTAAATTTTTGGTTTTTATTCGTGTTTAAACGGTGGCTTTCTATTTTTAGCTTGGCTTTACTATATAAATGTTTCTTTCTTTCTTTCTTTCTAAAGTTTATGTATGTTTTTTAGATAAGGATTATATCCTTCATATTTTTTTTTAAAGTATATTTATCACGTATTTTTAATAAATTATAATTGGTACGATAAAATATTATTAATAAATATATTTAATAAAAAATTATTATAATTATAATATATAAAAATACGTTTTTTTTTATTTGCACCACATAATTACGAAGATAAGATCATACCTGTAATTTTTTTCTTTAATGCTACTCAACTCATCGATTTATAATTAATATTCAAACACCACCGTACTTGCACCCATAGCTCATTGGCCACACAAATACTTGTGAAGTATGACAATCTGAGAAGGGATTATAATTAAAGCCAATGCATTTTAATTTAATAAATAAGGATTAGCATCAATGATCATTATTAATTAATTTTTTATTCGTTTTTATTTATGGTAATATAGCTACTTAAAATAATGATCCTAACACAATAACTTTTAATATTAACACAATAAAAAAAACTCTAATTTATATATTATATCTATATTATTAATTATAATTTAATAATATTATTATTATTGTATAAAAATATTATAACAATAATAAATATGATTACGATAATATTGTTATATTTAGAAAATAAAAAGTGGGGTGAATTAAGAGAATAAAAGGATAAACATTGACTGATCTCTTAAATATATGCCATTAAAATAACATAAATCAAATAATTTAAAAATGATGGTAATTAAAAAGTTATAATTTCTTTTGCATCACTTCTTGTTATAAATTTGCCAAATTATTTTTTAAAAAGTTCAAATAATTTAATGCAACTAGCAATTTCATAAACATTAGCACATTAGCTAGCTATACATTTGATCATTTATTACACAAAATCTCTATATTTTGTTTCTAATGTATTTAAGCATTTAAACAAGTTGCTTTCAATAAATTATCTCCCTTTTTCTTGCATTCCATTTCATTTTATCTGATTTGTTTCTTTAATCATTGATGTCTTTTGCTATAATTTGTAATAGCTCTTTATTAATTAAAGTAAATTAATTTAGTTTCGCAATTTATGTATGGATTAATTTAATCTCTTAATTTATAAAAATAAGATATTTTTTATAAAAATAATTTTAAATAATCATAAGATTAAAATATTAATTTTTAATAACTATAAAACTAAATATAATCATTTTTCATAATTTAAGAATAGCCTAACTAAATTGACTAATTTAACATAATATTATTAATATGCCTCATCCATGTTCATATTATATTATTGTTCTACCAATTAAATAGGTAATTTTTTCAACTCTTTCTAATTAGTCGGGGAAAATGGGGAGGCAAGAGGTGATATATACATTACCTCTTGACCATAGAAAAATAGAGTGCCCACTATTTGGACTTTTACACAATTTATTATCATCCAAAAGAAAGGAAAATCATTTCCTATTATATCCTGAGGATGCTTCTGGTGGTAGAGGGTGGTATAGCAGAGATTTGGAGGCAATGATGGATCTAAGTTATGGCCGGACTGGGCTATGGCTAACCCTGGTTTTTGAAAGAAAAAAAAAATAGTTCAATTTATTTATAAGTAAATTTTTGACATTAAATATAATTATTTGACTTCTTTATTTAAAAGAAAAAGCATTTAAACCCTCCTATTAATTAGCGTCGATAAATATCATTTTTAAATTTATCATTTTTTACAAATTAAGAACGTACTCTCTATTATATTAGTAAAAGTGTGGTATTTGTATTGAGAATACGTTTGTTCAAATCTCTACTCAGAATTATTGTTCTATAAAAGAATTTACCTCATTATTATTTGAATTACATTTACCAAAATTAATAATAATCATAGTAGTAAATGTTTACTTTTATGTAAAATATAAATTGAATTATAAGAACACAATATTCTCCAGTTAACCCGCTGGTTTGAATTGTAACTCTAATTTTTAATTACATTCTTTCTTTTTCATTTCTTTATTGTGTGTATAGTTTACTCCTTTTCTTATATTAATATATATATATATATAGCATTTTTAATATTAATTTGATATTATTATCATCATTACGTTGAATTCAACAAACAATGCATCGACGTCAAACATTTTTTTCAATATACGCCTACCAATCAAGCTGTAAATCATACAATTCAATCATGATGGTTGGTGAAATAGTAATTAATATTTTTTTATATAAATAATGTAAATATCCGATACAAATTAAGAAAATATATGAAAAAACGTTTATTTCTTCTTCTGATTATTTCTTCAAACATTAATTTCTTCATGGTATCAAAGCCAGGTGACTCGGTCGGTACCCGACCGGTTGTAGGGGATGGATCCTACACCAGTGTGAAGGGGAGGCGCTCCATATCCCCGGTTGGAAATCGATGTGAGGGGGAGTGTTGAAGTCCCACATCGATTGATCATTGAGTTTCTGTTGCACTTATAAGTCTATGACAATCCTTTCTCTTTGAGAGCTCTTTTGGAGGGAGTTAGACCATGAATTTCTTTACATCATTTTGTGATTATTAATTATTGGAGTTTTTTATCTCCATTTTTTCTCTTTTTTTTATTTTTTACAAATTCTAGGGATCATTATTAATTTTTATAAAGTTACTAGTTAATTTTTATTTTAATTCGACCTCCTCTTATTTTTAATTCTAGTTTCGTCCCTATTTGAAGGTTATATCCAATATGAAAACAGGTGCAAATATAGAGTATTTTGAGCAAGAATGCAAGCTCATGCGGGGCTTAGTATGACATCTTGTTGGACGAGTTTGATTTTAGTGTTTCATTATTATTAGTATCGGTTAATTTATTTATTTTTATTTTTATTTATTTTCATGTTTTTAGTTTTAAATTGTGTGTTTTTTATCATTTTTTTTCTATTTAATAATATTTATAATTAAAAAAATTAGATGAGTAATTTGTTATGGAGTTACCAACTTAATTAAGATATCATGGTGCAATATCTTAATTAACTCTTTTTATACTATTAAAAAAATATTAGTTAAATAGTTAATTATTTTGGTTGTAATTATTAATTAAGGTGGTTGATTTAGTTATTTTTATTCTGATAATTATGTTACATTGTATAAAATAATTTGTATTACTATCATCGTTAATATGAATTGAAATTGTTTACTAAAACTAATCCCTCTTTTGCCAAAGAAAAAAGGAAAAATAAAACGAAACTAAATAAAGAATTTGCTAAAAATGACCCTTAATTTCTTAAGCAATCCTTTATTTTTATACATATATTTAAAAATATCAAGGTTATCAAAACTTGGCCAAAAAAGATATTTTAACTTAAAAAAACATTTGAACTATACCATTAGTTTTAAACAAGTGTTTAATTTTTTTTCTTTTCTTTTACGAGTGTTGAAAAATATAAATATCTTCAAAATTTCAACAAAACAAAAAAAGTCTATTAAATCATCAAATAACCTGATTGATCCGCGTAAAAGGCATTAACTATGAAAACTACTTTTGAAACTTGTTAAAATAAATTCTTTTTGTATACACTAAAAAAATTAATAAATCATGAACAGTGTTTTTAATGTGTGTTCAATTCAAATAGCATTTAGTTTTAAACACACATGCATTCATTTGAGGTTAAAAATGAAAAGTATTTGAAAAGGATCTAAAAAAAATCATTATAATACAATATTATATTTTTAAAAAGGGTAAGGATCCCAAGACCAATAATTAAAAACAAATCTAAAACATTTATTACTCATATATTACTTAATTTTATCTTGGTTTTAAAAATAATTAATTAATTTTAAATTTAGATAATATCTACCCATTAACTTAAATTATTTTTAAATTAAAATAACTAATTAATAACATTAGTCATTGGATCTTACGGCTTTTTAAAAAAAATACATTTATCTAAGTTATAATATTATTATAATTAATATAACAATTATTTATAAATTAAGGTAAGATAAGTTAGATTAGTGGATGGGCATATTTTTGATAAAACGCATCAAGTCAAGAGCGTGCTCCATTTTGCAACAAATTAAATTGAAAACATAATGGACCGATGTACTCTTTTTGCAACAATTAGAGGCATCTATAACCAACTTAAATCTTTTTCGGATTGGATTCCACAATTCTACCTATCATCAACCAAATTGAAGTCATATTTATAACACTTTATTTATTTTTTTAAAAAATACTTTCATAGTTCTTAAAAAAAACAATATGTAACCATTCAAAACAAAGGATTATAAAATATAGAATGATAGCGATATTATAATTAATATTTTCATAAAAAATTATTTTAAAAAAATTATCTAACCATTCAAAACAGAGAATTGGAAAATATAGAATGGTAGATATTGTAATTGATAATTTCATAAGAATAATTTATTAATAACTTTATTCAATAATAATGATATTAAAATATAATTAATTTTCATGTAATTTTATAGTAACAATAACAGAAATTATTGTCAATGTTATTAATATTACCCGTCTAGAATTGCTTTAGAGTTTAGTCACACTTAATCCCAAAATAGCTCAACCTATCGTCACTGTTTAGCATCCAGCCATCCACTATACCCAAAGATGCGCAATGTCACATTCAATGAATACACAACCAATTTAGGGATAAGATAAGGATATATTCATTAACTATGAGCTACTAAGTCATCCCAGGAAACTGAGTTTCGGTTCGTACAAGTAAACACACAATTTAATCCTGACCTCAAATACATGAAAATTCATCTCCATTGTCTAACTTTTTTATAAAATAAAAAAATTGGTAAACGAACACATTTCAACAAAAAAAAAAAGTATAGGTAGGTTGCAATAACAAAAGAACAACTAACTTATAACTTGGGATCGGACCGAACCTAACCATTGTCATCCTTGCTTTTAACGTAAACTTATAACACATAATTTGGTAATGTCTAAGTCCATGGGTGGCACATTAGGTGTATGATCATATTTTTCTGAACAGCCACTATATGAAAAGATGATAACATAACACAATATTAACTTCACTTAAATTCTCATATACTAGGCTTGTCTTTACCTCTGTTTGCGGTTGAAGCCTTCTCATTTTTCATGATCTTATGAAATGATTTACTCAAATCTTCCTCCACCATCTCCCTCAATATCTCATCTTCTATATTTGGTGCTTGCCATTTAGAAGGGTCCTCCACAAATGTCTCTTCAAAAATCATACATGAAACCCACTCCTTCCAAGTTGTCCTTTTATACTTATCTTCTTCCAAGCTGCCTTTTGCCAAGAGTTGATACACATAGACTACTTTTTGTTGACCAGGCCTAAATGCTCTTGCAATAGCTTGTTTTGTCTTGGAAGGGTTCCATTCCGAGTCAAGTAACACGACTCGAGAAGCTGCTGTTAAGCTAATGCCTTCAGCACAGGCTGTAATTGAAGCAAGCAGAACTTTTGATTCTCCTCCTGGTTCCTCAAATGTATCAATCACTCTACCTCGTTCAAATAAATCCATATCCCCCGTAAGCACCAAAATTTCTTTACCTTTGCGCCATGTGAAAACTCGTTCAAACAATTCTACAAACAACTTCACCGGCGCAATGTTGTGACAAAAGATCAGTACTTTCTCTTGGTTGGTTACACGATACACAAGGTTCAAAACAAACTTCACTTTTGACCCTTTCCTTACATCATATTTGTGCTTCTCGAGATCCATGAGTTCATCACTAGTAAAAAACTTATAAGCACAGTTGGAAGTCTTAATTAACCAAGGATGTATGGACCCGAGGGTAATCAAAAGTTCTAGTTCCAAGGGAAAACCGTTATATTCTTCCAGTACTACATGCAGATCCTCCAAAAACTTGTTTTGTATATCAGTTGAATTCATCAACAAAGTGTAAATCTCAAGACCCGGAAGGCTATCAGAACCTCCAGATTCATATACATCTATGAATCTATTTGTTATCTTTCTCAACATGTTTAGACCTCGCATCCTCTCTTTACGCACATCAGAATCAATTTTCTTTGCTACATTATCTAAGAAGTACTTTCTAGCACGTGCTTCAAGCAAATGACGTGCCTTTTCTTTCTTTTTCCTTTTGTACTTGGGATCTAATGTTCTTAGCACTTCATTGACAAACTTTGGTCTTGCTAAACATAAGGTATTAAAATATTCACAGAAGTTGTTCTGAAAAAGTGTACCTGAAAGCAATATTCTGAGGTCTGTTTGAACCTTCATCAACCCTTTTCTCAACCTTGATTTAGTACTTCTCGGGTTGTGTCCTTCATCTAGAATAAGAATTCCAGGACTTTCACGCAAAACTTTAGCCATAAATTTTCGGTGAACAAAATTTGAGTCATCTCTTATCAATGTAAGGAATGAAGTGTAACCCATGACAAGAACGCTAGGTTGTGAATGCCATTTCTGGATCTTCTCCATGCAATCCAGAATATGCATGACATCTTCAGTAGGCTTGGGGAACCCAGGAATGTGAATGGATTTGTTCCTGAAAACTCTGTATGTTTGACGGCCGTGTATCAAATGAACTGGTATGGGAATTTGCCACTTGATAAATTCCTTGTACCAGGTATACAGTGTAGTCTTTGGAGCAAGAACTAAAGGCCGTTTTCCCGGGAACAACTTCAAGTAGCTGACTAGAAATGCGATAATCAGAAAAGTTTTCCCTGCTCCTGGAGTATGAGATATAACACAACCACCTATTCTCTTGGATGTTTCTTTCATTGATGCTGGTTCAATAGACCCTGCAATATTCTTCCATAGAAATTCAAATGCCTTTTTTTGGTGTGGGCGTAATTTCATCCTTAATTCTGGAATTAAGGCCCAAACATTCTCACTTCCTTCTTCTGAAAAAGGTTCCTCCGGAGAAGTACCATGATTGAATTGAACATCTGTTTGGTCAGCATCATTTGATTTTTTCCCCAAACCTGTATCAGTATTCTTATTGCCTACATTACAGCTTTGGTTTTGCACCTAGAGAAATTAACAAACAATTAATTGTCTGCTTAAGCGAAAATACAAAAGATCCAAATTGAGCATAATGTTAAAAGCTTAATGCAAAGGATTTGAAAAACCAGCACCCTCTACTCTGACTTGGTGTTATGGTCACAGACCAACCTAATGAATTGATTGGATAAGATAATGAAGTTGAAAATGTTTTTTTTCCCACATGCTGCATATGGCACATACATATAACAACACAAGGATTCCAAAAGACATACTTTTCTTAAGTAGAAGTCATGTGAAAAAAAAACAAAGGTAAAAAGATAACTTTTTTTTTAGTCCAAAAATACTTACAAATGGAGGTGAAACATATCTTATTTCGGTTTTCACAAAACCACATCTATTGCAGAAAATTCCAATTTCGTCATCCTCTTTGTATTCGTGCTGGCAAACTGAAGTTGGTATTCCACTAGTCCCTCTTGAAACACCAGCCCTTGAAATCTAAAAACAGGGCATGAAATTGATTGAGCATTCGAGACCATAAACATAAATCGCAAAAATATATAAAACAGACCTCATTATTATCAAGTATGTATGCCGATGCTAAGGCTAGCTCCATTTCCTTCCACAACATTTCAGTCTCAGACATTTCTTCCTCATCATCATTTGGTGGAACTTCAGCTTTGCTACTTTGGCCTGAATATTTCTTCGATCGAATTTCTTTCCACTGGTCAATTGCATTTGGTTCTTCCTTTGCTGTGCAATCCATGTTTTTCAAGAATGTGTTTATCAATTCATCATATGCACCTTCTCCTAATGTTCTCTTTCTATAAGATTTTCCTTTCTTATAATTTTTGAGACATAGAGAATGATATTTGTTCTTTTGAAATCTTCCATTTGATGATGCTTTTCTATCCCACACATTACCAAGTTCCAAATCTTCATCATGGATATTCTTTCGTCGCTGTTTATGATTACTTTTAGTGTAATAACACGGCAAAGGAATTTCATTGCTTTGTTTTGCATGATTTGGAAGATTCCTTGGCTTGAGAGTCTGAGGTTCAATGTGTATCATCTCTATGTTCATAGAAGGAACAATAGCAAGCTGGCCACGATGTCTTTTTTGGGTCTTTACCCGTAATTTTTCCTTCCTTGATGCAGTCTTCCATTTCGACAATGGTGTATAATCAGAGTCAGAGGAAGCCTTAGGATCTGTCTCATTATTGACATCAAAAAGGCTTGACAGTAGCAATGGCATTTCATCATCCTCCCTTCTATCTGTCCTATAAGGCCTTCCTTGGACATAACCAATTTCAATCTCTGATGGAGTAACACAGGCAAGAAAACGCTCAGGTTTTACATTTCGACGTTTGGAACGTCTCAAGGGAATAACCTCAGATAATGGATTTGATTCGTGTTCACGAGGATCACGATAAAGATCAAGCTCGGTAGAATTAGCCGGACCCAACTGAACAATAATTGGTACCATCATGCCATTGTTGTCCTCCTTAAAATTCACAGCAGTTAAATGACCATTGGAGTTTGAAGAATCATAGTCATCATCACCTTCCAAAATTTGGTAAATTATTTTGTTTTGCACTGATCTCACATCAAATGCAATTTGTTTTAAAGAAGATGTAACAAGTAACCATGATAGATCAGATAAAAACCTCCCTAAAAGCAATTTACTTCTCGGCAGCAAAGGGCAGTCTTTCGATAACTCCCAACAGTAGTGTTGATCTTCCCGAAATTTTTTATCAAGCTTTTGGAGAATAGAAATCTCATCAATTCCTACTGCTACACTCTCTCCATTCAGTGTTGCCTTTTCTGACCCAAGAGGACCTTGTTTTTTGTATAAGTTAACATAAAACTGACATGAGCATCCAGTTTCATGAGGCTTCCTCTCTATAGAACTTATTCTAGCATCAAGCCACACCTGCATTAGTCAAAAGTATATATAATAACTAAATGACCAATGAAAAAGATAAGGAGTTCCTAGTAAATAGGCCTAATGAAATAGCACTCACAGGATGTTTTATTTCATCATTTGTACTCTCTGTTTGCTGAGAGGTTGAAATCACACATATATCAATACCAGGCCGCAGAAAACAAGTGCAATCAGATAACATAGCTCGTCTTGACCTTATTCGGAGGTTTGAGTAAGGACCTTTGTCTCGAATCATGTAATCATTATCCACAAAATTCATAATCATAATCCCTTTCTTGATGCTTATGGATTTTACAGCTTGCCAATAGCCATCACAGTGAGCTTCAAATGCTGCCAGACAAAATATTAGTATAAGGAAAACTTTTTTATCCTTCCAAAATAAAAAATAAATAAAAACCAAACAGAGTCAATGAAAAAGTTACTCACAATATATACCTATGAGTATCCACTACTGTATTAAGTCATCTAATCAAGCATTACCATTCAGGATACACCTTATGAAAGGCTTTTTACTTTGCTAATAATCAATAATCAAGAAAAACAGGTTCTTGTATTTACTACCTCCTTTTTAGATGACCTTACTCAGCTAATTTATGCATTCAAGGTTCCGAAAACAAGTTTGACAAAAGAATTATTCAATTATCAAAGATGACCCCCTTATATTGAACTTAGCATGCTCTCTCCTCTATATTAGAGCTCCAAAACATAAGCTCTCTCATTCTTCTCTCTTTTGGTCTGCACATATTCAATGGTGTAGTATATATCACAACTAGATACAATATTTTTTTTCCCGAAATAAAATTAAACCGCTAACATTGCGTTTCACAAGGAAACTTTAGTGCCACTAGGCTACAACAATGCAGGCACTGTATACAATATGTTGCCCATATATACAACATTGTTGCATATACTTACATTTGTGTTGTATATAGTGTTATATATATGGGGTCAAAAGTGAAAACTCATAAAAAAGAGGTCACTAATGAAACAGACAACAATTTATGTAATGCAAACCAAAGACACATGTTTCCAAATTCTAAAGTCAATTTATATTGCAACTAATGAAAATAAAATTGCAGTTAAAAAACCTTTTCCCTAAAACATCGAGTTTTACGTATAAACTGCATAATATGTTGCAAGAGAAGCCCTTTTAATGCTTATGTTTCTTGTGATCCGTTGTATAACATTGGTATAAAAGATGTATAGCATCACACATTATGAAGTAAAGAAAATTCAATTGACGTAGAACTACCAAAAGGATGAAAAAAATGAAATAAAGTAAGGAGAGAATGCTTACGAATAGCATCGAATGGATGCTTAGATTGATATAAAAGCCTTTTCACCCCCATACTTGGCTAGTTAGTAGCAGAGTCTTTCCACTGTTAATCAACAGTTGGAACAGTCAAAAGTACCTACAAAATATTGCATATCAGGCATATTATAAACTTATATATCGATCCTTTGGGGCTCTTTTTCCTTTATAAAATTTCTCATGCCACCCAAACATGAGAAATTTGATAAAAGAGGAATATATCCCAGCCACTTAAACTTGTTGACAACAAATGGGGAATATATTCTCAGAAAAAAGCAAAAGAGGAATGTAGCATTAATATAATGGAAAAGAATTTTTACCTTCCTTAACTCATTTACATAAATGAATGAATTCTAGTGAAATTAAAAATGAAGAAGGATATAAAGTCTAGGGCAGCTAGATATTGTAATGAACACTACTACGCATCATATATCTATCATACAACTGAGTTGATAAAATCTTATCGAATACAATTTTGTGGGTTTAATTGTACAAACCAATCACAATCTGCCACATATAGTAAATCTTTAATATTTAAACTTTTCATAGTATAATAAGCAACCATTTTAAGTGACTAATTAATGAATTTAGCTACATTTTTTTGACAAACTAATGCAACCATGGAATAAATAAGTCAGATGGTGTCTGTTAAATTAACGGATATAATCCAGTATTATCTTACTAATTATCTTTCAGATATTTAGCGCCTCGTTTATTTCTGGCTTTGACTAGGTTATAAAGATCTTACTTTTGCCGAAAAATTGGAAATCATAGATCACACTTAATTACCAGCTGGCCCATATATAACCATTTAATTAACAAACAATATAGCCTCACACTCACACTCACACGTACGCCTCATCTAGTAAAAGAAAGTCCAATCCAAGTAAAAATGAGACAGCTATTGCTCATTACAAGCATCAAGGTGTGATATGTTGTACTGTGACACAGTCCGGAGCTTTTGAAACACGTTGTGAATTAGGCATAATGTATAATCAATTAAAAACTAACCATCAAACAGGGTAATAGTAAAACAGAGCTTGAATATAACAGTTCCCCAAAAAAAAAAAAAAGAATACAGTGAAAATGTATTTGATATCAAATGAGAAATTTTAATTTTCTTTTATACTACTACCTATTTTTGAAGCTTTTACTTTTCATCTCATTAACTAACTTTACTTTCCGTTCAGCAAAAGTTGGGGAATGTATCTTATATATCAGATTCTCAACCAAAAACTCAACTGGGAATAAATACAAACAAACAAAAGGAAAAAAAAAATTGCACTTTCTTCGATTCATTTTCAGTAAACATACACATGTACACACACCCAAAAAAAATATATGAATTAATAATAATACTCATTTCAGCAACTACTTGCAGATATTATTCATAAAACAATGGGAAAAAAATAACTATTACTTGAAAAATAGTTTTAAAAAAATTCGCATTAAACGGTATATAATACAAGTAATTGCAAAATCCCAAAAAGAGGAAACAGGGTGTTAATCTCATTTCAATTTCTCAAAATAAGACTTAGAAAAAAGCAAAAAAAAACAAAGGAAGCAATGAACATAACTTTTATTATTTTTTTGGGGACAACGATGAACGTAACTTTACAGATCAAACAATTCATAAGTTTAACATATACTCCAAACAGTTAAAACCGATCAATTAACATAACGATCGAGAAGAAGAAACAGATGATCAACCAACTAAAAGGCATAAATATATATTTACCTGAAATTAACCCTGCGTTTTAATTCTGGTTCAGTAAAAGCCAATATGAGAGTTTTATTAAAAAATCAGAATCCATCATCATAAATTCTAATTTTTGCCGGAAACGGAGATCAACAGGTAACCATTTACTATCTGAGAGAGGCTAGACTAGTAGAGTGAGCTCAGAAAGAGAGAGAGAGACACTAACAAGAAGTTAAAAGGCTAGAGCTAGAGATAAAGAGTAAGTGATGAAGTGAGTGAATGTAAGAAAAGGACAGAATCCGAAAAAGGCAGTAGCCTTGAATTTCGGGTTTGGGCATCTGCATGATCATGATAAAATATATCAAAAAAAAAAAAATTTGTTCTGCAATTTGATGTGTATATGTGATAATATAAAGCGATATTATTTAAAATATATTTTTTAATAATTAATTTTTTATTTTTTTAAAAAATTATAATTATTTTAACATCATATTTTTATAATTTAATATACAATCTAATATTAACTAGTACCAAAATTTCATTCCTAAATTTTTCATCTAATGTTTTTAATATAGTAATAATCACCACTCACCTAATAATGGTTTTAATTTTACATGTACGTTATAATACATCTCAAAAATATACAACCATATAAATGAACATAGAGTTAACATTGTTTACTAAATTATACATATTATAAAATAATTACTCTTATTTACATATAAGATAATGTGTCAATCTTATATGATTTAATTTATATTTTAATAGATAATAAATATAAAAATATATTTGATAAGATTAATATTGAGCTTTTTAATGAATTAATCTAAATTTGTAAACCAGGCGAGATTTAAATTTTAGTAGGCATTGTTCCGATCATAACTATTATTTTTTAAATTACATTACTTATTTTATATAATAGAAATAACATTTATTTACATAGTTATTTAATAAATAATAATAATAATAATAATTAAATGATCACATAAATATAAATTTAAATTGATGCACGTGGTTATTTTTGTTAACTTAAATTTTTTGATGTTATATAATAAATGAGTGAGTTAAATCATATTGTTGTTGACATACATAATGATTTATCTATAAAGATTTTGTTCATGTTGTGACATTCATTTGTGTTCATCTTGCATCATGTAACAACATATATTATTTTTGTTTAAAAATAATGTATATTAATTTATTATTCTTTTAATAGTTATGAAAAAAATATAGAACAAAAAATAATGATTTTAATATAAATATTAGTTTATTATTTTCTTAGTTGTTGTTGACATAAAAATAATGATTCAATGTATTTATAATTTGTTAATAAATAAATTGATCGAATTCAACTCATGAATTAAATTTGTAAATAAAGATGACATGAAAGATCATCCAATTAAAAATTTAATAATTTTTATGTGATTAAAATATCTATATAATGGTAATAATATAAATATAATACATAATAAAATTATCAATTATAATTTTCATAAACATATATTTATTATATGAATATTTATTGATATATAAAAAAAATTAAAATTAAAAAAATAAACTAAAAACTTTTAAAAGAACAAAAAACTAAAGCTAAAAACACGAATAAAAATTGATACTTATATTCTCCACAAACTACCAAAACTCACTCGTTAAGGCTTTTTATATAGAGAATATTGAATATTTTTTATAATATAAATTATGATATGAATATAATAATTAATTAAAATAAAATAAAAAAATTAATCTGTAATTTTTTAAAAATTATCTTATTAATACTTGTTTGGAGAGAATATTATATGTTAGCGATTTTAATGATTATTAGAGAAAATTATAGTTATATAGAAGGTCGTATAGAGCGCGACCTAGATATATGGCAATTACATAATACATGATTTAATAAATATTATATTTAATTGATACAGAAAGTAAGTCATCATTGGTGTATTCGTACATAGGTAGTTAAATGTAATACACTATATGCTCCCAAATAAGTTGACTACAATGAAGACCAAGGATGCATTGGGATCTTATAAATTCATCACACTTTGATCTCTAAAACCTCATGATATGATAACAGAGCATTCTAATTAGTTATGTTGTGCTTTTTTATTGAGTTCGTCATATTCATGTTATCACTAAGCTATCCCTATGACATTGTTGTAAAGTAATAGGGGAAACATTATCTTAAATGTCCTTGAAGTTTAGTATATCTTCAATTATGTCTTTAAGGTTTTTAAAATATCAAAAATACTCTTATATCTTAATAGTGTTAATTTTTCATCTATTACTATTTAGATTACTATTCCTAGGCTCTAATACTAATTTTTGATGATCGATACAATTTTTAATTGGGGGTTAATATTGTCCTAGTTGATAGTCTTTGTCTATTTATTGAAGTTAATAATTTGTCTAAAAAGCTTATTATTTGTTATATAAGTCTAATTTTCTTCTATATTCTTTACAATTGTATAATATATTATATTTTTCATTATGTTGTTTGCTTAATTCTAATCCCGAATCTATTAGTTGTCTTTTAAAATTAAAAATTACTCTTTCATTTGTTAAATTTAATATTTCTAACTTATGTACTAATGATTATATATTCATAGAGTATTATCTTGATAAATCATATGTGTTGAATGTATACAATCAGGTTTTTCTTGTGTACATAGAGTGTATTTATAATCTTCAAAGAAGTAATATCCAAATATTAAGTTGTTGAATACTTTTTCCTCTATTCTCATATATTTTTGACTAAAATAGTATTTTAATGTCCTCGAAACAGGATGGTATATGATGTTTGTAATAACTTTAATATAATTTTTATATATATCTAATAAGGTGTTAATTTTTTTAAAATTTTCAATAAAAGTTTTATAGTCCTCATTTTTAAAATATTCATTTAAATGATAGAGATAACTTTTATCAAATGTTTCTAATAGAATTAGACTTTTATCTTTGATTTTCATTGGAATTATTAGTTGTTTATTTCTAAAAATAAATTCCATTTTCCTGTTTTAACAATATTATGTTTTGTTGTAAGGAAATATTTAAACATTTAAGATTCTTAACTAGCTTAAATTTATAATTATTATACCTGAATTTGATGGATATACCACAGTCTTCTATTCTGTTCGTCTTCTTTTGTTACACTTGTTATACCTCAGTTTTGTTATACCTCAATTCTCTCTTGGCAATGGTGAGCCTTCTGCATCCATACATAAATGGTGTCCAATAGTTGACTTACTAGAGAAGAGTAACTAAACTCCATTTTATTCATAGTATAATAATTATTACAACTTAAGGCCAACTAAGAACCTTGAAAGGAGTGCTTAGCCGCTCATAGTTACTGGTTATAACATTATTGGGTTTGGAATTTCTAGATAGAGAGGTTTTCTATGCTAGAGTGTTTCAGAGTAGAGATTTATGGATTTTTATGTATTCGTGTGTGTGTGTGTTCTAAAATGATAATAAGGGTTCCTTTTATAGAATAAGGAATCCTTGTTTACAAAACTAAAATTATTATTTTACACTTGCATTAATAATTCATCTGCTTTTCTACTTTAAAGGATAGTCATTACTTTTTTCCTTGACACATACTCCCAACTAAGATGTGGGGTTTACATCTTTATTTCTTTTGTAGTCTTTTGCCGACAATTTTTTTTCTTATTTTTCTTTGTCATTTTCTTCCGACAGTTTCTTTGATGACGTTGATGATGACGCATATTCATTTTCTAGGTCTTTGATGTAGAGAATGCATTTGTGGTCTTTGGTGGCTTTTCTGACATAGAAACAACATACCTTCCTTGTTTCTCGACCAGTTTCTAGATTGTTGCAATTAAAATTGGTTTCATATTTGGTGATTTTTTCATCATCTTCTTCTGACAGAGTAATGCTACTGTGAGAAATGATAATGACTTTACTAGTTGAATAGTTTACTTTAATCTCAGTAGAATTTTCTATCTTCCTGAGTTCATAGTAAATTTGGCTTAACATTTGTTCTCTTAATACACAAAGTTCTTTTGTGTTGAATTCCTTTTCTAAAAGTGCCATTGGTTTAGAAACCTCTCTGTTTGTATTGGAAATCCCTATCTTGATGAAGTGGTAGTGACTAATACTTCCTTCCTCGTTCCAGTCCATTAATGAACTGAAAAATCTAAGATAAACAGGTTTATCACATGCTTTAATTTTTCTTCTAAAATTCTTAATTTCTCTTTTAAATTTTTTTGGAAAATAATTTAATTCACTTAAATTAATTCGTGGATATATATTTTTTATTAATCATGCATGAAATACTTTATACACAAATATTGGAGCAACTTCTTCCAATTTATTGAATTTACTTCCTGTAGGGAATTTCTTGTCTATAGTATAGAATTTCATATCTTCAATATGTTCTTAGGTAGATTTTTTGGCCAAATTATAGAGACTCAACCATTGTAGGTTGCTGAGGTTTCTATAGTGATCCTTTTCATCTTCAATGATTGGAGTAGTTATAGGAGATGCCTCCCTGAATAGTACTGAATGTTTTACTATTTTTGATGTCTCTAGTGGAGATGTTTCTTTAAATAGCACTGGAGGTCTTGCTATCTTTCCAAGATTTGTCAATTTTCTTTGAGTTGTTGGTTGTTATTGTAGTGCTGCAGAATAATTTCTCAATATCTCCCCTGTAGTTATTAGTTTTAGTGTTTTGTAGTTGGCATAACTACCTTCAGCTTCTATTCTATTGATGAAAGTTATATGAGTTACTCCATTAATTCCTAAAATAGATTTTCTAGCTTATGCCCAGTTGTTATAAATTCTTGGTTTTGGGCCATTATAGACCACATAAAAAATTTCTGGTCTTCCTTTTCTACCTCATCTACCCAATTGAGCTTTATGATTTCAGAAATGTTTTGTGAACTGTTAGGTTCTTCCTTTTTTAATGAAGATTCCTCGTTTGAGATTCTGGTCTCTAGAAGTTGTTTTGAATAATTAAGTTCTTCATATTTCCTTCCTGTCTTTATAAGAGATTTCTCGAGATATAGCAACTCAAGTTGTTCCTGTAGGATTTTTATATCTTTTTCTTTTATCTTGATTTTGATATCAAGATGTTCCATTCCTGAAAGCATAAAAATAGTTAAATGTGTTAATTCTCTAGTAAGAGCATCAATTAAGCTATTTTTATGTCCTGGAAGATTTTCAACATCAAAATTGTAATGGTTGAACCATTGTTTCCATCTAACTAGTATTACTTGTTTGTGATCACCTATAATATTAATTCTTAAGAAATAATCAAAATTATTGTTATCTGTTCTAACAATGAATCTGGAGCTTATGACATATATTACAAAAAAATTTAATAGATTTTTTAACATCTAAATATTCTTTTTCATTACTATGATAATTTAATTTTGAACCTTGGAAAAAACCTTGTGTATATCTACAAAAATATTCATCTTTGTCATCTACTCTTGCTTTAAGAACTGCTCCCCAATATTCTTGTGAAGCATCTGTTTCAATTATCATCTTATCATCTGGTCCTGGATGGTACAAAGTTGGTAAAAAATTTACCTTTGTTTTTACTTTATCCATATACAGAGTATCTTCTTCTATCTATTTCCAAATATGATTTTTTTGCAAGTTTCTTGATATAAACTTCTGCATATGTTAAACATTCTAAAAATCCCTATAATTGGTTTTTATCTTTTAATTCACTAGGAAAACCTTGAATATTATTTAGTATATAGGGTTGTAGATTATGTTTTCCATTTTCAATTTCCAATCCTAAGTATTAATTTTTTTGTTGAGCAAGTACTACTTTATTTTTAGAGAATACAAAGCCTTATTTTCTACATTCTTGTAGAATTTTGATAATATCCAAATAATGTTTATTTATTTCATTACTGAAAACTAAAATATTATCTATGTAAACATAACAAATATCTTGTAATTTCTTAAAAATGTTATCCATATATCTTTCAAAAATACTTGTAGCTTGTTTTAATCCAAATGGTATAACTGTCCATTAGAACTATCCTTGGGGATAATTAAATATTGTTAATTTTTTGGATTTTTCATCCAATCTTATTTTCCAAATCCACTTTTGCAATCAAAACTCGAGAAATATTTCTTTCCTTTTATTAATGACAGTAGTTCTTCCTTTTTTGGAATGAAGTATCCATCATCAAGGGTTTCTTTATTCAATACTTTAAAATTTATTATCATTCTCTTTTTTCCTCTTCTTTTCTCAGCTTTTTTTCAACTAGGAATGCTGGACTAAAGTGAGGTGAATTACTTGGTATTATGACTTTTAATTCCAACAGTTCTTCAATTTGTTTTCCAAATTCAATTTTGTCTTCTGGAGTATAAATCATTGGTTTTACTCTTATGATCTTGTTAGTATCTCTTAATTTTATATTGACTATGGTTTAGATTTATTTATTTTTGGATCCAAAGGATTTTCTAAAATGACTATTTTTAATAGTCTTCCAATGCATGTTAAGGCTTTGTCTTCATGTATCTCATTCAGAAAAGAGTTTTATTTTTCTTCTATATTTAATGAAATATTTTCTTAATAAGGTTTTTATTGGTCTTCTATCTTACCACGTTTTTGCTTTTTATGTTGTTGCATAAAAGTTGGATTTGAGACAATTAAAGTTTTTCTTACTTTAGAAACATAGATGGTATCTCCTTTTAAGGTTGTGAAACTTATTTTGTCAGAGTGTTGTGTGAAAGGTTGATATAAGTTTAGAAATTATTTCCTATTAACAAATCTACTTTTGTTTCTTGTTGATATATGATAGGAATGTGAAAGTTTTCTCCTCCTATCATTATATCAGTATCTTTTAATACCTGATTAAGTTTTATTGTAGTATTATTAGCAATTCTTACAATTAAATCTTTTGGTGCTTATTTTCAGTTGTCTTTTGGAAATACATATCTACTGGCTACACATATACTAGCTCATGTATCTATATATGCATGTAAATGATAAGTGTTATAACCTTTAAATTTTAGTCCTACTTTAATGTAAGTATTATTTGGATTTATAATACTATACAAATCATTCATCTTCTGATGAAAAATATTCATGATTAGAGTGTTTATATTCTGAGTTAGTTATTTCTTCCTCAATTTCTTCCAACAGATAGATATTGTAAGATCATCTATATCATATTCCTCAATTGGTTCTAATTCCATTTTGAAAGCTTCTTCTAGATTTTTTTTTGTGAAAAATTCTTTTTTTATGTTGAAGTCTGCTTGGACATTCATTAACATAATATCCTTCCTCATTATAGATCCAACATCTGCATTTTTTCTTTCCTGAAAGGCAATAATTCTTTTTTCAGAAGGTTTATAAATCTTTCTTCTAAAATACTTTTTCTTGTAGTTTTCTCTATTAAATCTCTTTTTATATTTTTGGAAATTTTGTTTTCTGAATTTATATTTTTATTTATAAGATTTTATATTACATCCATATTTTTCTGGTATTCTAAAATCTCTTATATCACAACAAATTTTATAATTTCCTCTTATTTGTTTATATTCTTTTCTTTCTTGGCATTTAATAATGATCCAATCTTTAAGACTTTTTATTTTTTCTCCTAGATTATATGGTATAGTTTCTCTATTTTTTGTTCCTAATTTTCTATTAAGGTTTTATATAGTGTTCCAAGTAATGATGGGAATTATCGAGCTCTACAAATTCCAAGTGGACCAATCACAAGGTCTAGGAAGGTCTAGTACCGCTATTTCTCTTTTGCGGGAATTTGAGGACGTGTTCCCTGAAGAGATTTTGGATGAGGTGCCACCAATTAGAAGGATTGAGCATCAAATTGACTTTATATCGGGAGCTTCTCTTCCAAAATGACCTACCTATAGGACCAACCCCGAAAAAACTAAGGAGATTCAAAGACAGGTTAAAGAGTACTTGATCAAAGGTCAAGTCAGGGAGAGCCTAAGTCCATGTGTTGTTCTCGTGCTACTCGTTCCCAAGAAGGATGGATCAAGCAGGATGTGTGTTGATTGCCGAGCCATCAACAACATTATGGAAAAATATCGACATCTTATCCCTAGACTAGATGACATGTTAGATGAGTTGCATGGTTCTTGCATTTTTTCAAAAATTGATTTGAGAAGTGAATATCATCAAATTAGGATGAGAGAGGATGATGAATGGAAAATCGCTTTTAAAACTAAACATGGATTGTATGAGTGGTTAGTCATTCCCTTTGGTCTAACAAATGCACCTAGCACTTTTATGAGGCTTATGAATCATGTTCTGCGTGCATTTATTGGAAAAAAATATTTGTTGTCTATTTTGATGATATTCTCATTTACAGTAAAAATCTTGAAGAGCATGTCTTACATCTTAGGTATGTGCTTGAAATTTTGAGAAAAGAACAATTGTATGCGAACCTAAAAAAGTGTGCTTTTTGCATGGACAAGTTAGTTTTTCTTGGTTTTGTTGTTAGTTCTAAGGGGGTAGAAATAGATGAGGAAAAGGTTAAGGCTATTAGAGAATGGCCCATACCTAAATATATAATCGAGGTTAGAAGCTTTCACCGCTTGGCTAGTTTTTATTGAAGGTTTGTCAAAGATTTTAGTACACTAGTTGCACCTATAATTGAGGTCATTAAAAAGTCTGTTGGTTTCAAATAGGGCAAGAATCAGGAGAGAGCCTTTAAAGCATTGAAGGATAGTTTGTGTTATGCACCTGTTTTATCTTTACCTGATTTTACTAAAACATTTGAAGTTGAGTGTGATGCATCAGGAATAGGTATAGGAGCTGTTTTGATGCAGAAACGGTGACCTATCACTTATTTTAGCGAGAAACTTCACGGATCATCCCTTAATTATCCAACGTATGATAAGGAGCTATATGCCTTGGTTAGGACCCTAGAAAAATGGCAACATTACCTTTGGCGAAGAGAATTTTTCATCCATACTGATCATGAATCTCTAAAACATCTAAAGCACCAAGGTAAATTGAATAGGAGGCATGCTAGATGGATGGAATTCATTGAGACATTTCCTTATATTTTTCAATATAAGAGAGGTAAGGATAATGTTGTAGCCGATGCTTTGTCACAGAGGTATGCCTTACTCTCAACTTTAAATGCTAAATTGCTAGGATTTGAATATGTTAAGGAAATGTATGCTAATGATGATGACTTCTCTACTATTTACCATGCATGTGAAAAAACTTCTTTTGAAAAGTTTTATAAATTAAATGGGTATTTATTTAAATAAAATCAATTGTGTATACCCAAATGTTCCATGCGTGAGTTGTTAATTAAGGAGGCTCATGAGGGGGATTAATGAGGCATTTTGGAATTAAGAAGACTTTAGATGTTTTGTGTGAGCATTTTTATTGGCCAACAATAAGGAATGATGTAGGGAGAATATGTTCTAGATGAATCACTTGTAAGCAAGCCAAATCCAAAGTCCTACCACAAGGACTATATATTCATTTGCCCGTACCAAGCACACCTTGGGTAGATATTTCCATTGATTTTATTTTAGTGTTACCTAGGTCTAAGAAGAGTAGAGACTCCATTTTTGTGGTTGTAGATAGGTTTTCTAAAATGGCACACTTTATAACGTGTCATAAAATCGATGACGCCACTAATGTAGCATAGTTATTCTTTAGGGAGGTTGTTAGGCTTCATGGAGTTCCTAGGAGCATTGTGTCTGATAGGGATGTTAAATTCCTCAGTTATTTTTGAAAACTCTTTGGGCTAAAATAGGCACTAAAATCTTGTTTTCGACTACTTGTAACCCTCAAACAAATGTGCAAACTGAGGTAGTCAATAAGACTCTGTCCACGTTTCTTAGATGGTGCTCGGAAGGCTGAAACGGTGAAGAAGCTCCATGAACGCATTCATGAGAAAATTGAGAAGAGAAATAAGGATTATGCTTACAGAGCTAACAAAGGGAGGCGAAGAGTCATTTTTGAGCTTGGTGATTGGGTTTGGGTGCATATGAGGAAGGAACGGTTTCCTGAAAAAGACGGTCCAAGTTGCAACCTAGGAGAGATGGACCCTTTTAAGTGATTGAGTGAATCAACGACAATGAATACAAAATTGATCTTCCTGGTGAGTATAATGTTAGTACCTCTTTTAATTTTTCTGATCTTTCTCCTTTTGATTATGTAGGTAACGATTTGAGGTGAATCCTCTTGAAGAGATAGGGAATGATGAGAATCATCGAGCTTTACAAATTCCAAGTGGACCAATCACAAGGTTTAGGAAAGCACAACTCGAAAAAGGCTTTAAATGAGCTCATTCAAGAGGTCATGTATAACCAAGGGGACCTAAATTGGGAGTGCAAGGATTAGGACAATCCTAATATGGAAATTAGGGCAAAATTGGCAAAAGAAAACTAGGCACATTGTTGTGCCATTTGGACTTTTTTGGGCAGCTTCATTTTCAGCTCTTAGATGGAAACAAGGGTTAAGATGTAATATTTTATAGGGTTTCTTTTGTTCTCAACTGCTCCATATTTTGCTCCAATTTTGGAGTGCCATTTGGATTGATTTTGGGCAGCTTCTTTTCAACCCTTGGATGAAATCAAGGGTTAAGATGTAATTTTTTTAGGATTTCTTTGTTGTCAGCTGCCCCATTTTTTCCATGTTTTGGTCAATGTTTTATGCTACCTTTTGTACTTTTTGACTGTTTTTATTTTCAACCCTTGGATGAGATCAAGGGCTATGATGTAGTAGAGCTTAGAGTTGGTTTGTATCATATTAAGAGCAGCTCAACTGCTGTAAAATACAATTTTGAATGAAGTTTGAATTTTTAGATCATTTGAGAGCTCATTCAAGCTATTTGTTCCTCTTTAAGCAATTTATCAAGGGATTGGCAACCTTTGTGGCATTGTTTAGCATCCAAGCATTTGTGGTGAGTAATATCCATACTTGTTAGGGTGTCATTTATGTTAGACTTATCAAGGAAATAGTAGCTTTTTGTTGCATCTTTTCTCCTCAGAAAAATGGTGAATAATATCCATTGATTTGTGAAGAAACTCTTTACTATATAATATGAAATTAGCTAGGTCCTAACCCTTTGGATCATATCAGGTAACTTATGATAATACATTTTATATTCACAAATAAAAGAATCTATGTAACACATGTTACACATTTTTATATTTGTTAGATGTCATTTAGCTTCATTGATTTCACTTTCACTGGATTCAGTCATAGTCTTTCCTTTATCTTCTCCAATAATTTTTTTGTATATTTCATTTATTACTATATCCAAGTATTCTCTCCCTGTGGAGGCATTTTCTTACATTAATAAATGTTGCTGATATGTTAAATTTAAAAACCAAACTTTTACATTTCCTATCATTTTATGTGATATAAGCACTCTACAAGTTCAAGGAATTGTTTGGGTAGTTTGAGAAGCTTGTATGAGTACACTCATCCCACTAGACCATTCATCTAAGGCTTTTTTTCCTATCTCTTATACAATCTAAACCTAGAAGTTCATATTTATAATTATCATGGAGTTTGAACTTTGGTGGAATAATGTCTCTAGTTCCCCAATGCAATTCTTGCTCTATTTTAGGTGGTTGTATTCTTCTATACGTAGTATCAGATTGTTCTGATCTTTGCTTATTTATTTCTCCCTTATGTGGGTCAGATATTCCTTCTTGGTAAGGGACTGGTAATGAAATTGGTTTCATATGATCTTTTGGGGTCATGTTTTATAGTTCATAATCAATTTCACTAATTATTGTCATATCATCATCTTCTTTGTTAGTACAAAGTTTTTCCATTATAATGTTCTTTTATTTCTTCATTGGTTAATGTCAATACATTGACTAATGTTCCTATATCTTTATTTTCAGGATCCATGAATTTTATTTCTAATTCTTTTCTATATTCCGTTAAATTGAAATTATCTCTTTATTTTTAGATTGTTCCTCATTTTTCCTTTTCTCATTTTTAGGAGTCAAAGAATCTGATCTCCTTGGTGGTTCTTCTTTTAATCCTTGTAAAGAATCATATTTATAACCTATAATTTCATTATACCTATGTGTGTTGTATATATCTTTTCTTAGTTCTGAAAATTCCTTATGCATATCTTGTTGTAATTTATTATAACCACATTCTTTTATTTCCTTTAATATTTTTTTTTGTATATCTATTATTTCCTGTAAATATTTTGTGTTTGATTCTTGGACTAAATTTATTTCCTCTGTCAATAATTGTATAGTTTTAAATAATGTTGCTTGATTTTTTGCTACACCTATTAGGCTTCTATTTATTTCTAAATGCATATTTTTTATTTTATCTTCAAACGTTATTTTTTCCTAATATATAATTATGAACTAATGTTTTCATTATTTTAACTTTATTTTTTAGTTTTTTAACTTCTTCTTGGTTAGAAGTTTCTCTTTCATGGTTTATAAAACCAAATCTTAGTATGATATTAGTTTTAACAACATTGTTATTTCTTTATGTTATTAAGGGTTTTTCTTTTATATTTAATTTTCATTGTTTTGGTATTTTAAAATCTGTTAGTATTTCTGGTTTTATTATTTGTCTGTATATTGAACTATTATGACTATTTGTTAAAGAATATATCACTAGATAATGTATCGAATATGGATGATTTTCTTTTTTCATTAAATCTCTTTTTTTAAATTCATAAGTTAGACTTAATACTTGATTTAGATTTTTATCATGTATATTTATAGCAAATCTAGGGTATGTTGTAAATTTTAGTCTTTGGTATCCTAAATTACCATGAATTATTTCTAATAATACATCTTGTCTATTTATTATTCTGTTATCTAATAATGTTATTTTTATCGGTGTATCTATTCCTTCTCTAAAATGAGCTTTTATTAATATTTGAATTCCTCTTAAATAAATGTATCCATTTTTTTCTTTATCTTTACGAGAAATTTTTGATAACTTGTTTAATATAATTTCTTTATCAATTAATGGTATATTATTATTTTTTTGCATCTGTAATTTTAATACTTATTTTTTTATTATTTATGCCATAATAAATTATATTTTTTCTAGATAATAATTTTCTTAATAAAAATTATGGGTCTTTAAATCCATCTTTTTTTTAAGATTTAACTTTGTTTTTTGAATTTTTTGAATTTTTTTTACTTATTATTATTTTTTGTGAAAAACATCATAAAATATCTTTTTATTCTATGTCTATTATTTTTTGGTTTATTTTTTTTCTCTATTTTGAGATTTTTTTTCTAAATTTTAGGAATATTTTTAATAACTGTTATATTTAAATTTTGTTATGTTTTTAAGAATATTTTTGAATTTTTTAAAACATTGAAGATATTTATGAAGATTATTTAAATCTTAGAGATATTTATTATTTGATGTATATGATATTTAATAACAAATGATTTTTTTTCATTGATGACTCAAGAGCAGATAATAAGAGGTCGTCACTGTTGGGAAGCCCGTTTTGTGTCGTCAAAAGGCATTTAAGGCATAGGTATTCTTGGGATATGAAGTAACGTGCGATTCAACGGTTCAGATTTTCTTTTTCGAGGTTTGTTGGGATGGACCCACTTTACACGACTTACAAAAATTTCCCGATTAATTATTGCAGAGTAAAGACTGGAAGCAATATTGATACATTTATAAGATTATCTCAGGGTAGTCGTCCCATTATTATTATTTTTTAATTGTAATTATAAAATTTAAAAAATATGATATTTTTTATAATAATAAATATTATTATTAAAACAGATAATCTGTTTTTAGAAATATTTATCTTTAAAAATAAAAAACCTTATTTTAGTATTAATGAATCATATTTTGAAAATATGATTTATTATTTTAAATTGTTATAACATTAGTTTTTTTTATTCTAAAAATATCAATTTTTTATTTTATTAGTAATTTTTTAATAATAATAATATTAAGATATAACTAATATTAAAGATAAATTAAATATTTTAAGTTTTTTATTGTAATAATAATATAAAATTATTATTAATAAATTATTTTTATAATAATAATAATTTTAATCATGCAATAACACTACTTTTATTGTATCACAGTTAAATACATGCAACAAAAATCAACTTACTTCAATTTATCCGTGCAATGGCACTACTGATAGAGTTGTTTGGTTATTATTAAAGTAATTTTAAAAAATACTTAATTATTAAATTTTGAATATAGACTTTAAATTATTATGTTTCCCAGTTATTTTTATATTAATATTAGAGTATTTTTAGGGAGTTCTTCTATAACAAATTATGTAATCACGTTTATAATATTTCCTTATTAAGTTATATACTTTTATCACATTATAAGCATGATAAATGTTGTTGAAGGCTTTGTGATTTTACAACATGTTAGATTAACTTGGTAAAAATCAATTCATACTTTTTCGTGATATTAAAGTCATAATCATGTAAAATTATAAGTTTTTGGATCCTAATAAATTATATATGGTTAAAAATAATGTTACTAAAACAAACCTTTAATATAATTATTTTTGATAATTTTCTTTTCTCGCTCACTTTTAACATGATCAACCTAAAAAATTTATTATATCTACCACCATAAAGTATTTTTATTTTTCCTCTAATCAATCTTATGTTATATAGATTTGATTGTTTTAAATATCCTTACATCCATTATATATACATTCATATTAGTCATTGTATTTATATCATTATTTATATATATATTTATACATATAATTTACCTGATTTAATATAAACTTTTGGCTTGTAATCGATCTAAAAAAATTAATTTGATTTATTTTTTTATAAGTTTCATGAATAATTTATATTAACTTAAAAAGTAAAAATTAATTATATTAATATTTTTGTTTTGTATATTATACATATTAATTTCGCTCCATATAAATAATTTGATTAATATTTTTCAATCTGTGTACATAAATTTCAAGAATTTTTTTTAAAGCATTACAATGACCTTTATTTATTTACATATTTTTTATTAAGAAATAATTATATATTTTTTATATTGTTATATATAACTCTTCAATCTCCTATGTACTCTTATTTTATTCTCTTCACCGAGCATATATATAGAAACATACATCATCCAGTTGATAAATCTAATCTACGATATATTCATATCTTTTTTATCATTGAATGGAGATCAATATTTGATTCACACATATTAATATTCATTAGCTAGCCATTTTCAATATTACTATATTAAGTTATTATTATTATTATTATTATTATTATTATACATTAATTATACGTATAAATAAAACTTTCTTACATTTATGATTAAACTTTAATAAAGAGTCTATTATTTGCTAAATAAATGTTACATTTTTTTTAATTTTTTTGTTTATTGTTTTACTTATAATCTTAGATGGCTTCAAATTTTAATGAATCTGTTCATCATATTGTTGGATTTACATTTGATGTACAAAATCTTAAGAAATTTATGTACATATATAGGTATTATGAACATTTTTTTTTCTTTTGCTTTTACTCAATCTCTTTGACTATATTTGCCAAAGAAAACAAACAATACATGAGTGCCTTGTTTCAATAAATAAAAAATACGTGTATATATTTTTTGTATTTATCTCTTTGATTATATTAACATGTAAAATTGATTAAATATTATCTCAATCGAATATTTGCATATGGATATAAGATATTAATGAGTTTTATATTACTTTCTGTTGAATAAATTTAATGCCTATTTATATAATAAATTTTATGTCTTTTGTATATATTTTTAATAAGTAAATGAATTTATTTGGCACCTTAAGTTTTAAGACAGTATATATGAAATAATGATTCAATATAGAATGCATACTTAATTATACTTATTAATACATATAACACACATATAAATTTATTTTTAAATAAAAATAATTATTAAATTCATTTATCATATTTTAGATGTTCAAATTAACATTAGAATATCCCATATCCCATATGATGACCATATATTATGACTTCCTATATATTTTTGAAAGTTGTTGATTTTAATATATATTAATTTTTTAACCCTTCCAATAATAAATAAATATTGATGATTTAAATTTAATAAGTATATAATAATATTAATATTGAATAATTATTATTATTGTTTCAAAAAAATTATTGTATAAAGTAATATTTTGAATATAAAATTTTAAGTTAATTACTCTTATTATAATTGAAAAACTTATGTTAAGATATTTTATAAGGTGGTTCTCATAAATACTATTAAGTAAAATAGTTAATTGATTTGTTACTTTAGTACTGAATAAATATATAATAGTAATTATTTTATGAGCTATATGATTTAAATATAATATAAAAATGAGTGATTTATTATAATTTTGACAATAATTGTATAATTTTATTTAATAAATAAGAGAAAAATAATAAAAATATATATGAACTTATTTAATTAATATTTTTATTATATAAGAAGTTAATTATATATATTTGATTGAATTTAATAAGCATTTTTACTTAAAAATAATTTATATTAATTAACTATTTTTTAACTGATATGATATATGATATGATCTCGACATAAACATTATTAGTTCAACAAAAATAGGATACAGTTATAAATGAATTAATTGAAAACTAATTAAATCTATAATCATGACAATAAAATGATATCATTTTATGTAATTAATGAAGAAAGAAAAATTCGTGTTCAATGTATAATACATCTCTTAATGTGAAAAGGAATAATGAGGATCTTAAATCAAAATTATTGTTAATAAAATAAAATTTTAATTAAATAATTATAATTATTTCATATATATATATATTATTTATTTGGCATGTGCATTAAAATGTGTGAAATGCACACATTTATTATATGAAAATACAATGAAGAGTATTAGATTGTGAGATATACATTTATTCTACCAAATATGACTACATCATAATTTTTATTAGAATAACATCTATATATCACTTACATAAATAAATTAGTGATACTTAATGCTTGAATTATTAAGTGAATACTTTAAATATTAAATTATGTTTAAAATGTATAATTGAATGCTTATTTTATTTACTTAATAGTGACATATGAATGAGATTTGACAAATTAATATGCCAATTTATCATGATCAAATATTTTGAAATTTCATTTAATGTAAAATATAAAATTCTTTATATAGAATAAAGCAATCTATAAGCAAATACTATAATCATCCAAGTTATTACTTATATTTAAAGGAACGGTGTAATTAATCTAATAATATGTAGTATGTTTATAATAAAAAAATGGATTTGGTCTTTGTCATTTTTATAATGTATATTTTTAATTTATATCTTATTAGAACTCTTGAATAACTCACCAGTATATATAAATTTGATTTGAAAATTTAAGATACACTTTAAAAAAACATTTATATATTAAATGTTTTTTAAATTAAATTTTTATTTATCTATATACATAAATTACAAAGTATTTGAGGGATTTTACAACATAGAGCAACATTTTGAAGGTTTATATATTGAAGGCTTCCCAAGCTTCCAATAACTACGTAGGTTTATATACTGAACGCTTCCCAAGCTTACTATGTGATCACTTTATAAGAAAATAATCATTTTCGTTTTACATAAGATATGAAAAAATCTCATGGTATGTATTTAAATAAAACTAGTTTCATATTATATTTTGTAACTTATAATTATTGATTTAATTACATGAAATAATTTTTTTATTTTATTTTTAATTATATATATAAAAAAGATATATATATATATATATATATTAAGGTGTGTAAAATTATATTAAATAATTAAATATTATTATTTCAACTTACTAGAAAAAAAAAACATAGTTGGTATCAATAAAAATTGTGCATCAACGTCGTGGCATTGAAAAGGGAACATTTCAAATATAATAGAGCATAGACATTTAGAAAATTTGATCTATTAATGGCATCATTGTCAATTTCTTTCACTTTAATATTTGAAAAGTTAGACAAAAGATTAGATATATCTCATGAAGAGTTATCGTTAAAAGGGAGAGCATAGTCATTTATGCATTGTACTCTTTTTCCTTTGTTACGCTTTTGTCTTATTGGATTTTCCTGACAAGGTATTTAATGAGATAGATTTTTCATATAAATTAAAATGATTTATTATTTTTTTCTTTTTAGCTTATATCCATTGAGTTTTGCAGACAAGATTTTTAATGAGGCATATTCTTAATATGATTGACTTTTAAGAAGGAGTGTTATAAATTATTACTGTTAATCACTTTTATATTAGATTATTTTTAGAGTCATCCATGCCAAATTCATCGAAGGAAATAATAATAATAATAAATAAATCACAGGATCAATCCAAATTTTTATTAGATTTTTCTTGTTTTTAAATTAATTATCAATTTTTTTAAATTTTAAAATAAATCATTAAAATTTTAAAACTTTTAATATAAATTTTAACTTTACTAATACAATATATATTTATAATTTAAAATGTCATATAACATTTTTATAACTTAAAGATTAAATTATATAATTTATGTATAAACTTAATAAAAATTTAAATACAAATGATATAATTTAATAAGAAAAGAAACTTATGCGTAAAGGAAAAAAGAAAATTCACTTTACTCGGCTAGAAAAGGAAATAAATTAACATAACCCCAAAGGATAATCTTACGGGTATAAATATTTTCTTCCTCTTTGAAATAAAATTTATTAATAACTATAATTAATTATAAATAATAGTAAAAATTATAAAGATAAATAAAATAGAGAAATAAAACCCTCGATATTATTAAGTATTTTTTATAACAATTTTAATTTTTAATTTTTGATTTTTTTCAAACAATTTTTCAATTATGTACGTTTTGATAACGATTACTAATTTTACTTTTTTATTTTTTAAGGAATCATTGTTAAAATATGTGATAATTCATGAAGCTTTAAAAAATTAAATTTTTTATTTTTGATTTTTTTAAATTCAATTATACATTTTTTTAGAGAAAATAAATTCTTACAATTTTTGTATTTATAAATATTCAAAAAAATATAAGAAAAATAAAGTTTATAAATGATAATCAATTTATTTTTAAGTTTTTGAAAAAAAAAATATCAAAGAAACATAAAATATTATAAAAAAAATTAAATATTTTTTTTTTGAAAATCATAAAAATGATTACCATATATATTAGTGATTATTTAAAAAAACATAAATTATAAATTAAAATTATTATCAATTTAAAGAAAAGCTAATTTAACTAAAACATGAGTCACTTGTTTTAAATCTTAGTAATTCATGGAGCTGATATTGTTTTGAATTTTCATAATAGATGAGAAACTTCTATTAGGTTTCTACGATGGATTTATTCTGATAATCTTAATACTTTTTTTTTTTTTGAGTAATCTATAAATTAAGAGTTGAGTACATACGTAAATATTTTAAGTATAATTATAAATTGATTTTAACAACTCATTTTGCTTCTTTTTTTCGATTTAAACGAGGAGGGAGAAAAACTCACAAGTTGAATTAAGATCAAATAAACTTTTCAAATTATGCTTAACGGAACCTCTAAAATTCGAAATTTTTTTCTGTTTAACTTTGAAATAATTATATTAAGGTGACAAGTAGTAGCATTTTATTTTAATTTTTCTAAATTTAATCCCAAAAAATATAAACAGCTAACATAAATTCAACATGGGATAAAAGTTAAATATATAGGTTTTATGTCCAATGAATAATTTTTAAAAATATTCAAAATATTTAAATTATTATAATTATACTTAAAATATATAATATATTAAAAAATATATCCAAGAGTTTACTAACATTAATTTCTTTAAAACAAATTGAGACATGTGCGTGTATTTTTTATTTATTTAGGAAAGATTAGAATAGGGGTCATCTTCTCCATCTCCTTCCTTACTCTCTTCCCTCTCTAACCACATTTTCTTCAATTTCCTTCGTAACCAAACATGATCGTAAAATCAAATAAAAAAAACGTTAACCATTTCCTTCTTCACTTCTCACTTTTTTCTAATCACATTCTCTTCCATTTTTCAACAACCAAACATTGTTGTAAAACCAAACAAAGAAACCCAACAGAATTTAAACTAATTATCATAAACTGTAAAAATCAAATCTATATTCACTTTTTTTCAGCTTTTATTTATTTATTTATTGAATTAATTGGTTTTTTAAGATTTAATTAAGTTTGGGATTTAAGAAAAGAGAAGAATACTGTGGATGAGGGAAGAGAGAGACAAACAGAGAGAAAGATCGAGAAGAAGATGAAGAAGAAGAGATGGAGAAGATGAAGAAGGAAGGAGATGAATAATACCTATTTTGTTTTCATTTTTTTACAGCCTAGAATTGAAATTACCATTTTGTCTTTAAAAAATAATAATATACAATGCACCAATTAACTTTTCAAATTTTATTCCCGAACATAATTACAACGATTTAAAAGTTTTAGATATTTTTAAAATTTATCCCATGCATGTTAAATATAAAAGGTATTTAACTCTCAGATAAATCAAGATGTACAATGGAATTATTAACCTTGAAAATATCTTGAATGAGCATTTAAACAAAAAAGTAAGGTGAATAGCATGTAATTTGGGAGTGTAGGACCATTTAATCCAAAGATTTAAGATTTTAGTGTAAACTGACGAGAGAATAAAAGATGGTTAATTGTTTCAAGGACAACTTCGCATTAAGGGCAAAAACAAAATCATGCAAATTCACCCTTTAAGAAATATTAGATCTAGTAGGAAAACAGTTTAAGAAAAATCTCTAGCTAAAAACTTTAATTATTTCATGAATTTTTAGATTCTAAAATTTCTTCCAAAAATCTAAGCAGACAGGACATTTCTTAAAAATTATTTCTTTGTAGGTTAATTTTGTGTCAAGAATACCTTTTATATTTGGAATCCATAAATAATTGCATATGAACAATTGCAAGTGATTTTTTTTAGAAAGAAATGTCCACTAAGGAAAATGAAAAGATTTAACCTTTTGTCATTATAATTTACTAAAAAAAATTAATAACAATATGGTGTCCAGGCTTTGATCAAAGACTAATTTCAGATCAAGGAGATAGCAAAGGCGTTGGGCAATAAGGGACAGGCTTATTTATTAACGAGCAGAACAAACATTACAAATTCAAAACATGATTCATGCAGTGTACATTACTAAAGGATCATTTACATTTTTACATGCTTCATAAACAGAAATCAACACTTCGGATTGTACTACAAATCTATAACTTATTCGTATCTACAAGAATGAATTTTGTTCCCCCTATTTAGCTAAATCTCAGTGTCAGTGCGGATGGAAACGAAAAGAAGAAAAGAAAAAAGAATATTAATGGTCCAAACTAGAACCTCAAGAGAATCAGCCAATGGACAACGTTTCATAGGAACAGAAGCACAGATCTGGCATAGAAACTACATAGTCCACCTTTGGGTCTCATTCCCAAAGTAGATTCAGTTGCACACACAGAACCTGGCGGCCATATGCTCCTTGTTTTATTTGAGTAGCTTTAGCATCCATCTGCACCATTGAGTTTGATATGTGCTCTCACTTCATGCTTAACCACATCAGAACCCCAACTCAGGAAATCCCAAATCCAAATACCCCTGATCATCTATCTTGATGTCATTGTTCTCTTGTCTATCAGGTTTCAAGAAATCAAAGCTATAATCCACACTAGAAGGTGCCTCTTCCAAGTGAGGTAGACTACCAACCAACTTGACATCAGGGTTCTGCAGTTGATGAGAAAGAGTTGAAGACCTTTCTGTCTCAAAATTGTTGCCATTGGAGGAGCCTAATTGACCAGTATCATAACTCAAATCTTGTGAACTGCCAAGTGGGTTCTTGTCCATAAGTCCCAAAAGCTCTTCCACATCAAACATCTCATCCATTGAAATTTTTTGCAGGCAGTCCTCCCCATTGTTATTATCACCTATATTAGCCCAACCAAGATTCTCTCCATCCAAAAGCTCATCCTTAACCTGTGATTTAATAGTTGGTTTCAACGTTAATCCATCGTTTCCTTCAGGCTGGATCATATCGTGTGGTGCACTAATTTCAGCCACTTCATGGTGCCATGGACTGATTCTTGATTCACCTTCACTGTTTTCTTCGCTGTTCACATTTGACTCAACAGACCTTAACTTAGAATCCTCATCTGCTTCAGAGTGGATTGACGAGCCGGATGGAGTTGTGGTCACTGAAGAAGAACCTGATGGAGTAGCAACCGATGAGGAATCTTTTGAAGACTCCCTCCAACTTTTATATGATATATTGAGAAGGTTAAGACGAGCACAAGGACCATACATTGCTTTTGCAGCCTCGTCATAAGCAAGAGCAGCTTCTAAGGCAGTTGGAAAGGTTCCTAGCCAGAGCCTGTTTCCCCGATTCGGTTCCCGAATTTCAGCAACCCATTTACCCCATTTCCTCTGCCTAACACCCCTGTAATTACAACGAGAATTATCAGGTCCACCTTTACCTTTCATACATCCCTTCTTTGACCCCTTGGCTGGAACTCGACGAACAGATTTACCATTTTCGTTACAAGAGTCCAGCTTGTTATTATATTCTTTCCATTTAGCAAGAGTGTCAGCCAGAGAGTTGATATCCCTCCTACTCCGTGTTTTCCTCTTTCTTGTAGAATCAAAGGACAGAGAATTGGCGTTCAAACCTTGAGCAAGAGCACCCATTTCTACCAAATTCTCACAATGAACTTCAGTAATGTTCCAGAGAATTGCCACCAATAAAAAGCAGAAACACTATCTTGCAAAAATTATATTGCAACTTTCTCTTCCGATTTCAAATCTGGAAACACCAGAATCTGCACAAACATGTGAAAGGATTTCTTTGTTATTAATGCAAATAAGGAAACGAAAATTCGCTAACGACAGAGCCAAATACGTGCAGAGTTACACTGTGATTTCGTCGAAACCCCCTCCTCAGGGTCCTACACTTAAAGAGTGGTAGTATATGCATGGAATTGTTGTACACAGCATTGGATGCAAAGTTAAAACGTAGCTACATAGCTACCTTCTAAGACCAAGAACTTTCTTCGAGTCCAAGTTCTCCATAAATTACAATAATTGCATTCCCAAATATAAAAACAATCATTAATCCAAGCTTGGAATAAACTTAATATGGAAGTAACCAAAATCAAGTATAATACTTAAAACCGCAATCAGGACACGACTGGACAGAACTATAAACAGATCTATACAGACTAAAATCGAATTGGAATTTTTTTTTACGAAAACCCAAAAAATACCAAGATTGTTCGGGGAAAAAGAAAAAGAAATTAAAAAAAAAAATTCGTTCCATTCTATTTCTATGAATCAAGTTTTCCCAAAGAACAATTTATGGTGAAAAGACTCATAATTTACCAACCAAGAAAACGAATGTGGAACTTTCACTTGCATACAAACAATCATTTATTGTTAAAAAAATGTAGAAGCAGAGATGGTACAAACCTTTCAATGTTTTATACGGGATATGCGAGACGATAAATCCCTGCGATCAAGACGATTAGCTTCAGATATCGTTAGGGTTTTCGGCGCCCTTTGTTCTCGGTGTTCTAGGACTCGGTTCAATATCCAATGTGAGCTTGCGATATTTTTCTGTCAAAGTGCGTCTTTTATTTGAGTATTAGAGAGCTTTAGGTGTGTCTATCTGCGAATCCAGAAATCTTGAGTGCGCAACTTGATAGAGATATTTATAGCCTTTTCAGCTTCTCTAGAAATTTCTTCAGTTATTTAAACCTTGAAAATCAAGGACGTGGTTCTTATCTAATCGCGTAGTGGAGCTTTTCAGTTTTTTAAATTTATTTAAAAAAAACCTGATTTTTAGTTTTTAAAATAATATTAAATTCACCAACATTTCAATTCATGTGTATTCATCAAATTTTGATAATTCACGGAATCAATTATATTTTTAAAATAATTAGGAATCAAATAGATTAAAAATTAAATTATAATATTTTAAATAAATTAATATCAAATAAGTGGATAATACATTCACCACCTCTTTCTTTTATATGTCTCACGTAATGTTTTAGGAGTTATAATTTTCTTAAAAAGAATCTTAATATTTATAATTATAAAAACAGATCTTTTGATGATAAATATTAAAAAAAAATTAATTTAGATAAAATTATTTAAAGATATATATTAATAAATATAAAAAATTAAATTAATAAATAATTTATAAAATTAAAGAATATTTAATTATAATTAAAATTACATATACACTTATATTCTATTTATTTAAAATTTAAGATTATTTGATAAAAATATTTATATAAATTATTTACGTTGAGAATAATCATTCTACAAAAGCATTAAATGTCAAATTTGTATATTTTTTATTAAAAAGCATTCACTTTATTATTTCATATTTATTTTTATTTAATTTTTAGATCATTTAATATTAAACTTTATTCAATTAATATTATTTAAATTTTAATATATGTTATGGTAAATTTAAAAAGTATATATTTCGTAAATTTCTTTTATTTATATAACTGTAATTAATGTGTAAAAATCATAACTTAAAATAGTAAAAAAAATATAATTATAATATTATTATTTTTGAATAATGTTAAATTAAATATTATATAAATTAAATTATAAGTTATTTATATTAAATACGTTTTAATTAAATTTAACATTATTATTATTATTATAAATTTTAAATTATTTTTTATAATTTATAACTTCTTTTAAAATGATTACATAATCCATTGAGATGTAGGACATTTTACTTCAACATCATATCTCTCTCATACACGTTAAACCCGAAGCTTCCCGAACCACTCGATCCTTCCATCTATTAACTAAAACATCCACACTTCCTCTAATAATTACGGTTAGGCCACTAGACGGCTTAGTCTTTGACTCTTTGCCATCTTGGTCCCACGCAGCCTTTTTTTGGTAAAAAGAAAAATATATACATTATTTGTCAAAGTTTTTTTTTTTTTTTTAAGAATTTGTTACAAAATAGAAACAAACGATGAAGGCTAAGTTGCTCACGACACTAAATTTAAACATATTTTTTCTTCGAAATCATTTATATCTAACATAAGTATTTTTATTATTAAAAATATTTAATTTATAATTCATATTAAATTTTATTCAATTAATATCTATTTAAATTAAATTTTATATATGTTATATAAATTTTAAAAATATATTTTTATATTTTTTATGCAATTGTATTTAATGTAATTAAAAATCACAACTTAAAATATTAAAAAAAATAAAAAAAAACACTGGAACAATCTCTTTTGTTAGCTTGAAGGTTTCATTTAATCAAATTATTTTTAAAATGTGTAATTAAATTATTTTAAATATACAATTTGTATTGATTTAAGATATATTTAGATATTTTATTAAAATAATATAAATTTAAATTTAAGCAATATTTTGAAGGTTATTTATGAAAATTTAAATTAAAAAGAAACGAAAATTTGAGTAAGCCACTAAATAATGGCGAGAAAGGAAGGGTCATTGATGTGGTGTATCATGAGGAGAGAGAGTGTAGAATGATATCTTTTGCGGATGGTAAGGGAGAGAAAGGAAGAGAGGGGTGGAGGAGAGAGATGAGAGGTAGGTAAGTGTTGTTAATAACGGATAGTAGTTTTTTTTATGATTTAAGTACGCTTTTTATTTTTTAATAATTACTCAAAATTATATTTAATTTAAAAAAATTAAATTATTTTTATTTATTTAACTATATTTTTAATTAAAATATAACGTATACAAATAATAATAAATAAATAAAATTTAATTATTTTAAAATATTATATATTTTATTATTAAAAATATTTTTATATAATTATACGTATATAAAAAAATATTAATTTATATTTAATTTTAATTAATCATAATTTTAATATTTTAATACTTAAAATCTTTTCATATCTTATTAGTTGATATTATTTTCATAAAAGATAATTTATTTATTTTATGAATTATTATAATTTCAATTATATTTTTAAAAAATTAAAATTATATTTAATTATAAAATTATTTAAAAAAATCAAAAATCAATAATCAAATATTTATAAACATATAGGCTTAACTTTTTTAAATGATTACGTAATATATTGAGATATATATCATTTTAGTTCAATTTCATATATCTCTGATAGGCGAAACCCGAAGCTTCCCGAATCACTCGTTCCTTTCATCTGTTTCAGGTCTTGAACTTTTACTTCGGCCTAACTTTTGAGGATTTGACTATAATGTTCACACTTCCTCTAATAATTACGATTAGGTCACTAGAGGGTTGTCTTTGACTCTTCCCTATCTTGCTCCACGCAGTTTTTTTTTTTTTTTATAGTAAAAGGGCCAATATATACATTATTTGTCAAAGTAAAAAAAGAAGAGCATAATTGTTACAAAATAGAAAGAAAATAATAAATACTAACCACACCTTATTATAATTTAATATAAATATACTAAAAAATAAAAATATATAATTTTAACACGTGTTATAATATTAATAATTTGAGTGTAATTTGTGTGTTATATTAAATTTGTATAAAGAAATAAAGATCTACAGTTCTCCACCCTCCGTGAAATAATAAATAAGATAATGAATTTTTGTGTGCTATAATAAATAATAATTAAATAGAGAAATATTTTGTTTACTAATTAAAAGATAAGGAATAGAAAATATTCAAAAATTGAAACAACTAGGCGGGCATTTGATCAAATAGATGGAACATTGTTTAAATTATAACACCATCTAATTTTATTCCCTAAACCCGCTTTATATCAAAAGAAAAATGAAAAACACAAATAAAACCCCAAATGCAGGGACAGGGACTAAACAAACAATTAATACTCAACTTTTTCTATACTAAAAGGTAAAATTGAGAACATCTCATCCTATATATTATTCAAAACGTAGAATTTCTCTATGGTAGGTAACTTCCTTTTTATCATCTTTAACACAAAGGTAGATCCAAAGGAGGAGGCTGTATTGATTGTAGTGTTCCAACTCCATTATCCACTAAGAACACCATAGCCAAACCCCAGCGTATATGGACGTCTAAGTGACAATGCATTATCCAAGCACCTAGTTATTATAGCATATCAAACAGACATATATTAGTTTAATTAAACACCAAATTAATTTTCCAATTCAATATTTTATTTATTTATTTTTAAATCAAACAATAGTTTGTCTGAAAAAAAACGTGCAATTTATTTTAAAGTTAAACTATGAGAAGAAAAAAATATCGTGTTTTTAGCTAAAATGGATATTTAATTAGTTAAAAAATATATATATATAATAAGATTTAAAATTTATAACAATTAAAATTGTACTCAATATATAATATTATACTGGGTGGAATGATACAGAATTTAATATTAAATATATTTAAATAATTATTTATGATTTTTTTAATATAAATATATGATCCTGCATGTGTACTATTTTATGGTTATTTATGCTTACGTTCAGGTGGTATTTTGATTGTTTTTTAAAAAAAAGGGTTAACGTTTAATGTTTAATTACCTGGGTTATCAGCTACGAATCTAATGACTGCCCAACCGTTCACGGGCACAGCCACAGTGTTCCTCATAGGTGGATCAACAAGGTTAAATTTCTTACTATCAGTATTGGGATTGAAATTCCCAAACCCCTCAGCAAGAATGTAGAAATCATATCCATGAAGATGAACGGGATGGTTCTCAGGTGTGAAAATACTCGTGTCTTGTAACACGACTTGTACTCTTGACCCAAATTTCAATCTGTACACTTTAGTCCCAGGAATTGGTTGCCAAAGAGATCGGCTTACATTTCCAGTATAATCAAATTGCAAAGGTGGGTTTGCTGGAAAATCAGTTGTGAAAACACCTGGAATTCTCTGTTGTTGAGCCTGTAAGATTGAAATGTTATTTGGAAGAACAAATGACACATTGTTCATACTCGCCGTGAATCGTGTTCCATTTGGACCTTGACATCTTCGTGCTCTGAAATTTTTGGGACATTTATTGAGTCCTAACCCAATTGTGAAAAATAAATTTTCGTCAATTTCAGTCGGGACCTCTGCTTTTTCTCTGCTTCTGAAACTTGTAGTAAAGGAACTAGCAGTAGTTGTGTCATTGAAAGCTGGGAGCTGTGGCATAAGTGGTTTTACTGTTATACACTTGGCAGGACAAGGAGCTGACTTGTATTCAAGAATGGCAGTGGTAGTTGTGTTGTCAAACGGTGCGTTTCGAGCACTTTGATAGGCACGTGCTGCTACGTAGTATCGTGCCGGTGGCTGGTTGCCGGTGATTAAAACATCAGTTGTCTGGCCGGGTCCGAGCATGAGGACTGAGGTGGTGAAGGGTTTGACATAGGAAGCATCAGCACCAACAACAGTGAGCTTGTGGTTGGCAATGGTGAAGAAAAGTGGTTGGTTAAGTGCAGCGTTGATGACTCTTAAAAGGTTGTTCTCACCAACATCAATTGGTACTATGAATGTATCTGCACATATATTTGACAAGCATTATAAGCAATTCATCACTTCAAGTTTTCTTCAGCTTCATAATGATATCTACAATGCTAGTTAGATTGTGAATCCAAATACTCTTGTCTATAATGGTTGGTAGACGTCGTTATACTTGTTGGTTATTAATAGTAATTATATATATATATTTTTTAACAAACTATATATTTGTCATCATTTGAATTTGTATCTTCGAAACCGACACAGGGGTGAATATATGAATGTTGGTATCATTAACACCTTACAACTTGAATGGACGTATATTAATAGGTGGTAAGGTGAGATATTTTTATAATATTTTTTGTTATATCATGAATAAAATAAATATTTAGATATTTATTTTATTCATAGTATTAATTAGGTCGTTATTATTATTAAACAAAATTTACATTAATCAATTATTTTTACAATAATAACAAAATATATTATAATAATATCGCTACAATAATTTAAATCTATTATTTTTATATACCATATGTTGTATTATGTTTGTTGATTCATTTTTAATAATTACATTTTCACGTTAAATCAACCATTAAAAACGAAAGGTGTGTTACATAATTAAAAATGTATGCCTATATATAAAAGAAAATTAATAACCTTTACGGGAGCAGTTGTAGAGGTCACCGGGTTGAGCATTAATGGTGTAAGCATCGGAAATATTAGGAGCTCCTCCGGTTCTTATTGCTTCTCTCAATACATCAATGGGGTTTGTGTCCCACCATTCACCTAATCATATCAACATAAATCACAAGAAATTAAATACAACCATTAAATTTATACTAATTGATTTTCACTCATGTATATTCATTCATATACATACCAAGAAGAATTGGTGTTTCACGTTTAGGTTTGGTGAAAGGGTAAGAATCTCCTTCTTTAGGATGAATAATGAGAGCTCCATAAACAGTGGCTCTAAGCCAAGAACTATGTGCATGCCACCACAAAGTTCCTTCTTGATCTTGAATCGTGAATCTATAAGTGTAACTTCCTCCTGATCTTATTGGACATTGTGTTATAAATTCTGGTCCATCTGCCCATCCATTTCTCATTTGTCTAACTCCATGCCTGTTAACAAAAATTACTTTTAGCAAATTAAAAGAAAAAAAAAACTATGCAATTAATATAGCATGAGTACAATATTGCACACATGTACTGAATTGAATGAACAAAATAGTAAACTACCAGTGAATAGTAACATTGTATCGAGCTTTGTTAGTGACTTTGACTACAAGAGTGTCACCATTGTTGATTTCCAAAGTTGGTCCTGGGAATTGCCCATTTACCGTTATTGTATTGTGAGTTTTGCACAGCCTCTTCACTGGTGTTGCTTGAATCTAGATTTTATAATTAATTGCGTCAAAAACAACTAAGTATATATATATATAATGTTTGATATAACAAGTAATAAAAGGGGCAACAAATTAAATACAATGTATATACACTCACAACAAATTCATGATGATGGATTTTGGGTGTTGCCAAGGAAAAATCGAAAGCAAAGAGAAGCCAAAAGGCAAAAAGCATAAGAGAGCAACGATCAGTGTTGATCTTAGGGAAATACTCCATTTTCAGTACTAATTAATTGTCTAGCTAAGATAACCTTTTAGTAAATGAACGTTTAACCAATTGAACAAAAATGTAAGCCCTGAGGAAATGAGAAGTAAAGAGGAGCTTTTTATAGGATAACAATATAAGAAGATAATTGAAGAGTGGGCTTTTGATCGGGTTGGCAGATTAGGTTTTGATTTGCCAAAATGGTTCCAGAGCAAACTTAGTTCAACCCCATAGAAGTTGTTGCACCCACTGCCTATTGAGACAATTAAAAGCAAAATTATTTCGTTAACCTACGCTTGCGTCTCAAGTTTGCCTTCATATGTTGAATTTCGACAAGGGCATTCACATTTTTTTTTATTTAATAGATAATTCTAATTGGTCTTTAATATATACTAATTCTACACAATATAAATTTATATATGCAAAAGTTCTAACTAATTAATATATATATATATATATGATCCAAAAAGACAACTCCATCTTATTCTTTTTTAGGCATTTTTTTATATTATGATATAACTATAACTAATATAATAAATAATTATTAATTAAATTAATAATTTATCTTTTTTAACTTATAATTAATTAATTATCACAACTTATAATAATTATGATAAATATATATATATATATATATATTTACCATAGAGACACATGCAGTTCAAATATATCAAAAGTTTAGCCAGGTAATTTACGTTAGATATTTAAAATAATTGTTAACACATTTAGAAGTATTGTTATCAATACGCTCTAATATAATGTGAGAGTGATATGCATCCTCAATTGTTAAATTTCATGTTTAGTGTGTAATTACAGTACTTAAAAGACTGTTAAATGTATAAATGATTCTTATACATATCTCAACATACTCTATTGATAGCATAATTTTTATTGGATGGAAAAATCATCTAATATGTTTGGTCTTATTTTATTGATGTTATAATTGAAAGTAAAATGAACATATAGATTAGTTTGAATTTAAATTAATTTATTTATAGTAAATTTCTTGAATTTATATATAAAATATATTTATAAAAATAATTTATGTATTATTTATTTAATATTTAAATTAAAATAAATAATTAAAATATTAATTGATAAGTATAAATTATTTAGAAGATTTTCCTTTAACCAACTCATAAACAAACCTTCGAATTTTATAGAATCTCTCTAATTTAAGCTTACTTATATAGAAACTTACTTAATGCATTAAAATGAATAAAATACGATACAGTATCATTTCTTCTAACATATTTATTAATAACTTACAGAATCCACTTAGTACGAACGCGTTAATACAAAAATGGAGTGTAGTAATTTCTATGCTAGTAATGTATAATTATTTTGATGCAAACAACGATACGTGTGTTATCACCCAATTGAATCATCTACTCCCTATGTATTTATTGAAATGTACATACACTATTGAATTAACGAAGAAAAAAAATGAAAAAAAGAAGCAAAGGATCATAATTCATATAGTTATACCTTACATTATCCATTTTGTTAGTATATATGATGAATATAATAATTAATTTATCAGCTTGAGATACGAGATCTAATTTAAGTGATATAACGTTATCTATTTTAGTTTATAATTGTAAGTTTAACATATCTATGATTATGACTTTATTTTTAAACAAGGTGAAATATGTGTATAAACATTATATTATACACTCTCACTTAAGAAGTCTTATATTCTCGTAAAAACGCAATCTCACGTTACACAATATAATCATGATTCTGATATCAATTGATACAAAATGGTTATTATGTCTGCTTATAGTATGACATGATCTATTCTACGTGACACAGGATTATTCACTTTTATTCATGAGTGTAAATTCAACGAATATATGGTTATGCAGAACTCAAGGTTTTGTTTCTAGGAAAAAATCTCAAAACACGTTATATCATTTAGAGAATATTCATATTATCACTTAGTTGGTAAACAATGTGAGACATATATAGACACACTACATTAATATTAGTGTGCTTTCAACAAAAACAAACATTCATTTTTATGTAAATGTAGCTTTTCTTTACAAAATTAGCGAAAAAAGTAACATTTATTTATAAAAATATATTTTGATTTTATAATTTATACGAAAGTATTTCTAATTTTAGTTAGAGATTTTAGTTTAAAAATTTATTAAAAATATTTATTTTTAAATAATTATGAAATTTAAAATGTTTATTTTTTAATATGTATAAAATTAAATGTAATTTTTTCGCAATAATAAAATTAAATGTTTTTTTTTAAATACGACCTACAGCCCTAATTAATTAATTGTCCTTTTTCCTTAATTAATTCAAAGCCTAACAAGTCAACTATAAATTAACGCGAAAGCCAATTCATATAAGAAACAAGGACAGTTTTTATTTCTTAAGAATCGGCATCAAGCCAAGAAGGTTCGCATTGTATGTAAAATGAAAAATGATTTTTATATGTAATTATTCATATCTTATAATATAATTAATTTTATTAAAATTTAAATTAGGATGACATCTGCTTTCAATTAATTAGAGAAAAATATTAGGAAAAAAAATGTCGAAGAAGAAGACTGCTCCCTTATCGTAATAAATCATGATAATCTGTTGGTTTGACAAAATGTTGTACGAAATTAATAGTGCAAAGAAATTAAGTTGAGTTTGTTAACGTCATGACAAAAACAGATAGAATCATCTTGCTTTTGAAAAGGGTAATTGAAGTGCAAAGTCATCCATTTTCTTTAATTTTTCCCCCCGAGCTCCTTAATTGTTAGGTGTTGAGTAAATACTATTAAAAAAAATTTGTTAAATAATAAATATTTTTTAATATTTTGCATTTTACAAAAAAAAACATGTATTTTTTTAGTTTATATTAAAAAAAATCATATTTTTTTCTCGTACAAATTAACAATATAACTTGAAAGTTTACATTATACAATTAAAAGTATATTTAACAGCATGTGTTATCTGATTGGGTACAACAATACTTTAATTAAAAGATGTCTAAAATAGATAATCTAGAAAGATTATTTGTAGATTAGTCAATTAAATAAATTTCTCTCGATCTTAAAAAATCATACATGCATGCATGGGTGTGTTTTATTTCATTCTAAATCAGTAATCACCTTAATTGTTTAAGTAAAAAAACAAGGAATTAATAGTTTATAACAAAATGTGAAATCCTTAATCCTTTGTTCGGTACCCAGTAATTTGCAAACTATAATAAAGAGTCAGAGTAATTTGCAAACAATAATAAAGAGTCGGAGTAATGTTAACTAACCACACCTTTTAATATTGTTATATATTTTTGTACAATTAATTAATAACAATAATTTGTGTAATAGTAATTGTTTTTATTTTAGTTAATTAATTCCAAGTTACACGTACTAAATTTTCTTGAAGCAAAAGTAAGAATGATTTGTGATTTGGTTGTTCATTTTAAAAGACAGAGAGACAACTACTGCCACGCCTAGCTCGAAGAAAATTACAAAGTGAAAAACCGTTAAATCTTGAAAAGGAAGCGTGTTAAGAATCAACAAACCATGAAAGCCGGCCACTTGGATTAGATAGGTAAACAAGAATAAGAAATTAAATTGACAAGAGTTGGTATAGAGTTTGTTACTACGTACTGACTTCAAACAATATTCTTGTTATAAAGAGAAAAAAAAATAAAGTCGTTAATTATGGTTAATATGACATTAATTTTAAAGAGATAGCTAGCCAGAGGTATCAAGAAGAGGACAAGGGTCAACAGAACTTACTCGTCAAAATTGTACGCTATTGTGTCGAGTAGCTATCACTGCTTAATTTTGTCTTATTACGTACTTTCGGTAGTATTATTTGGGTTCTTTCGTTTCTCTTTGGGTTTTCGTTTTCGTTTTCATAGGTAGTTAATTATAGGTGGGTGTGAACTTGCATTAGTTTACTTTTGTATCATTATTGCTTTATTGAATTAAAAACTTAACAACGAGAATGATGGGTTTTTATTTTATTTTCTTTCTTCATATAGTTTAAATCAATTAAATAATATTAAGACGTTTGGATTAAAAAAATAGTTTTAAGAGAAATCATTATCTGTTTGGGAGGTAAATAATAAAAGTAGTTTTAAGTGATACTTTAATATTTAATTTAATAAAAAATTATTTACTTATCTTCAAAATTTTAATAATGTTTTTCATAATTTTAAAATCACGATATCTTAAAGATTTCTAAACTTATATTGTTGAGACAATTTAGTTACTAAAATTTCATTTATTATACTTTAATCTTATATGTTAAAAGTTTAAGGTAAAAAAAGTGAATCTTTGGTAATTAAACTTTACTCTTTTTCTTTGAGTAATTAGAGATATTTTTGTCTAAACGGTTAATATATATATATATATAAATTATAATTGTAATAATTAAAAATTTAAAAATTAGGACTAAAGCATCGGTGGAACTACGTGAACTTTATTAGCATTATTAACCCTCTCACTTTTTTATAATAAAAAATTTAGATGTGATATTTATAAAATTAATTACATTTTACTTATTTTATAAGTATAAAATAAGTCTATTTTATTTTAAAAAAAATTTCACTCAAAAAAACTATAAATTAAATAACTTAAACATTATTATATTTAAATGATATACACATAATATCTTTTTACAATAAAAAAAATACTAACAAAAGAAATATTATTATTTTTATTATTTATATGATGTTTCTCATGAATTGAAATTATACATTTAATTATCGTTAAACTAAAATATCTCAAATATTCAAGTTTAATAAACTTAATCTCACCCTACTCATTATCTAACATCCTAAGAGTACTTTTTAATATTATAAACACTTCTAATTCAAAGGGTAATAGTTACAAACAAACCCTTAAATATCAATATATTGTTTTCTTTGAACAACGGAATTAATGAAAGTGAAATTAGAAACAAATTTTTATTGTGTATAAATGGGTATAAAAGTCTTATAAAAAAGGTATAAACGTGAAAATTAAGATTTATAATATTTCAAATGAACAAATATGAATAAGTAAAAAAAAATTACATGGTAGTTCATTGGTTAATAGATGGAAAGAGTATTATATCAAATGATGTAATTAATTTATTTTTTTCTTCTTAAAACGCAAATCAATCAAGAAAATGTCTAATATTTGAATTAAATTACATTAATATCAGTTATGAAATTGAAAAATTATGAGAAATCTTAATAGTATTTTTTTATCTTTTTTATTTTTCTGTAGAATAGAGTTTATTTCACATAAAAAAATTATTTATTTTAAATAAATATTACAATAATTATTTTGTGATTTATTTTATTCCAAAAAGACTTATACATTGTGTGATGATTTATTTTATTAAATATTTTATTAATTTGTATCAATTAATATCTACAATTGATCAGGTTAGATAGAATGATTCTAATATAAAGAAATATTAAGAATTATAAAAATTCATAAAACGTATGGATTAGAGCGTAGATTTACTAAATTAATTTTTTTTTGGATAATTGGCAACTTCCATTGCAAGTTTTAGTTGTATTTCTTCGTATTGTTGCTGGAAAAAACATCCTGATTTTAAAGTCATGTGCAAATCTCGGTCTCTAGCATCTAGAACTTAGAAACTCTCTAGTTATGGCATTGACTCGGGCGTGCGGGTCTTTAGGACTAGTTCATATAATCTTCAGCTCGATATTATATTTTTTTTTTCCAATTCCCTGAATAATTTTCTAGTCTTTCTGAGAACTTGTAGAGCTAGATGTTCTAAATATCAAGAAAAATATAAGCTTCTGTTTGGTTTTTAATATGGTTGCAATTGCAATATACATACATTAATTAAGGGTAACAAAGTAAATTTCTATAGTTAAATATATCGTTTAAAGAAAAATATTAAGAATATATATTTGCGGCAACGTCGTTTATATAGTGAGTTATGATATTTGGTTGGATTATTTTAAAAAGTAGATAAATTATTCATTTTTTAAATAATTTTATCATATAATACATTATAAATAATGTGTGTATAAAAATAATGTAAATTTACGTGGCTATAGTATTTATCATCAAGTAAGATTACAGGCAAGACCGCATATTTTTAGAGAGAACATGTTCCCTCTTCACTAAATAAAATGTGCTTTAAATAATATTGAGAAAAAAAAATACAATTTTAAATGCTATCTAGTATAAAATATATGTAACTATTTATTAAAAAAATTATTTGTAACATTTATAAAAATCAAATTATACTTAACACGTGCCCAAATTAAATTTTAAGAGTAAATTGTTTTATACTGATCAAGAGTAAAGATATACATATACACAGATACAGCAGCAGTCAAGCCTTGTAAATAAATTATGATTTTTTTAAATATAATTCAACAAATTATAAAAAAGTACTTGGGTCACAAATTTTTAGTTATTTTATGCGCAAAGGTAAACTACGTTTTCAAAATACATTAATGGTTCAAGTAAGAGCGGTAAACAAACTGAGATGAATTAATTCCAAGTTCAGAAAAAATAGAAAATGAAAAGCCATAGGTGCATTGCGTACTCTTTTTATAAATATATATCTTAATTAAATTAAATTTATGTATTAAATATATATTTAATTTTTTATAACTAAAAAAACATATATTTAATACAACTTAATAAACACTGTAGATAACAATTTTACATATTATATTTATATTATACCTATGTGTATGAAATAATGAAAAATATTTTTATTTTTCAAATAAGTTTCAAAACAATGAAAAATATTTATACTTTAAATTAAAAAATATTATATACGAATAATATTTTTCTCATATAATAATAAATGAAAAATACTTTATCTAAAGTTCAATTATTATTATTGTTTTTATTATATATATTTTTATTTTCATATTCATATTGTAATAATATATAATAAAAATAATTATCAATATATTTAAATTATAATTTTGTATAGTTTATTGAAGTATTAAGATTTTAGTTTATTGATTCATAGATAATTAAAATTTTAATATAATTAAATAATTAATCATAAAACACATATTAAAAGAGAATAAATTTTTAAGATCAAAATTTTTGACTTCAAATAGATGAAGTAACTATTATTTATCAAATCATTAAATAAATTATGTTAAAATTAAATTAAATTTAACTTTAGTAGGTAATGTATATTCAATTATGTTATATTTATATTAAATATAAGGTGATGATATTGTCACAAAATTATTTACTTAATGAAAATTTTAATGAATAATGATGATACTAAAATATAATTAATATTAAAAATAAACTAAATATTTTATATATTTTTATCGTGAAAATATCAAAAATTATTGTGGTAATATCATTAACATAATCTATTACTAATATGTGTTATTATTATAAAAAATTAAATAATATCTTAATTTTTTTAATAATATATTACTTTATTGTTAATACTATATTTTCAAAATTAAAAGAATTATTTTCATATTTATATATTTTTATATATTATCATGAATGTATTTTACCTCTAATTTTTAATATACTTGTATATAAAATTAAATATATTATATTCGTATATACATTTTTTCAAATAATATATGTTTCGTATTTTATTAGTTATAATTAATTTTTAAATATATGTTTAATTTATGTAAATTTAAATATATATGTGTTGCATAATTTTAATGTTTATATTATAATATATATTTTTATTTATATATTTGTATAAAATATTAAATTAAAAATATGTATTCAACATATTTAAACATATTATATTTTCAAAGAAGTAAAAGTTAAATTAAATGTGATATATGAAATATATGAGATAATTTATTAATTTTAAAAATATATCTTATTTCATTTATTTTTAATAGACTTTAATGAGATGAGTAATAATATAAAATAATAAATAATATTTTATAATATAAATTTAATAAGAAAAATGGTACAACATATGCTTAAAATTAGACTTATTAACATTACAATATAAATAAGATGAAATAAAATAAAATAATATGAGACGATATTTAAATGAAATGAGATAATAGTACAATATAAATTTATGAGACACAAAATGGTATTGATTAGTTAAAATAGTAATATAATAAAGAATAATGTATATTTTACTTATCATCGATGAGTTTTGGAGTCTATATTTTTAGACTTAATTGTCTTTATATATTTTTAGATCTAATTTTTTCATCTAATTTATTTATATTATTATTTTTGGTTGTTTTTTAAACTTATATTGTTTTTATCTATTAATAATCTTAGTTATCATATATGTGTATGAATTTTATACTTTATTTATATTTTTAAGTAAGTTTTTTTTTATTTAAGTAAAAAACTAGAATAAACAAGACATAAAATCAGATAAAAACAGCTATTTTTTTTTTTATCTCTAAATGTATCCTTTAGTTATTCCATTTCCCACCCCTTTAACGAAATCGAGTCAACTCGGTCTTTCACTCACTCTCGAGTTCGGCTTTTTTTCCGTGTAATTTCAATGCAACTCTATTGATTCATCTTTCCCTCCTCCCTCGCTTCCTCAAGTTAGTTGGCGCGTTTTTAATCTCTTCTTTTCCAATTTTTAGAAAGAACAATCAAAATCAAAAGATAAACACACACATTTGAAACCAATGACCAAATTAGTTCTCAGTTTTTGCTTTTAATTAGTGGATATAAATTTTATTTCCTTTGCCCTTCAAACGACGAAAGGCAATGATGAACCATGATAGCCAAGGCGACGACGATGATGGTGAACTACTGCACTCACCTCAAGAAGAAATGGAATCTCTAGCACTAGACGAAGAGTCATCCAGCAGTCCATATTTGTCTTCCTCAACATCCCTACAGAACTCCAATGTCATTCTCGAACCAACATCTTACGCCGACGCAATCTTTAAGTCTTTCGATTCCAACCTAGCCAACAGCCATCAATCCCCACAAGACCAAGACTCATCTAAGTCCGACCCACATTCTCATTCCGACCCAAATTCGTTCAAGATTTGGGTATCGGATCCCCAAAAGGCCCAAAAACCCAATTCCCTGGTCCCTGGCGGAGGCACTTACTACACCTTCCTATTCACCACAAAGACGAACCTGACCCAATATGGTGGACCTGGATCCGAGGTCAGTGTCCGGAGGCGATTCAAAGATCTGGTGACATTATCAGATCGGTTGGCTGAATCATATCGAGGATATTTCGTTCCGGTTCGACCTGATAAGAGCGTGGTTGAGAGCCAAGTGTTGCAACTATGTCAATTTGTGGAGCATAGAAGGGTTGCATTGGAGAGGTACATGAACAACCTGGCGAACCATCCAGTGATCAGGAATAGTGAGGAATTGAGAGTTTTTTTGGTGGTTAAGGGGAAATTGCCGCTGCCAAAGACTGTGGACATGGCTTCCCGAATGCTTGACGGGGCAGTGAGGCTGCCGAGGCAGCTGCTCTTCGTGGCAGCACCTGTGAATGTGATTGAAGCAACAAGGCCAGCTCAAGGTGGGAGGGATTTGCTCTGGATGTTTAGGCAGTTGAAGCAATCTGTGAGCAATGATTGGGGTGGGGTTAAGCCTTTGGTGGTTGAGGAGGATAAAGAGTTCTTGGAGAAAAAAGAATGGCTGGTCGAATTTGAGCATCAACTTAGCAATGTGTCTAAACAGGTGGCCTTTTCTTTGAACTGTGCTCATTTGTTGTTTATGTTTGTTTGGTTAGTGTAGTTGGAAATATAAGTGTAGATAAGAAAAAAGTTGGGGGGCTTATATGATGCAACATTTGCCTTTATAAAAATTTGGAACTAATATAACATTTCTTTTGAGGAAAGACTCTTGTTTCTTTGGTGGGCTCAATCTGAATTTTTTGTTGCATGCTCTATGGCTTTTATGTTGTTTTTAGGCCGAATTACTGGTGAAGGTTCAGCAAGACATGGGAGAGACAATGGGGGAAATGGGAATGGCACTTGTGAAATTGACCAAGTTTGAAACAGATGAAGCTTTGTTGGACACTCAAAGAGTTAGGGCTGCTAACATGAAAAATGTAGCAACAGCTGCTGTTAGTGCCAGTAGATATTACCGAGACTTGAATGAGCAAACAATCAAACATTTGGTATGAATCAAAACTTTCTTTATATTGGTAATTTGACCTAATTTGACTTTATCGATATGGTTCATCAACTTTTTAACTATTTCATGGTGTTTTAAGGTTCACAAATTTGTGATAATTGCAAATGACAAGGCAATCCATTGTTGGATACAATTTTGTGGGCTGTACTCGCAAATGATATAGTGCCATTTTATTTGTGATCCATCACAAATTTGTAATGAATAGACTTTTCTTTTAAGGAAATATTGATCAGCCAATAAATAGGAATTCTTCTCTAACTGAATTTCGACTAATGATGTTCGTGTATATTGTAGGAGATGCTCCATCACTGCCTTGGGATATTGTTAGCTGCCAACAATGCTTTTGAAGAACGCTCAGGTGCTTTACTATCAGTCCAGACTCTTTCATCAGAGTTAGTTTCCTTGCAGTGTAGGATTCAAAAGCTTGAGGTTGCCTCATCCAAAATATTTGGTGGTGACAGAACAAGGATGCGCAAAATAGAGGAATTAAGAGAAACCATAAGAGTTACCGAGTGTACTAAATCTTCTGCAATCATGGAGTATGAAAGCATCAAGGTTAAGTAGTTCCTTCTTGGGTAATCTGCTGAAGTACTTGAAGTTCATGTATATACATCATAAGTATTGTTCTGTTGAATGAAATATGGCTAAAACTTTTCACGATAAAAGTGAGCATGATGTTAGACTATATATATGATGCTATATAATACTGCTAATCTTGATTTTGTCATTTTCCACCTTCCTAGAAAGGGTGAGTTTAATTGGTAAATTCACCAAACCAGCGCGATATCAAAACATATTTGTAGTTTGTAGTGGCGTAAGACATCACTGGTTAAATTTGTAGAGCATTATCCAATTTTCTACTAAAAATCAATTGAAGTCTTGTAATGTTTTGATGCCTGCTATTAACTCTAAAGGGTTTTATAGTCAATAGTCAGTGCTTGAGGACTACTTTAACTTTATGCGTGGAAGCAGTGACACACTCTGATACTCAATGATAATTTACCTTGAGCAATGAGCATATATGGCTGATTGTTTTCTTGTTGTGTTCAACCTTCTAATCCTTGGACTTTCTCATGATAGCTAACTTGTCTGCGTGTTTTTTGTTTTTTATTATATATTTGATTGCATGCTTGTACAATGTCATAGAAAAATGTGTTTCAGATCACAAAATTTTCATTTTTGCTGTGAAGGTTACACGTGTCAGCAAATGCAAGAATGTGTACAACTTCTCATTACTTGCTGCATTCAATAGATACATTGTCTACATAAAGTATTGACTGTTAGTGAATCCTCCTGTACAGGAAAATAACAAGAAGGAGCTAGAAAGGCTTGAAAAGGAGAGAAAGGAAGATTTGATGAGGATGTTAAGAGGATTTGTCCTTAATCAGGTAGGTACATTTTTCGAAGTCTGTTCTCCTTGCTAATTTTCTCAATGAATGGCATTTCACTGCCACACATAATTGTGCTATGTCATGCATTTAAATAGGCGGACAATGCAGAGAAAATGGCAAATATATGGGAGAAGCTTTCGAAGGAAACTGGTGCATACGTTAGAGATAGCAGCTAGCAGTTCAAACTTTAGGGTTTGAATCTCTTTCATCCTTTCCATCATTCTTTATTTGTATTCTTGTAAATACTTTTTATATATCACAATTATGTGTATAGTTACGTAGGTCTAATTGTACTCCTTATAATCACAATAGGTTACGCAGGTCTGTTCTCCTTATACATTGTGATTTATCACAAATTTGTGATAAATAAACTTTACTAATGGTTCGAACTGATAAACTACAGCAGTAGTAGTTTATCCCTCTTGAATCTTTACTGTATTTTTCCTTTTTCGTTCCTTGAACTTTCTTGGTTGTCCATGGGAATTGATATACTGCACTTTCTTGATGCTCATGAATGTCTTCTTTCTTCTGAGTACCTTTTGTTTTTCTCCTTCCTTATTCGTCTTTAACTTTATCTATATTTTCATTTTTAGTCTGGACATCACATAGTTTATACAAATTTCTGATTTGATATATTTTGTTCTAAAAGACGTTTGTTTGCAATATCATGGCCCGAAGGTAAAGTGAGATCTTAAGCTAAAATGTGCCGTTAAAATTACACTGTAAATGCATTGAAACTTGGTTCGCATTTGCTTAATGTATATCAATAATGAGACTTTTATTGAGACAAAATTCCAAGTCTACCAAAAGGAAGAAAATAAAATACAGTGCACTTAAAATTATTCAAAAGAAAACACGTATATACAGACCATAAATAAGATATCCCATTAACCAAAATTATATTGAAGAATGAAAGAATCAACTACTAAGGAGCTGTCTTCTAAGAACTTTAAGAAATTGCATTCTTCACTCACTAGTAGAAGGGATGACTCCGGCTCCATCCTCACCCGGACTGGCAGTAGTTGCAGTGTTATCAGGTCTAATCTCTTCTAGTTGCTGAAGAACTTGTTGAGTCTCTGGTCTAGCTGCCGGTGAAGGATCAACACAATGCAAAGCCAGTTTTAAGGTGTTTAACAATTCATCCCCAATAGTAGAAGCATCTTTCATCAATTCTAAGTCAAAAACTTCATTTGTCCACTCCTCTTTCACAATGGAGGCAACCCACTGAGGCAAATCCATACCATTCATGGTGTCACCGGGGGATTTACCTGTTAGAAGTTCCAGTATGATGACTCCAAGGCTATATATGTCAGTTTTTGTGTTGGCTTTCTTAAGTTTTGAGAGCTCTGGTGCTCTATAACCTAATGCCCCAGCAGTTGCTATCACATTTGAATTTGCAGCAGCTGTCATTAACCTGGATAAGCCAAAATCTGATATTTTAGCATTTGTTTGCTCATCAAGAAGGATATTACTTGATGTTAGGTTTCCATGAACAATGTTTTCATGTGAATGCAAGTAGAAGAGACCGTGTGTTATTCCTTGAGCTATGTTCATTCTTGTTGGCCAATCAATCGGCGTATCAGGTCCTCTAGCTGCAAGCAACAAACAAAAGAGCAAGTTAAGAGAAGTTGACTATAACTTCCAAGTTTTTGAAGGATTTTTTTATGTACTACTTACCATGGAGAAAAGCTGCTAGACTCCCTTTAGACATGTAATCAAAAACAAGGAGTTTTTCTCCTTTAGGACCTAAGTAATAAGCTCTTAAAGCTGAAAGATTTTGGTGTCTGATTTTCCCAAGCACATTAACCTCTGTCTCAAATTCCTTTTGTGGTTTAGTTATCTTCTCTCTCAGTCTTTTCACTGCAACTTGATGCCCATCCTCCAATGTGGCCTTATAGACTGTCCCATATGTACTTTTACCCATGATCTCAGCTGTTGCACACAATAGATCATCAGCTGTAAAAACAAAGGGTCCATCAAAGTGGACTAACTTCCCACCAGCCTCTCCACCTGATTCTACTTCACCAGCTGTAGGAGGAACTCCCTTTTCGGCTCTAGTAGCACCTGATTCTTGACCATTCTTAGATTTTGATGCAGCCCTTTTCCTTATCAAGCAGCAAAGTAATATGCAACAGAGTACAAGCAAAAGTATAAGAAGTGCTCCAGCTACTATGAGAATTATGTCTTTGGTACTTAATTTATGGCGCCGGTGTGGTTTAGTTGTCTCTGAAGACGGGGCTAAAACACTTGGAGAGGGTGCCTCAGAAGGACATGGAGCTGAACCACTATATCCACATAACTCAATGTTCCCAACAAAAGAGCTTGCATTGAATTTCTTGGATATAGGAGTAGGAACAGAACCAGAGAGGTTATTGTAAGAAACATTGAGAAAATTAAGGTGGGATAGATCAGCAAGAGAAGCAGGGATTCGTTCACTGAGATTATTCTGAGACAAATCAAGTTGTGAAAGTGTGGAAATATTCCCAATGCTTGCAGGAATTGGACCCTTGAGTTGGTTTTGTTTCAGATTAAGAACAGTAAGGTTATGTAATCTCCCAAGGTCTTTTGGGATTTGGTTATTGAGTTTGTTTCCCTCTAGATTTAGCATAACAAGTGAGGACAAATTGGAAAGACTAGAAGGTAAACTACCATTAAGGGCGTTATTAGAAATATCCAGTGTTCTAAGCCTAGAAAGATCTCCTATTTCATTTGGTATGACTCCATTTAATTGATTATTACCCAGCCAAACCTCTTGGAGTGCACTTAACTTGCCTAAAGATGAAGGAATATTTCCAGAAAATGAGTTATGATCAAGGGCTAAGGATTGAAGATGAAATAAGGTATTATGTGATTGTGTTTTACCCCAAGAATCTGGTAAAGAACCTGAAAGATTGTTGTGTTGAAGTGCAAGAAAAGTGAGGGAAGGTGAGAGAGTGAGACTTGTTGGTATAGAACCTGAAAGTGAGTTGAAGCTGATATTGAGCCTGAAAAGCTTTGTAGAGTTTGCAAGACTAGCTGGGATTTGCCCAGTAAGTGAATTATTGCTGAGGTCTAGAGTCTGAAGAATAGAACTGAAGCCTAATGACGGAGGGATTGAACTTGAAAACAGATTGTTGAACAATTGAACACCTCTGAGGTTAAGAAGGTAGCCCAATGCTGATGGGATTGAGCCACCAATTTGATTATCATGAAGGCTAAGCTTTCGAAGTGCCTGAAGTTGGCCAATCTTCTCAGAGATTCTGCCTCCCAATCCCTTCCATGGAAGCTGAATAACAATGACTTGCCCCTGAGCACATTTAATCCCAGCCCAACCACCTGAACAAGCTCCATAACCACTATCATTCCAGCTCTTTAAGAACCCTTTTGGGTCATCTAAATCATTCTTGATTGCTTGAAGAGATTGGTAATCTGCTTGTGTGACAATTACACCATCCCAAATCTCACTTGAAACAGGCTGAAAGACCCATATAAGCAGCACAAGAAAGAAAAAAAAATGGTTATGAAATATGGTTATGAAATGGTTATTAGACTCCAAAATCTTCCATTTTTCCTTTTTCTTTAGTGAAATATGGTTACTTTTTGCTGCTTTTCTCATCAAAACTTGACGATAGTCAAGTGGGTAGTTGCAGAATCTCCTAAAGACTTGTTTTTTGTGCACCATAACCACAAAAATGAATCAAACTCCAAACAATAAGAAGCAATTGTAGAAGAAAAAAGAAAAAAGATGATTTTCCCACTCGTTTTTTCTTCCTAGTTTTCTGGTGTTTGTACCTGGTATGTTGCAGGAAAGTTCATTAGAAAACTGGAAGAGAGAATGAAACAGGAACGATATAATTTGAGGAGAGAGGAATGACGATTAAGTAGCTAAAAAGTTTAGGTGGGTTTTTCATCTGACTGTTAATAGAGAGAACACGTGAGTATGTTTGATTAAGAGAGAGAATCTTGAGTAGGATAGAGAAAAAACATGTCAGTCTCCATTGCAGGTCCTCTTCTTTCTAATTAAACCCTAACGGCTAGTTTTCTTGTTAATTCTTTTTTATTTTCTCTATGTACTGTTGCGAAATTTGTTTTAATTTGACCCTATTGATCCCACGGTCATGGGTGGTTTAAATTCCAGGTCTTCTATTATTAAAGCCTAACGGCTAGTCTCTATTATTATTATTATTATTTTCTTTACTCTGATAAATCTATAAATTTTCATCTTTGACAAACTCAAAACCCCATTGTCATGGGTCATTTTATTGCTACAACCGCTCCTCCACTAAACTAACGGCTGTCTTATAGTGGGTCCCTCATGCATTAGAATTACAATTATAAGTCATATGTTACGTTAAGTCCGTATTGCCCCTGATTGTTTCAGTTTACGAATCCAATAGAGCTCTCATTGTGTAATAATAATACGAGTTTAAATGTGACATATTGCTCGCTTAATAGTACACTGTTTGATATTGTCCTAAATTTGTGTAAAAGTGCAACTATGGTACTAGAGAGGTTAGGTTTGCTTTAGTAATAAATGTAGGACTTGGTTAGGAAGATCTGTAGCTGGGACTTTTAAGTTCTTGAGCCAATGAACCATTAGCGTAGCCCAGAAAGTAGAAATGAGTCGTCGTCGTCGTCCTCATTGTTATTTACTGTGATGTTAACTTGTGTAGTTGTGTCGTGTGGTCCAGAATCCACATTAAGAATTGAAGATGTTTCCACGATTTCTCCTGGAAACCAATTAGCATTAAGGTTCTAAGCCGATATGGTAATGGATTCTGCTATTATTCCTTGGATTTTAAAGCTTGTTTTTTTCCCCGTTTCAGGTTCTGGCTTTTTTTTCTTCTGATTAGATGACGAGAGGTCTTTTTACACATGACAAGAATGGTTTCATTTGAGCAAATTCATGTTTTTTTCCAATCAAAAGATAAGTAATTTTATTAAAATAAAAAATGTTTAATAAAATTGATACCAGAGATATCAAATCATAGTACCAAATTCAACCATATATCTAAAGGAGTTCGCTAAATAATTCCTTCCAAAAAAAAGAAACAAAATAAACTTGCTCAACTAAAACAGAACATATACAAAAATCCAAAAAAACAGCATCTCTCATCATCCAATTTATGAATTTGTCTCATTTGAGACATTATTGTAATTTCCCAATTAGTGGTGGCGGTGGCTTTAGAAATCTCCTTCTCCCTACCCTTAAAAACTAGATTATGAGTAATTTTTAATGTAATTTTGACAAAAAATAAATAAATATTACCACAATAAAAATACATAAAATGTGCATTTTGTGCTAATATTAATTACATTGTGATAATATTACTAAATAAAAATATATATATATGAGAGAAAAGCCTTCTAAATAGAATATCCTCTCTGAGTGTTGAAGTGAAAATCATTTATGGAAGCATTTATATCAAATAAGAGGATTTAAACTGTTAAAGAAAAGATGAAGAAAGAAGAGATGAAAGAAGAAAGGAGAATGTTGGGATTGGGTTGGGTTGTATCACTAGGGCTTGGAGGATATGAGATGGGAAATTTACCGCGGTTTGAACTATGCATTTATTCAATACTTCGGTTGTATTAGGTTTTGTTGTGTTAAGTTCATCTCATTATGAATACAATAAAACAACTATATATTTTATAATTATCAAATGAAATACGATTACGGCCTCATATTAAATTCATTGCTTTTACAACTTCAGAGAAGTTAAGACTAGTTGCAAATGTCTGGGCTCAAACAGGCGCATACATAAATTTGGTCATAACATCAATTGCATATTAAAATTATTATGCCCAGACATAAACGTAACCATAGTTAACGATCAAGACCAAGAAACTTTAACCTTGTTCCAGCAACTAGCCTTAAGTAATTAGGCCATGACATTGTTTGATAGTAATATTTGATTTCAAGACAGAATATAAAATCCACAAAATGATTTTGTGGTATCATTTTTAATCAAAAAGTACACATATGTATCCATATTCACAAAATAATATAATAATAGTTTTTTCGTTTTTTTTAAATTATTCAAATGATTCATTTTTATATTTTAAATTGGAATTGAAGGATAATTACATCATTAATAAGATTTGATACTTTAATAGTATTCTTATTTAACAAAAAGTTATAAACACATATTTTTATAATATTATACTAATAATTCCTGCATTTAAATTTAAGTATATTATTGATTCAAAATTAAGATTTAATTTAGATATCTAAATTATCTAATTTTATGTTTTAAATTAGAATAGAAAGGTAATTGTATAATTTAGAATGTTTAGTACTTCAATAATACTCTTATTTAACAAAATGTAGGTAGGTAGACTCATATTTTCATAACAATATATTAATAATCAATACATTTAAATTTAGATGCATTATTAATCTAAAATTAATAATTAATTGAAAATTTAAACACATGCTACACATATTGACAAAAAAATAAAAAATAAAATCATTTAAAAAAAATTAATTTAACTTTAAAATCAAATGAAACCGCAAAAAGGTAAGAGTCTTAAAAAAGGATTAAGCATCCAGGAGTAACTTTGAAGAACACTTTAGTAACTTTGATTCTATAAAAACACATTGGAAACTTTAATCATTTGTTTGAAGAGTTAAATATTATTTTATTAATAAATTCTTTTGATATAATAATAAAATAAATTTAATGGGATAAAACTTACATTTAATTTTAACAATTTAAAACTAAATTTGAATAATACTATATTTTTTTGTCAACTCCTTTTATAAATTTTATATTTTATGAAATTTTAATATATTGTTTTAGCAATATTTTGTATCTTTTTTTAAGTATATTTGGATCAAAATTACAAACTTTATAATATTAAAAATAGGGCTATATAAGTAAAAAGATTACAAGATGAGTGGAGGATAGAATCACATAAATAAGCTCTCTTTTATCCACTATTTTTTTAGATGAGTACCATAAATTGAACAATACAATGCCACAATATTACTCAAAGATGGAGTACTTGATGTGCTATCTATGTCTGTATAATGTTTGATGATGGTAAGTTGGAGAGACTTTATTATGTCGTTCTAACGCTAATGATATTGTAATTTCTTAATTTTTAGACTTTTATCTATTTTTTATATTATAAAATCTACAATTTTAATTCAAACATAATTTCGACAAAAAATACGATACAAAAAGTACATAATTTTTTTTATTAAATATAAAATTTATAAATTTTTTTTGAACAAAAATATAAAAAATATATATTATACTGTTTAAATTCAATTTTAAACGGTAAAAATCAACAATAATTTTGCCCATTAAATTTACTTACGTTACTTTTTATTAATAAAATAAGATTTAAATACTAAAAAAGTAACTAAATATCTTACTTTTATAGAGAATGACTTAAGTGTCTCTTAGGAAAATAAAGTAACTCAAGTATTCACTTGATACAAGTAAAGTAGCGTACACAATCTCATCCTTAAAAAAAGTTCTAAATGAATAGAATCATATTAAAGATTATATTTTTACTAAAAAACAATATGAGATGAATTTTTTTGCGATAAAGACTTAAAACTTTTACTTATACTAAAACATATCATCAGAGAAGAAGACTAAGTTCCAATACAAACAAACAAAGGATGAAAAACCCAAATTAACATAAATGCCAACTAAAAATACTAATCTAGACAACAATTTATTTAAATCAAGTTTTAAAAACAGGAAAATCATCAATATGACATAAAAATACACATAGCAAAGCACAACAAACAAGTACAAAGAAAATAAGAGACAACACTTAAGTAATTAAGTTTGAAAATACATCTCATTTTTTCTCAAAAAGATATCTAAAGCAAGATATAATAAAGAAAATGCGAAAGATGAACACTAAAGAACAAGAGATAAACTAAGAACCAACACAAAACATACTAAATAACGAAAAGAATAACCTAATAAATCATAGAATATGCAATCTATATGATATATCATATAAACCATAGAATATGCAATCTATATGCAAAAAAACTGTAGAAAAAATCACGGATTGAAAAACTGAGAGGTGATTTACTCGCAGAAAACAACTTTAAAGAGGAATTTTATCTTAATTTTTGCTGTGTGTGCCTCATACTAAAATTCCAATTAGAAATAGGGACTATTAGTGTATTGTTTGAATATATGGATTCATATGCATATATTTTGTTAAATAATGATTCTATTAAAATATCAAATTCTATGAATGACACAATTACTCTTCATTTATATCACATGTAACATATTGTGATAAAATCACAATTTAAAACATGAAATTAGACCTTTTGTATACCTTAAAATAAACACACGATATAATCCACGTGGGTGCCACAGTGTGTAATATTAGCATTTTGCTTATAATTTTGCATGGTTGGTAGATTGCAGAAGAAAAAAGGATAATTCATGCTAAGATGGCCTAAGAAAAAAGAGACTGGATTTAGGACTTGTACAGCATCTCTCTAGTTTCTATTTATATACCAACAAACAGCCTTAAACTGGGAAACGAAAAGCAAAAACCTAATGTTATATACGAGGGCGTCCTAGAGACGATCCTTTCAATGTATGAATAAATCAAGATATTAGCAAAATCCATTTGTTATTGATCCTTTCATAACAATGTCCTCAATAGTAGAATGAGTGGTATCAGCTAGGATTCTGACAAAGCAAATAAAAAAGATACGAACTAACCATCAAAATGCATGGGAGATCTCAAAGCAAAGATGGAAACATATTTCGGCAGAATTAAAATACATTCTTGAAACAATACCCATTCTAAGTCCCTGTCCTGTCCTCCCATGACATTCATCTCAAATTCATTAACTACTAAATAGTTACAAGATAAAGTGCACATCAAATTCCAAAAATGAGCCAAGAATAATTTTCGATTGCAAAATTGTTCAATTCACAAATACTATTCTTGTCAAAGCATAGAAGCATAGCAGATATCAAAGTAAACAAAAAAAAAGACAATGGTTGATAGCAAATGAATTTCTGGTTGAACTAAATTAATCACTACATAGAAAAGAGTTTTACATCTTAAGGCAGATTCAATCAGAACTCGACCTGATCCGATCTGCGTAAAACTGTATATTTGCCCCAAAATTTCCAAACCCAAATTAATAGTTGTTCTACCAAGGAATAGGTAAAAGTAATCAAATAAAAAAAACTACACGAAATATTCAAATCGATCAACCTCGAGACCAATTACCGATTTTACACCCGTCCTGCGACAGAAGGAACAGCAGCTGAGGCGGCGCCCCCAAGGAAGGAGAGGAATCCGGTGTTGGCTGGCTCCTGATCGTCAAGGAACAAATCCTCCGGAACCTTAAACGCACCGTGAGCGCAAACGATTGCGAAGCCAATCATAAGTGCAGATATCAGAAGCGATCCAACGCTGGACATGAAGATGACTAACACGGTCACGAGTACCAATCCTCCTAGGGTTTCTGTATCAGAGAACGTACGTCCAAAGATAACCAAAGGCTGATCAGACGGCCGAAAGAGGTAAAGGAAAGTCCACGCGGCCAGAAGTGATAGGAGGAAGAGGAGAGAGAAAGGGTGAGAAAGGAGCGAGAGCGCCAAGACGAGGGCAATAATGGTGGCATAGTTGACGCGGAAGTAGCCGATGTTCTTGCGGATCCGAGAGTATGCTTCGGATACGGAAGTGGGTCGGGCCATAGAGGTTCGATCGATCATTTCAGACCAAGCACGGCGTTGAGAAAACCCATGGCGCAGAGAGGAGGTGATGCGTGAGAGTAACATGCGGAATGCGGGAGTGGCAATTGGTGGCTGAGATTGGGATCCTATATTGGTTTGAGAGTTCGAAATCGGAAGTGTAGGTGGAGAGGCCATGGTGACGCGTGGAATTTGCTGATAAGGGAGCGTTAGGGTTTGAGTTAATTTGGGTCGCGGAGAGACAGAGGGACAGATAAAGGAGTTACGGCCAACGAGAGAGAATATGGTTCTGAGTTGAGTTGTGACCGAGGACTCAATTGACGAGCGGTGGAAAATGAAAAATAAATAAATATATGTATATATTGTTTGTCGTCGATGGAAGTCTTTTTTTATTTTCTTTTTTTCTGAGAAAGAATGCAAGTGTTTTTCGATAGGGACATAGGGTAGTCATTCGTACGTGTATACGTCTTGTATTCATTTGTATTGTATGGTTTTATACAACGGTGGTAATTTGTGTAAGTTTGTTCTGTTTTAATTAAAGTTTTAATTAATTTAAATTTAATTTGCGTAAAAAAAATATGAATTTTAATTCAAATTAAAAATAAATGAGTTACTCTAAACTGTCCAAATTTAACACGAATTATTAATTATATATTTTTTAGTTAATTAATTTTTTATAAATAAAAAAATATGTTTAATGATTAAAACTTATTCATTCAAACAATGTTTCATGAAACATTAAAAATAAAAAAAATAATATTACAACAATTAATATTTTGAACAAATGATAAATTAATACTAAATAAACACTTAATACACACTGAGTATGAATTAAATGTATTTTTGATACCGAATAATAAATTAATACTAAATCAACAACTAACTCACATCGAGTACAAATAAATGTATTTTTAAAGTAGATCACAAGAAATCATACGATACAATGTAAGCATAAATAAAATTAACAAGACCAATTATTAAAATAAAAGAAAAAATATATCCTATTAAAATTTATAACTAATTCAATTTTTAGATCAAATTAACCTGACAAAATTAAAATTTTGTTTTATAACTACTTGTAATTTTATACAAAAATGATTACATATAAATACAGTTCTCTGAGTGTATTTAATTAGATATAAAGTGACCATATAAAGGAAAATCATATTTTATGGTGATAGAGAAAGTACTTTAACCTTAACATGCTATAATGAATGTATGGTTGTTTTAGAGGAAAGTGAAATTAGATAAGTAGTTGATAGTGATTGTTGGAGAAGTAGAGAGTTGAGAGTGTGAGAATGAGTCGATTATGAATTAAGAAAAAAGATAGAAAAGAAATATGTCATCAATTTAAGTTTTTAACTTAACGTATTATAGCTTTTTAAAAAAAAAAATATTTGGACTAACATGTTGGCTTGAACCCAGCTCGATTTTTTTTGTATTATTTGTGTTGGCTCGAATTTAATTCGATTCGATCAATCGAGCTATGATATAAATTATCACCCCTAGTTTATGTTTATATTTTTTAGTTCATATTTAAATATTTTTTTAAGTAATAAAAATTAAAGTACTATTAACGTATCATATTATTTATAAATATTATATTAATATTTTTCTTAATTAATGTAAGATATTTTATATATATATAAAAACACCCCTAAAATTTGATGCGTTTGACACCACTTTGTATTTTTATTATATTCTAACTTTATTTAGTTTACTTATCCTTTTTTAATATTTGCAAGATTTTTTTTTTTTACGAGGATCATTAATTTTTTCTTTGTTCATTGTTCGATTGAAGATCCAATGCCATGTAAATTTTATATAATATATACAGAATATGAAACATTAAATCCTAAAATGTTAACCATAATGAGTAGATGAGACACTCATAATTCTTATAAATTTTATAATAAAATTGTACTTAATCAATATGAGATATGACTTTAACATCCATTATCAAAATGTAGGCATTTGTGTCTTACAAAAACTTATCATTTTGTATTTTTAACATATTATATTTGTATTCTATTATATTAAGTTACTTTTCTAATTTTATTTTTGCAAGCTCATTTCAATTATTATTATTGATATTATTATTTTTACAAGGGAAAGCTCTAGGTTTTTAACTCAATCGATTAAAACTATGATATCATGTAAATTTTATATAGTATATAAATAATTTGAGATTAATAATTCTAAATGGTTAATCTCAATAGGTGAAGACAATAATAATTTTTATAAATTTTGTTATAGCATTATACTTAATAAATATAAGACATTGCGCTTAATAACCCTTGTTGATTTATAATTATAAAAAATCTCAATATCTTTGCAATCACATCAAAATCAATAGCTAATTCTAACTAAAAATATTTGTATTTTGCACCCTCTAATGTTTTTAAATTTTCATTTATTTCTTACCATTTTTTACATTTGTATATATATATATATATATATCCATTTGGATATTCTTGGTAATTATGTTAATAAGAATTGAATTCATATATATTTATGGGTAGGGGTTGGTATTTTTTTTTTCAAAAATCAATCATTAACTGTTACAAAATTGATATATGACATCAATTTTTAATCGTGATCGTAGATATAGGATCACAGTAATAAAAATCAAGGCCTAAGTGTGAGAGACCATAGACATATCATTTGGTCATTGTCTTTTATAAGATCAGGGTCATATATACCATTTGTTCATTATTTTTTATAAGACCGAGACCAGACATATCATTTGGTAACAGTCTTATAAAAACTAAGACCATAAACATATTATTTGGTTACGATATTTAAAAAATCAATATCATAAACATATATTTGGTCTATGTCTTATAAAAGATCGAAACCATTAATATACATTTGGTCTCGGTCTTATAAAATATCAAGGCTATACACGTACCATTTGGTAATGGACTTTAAAAGAATGAGACCAAATGATATTTTTATAACCTCGATCTTTCAAAAAGTTGTGATAAAATGGTCTTTCTATTGTTTTGGCTACACTTAAATCTTGAATTTTGATATATATAATCAATCTAAATTGATCCTTTTAGATTAGTTTGATTGATTTTTATGTTTTAATTGTTATTTTTACGATAGTCAATTTTTTTAGAAGTGTTTGTTTTTAGTAACTAAATAACTATTGCATTAGTCTTTTGTTTTAATAATTAATTAGAATTATAACATAAAATAATTTTAAATTTTTTCAAACAATAAATGCATAAAATTCATGCATTACAATTTTAAATTTTAAATAGCACAAAAATTAACACAAATATTTATTATTTAATTTCTTATCAATTTAAACTTAAATTGTATGCATTCTTAATATAAATAATAAACATATAATTAAATAATAGCCTAACTTGTGTTTGTATGAAAGTAAGGATATATATTGGATAGAAGTAGGAATTTTGAAAAATGATGGCGGCGAAACTTTTAAAACTATTATTATTATTATATTTTTTATTTAATAAAATTGTTGTATTAAAAATAAAAAATAAAAAATAAAAAATATATAAATATAGGTTGGGTTGGTTTTTATAAAAGTTTTAGTATTAAAAATCAATCTAACCGATTACAAATTTATTTTATAATTTAATAATCCTATCTAGTTTAAAATGATAGTGAGAAAACGTAATAATTTGAATTAAATTTGTTTTGAATTATATAGATTGAAATCCCTTTTAGTCTTAAGGAAATAGGAAATGAAATTAGATAACAATAAGTTAATATTAGAACTAAATCTTGGATGATAATAGTACTCATGGTCCTCCATGACATGGCATATAGACGATGATTATATAAATTTATACTTAATTATATATATATATTATTTATGTTAGATAAAATGTCATAATTATTTAAAAAAATAAAATTATTTTTTAATTTATCAAGATAATTCTAACATATGTTATAATATAAATAATTATATAAATTTTATATTTATAAATAATAAGTAATTATAATTTTTAGATAAAATGATAATTTGATATAATTCAAAAACATATTATTTAAAATAAAAAGTAATAAAAGATAAATATCAGGTGATTGCATTTGAATATGTAAGTCACTTAACTTCAAATTACACTCGTATTAGTTGTAACAACAAATTTATATTATATGTTCTTGCTATTGGATGATTACTTAAAGGACAAATTAAACCCAAAAAGAAACTGGGCAAACAAATAAATTTATGCCTTATCATGAATCCAATCATTATTGACTTAAGTCAATCTGATAATCACATCCAAAAGCAGAACAGAACAATGATTCCTTAATTTGATAAGACCCGCAAGCCATTTGATATTGACAAATTACAGTATCATTTGAAAATGCAGTATATTTTAGAGACTTAATCACCCACTCCCTAATAGACTTATATCATGTCAATTAATTTTCAATAATGACATTTTTGGAGCTTTCAGACTTATCAAATATTTCGAAAAGAATATTATATATAATAGAGATATAAATATACGATGAAATAAAATCATCTTAATTATTTATTTTTATAAAAAAATGTCAAAAGTAATAACAATATCAATAACTCGTGTTATAAACTTATAATAATTAAAGAAGTTGTGCTGAAAAAAAAACTATTATTTATGAAATAATAAAAGATACCTTTTAAAAAGTCTAAATAATTAAGAGAGAGTTCACTCTTTAAATACAAAAATTATAATATTTTATTTCTTTATTCAATTAATATTATTTTTATTTTTTATGTGTTAATATAAAAAAATACAGAAAATAATTTTTAACATAAAAATATATTTATTTTACTTAGTTAAAAATAAAAAATATATACATGTACGGTATAGATTTAATTAAAAATAATATTTTAATTATTAAAAAAACGTTATATATATTTGTAGTTAAATCAAAATACAATAATAAATGAAGATACCTTTCTTCTTTCATTAATTTGGTAAACAAAACTAGACCCGGCCATCTCAATTGTTTTTAAAGATATATAATTAAGATAGAGATAGAGAAACGTTTGGTATAAAAGTTAGAGAAGAAGTAATCTCTCTTGCATACCAATCATTCAGTCGATTATTTTAAAGTTATAGATATATGCTTAAGATTAAGGGTGTTAATAAATCGAATCGAATCGAATTAATTTGGTTTGTATTAATTTTAAACCGTTCGAATCAGACGAAACTGATTTAATAATATATTAAAAAATTTATATTATTCTTCATTAAATTTATAAAAAAATTGAACTAAATTGAAAACCAAACCAGATTGAACCGTTTTATAAATAAAATCTGATCCGATTAATTTTTTTTAACAAAAATCAGACCGAACCGTTTTACACCCTACTTAAAATTACCATTTCATTTCGTATAAAGTTTTTATATACATATATATATATATATATTTATTATTGTGTTTATTGTGCAGTACCGGTCACAAATCCAACTAGATTTTATAATACAGAACTTCTCTCTAGAACAGTATTTTCCTATCTCCGTTACCCTCATCGCCGGAATCACATATATTTCCCATAGATTATCATCTTCATACGTTGGTACGTTTTAATATTACATATATATAAACCACAATTAAATTAGTTTCTAGCAAAATACGTACTATGTCAAATTAATTTAGTATCTCTCTAATTATTAAATAATTAACTAAACGTTATCATTTAAATCCAAATCGCTGTACGATAATTGCCAACTTTATATTAATTAATTAATTTGCTTCCATGCATGAAAAGGTTTAGAAAAAAGATTTGGTAGATCCATGCAGCTAACTTTATCTTAGTGGGTATAGAATCATATTATCCATTTCTTAGCCACTTCAATATCGTCCACTTCCTTTATCAATATATATATATATATATCATCCACATTCAATGCTTCTGAGATTATGTCCTTCCCGGGCAGAAGCACAGACTAGGCTTCACAGTGTAAAATGTTTATTCTAGGAAAAAAAAACAGAGAAAAATAGAGAGATAGATTGATACATAGGGGATACAATGAATTTATGTTTTTTTTTCTTTCGAAAGGGGATACCGTGAATGATATGATGGATATTAACTTAACGAAAAGAGAATATTGCTACTTTTAAATATATGTCCATAAATATTTTTATTTTGTAATACATGTATTTAAAAAAATATAAAAGTTATTCTATAGTTGAACGACGAAACACGAAAAATTGTGCTATATTTTTAATAAAAGTTTTGGACTGGAATAATGAATATTATCAAAATAAGTTTTATTTTTAATATGTAATTAATTTTTACTATAAATTAATTATAACTCGAAAAGAAAACTGGTCTGAATCAAATGTACCATATGAAGGCCTTACACGTGAGGAGCTATCGAGCCTCCAAATCAGTGCAGGACAATTTGGAATGCATCCTCTAGCTAGCCTTCATCTTTACGAAAGGCCCTAGGACATGGTACCTCGAGGCCCTGGAGGCAAGCCCTGAGGAATGTTCAAACATGTATAAAATGTTTCGTGTACGCTGAGCCGCTGGCTAATTAATTAATATTTACCTGTGACGTATGTATAGACGATATATATATATGATTATAATTTTTTTCTCTTCAAGTTAAAATAGTGTTAGGTTCTGCCTACCACTTTGGTTAATACTTGAAAATTAATACATGAAAATAATATTAAACCAAAAACAAAAGAAGAGAGCAGTCACCATTGAGAATATATCTACACGCACCACAATTAATCCAAGAAAGAGTGATAGGTATATTAATGTCAATTAATGTAATATATTTCTAACTCATAGATATAAAAATAATGTTGTTAATTCTCTCACTAATCTGAGTTTTAAAAGAATTTATTTTCTAACAATTTTTAATATTGTATTTAAGGTTTGATAATTGTTAAATTTTAAGTTTTTAATGTATATATTGCATATAATCAATACTTACAAGATAATGATAGATATATAAAAACAAGATTAACATTTTTTATATCAGTTTAAACTTAAAAAAAATTAATTTTACAACAATTTCTAATACTATACTAATTAACGTACCTTAGCCTAAGTAGCACATCCTTTCGATCACGTTTTATTTTTTGATAAAATCAGAACCAGTTCATTTATATTAAAAGACATTCTTTCCATCACGTTATTATAACAATTATATATATGGTGGCAGAATTGTACACCAGCTATTAATTACCTTAATATATACTTGTACTCTTGTAATGGTTATTATGAGCTCATATTGCTTTTGTTTATACGTAACTCATTTTTCAAAATTCCTTACTAATATGTTTCGATCTTTTCTAAACTAATCTCTCAAATTCTATTTTCTTGGTTCCTTTTATTTTACAATCAATAACACTACGTACAACCAAATTATTTAGTGGTTGGAAAGTCAGATCATTAATTATTAGACATGATTGGACAATCTAAAAATAATTTCTTTTTTAGTTATAAATTATCTATCATTATTTTTATTATTAATTTTTTGATAAAAAGAAATTAATTAGAATTAAACTCTTCAAAGTCGTTCATATCATATATACCATCAAAAGAGGCCTATATTCAAGCCTAATGTATATTTTACGCGGGGACTTTCTGGGTAAGTTTTTTTTTTTTATAGATAAAATTTTATTTTTATGATTTATTCTATATTATATACACATCTTCTGTTATATAATGTAAAAAATATTTAACATATATTTAAAATACGGCATATATATATATTTTTTAAAATTGTAAAAAATATTTTTTTAAAAGAGTTTAAAATGATATCATATGATTAATGATAATCAAATATGGGAATGGATGGATATGAAGTTTTTTTTTTTTTTAGTAAAAGATAGATATGAAGAGTAGGTCCTACCAAAACATGAAAGAAATGCCTTTGGTACAATATTCCATGTGATAATAATGTATAAGAACATTTTTTTTCCTTGTAGAACCATCCATCTACAAATTTCTCCAATTCTATTCATCCAACCAATTAAATTTGCTTTTACTTTTGACTTTTTCCTTCCTACCAGAATCTAGCTACAAGCTTTGTTATTGCTTCCTTGAACAAAACAAGACCTCTTTAATATGTTATATATAATATGCAATTCATGTCATTATTAAAACAAAGAAGAAGATAAAACAAAGACAAAAGAGAGAGCTCAAGTTCTTGTTTGTTTCTATGGCTTCTTCTTCTGTTTTTCCTGATATATTTTCTTGGATTCAGAATCTTCCTCCAGTCACTCAATGGAAAACAAACTCATTTTCTCTCTGCATATCTTCTTCAACTTGTTCCCAACCATCTCTTAATCTCTCAGTATCCAAAAACCATGAAAATTCAACTCTTTCTTTCATTATAGTAGCTGATTTTAGTCTTCCTGTCTCTCTTTGGACATCAAAACCTTTCAAATTCAGCTCAAATTCGACTAATAAGCAGATATTCGATGACGAAACCATATCATCTCTCTTGGTTAATTTTGTTAAAGATGTTCTTCATTATGGTTTCTCAAACCATAACAATAATTTCTCCTTGCTCAAATTTCCCAAGTTGAATTATATTTCAAACCAATACAAAGACATTTTTAACCTTGCTTTCCTCACACTTTTATTCCTTGTTTGTATTTATGAAGCCCCAACTGAGTTGAGATTAGAATGTCTTAATAATCTCAAGAATCACTTGGCAAATTGTCAATCAAGAAAAGGGACAAAGCTGCTTATGAAACTTTTAGGTTCTAATTTAGAAGAACAATGGATGAGGTCCATAAATCTTGCTATCACCAATTGGATTGTGGAATTTCAAGCCACAAGCAGAACCTTGAAAACACCATCTTCTCTATTCTCTTATGCAATTTCAACATTTGGGTTATGGAAAGTTCAATTGTATTGTCCTGTTATAGCCATGCACACTGAAAATTCAAGCAACAATCCTCTTGCTGATGAGAGGCTTTACTTTTCCCTGAATTTCCACCAACTTGAAGGTGTGCTTCAATTTAATTACAAAGTTATGATTCAGAAGGCTTGGGTTTCAGTCATCCTAAATATTGACAACATAAGGTATTTTTATATTTCATTATAAATTTGAATACTATAAGATTAGCATATATAAGTTATTGCAACTATAGCACCTTATCATTAATGGTAAATAAGAGTCCCACACATTTAATTTAAAGTATTGTGTTTCAAAACCTCATCTTAATTTTGACAAAAAAGATTCATGTTATAACTTTTGAAGTAGCTTTGCCCTTTTATTTTTAAAAAAGTGATTATAAATTGTTAATTTTCAAGTTTTTTTTTAAATTGAATAGTACTTTCTATAATTCGAATATGTAATTTAAAATAAGAAATGAGTGAATTTTATTAAGATCATAGATCACTAATTGAACTATTTTTAATTGTAATTATTTAGGTCAAAACAATTTTTAACAATTACATGATAAAAAATGACACTTTGTTTATGGTGTCAATATTTCATAACAAATGGACTAAATTATTAAAAAAAAATTGTACTTTATAACTAATTTTTAGTTAAAATGAACAGGTGTGATGTTATTAAACTTGTGAATGAGACACTAATGTCAGAAAAAGGAGTTGGAGCAGACGACAAACATTTTCCTTCAAGAATATCCCTACAAATAACACCAACTGTTCAAGACGACATACTGAGTGTCTCAGTTGGTAAATCATCAGAAAACCCAATAAGAGAAATTGGGATGGAAAAAGGTATAGAAGCTTCATTTGAACCTCCGAATCCTTACTTGGGACTTAAGGTATCGGCTGGAGAATCAATGACAATGAGTTTAAAGCCTTGGAAATTTGAGGAATCAGTTTATGGTTATAGTGCAAATTTGAATTGGTATCTCCATGATAGTGTGGATGGAAGAGAAGTATTTTCTTCCAAACCATCAAAAATGGCTTTGATAAGCCCAAAGGCTTGGTTTAAGCATAGATATTCAAGTGCTTATAGGCCTTTTACTAGACAAGGAGGTGTTGTTTTTGCTGGGGATGAGTACGGAGAGAGCGTGTTGTGGAAAGTAGACAAATCAGCTATTGGGAGAACAATTGAGTGGGAGATAAGAGGTTGGATTTGGTTAACATATTGGCCTAACAAATATAAAACACGTTATAATGAGACTAGAAGGCTTGAGTTTAGGGAAATTCTTAACCTCACTATCTCTTAATCTTAATTGGCTCTTTACACATACGAAACCTTGCTTTGAATAACTTAAACAAATATTAATTTTCTATATATTTTCTGTACTTGTATTATTATAGCTTTATAACTTATATATATATATATGCTTACTTACGTGTTTGTAAAGTGTACATATATTCTATTTTAATTCGAGATCATGATCAGTTTCTCATTATTGAATTAAGTGAACTAGTATGTAAAATGAAACCTTTTTCTGTGAAACCACAAATGTCCATATATATATATATTTTTTCCTAAATGATCTACATAAGTTAAAGTCTTCACTTGCAGTTATCAAATTGGGGTATATATTACTAGACATCAGTCCTAACCATTAAAAAGAAAAGGAAAAATCAGCCCAATTTTATTCTAGAGATCAATTATAATTTAGCATTGTTCCAAAACATCAGGGACGATAAGTCGGGCAGGAACATCAAACGACATGCCGTATATTGAATAAAGAGCATGAGTGCTAGTTAAGCGCCACGTCAGACCAACGGACTATTATTATGGGTCATTTCATTATTGTTAATACTTAATAATAACGCTCTTCACAATTTCTTCTCTCGATTTTGCCCCCGAATTTCTTTATAAATGGCAAGACTGGGCCTAGTTTGATGAGATTTGATGGAGGAAATAGGGAAGAAAAAAGTTGGAATAAGCCCTGGAAGAGGTTGCTGAAGCGACTCTCGAAATGGCGAACAAAGCATATATAAACATATTTGAAGGACAAATAAATAAGCTTGAGATAAAGAAATTTTTTACTGTTGTAGTTGAATTGTTTTTTCTTTTACAAAATATATTCCTATCTTAATTGAAAATAAAAATGAAAAAATATACTGTTAAGCTCTTTAAGTACAATTCCATTACTATTTTTTTTAAATGAATTAACTTTTGAAGTGATTTAGACATCTTCAATCACTCCTAGCCAAAAAATGAAAGTTTTTCCTCTTACATTGTTATAAAGTCGACATTATCAATTTTTGCGTAGTTTAAGATGAACATCATGTGTTAAAGAACATGAGATCCAGCTGATGATAACCAACACACCAGCTAGAAACAGTTACCAACAACTTGGTGGGAAAAGATAGGTTGTCTAAGAACATGCCTCTCCATAATTGTGTTTATTTTTAATTATTACAATTTTGTTTTTTTTTGTATAAATAGGTTGTAAACATTCGTTTATTCATCATCAATAAATTCGTTTCTTACATGGTATCAGAGCTTAGGAAACGATTCCCAGAAAAATAAGCTCATAGAAATTTTTTCCCATTTTTCCTCAATCTGTTTTTTTCCAAAACCAATTCCGATTCATAAAATAATTTTAATTTCATCCCATCATATTATTCAGAAAAATCCGAGCAATCTGCAATTAAAATCAAGCCAAAATACCTCTCCACGCGTTCACACGCACCTTGTTTAAACTCGTCGGCATTCCACGCGCCTCGCCGGAGCCACACGCTCCAACACGCGCCAGCTGCTGAAGAAGATGACTCCAACGACACGTCGTCGCTCGCCCGCTGAAACAAACGACACGTCGTTCGCTCGGCGCTGAAACAGACGACGCGTCGTTCACCCGGGTTGGTCCTCGGTCTGGTTCGGTCTTCATCCGGTTCAATGCTTCACCATTGCAGCCGCCGTTGCAGCCACTCCAGACGCCGGTTCACCCACTTTTCGACCGGTTCTACGGCTAAAATTTCCAGTTCTGTAATCCTTGACTCATTTTCTATTAGAAAAAACACATTTCAGTCCATTATTTATTTCATAAATAGTCATTATTGTCTAAAACACACTTAAATCTATCCCGTTCTTTCAAATTTATTCAACCAAAAATGTCTATGACTACCAATACCAACCCTAATTTACCAAAATGGTATGATGACCCTAGCCATTCATTATATCTACACCACTCAGACCAACCAGGCATGGTTCTCGTAGCTCAATCCTTAAACCAAGAAAACTATCACATTTGGAGTCATGCAATGCTCATGGCTCTAATAACCAAAAACAAAGAAGGATTCATTGACGGCACAATCAAAAAGCCATCAACAAACCTTGAAGCAGAAATCAAACAATGGACTCGCTGCAACATTCTTATCAAAGGATGGATCCTCAACACCATATCACCCAAAATTGTAGAAAGTGTCATGTATAGTGATACTACATATGAGCTATGAGAAGAATTAAAGGAACGTTTTTCGCACACCAACAACGTGCACCTATTCCACATTGGGCAAGAGATCCATGATTGCATGCAAGAAGGTGTAAGCATTGGAGAATACTATACCAAATTGAAAAGTTTATGGGATAGTCGTGATGCACTATGTCCTCTTCCACACTGTGGAGGAAATGCCGGAAGGAAATTACAAGAATATCAACAAAAGCAGCGAACCATAAAGTTTCTCATGGGCCTTAACACGGTTTACACATCAGCACGCGAACAAATCTTGCTCATGGAACCATTACCTACAGTAAATAAGGTATATTCACTTATTGTTCAAGATGAAAAGCAAAGAGCTGTCTCCACTCAAAGCATAGGAAGGATGCTAGAAGCTGCTGCACTTGTTGCCAGAGATAGTCATCCATAATATCCTCAGAAAAATTACCCACCAAGAAACCCACATCTCAAGTGCAATAAATGCAACAATATAGGCCATAATTATGAGAATTGACGAAGTCACCTCAAATGTGATTTTTGTGATCTCAATGGACACATTTTTGAAAACTTCCGAAAGCGTCTCAAATGTAATTTCTGTGGTTTGAATGGACATGACATCAACATGTGTCGGAAGAAAGAAGTAATTCAAGATAAGAGAAACACAAGTTATGACTTCCCTTCCAAAGCTCATCATACTGACTTTTAGGAAAGCTGCTCCGACACAAAGACACCATCTCACAATCTTACATCTGCCCAATATCAAGAGCTCCTTACACTTCTCAATCAATCCAAATCAGGTAGCATGGCAAATCAAGTGACTACTTCTTCAGGTAACACATTATGTGCAACTGTTTTCCATTCAGAAACTCGTTGGATTTTTGATTTAGGGGCAACTGATCACATGGTCTGTTCCCAAAACCTTATGAGCTCCAGAATTCCAGTCACTAATCGGCATGTGCATTTACCTGATCATTCTCTTGCCCGTGTCACACATATTGACACTGTACATTTCTCAAATAATTTCATACTCCATAATGTCTTGTGTGTTCCCTACTTCAAATTAAACTTAGTTTCAGTAGCCAAACTAACTCAAACCTCATTTTTCCATGTCATCTTCACTAATAATATGTGCTTTGTTCAGGACAAATGCTCAGGGAAGACAATTGGGATGAGAACTGAGAAAGCAAGACTCTACTATTTGACTATTTCTGAAAAGGCTGGATGTTTCTCCGTTTCAAACACTGCTTTCACCAACTCTCATCTATGGCATCAACGACTTGGTCATTTATTTAATAACAGTTTGCGTGTAATTTCTCTTTCCATCAACACACCTTTTTGTTCTATTAGTGATTGTTCTATTTGTCCATTAGCTAAGCAAACACGTAATCAATTTCCTTTAAGTTCCATCAATATAAAAACACCTTTTGAAATGATTCATGTTGATATTTGGGGTGGTTATCACATTCCAACACTTAATGGAGCACGTTATTTTCTCACTATTGTTGATGACTACTCAAGATGCACATGGGTCTATCTCTTACATACTAAATCTGATACACACACATTTCTTACCACCTTCATCAATCTTGTTGAAACACAATTTTCATCCAGAGTTAAAATCATTCATAGTGACAATGGACCAGAATTCTCTATGACCCATTTGTTTTCTACCAAGGGAATCCTTCATCAAACTAGTTGTGTCTCTACCCCTCAACAAAATGGTGTTGCTGAACGCAAACACCGTCATCTTCTCAATGTCGCTCATTCATTGCTCTTCCAAGCCAATCTTCCTAAAAAATTCTGGGGAGATGCCATTCTTACAGCCACATACCTCATAAATCGTACTCCAACACCTGTTCTCAAGGGTAAAACACCATTTGAAGTCCTTTTTCACAAAACTTCTAGGTATGAACACCTTCGTGTTTTTGGTTCCCTTTGTTTTGTGTCTACACATCATGAACGACTTACCAAGTTTGATGCTAGGTCACATAAATGCATATTCATTGGGTATCCATCTGGGATCAAAGGTTATCGTGTCTACAATCTGGAAACAAATAAGACTTTAGTGTCTCGTGATGTTATCTTTCATGAACATGTATTTCCTTATTTCATTTCCGTTGTCAACACTCCAACTTTATTTCCTCCATCAGAAGATACTATTTATGATGACCTACCCAACATTCGCCAATCAAGCAATCCACATATATCACTTGATCATACACCATCTGTCCTTCCAACAATCAACTCAGACACTCTTCATCTTCAAAATTCATCTCCAGAAACATCATCATCAACTTCTCCACCACACATAACTCCTCCAACACCAGTCGCACATAGGCTTCGTCGATCCACCAATGTTCCTAACTACCTTCAAAAATATCATGTAGAAGCTTCCTTACCTTCTCGGTCCTTCCCTTCGTATCACTCAGCATCGTCCAAAGACAAAGGTACTTCTCATTCTTTATCTCATGTACTTACCTATGACCAATTATCACCTGCACATCGTGCTTTTGCTACTTCTATTTCCATTCTCAGGGAACCAACCACCTTTGCTGAAGCTTTCAATGATCCAAAATGGCGGTTTGCCATGAAACAAGAACTGGATGCTCTTGAAACTAATGGCACTTGGACGTTTCAACAACTTTCTCCAAACAAAAAACCAGTTGGTTGTAAATGGGTCTACAAAATCAAGCATAATCTTGATGGTTCTGTGGAACGATACAAGGCTCGGTTAGTGGCCAAAGGATACAGTCAGATTGAAGGTTTTGACTTCCAAGAAACTTTTGTACCAGTAGCCAAACTTGTCACTGTTTGGCTTCTCCTTGCCGTTGCTGCTATTCAAAATTGGCATCTTCGAAAACTCGATGTCAATAATGCTTTTCTCTATGGTGATCTTTATGAAGATGTCTACGTGTCCCTTCCACCTGGATTCGGACGAAAGGGGGAAACACGAGTATGTAAGCTACATAAATCTTTGTATGGACTCAAACAAGCCTCACGACAGTGGTTCATCAAGCTATCAACAACACTTAAGCTAGCTGGTTTTAACCAATCCAAGTATGATCACTCACTGTTCGTCTGAACCCGTGGTAATTCCTTCTCTACTCTTCTTGTCTATGTAGATGATATAATCATAACATGAAACAATATACAAGACATTGAAGAAACTAAGAATCATCTCATGAGACAATTCAAGCTTAAAGATCTCGGTGAATTAAAGTATTTTTTGGGTATAGAAGTTTCACGTTCCAGGAAGGGAATTGTTCTGTCACAACGCAAGTACGCACTTGAAATATTAGAGGACATGGGTTATCTTGGTGCCAAATCTGCCAATTCACCTATGGAACAAAATTTATCCCTCAGTAAGGTTGAAGGGGAATTCATCAGTAATCCCACATCCTATCGAAGACTTGTTGGGAGATTAATATACTTGACCATCACAAGGCTCGACTTAGTGTATGTCGTGCACATTCTCATTCAATATATGGATAAACCACGACAACCACATTTGGAAGCAGCTCAACGAGTGCTACGATATGTCAAGAACACACCAGGGCAAGGTCTCTTTTTCTCAGCAACTAGTTCATTACAACTAAATGTTTTTTGTGATGCAGATTGGGCAAAATGCACAGATACACGACGATCAACCACGGGATATTGTATGTTTCTTGGAAACTCGCTAATTTCTTGGAAGACTAAGAAACAAAATACAGTCTCACGATCAAGTGCAGAAGCAGAATATCGCTCTATGGCAGCAGCATGTTGCGAAGTAACCTGGTTACGATATATTTTGAATGATTTGGGTATCAAACACTCCCAACCAACCAAGTTATATTGTGACAATCAAGCAACTATTCACATTGCATCAAATCCAGTGTTTCATGAGCGAACCAAACACATAGAGATCGATTGTCATCTAGTAAGAGAAAAGATTCAAGCTGGAATGATCAAAACTTATCATATCTCTACATTAGAGCAACCAACAGATATATTTACTAAATTCCTGAGTTTTCCACAGTTCTCAAGCTTACTTAACAAGTTAGAAATAATTAACATATATTCTAACTTAAGGGTGAATGTTAAAGAACATGAGATCCAGCTCGTGACAACTAACACACCAGTTGGAAGCAGCCACTAACAGCTTGGTGGGGAAGGATAGGCTGTCTAAGAACATGTCTCTCCATAATTGTGTTTATTTTTAATTATTACAATTTTTCTTTTCGTTGTATAAATAAGTTGTAAACATTCATTTATTCATCACTAATAAATTTATTTCTTACATCAGACTTCACAAGACAAATAGTTGTTTACTGTGTTCTAGAACTCGTCCATCATTGTCTGCCCCAAGGACGTATATCGCATCTCCACTCACTACAGTGCCAAAGTATTCCCGAGAATTGTTCGTGGATTCTGTCAACATCCATGAACTATGACAGTGATCGAAGACCTCAACTGTAGATACCATTTGATTTCCATCATAACCACCTAGAGCATATCTGCAACAAAGTTCTCAATGGTTTAGTTTTTTGCATATGATGATTGATATCTTTGGATTTGATATGGCACAAAAAGTTCACACTTAGAACATTATATATTTCTGAGATTAAACACTCAAAATCATATCAAGTTCTTGGACCATTAGCAGCCAAGTTGATATTTGATATGTAAAACCAACCTACCAATTTCCATTTCTAGCAAACGAAAAATTAACCCACAATTTTTCATTGTGAACGACCAAAGAGTGACATGCTCTCTTTGTCGAAATGTTCTCCAAGTCCCCTCCATGAACCTTCATGGGGATCAAATCTTTCCACTGGCCTGAAAACACAAGTAACATTTTTAGTTACACAATCAGGACAAGCCGAAAGAAAATATGGGTTTTACTGTTCATAAATTAAAGCAGGTTACCTACTAACTGTATTTCTCATCATACCTTTCTCATACTTGTGATTTTCTCTAGGTTGTGGCAGATTTACCGATCTACTTAAGTACATAGATTCAAAGTATACCTAAATTGAATAAGTACTAAAAGTAGAACAGGTTTAAACAGTTTGGATCATAAAAAAATGTCAAATTAGGGAAGAAGATGGTCATTCCTTCCCTAAAAAAACAAAAGTCCTTTTAGAGAAGCTTCTAAAATCATAAGCAACTAAAAGTTTTTTTTTCTCCATTTTTTCTCCTATTAAATAAAATTCTCTCCATTCCAGCTATCTATTCAAATATTTGAAATAATAAAATACAATATAACATCTTACCTTAGATAGTCTTTCCCATCAAACCCTCCACCAACATAAACAACATCATTAACTTCTATTGGTGTAGAAGCCAATCTACAAAAAAAAAAAAAAAATCATGAATATCCAAACAAATCAAAAGTGAAGAAAATATTGAAAATAAATTGGCTAAATTAAAAGTGAAGGAAAATAAAAAATCACATATTTAAAAGTCATAATAATAAAAACAAATCCTAATAATGTTAAACAAATTAATTGGATGAAGTTCAATATTAAATGGATTTAAATTATCATAGTTTATTTTAAATGGTGTTTAATTGGAAAATTTTAAAATAAAATAATGTATTTTTTTAATAGTAAAAATATATAAGATAAATATAAATGGTGCTATTTTTGTGACTATAAATTTTAAATGTAATAGTTTTATTGTTTTTAGAAATGAATAACAAAGTTTTACTATCTATACGTGAGAAATTGCATTTAAACAATTACCTTGTTTGATCATGATCTAATTATGTTGTTAATATAATCCTACAATCTTTTAGACATTCAAGATGCTTTTATAATATATATTTATAAAAAGTTATAGAGAATTATTGATATTTTAATAAGGTTATCTAGATAGATTCTCTGTTTAGATTTTTTAGGGGATTTCTTAAAGTTCTCATATTAATAAAAAAAAATTGTAATATACCTAAGACTTGACGCTATATTTATATATGATATCATGCTTGTAAATGTGCTAATTTTAGCTGCTATGATTTTCACCGTCATTTATATTTTCTTTAAATTAAAGCGTTAATTATTTCTAGGTATTATTAGATAACTGCATGGCGTTAGTGTATTACAATATAAAATTTCTACGGTAATGAGTGATACAACACCGAGTAAATTGAAGCCAACAGTTCCTATAACATACATACGAAGTTCCAAAAGATGAGGTTGACCTTCCATTTATGTCTCTCTCTCTCTCTCCCTTCCTCCCTCTCCTTCCCTCTTTCACTTCCTGTTTGTGTGTCATTCTTCAAGGCATATGCTTTTCAGAAGAAGGAAAAAGAAAACGAGGGTTTCCTGTCTGAATAAACAATGGAGGTAAAAGATATAGTCATGGTGGTTGGAAACAAGACCATGTTATGCCGTAATACACGAGGCATACCAGTCAGGGGTTTTTGGAGTTTTAACAACATTATGGGCACCGCTACCTCTCTTCTTTTGCTTCAGATATCTCTAATTAGTCTCGTTACACAGTTTATCCATGTTTGCCTCAAACCTCTTGGTCAATCCATCACTATTTCCCAAATTTTTGTAAGAAAATATCTTTTCCCGTGTCTTCATTTGGGTAATGTTTCTTTATTTATATGTGGTATGCATTTAATCTTCATATTTATGATAAACTTTATATTACTGTAACAGGGAGGTATGGTATTTGGACCATCACTTTTGGGACACAAAAAGCAAATAACAAAAATTCTGTTTCCTTTAAGGGGTGCAATAGTAATAGAAACCATTTCAACATTTGGTGTTATGTTCTTCTTATTTGCAATAGGAGTGAAGATGGATATTTCCTCTATGATACAGCCTGAACGAAAGGCGATGACTATAGGATTTTCAATCTTCATCTTTACGTTAATACTTCCTAGTGTATTTTCTTTAGTTTTAGCAAATTATCTGCCTTTGGAAGAACACATTGGTAAGTCTCTCCCATTCCTTGCTGCATCACATTCTATAACAGCTTTTCCGGTTGTGGCTTGCCTTCTTACAGAACTCAAGATTCAAAACACTGAAATTGGTCGCTTGGCTCTTTCTTCTTCAATGTTTTGTGATATTCTTGGTATCTCCTTAACAGCTATTGCTCTAGCATTTATGGAAAATAAGAGTGGCACTCTTCTAATCCCTGTGTTGGCAATTTTATCAGCACTTATTCTTTTGACTGTTATAACATATGTGTTGCGTCCCATTATTAAATGGATGAGAAGTCATTCTCTGGGAAGGAAACAAATTAAAGAGATCCATGTTTTTTGGCTTTTGGTTGGTGTTATGGTTATTGGATTTCTAAGTGAACTTGTTGGTCAGCATTATGTTTTAGGGCCAATGATTTTAGGTTTAGTTGTACCTGATGGACCTCCTTTAGGTTTAGCAATGGTAGCTAAAGTCGATCTTCTTGCTTCAGGATTGTTCTATCCAACTTATCTTGCAGTAGTTGGAATGCAAGTAAATGTCTTTGGCATTCCATTAATCAATTTGGGAGCTGTTGCAGCTGTCACTCTATCTTCTTTCCTTGTAAAGATTGGAGCAGTAATGTTAATATGTCAGTACAATAATGTACCACGACGTGATTCTTTGGTTCTCGGGTTGATTCTAAATTGCAAAGGCATAATGGAGCTCATACTTTACAAATTGTGGAGGCAAAATGAGGTATATGTTTAAATATATGCTCACCCTTTTAGCTATAGAAAAACTATTTCATTCTTATTTCCTTCATATTCTCAGTTAATCTCTGGTTTAATATGTAATTGATCGTTTAATAAAATTACCTTCACAGATATTAACAGAACAAGCATATTCACTAGCAGTGTTCTCAGTGGTAGGAGTAACAGCAATCATAGCACCACTAATTAGACTTCTGTATGATCCTTCAAAGCAGTACTTGGTTCTTAAAAAAAGTACCATTCAACATATAAAGCGTGAAGCTGAGTTCAAAATTCTGATATGCATTCAAACTCCTGATAGTGTTCCAACAGTCATAAATGTCTTAGAAGCATCTCATGCTACACAAGATAATCCTATTTCCATAACAGCAATTATTCTGATCGAGCTAGTTGGAACTGTCAACCCTGTTCTCACTGCCGCCTACAAACCTGAACATAATCTACGTGAAAGCACATCAACCTCAGTCCAAATCTTAAACGCCTTAAGAAAATATGAGCTCCAAAATGAAGGTTGTGCTTCAGTCTATTCCTTTACCTCTGTCTCACGTTACGAAACAATGCATGATGATGTTTGCAGGGTAGCATTGAACTCCCGGTCCAACATTGTGATAGTACCATTTCATAAGAGATGGACTATAGATGGCTCTGTAGGGATGGTAAATAGAGGTATTCAAAGTATGAACCTTGTTATCCTTGAAAGGGCACCTTGTTCAGTTGGAATTCTAATCGACCGGGGAGTCATAGCAGGGGCATCCACACTTTTAACAACAAATTATTTGTACCATGTTGCCGTAATCTTCATTGGAGGCGCAGATGATGCAGAGTCACTTGCATATGGATCTCGTATGGCAACTCATGAAAGAGTGAACTTAACAGTTGCTAGGTTCCTTCTGTTTGGAGCTGAGAATAGCAAAGAAAGAAAAAGAGATAGTGATTTGCTAAATGAATATAGACAAGCAAATGCAGGTAACGAAAAGTTCATGATAGTGGAAGAAGTGGTTAGAGATGCTCTTGGATTGTCTAATGCTTTAAAAGATATGGTTGGTAGTTTTGATCTGATTTTGGTTGGAAGGCATCATGATGATTCTGAACTTATATTAGGACTTGCTGAGTGGAATGAATGTCCTGAGCTTGGGATAATTGGTGATATGTTATCTTCTTCGGACTTTGGAGGTTCAGCTTCTATATTAGTAATTCAACAACATAGATTAGGTCACAAGCCACTTAGTACTAGGGCCTTAAAGACCTTAGATAAGGAAAGGACAAGTCATGAAGTCTCATATGATGAAGCTTCTAAAGCTTCATGGTCTATTAATGTAGACAGGAATGACAATAGGCATTGAAGTCATCAATTAAAATTTCGATTTTTTTGTTCATCTTTTTTTTCCCTCTCTCTCTCTCTCTACCTTCTTTCCAACTGTAATTAATTTGTGTATTATCAGAAACTTTGTTTTTTTTAATAGTTATAGTTGGAGAAAAAATTAAATATATTGGAAATGTATTTACAATCACAGAATACAATGAATATTAATACATGTTTAAATACAGGAAATAAGAATCTGCTTTTTGAAAAAGTGCTTTTTAGGAAAAGTATATTAGTTGGATACAACTAATATACAGTTGATAAAGTATATTAGTTGCATACAACTAATATACCATTAATGATTTATTAACACTCCCCCTCAAGTTGGCGCGTAGATATCGATCATGCCCAACTTGTTTAGTGAACCGTATAATGCCTTCTTGGAAACTCCCTTGGTAAGCATATTTGCAAGCTGCTCTTCTGTGGGAACAAAAGGAAAACTAATAAGTTTGGCATCTAACTTCTCTTTTATAAAGTGACGATCAACCTCTACATGCTTAGTGCGATCGTGTTGTACTGGATTTTGTGATATATCAATGGCTGCCTGATTGTCACAATACATCTGCATAATATTTTTGAGTTCGAAACCCAAATCCAATAACAAAGTTCTTATCCACAGCAATTCACAAACCCCATGAGCCATACCTCTATACTCGGCTTCAGCACTAGATCGTGCCACCACTTTCTGCTTCTTACTTTTCCATGTAACCAAATTTCCTCCCACAAAGGTGAAATAACCCGATGTTGACTTTCTATCTGTAATACATCCTGCCCAATCTGCATCTGTGAATCCACAGACTTCAAGAGGATTGTTGTGTTTAGAGAACATTACTCCCCTTCTTGGAGCTGATTTCAAATACCTTAAAATTCTCAAAACAACATTCATATGGTTCTCACTTGGATTATGCATGAACTGACTCACCACACTTACTGCATATGCAACATCTGGTCTAGTATGAGCTAAGTAAATCAAACGTCCAAACAATCTTTGATAGCGAGCTCGATCAATTGGTATCTGATCTGGATACTCTACTAAACAATGGTTTTGCTCAATATGAGTGTCAATAGGTTTGCAATCCAACATACATGTCTCTGTTAGCAGATCAATAATGTTCTTCCTCTGACACAGATATATTCCTTCTCTTCCCCTGGCTACCTCAATTCCTAAGAAATACTTTAGTTCACCTAAGTCCTTCATCTCGAATTCAGAGTCTAGTTGTCTTTGTAATTTATCCATCTCAATAGTATCATCACCAGTGATTACCATATCATCAACATAAATGATTAGGGTTGTTACCTTCCCTCGTTGATGTTTGAGAAATAGAGTGTGGTCTGAATTACTTTGTCTGTAACCAACCTTTTGCATGAACTGTGAAAACCTTCCAAACCAGGCTCGAGTGGATTGCTTGAGGTCATACAAAGACTTCCTCAATTTGCATACAAAATTACCAGGAGAATCAACTACATACCTACGTGAAAGACTCATGTACATCTCCTCGGCTAATTCTCCATGAAGAAACGCATTCTTGACATCAAATTGCCGAAGTGGCCAGTTTAGGTTAGCAGCAAGTGAGAGCAGAACCCGAATCGTGTTCATTTTGGCAACAGGAGAAAAAGTCTCATCGTAGTCTACACCATATGTTTGAGTAAACCCTTTTGCTACAAGATGAGCTTTATACCGATTTACGGATCCATCACCATTATGTTTTACAGTAAACACCCATCGAAAACCAACTGCCTTTTTTCCTTGTGATGGTGGCAAAAATTGCCAAGTATCGTTCTTCTTTATCACATCCATCTCCTCAGCCATTGCCTTCCTCCATATTGGATCTCCCAACGCATCCTGCACTTTGTTAGGTACTAATACACCAGATATTTGATTAACAAATGATTTATATGACTTAGATAATCTTTTAGTGGACATGTAATTGGCTACTGGGTATTTTGATTTTGCATGGATATTTGGTTCATACCTTTTGGCTGGTTGGCCTTGAGTAAACCTATTTGGTAACACATACTGTCCAACATTAGACTCGATACTATTAGTATCAGTAGGTGTACATACCTCAGATAAGTGACCTTCAGTACCAGGGAGTTTTTTATCAAGAGTATGAGTAATGCCTGAGGGTATAGTTGTGTCTTCAATGTCATTTGCTGTAAGTGAATTTGGTGCTTGAATACTTGGAGCATATGCTTCTGCAATGACTGGATTCAATGAATTAGAAGTCTCATCTGGTCTCATTGAAACATCGGTTGGTGATTCTCCTAATGCCTCCCCCTCACCATGATACAGTTCTTCCAAATATGTATTCTTCCCCTGACGAGCAGTATCAGGTGAGGAAAAATAACTCATGTCCTCAAAGAAGGTAACATCCATAGTAACATAATACTTTCTGGTTGGTGGATGGAAGCACTTGTACCCTTTTTGATAACTTCCATAACCAACAAACACACATTTAATTGAACGGACATCTAATTTAGACCTTTGATTTTTAGGAACATGCACAAAAGCAACACAACCAAATACACGGGTAGGAAGATTATGGAAGGATGATAAGGAGACGTAGGATGCAAGAATTTGGAATGGGATTTTTTCGTTGAGGACACTAGACGGGAGACGATTGATGAGATGGGCCGAAACTTGTACAGCATCACCCCAAAGGTATTTTGGCATATAAGTACTAAATAAGAGTGCACGAGCCATATCAAGTAAATGATGATTTTTTCTTTCAGACACTCCATTTTGTTCCGGTGTTTGCGAACAAGTAGTTTGGTGAATAATCCCATGTGTTTTGAATTTTTTTTAAAAACATGATTAACAAATTCCCCCCATTGTCAGAACGGAGGATCCGAATAATGCCATTATATTGTGTTTGAACGAAGGTATGAAAATTTTGAAAAACTGAAAAAACTTCATCTTTTGTTCTAAGAAGAGAAATCCACGATAACCTTGTACAGTCATCGATAAACGAAACAAAATATCTCATACCCAATATAGTGGGCTCTTTAGATGGTTCCCAAACATCAGAATGAATTAATTCAAAATGAATAGTACTTTTATTGGAAATACTAGGAGAATAAGTAATACGATGGCTCTTGGCTAAAACACAAGTCTCACAATGTAAAACAGTCTCACTAACACCAATAAATAAAATGGGCATGGTTTTTTTCATAAGACTAAAAGACGGATGCCCTAAGCGGCGATGCCATAACCAAATTTCACTTAGCTTATCGGAACTAGAAGTCAATGCAGTGTTTGCCCGTGCTCCTGGTTTCTCCCCTCCGTAGTTCTGATCCAAACGGAACAATCTGCCCCTCAGATACCCTCGACCAATTATTTCCCTGGTAAGAAGATCCTAAAAAATCACATACATAGGATAAAAGGTTACAAAACATTTAGACTCAATATTCAACTGTGGGACATATATTAAGTGATGAGATAAGTCAAGTACATATAAAACATTATAGAGCTGTAAAGATGGAGTGATATGAACTGACCCCTTTCCTAAGACAGGAAATGCCTCATCATTAGCATTCGTAACATAAGACGCTGGTGGTGAAGATAACTCATTAAAATAATATTTATCATAAGTTATATGATCAGATGCACCATAATCAATAATCCAAGTATTAGACCCAACAGAGTGAGAAACATTTAAGGTCATACCAATTTTACCACGACCAACTATTGAAGTTGTAGGGATACCTCCACATTCCATAGGATGATTCTGTCCATAGTAGTCTGGTTCTTGGACAATTTGCACGGTAGCTACTTTTGCTTTAGAACGATGCCCATGTTTTTGTTTTGCTCCATAGTAGTCTACTTTTGGTTTCAAGTGTGGATACAGTTTCCAACAAGTCTCACGAAGATGCCTCTATTCATTGCAATAAGAGTAGGGAGAACAAAGACGATTGGTAAAACCCGGTGGAGGTCCCTACTGATGAAGTGGAATTGAATTTTGCTCCTGGAGGAAAGGTGCCTTTGATTTAGCTTGAATGGCTAGGCTTGATACCTCAACATGTGCCTGATGAAGACTCTCTTGCTGAGATTCGCCTTTACGGATGTATGTAAAGGCAGTAGTCAAGCTTGGAGGATCTGACATTCGAAGCAATTCACCTTTAACACTATTATATTTTGTATCAAGGCCTCTTAAAAAGGCATATACTCGTTCAAGATCCTTCTCCTTCTGGTACCACAGAAGGTCTTCTGGATTTTTAATTTTGCACTGCCGTTTCTGGTCAATTTCAGCCCATACATTTTTCAGCTTGGTAAAAAAAAGAGATGCTTGTTGCCCATTTTGCTGCATGCCATCAGCTTTGCACATGAGTTCATGAACTTGAATAAAACCAGACTCATTTGTATAAAGATCGATTAAGGTATTCCATATGCCCTCAGCAGTTTCACATTCCTCCATCATTTGTAATATATCATCAATGATAGTTCTAAATAGAATTGACATGACAAAGTTATCATTACCTTCCCACCGAGTATAGGCTTCTATATCATCTTGACTAGGAGCCCTGATTGATCCAGATACATGTCCTATCTTATGCATCTCACGAAGATAAACACACATAAATTTTTTCCATGTTCGAAAATTTGCACTATTAAGTTTAGTACCCCCGAAAGAACCAATTTCTAAACTCTTAACAAAAACTTCAAAATTTGGAACTTCATGAATTCTGGAAACTTGATGTTGTCTTAAATATTCCATTGAAATAATAATAAAAAATATATTGTGTAATGGAATAAAAAATTTGGATGTTTTTTTTTTAGTTGGAATGGGCTGATAAGTGTTTGGGTTGATGGGTTGTTGGGCTTGGGCTGATTAGGGCAGAACTTAAAACTAAAAAGGGGAAAAAAATTCAAAACTGAACAGCGCAGTGCAGTAGATGTGCGGACTCAGAGAAAATGCAGGGAGAAGCTGGACGACGCGCAGGGGTGAGCGAGTTGGACGACACAGGGTGCGCGAGCTGGACGGCGCGCAGGAGTGCGCGAGCTAAACGACGCAAGGTGCGCGAGCTGGACGACGCGCGAGCTGGTGCGCAGGGCTGGACGACACATGGTAGGATGGCACAGGGCTGGTCGACACAGGCTGAACGGTGTGGGTTGGACGTCGTGAAATGGACAACGCGGACTAGACGACGGATCTGCAACTGCGACGCGAACTGAAAAGTGCGAGAAGGTTAACGACACTGCATAAAAAAATGGCGGCGTTGCTTGCTCAGAAATCGGTAAGAAATTTTTTTTTTCTTTCCTACTCTAATACCAAATTGAATATATTAGAAATGTATTTACAATCATAGAATACAATGAATACTAATACATATTTAAATACAGGAAATAAGAATCTACTTTTTGGAAAAATATTTTTAAAAAAAGTATATTAGTTGCATACAATTAATATACAGTTGATAAAATATATTAGTTACATACAACTAATATACCATTAATGATTTATTAACAGAAAATTAATATTACACAAACCAGAAAAGCTTATATAGAAATCTACCTAAGCATTTTTTGTTATCGTAGGATATAAATTGGGATTTTGAAAAACTAATTGACTCTTTGTGCACATTATTCAAAAATTATTTTGTATATTTAAAATAAAAAATTATGTTTAAAAATAAATATGTTTGCTCATTATTTTTAAATTATTTTAAAAAAGTTATATGTTTTAGAAAAAAATGAGAATAATTAATATATGTTCTGATTATTTTTGAAAATAATAAAAATAATGTAAATTGTAAAGTTGAGACATGTTCATATCTTTAGATTATTTTTATTTTTATTTTGGTATTATTTTTTACTTATATTTTCAACCAAATACATCAAATATCTATATTTAAGATATTGGTACATATTTTAATTAAATTCAATAATAATGTCAATAAATTAGAATAATTCAAATTATAACTATTAAACAAGTTAAATAGATCATGTTCGAATAAACCCGAATTATACTCTGACACAATAAGATTAAAACTGTACATGACTCAATTATTAAGTGATCACTTATTGAAACTCATATACTGCCTATTTATGGTCGGATTAACCTGACTCAACCCATTTAACTTATTTAATAAACGTGTTGGTTTATTGATATAAGTCAACCCAACTCAAATCTAATATATAAATATTTTTATACATTTTATTAATAATAAAAAAATTATTTATTCTAAATCTTAATTTGAATAAATTATATTATATTCTAATAAACAAATATGGTTTAATTATAACATACAATTACGTGCTCAATTAAGAAAAAAATCTAAATAATACTTTTTCTATTAAAAGGTGACATGTAAAATCAGATAAACTAACTCAATATTTTTAATAAATGAGCCTAAGCGAGTTAACTCAAACCATAATTTAATAACAATAAACTTAAACTTAGCCTCGAATTTGTATGTTGTGTTCAGAATTTATATCTCTAATTTAAAGATATTAATTATTATTAAAATTTATCATAATATATATTAATAATTTAAATAAAATATTTAATATATGTTTGTTAAAATATGAGTAAAAAAATTAAAACAAAAATAAGAGTAATTCAATCTCGTGGATATATATTAAGAAAGTCTCACATCGGTCAATAAATCGACAATAATATTGTTTATAATTTTAGACAATACTTAAGTTAATGAGATTTTATTTGATTGAGTTAAGTCTTAGTTTCTAACATGATATCAAAGTAGGTTCTTGGTTCTCTGATACATGGCTTCCTTTCCAAGCTTACCATCTTCGTCAATACTTAAGGGGACATACCTTTTGTTAATGTGAGAGGTAGTGTTAAGGAAGTCACGCATCGATCAAAAGATCAGAAACAATACATCTTATAAACTTGAATAATCCTTAATCTAACGAGATTTTATTTGATTGAATTAGACTTTTATTTTTAACATTTTATCTTTTAAATATATATTATGTTGCTTTCGTGGCTATATGTGCCAACAACAATCTTTTATTTTGATGGATTATTTTAAGTTTTTTTTAGCTTTTTAATAAAAACATTTTTTATAATATTTTTATTATATAAATTATTATAATTTTATTTAATAATTATGATATAAAAATAAAATTAATAAAAATGATAAAATAAATAATTTATATATTGTGTTGCAAACATTTAAACCTCACAAATTAATCATATATAATAAAGTAATTAATCTCTATTAATAAATAATCACACAATTATTTTAATATTTTATCTCTATTTATTTTAAAAATATACAAATGTTTATTTTTATTAGGAATAAATCAGATCAATTAGACTCAACATTTTTAATAAATGCGAGTTGACTTGAATTAGAATTTAATAATAACAAAATCAATTTTTTTAAGAAACTTGAATTATATCTCAAAGATATTAATTATTATGAAAATTATTCATAATATATATTCATAATTTAAATAAAAATATTTAATATATATTAGTTATAACTAGTAAAAAAATTAAAACAAAAATAAGAGTAACCAACAACTATTAAATTTTTTTATTTGATAGATTATTTTAACTTCTTTTTTTCGCTTTTTAATAGAAACATTTTTTACAATATTTTTACTATTTAAATTATTATAATTTAATAATAATAATTATGATATAAAAATAAAGTTAATAAAAATGATAAAATAAATAATTTATATATTTTGTTGCAAACACTTGAAACGAATTAATTAATTATATATAATAATATAATTAGTTTTTATTAATAATCAATCACACAATTATTTTAATATTTTATCTCTATTTACTTCAAAAATATCAAAATGTTTTATTTTTATTTAGATAATTGTTTTATGTATCCATTATGTTTCTTGCCTTTTTATCATATATAACACTTTTAATAAAAATATCACAAATATAATTAATTTTAATATATATGAAATAGTGTTCGTTTTTAAAGAAACTCAAATTGAGATAAAATAAAAATTCATTAAAGAAGTTATTTTATTTATTGTTTTCTTAACTGCTTGCGTAGCAAAAACTAATTTCATACTTTCTCTATGTTATCACCTTTTACTTTGAAAATTTATGAATTTAAAACATTATTTAACATTTTAATTATTATAAAATATGAATAAATTATTTAAATTATATTTGAAGATTAATTTCAAGATTAAAAAATTATTTTAAAAAACAAACACCATGATAATTATTTTTTTTGTTTTTAATATTTTTAAAATAATTTTTAAAAATAGTGGTCAAATTGTTAATTATTTTTTAAAGTTATTAAAAAAATAATTTTTAATTATGATTTAAAATCAATTTTTGAGAACGGTTGTTAAGCCACCAAATAAGCTCTAAAGATCTGTTTTGTGAACAATTTTGTTTTTGAATTCTAGTTTTGAATTTAGGTTTTTAAAAGGATTATTATTTAATAATTAATTTTATTTTTAAGTTAAAATATGGTTTGAACTTAATTTCATTTTTACACATATTTTTATTATTTTTGAAAAAAAAATCATATTTTAAATTCATTAGCTTAACTTTATTTCATTTTTTGTTTTGACTTAAAAGGGAATGAAAGAAATAAAACAGAATTTTTTATCCAATGAGTTTTGCTTCTTCTTATTATTTTTTCTTTCTTTCTATAAATGAATTAAAAAATAGAAAAACTATTTTGAACACAAGAAAACATAACTTAATCAAAACAAAATTAGTTAAAAAGTGAGTCTTTACAAACTAATTTTTCATTCCAATTACTTATTTTTTTTTTTAAACAAAAACCTCCATAATAAGGATAATATCACATATATTGAATTATAGATAATTATAAGGTAATTAATTGAGTACTAATAATACGATTACGATTCAATTTAAATGAAAATCAAAGTATGTCAAGATTCAAATCCTTTAATTTATGTCCATAAAATAATATACTAAGCATGTATTCTATCTTACTTGGTATCTCTCTTTCAATACATGTCTGCTTACTATTAAAAAAATAAAAAAGGGAGACAAATTTATTCTAACTAAAATTAAGGGTGTCAATTGTAGTGTTGCGCGTAACGAGTTCATATGTTTATTAATGTTATGTGTATTGGTAACATATTTGTATGTGCTCTGGGTCAACCTAAATTGACACGCCTGTAAAAAATTAACAGAAACTTCTTTGAATCCTCCAGAAGTCATGATGAAGAGGGAAGCTTTTATCAATAAAAAGTGCAAATTTTCATTGAATTTTCTTATTTATGGTTATAATATACAGTTACAGCAACTAAAATTGCAGGGGCTACCTACCAACCTCTCAGGAATTTTTTTTTATAAGAAAAAGAAAAAACTCTCAGAAGTTAAAAAGAAGCAACTAAAATTGCAGGGGCTACCTACCAACCTCTCAGGATATTTTTTTTATAAGAAAAAGAAAAAACTCTCAGAAGTTAAAAAGAAGCAAACTCGTTTTAACCAGAAGGAAAAAAAAAGAGTAAAAAAATTGTAGATAGTATAAAGTCAATAAAATTTAAAATTAATATATTTTAAAAAATAAATATAATAAAAAACACTTTACGCTAAGCATTGATACGGCATCGAACGGTCACGAGTGCGTTTCTCAGTAAAAGAAAAAAAATCACGCGCTCGCTTCGAACGTAATGATACTAGTGGTTCTAGCATCGTTGCGAGACACATTATCTTAATATTGTACGGCAAGACGTTGACTTATAAACTTTTTAACCGCCGCTTAGATCAGAAACATATCATCGATCTGTGAAAGGACAAAGCATCTCATCTCAGTTAAATAAAAATAATAATAATAATAATAAAATAATCTGATGATAGGTAAAATACCCAACCATATCAAATAAAGAAGAAGCACGTGTCCAAAGTGGTTGATAATTCGTTGTTTGGTTAATTGGCTCATCTCTTCCTTAAGATACAAGATGGATTTCTTTTATCTTTTTTCCGAAATTCCACCCTCATTACGTCCTTATAAAGCAACCTTCTTGTTGATTTCTATTGCTTCTTCAGCTGCTCTAATTCTTTTAAATTCTAAGACTCGATCGTATAGTGAGATTTAATTAATTAATTAAACTTGCAAAATGGGAAATGCTTTGAGGCTCTTGTATGAACATTGTCATAAGCCCACCACCGCCGGAGGCGACTATAACTCCACCCCTACCTCCACTGTTGGTGTCTCAGCGCTCGCTCATGATCTCTTACACTTTGAGACCACCTCTCAGGTACCAACCATGCGTTTTGTGAATTGCGAGATCCACTCTTGAATACTTGAGCTTAATTATAAGCTTGTAATCAATGTCGTAACTAGAGTTTTGTTAAAGAAAAGTCAAAAATCAATAGAAGCTAATTCATATAAGAAGCCAATTAATCATTCATAATCATCTAACAAGTTGTTGTTTGAAATACAAATTTAAATTGTATCGATCATCCAAGTCTCATTCAATGAACCTTCACTTTTAACATCGTTTGTCTTTCAATAGATCTTATATGTTAGTTCTTAGCAAATAATAATAATAATCTTATACGTTAGTTCTGTTTGTATATGCTTCTATTAATAATAATTTCAGGAACAAGTATATAATTTGTGAAAATGTGCGTTTAAGCCATGAAAACACTCGTACCATTTTTTTTTTCTATGTTCTGAAACACTTTTATCGAAAGTGATTTTACAATACCTAAAAAATTGAGGATCTATTTAGAACTGTCTCTCCTTTGAGTTGAAAATGCTTTGAAATGGATCAAAGTGTTTGTTAATGATATTTAATAATCTTTATAATAAGTGATTTAAAAAGTTTAAGAAACACTATTTGTGCTCTTGATATTAAGTAATACTTAGTTTTGTAAGAAGTTGTTTTGAATACATACTCCTATCTTAAAATAATTATTAGTGTCTTAAAATCACTTCTAACATTTTCATCCATGCTTATCTTAAAATTATTTTTAATCAAATTACTTCATTTTAAATCAATTCTAAAATAAGCACTTTCAAACAGATCCTAAGACTCACTAACTATAAGAAGTGCTTTTTACACTTTTCTCCATGTATGTTTGTTTCAGGTCCCAGAAGGACTCACTAAGCATGTGGTATCGTCCAAGAAAGCCCAGGCTAACTGGTATTTGAACAATCTGTCGATACAAATTAGATAAATGGAAATTTATGCAGACTTTATTACTTATCTCTAATAATGAGATTCTGCTGTAAATTTGTACAAATATTCTGAAGGTATAGAAAACTAGGGCAGGCATGGAGAGAATCAAAACCTCCTCCTAAAACACCACAAGAAGTTACTAGGCTTATCACCCAAACCTTGAAGAGGCACCAAAAGGCTGATGTTGAGGTAAATTAAGATCCTTGTTAAAACTTTAAAATCAACTCTTGAACTACAATCTAAATAAGTTAACTATAATATCTCTCTCGTAATGCCTCAATAATTAATGTAGGGCTTATTGAACTTTTACGGTCTCCCTCTCCCTAACACCACCCTGGTTGACCTTTCCGATGGGATCCAAACTTCATTGCCCGAGGGAGCTAAGTTTGAACTTCATACACTACCGGTATTTACTTAATTCCTTGGGGTAACGTTTTATTTACTACCAGTATAAATTTAGTTTTAGTTTGGTTTTTAGATTTGAATATCTTTTGATTTATATTAAACTTGTAGGTGGACACAAAAGCAATTTCAGATGGAGATACAGTGACCGTTTATGTGAGTACAGCAGATTCCAGGGAGTCATCGTGCGTTCCGAAAGATGTAAAAATGGCTGCTAAACAGAGATCAAAAGCTCGAGCTAGAAAAAACTACGCTCAGGCAGATGCATTTCACAAGAAAATTATTGATTCTGGATATCGGTTAGTCATGATGTATTTTCTTCTTTAATAGACTTGCTTTTAATAGTTGTTGGAATCTGTAACCTGTTAACATGAAGCAAAGAGAAGCTAATATGCATTTCAAATCCAGTGTACTAGATGTTCAAAATGAGGAGATCCTTGCTCGGAAATACCGGATTCGACTAAGGTAACTCTCTAACATGCTTGTAGGATTAAAATTCAGCAAAACCTAATCAATGAATAATGAATTCTGTGACAAAACAGAGGAATAGATGCACCAGAGAGTTCAATGCCTTATGGTAAAGATGCAAAAGAGGAACTAAACAAACTTTGTGAAGGAAAGTGTTTGCGAGTTATCGTGTATGACCAAGACCGTTATGGTCGTTGTGTGGGCGATATATATTGCAACGGAAAATTTGTGCAGGTAGTTCCTCTTACAAGAAATCTTCCCTATTTATCAATGTTAAAAATGCTCAACAGTCATTTGTCTAATCTATTATTGCATTATTTCAACCAGGAAATAATGCTCAAGAAAGGGTTTGCCTGGCACTATGCAGCTTATGACAAACGTTCAGAACTTGCAAAAGTGAGTTTTATTATCTTTGCTAGTCTTAGTATATTTAAATTTTGTTAACCCCTTGAACTTGTGTTACTCTATATGCTCATACTAGTGGGAAAATGAAGCTCGAGCAAAGCAAGTGGGTCTGTGGGCTTCTAAAAACCCTCAAAAGCCATGGGAATGGAGGAAGAATAAACGAGAAGGTAAACAATAATGTGGTCAGAGACATATGAGCTGTTCCAGAAAGAATGGCAACCCAGAAACAATTGACTACTACAAGCTGGTCTGAAACATAAAGAATAGCAAGAGCCAAAAGCCTATTGATTAATGACTCGGTAAAGTACAGAAATTGCACCAAGTTTTAGTAATATTCAACATTACATGAATTCATTTTAAGCCAGAAAAAAACATGTGTTCATTCTAAGCCAAAAAAAACATGCATTCATTTGTTCATTAGGAAAGTTGGAAATTAGTACTTGTGTGTGGATCCATTTAAGCCAACCTAAATTTATATGAAGTGCAAAATAATGATCCTGCAAAAGGAATGGAAGTACCTCAAATATACAAATTACGAAGCACCAAAAGACGCTAGCAAAAATGCATGTTTTAATAATATTATGCATGAAGGGGGTTGGAGGTTCCATATATTTAGTTAAGAAATACTTTATTTTCGTAGCTTTCGAAAGAACACATTGATTCCATAACGTTAGCTTAGTTATCATTAAAGTCCTAAGTTCACAGTTGACCACAATTTGAGAGTTTTGCCCAAATTCTTTTTGAAGTACAAATATGAAATTTCACTTAAAATTATTTTAATTAAAAATATATTTATGTTAAGAAAACCCAAATTATTTTTTTCCCCTTTCCCAAACATATCTATTATTTGTTAATTAAAAATATTTTCAAGTACAACTCCAGATTTGTCCTTAAAAATTTGATCAAAACCTTCAAATTTTAATCAAAGGTCAACTTAACACTTAGTGATAACAAAAGAAGAACTGACAACCTCAAGGATACAAAAGGGGGAAATGTTGGAGTAAAATATATAACAGAGGAGAAAATGTTCCAATAGTGAGATTATTAAAGGTAACTATTGCAAGAGAAAATGAGGAGAAATTGAAATCGTAGCTTCTTGGTGTAAACTTAATATAAAAATTGCCAAGTCCAGAAGTATCTGCTAAAAATAAGTGGGATAGATGAATACAGCAGCAAAAACATAACAATACATGTGCTAATAAAGTTCTATCTGTAAAACTGGCTGATCTTCTTCAATCCTCCAACGTTCTCCCTCCTTCTCCCTTTTTCAACAGATTAGCTGAAAGTCAATTTGGCTCATGTATGCACCAAGAAAATTCGAATTCAGGACCTAAATGCAGGGTTTTGGAAATTTGGTGAAAATGCCACAAAATGAGTACATGATTTAAGTATACAGGCTATGCATGACTCACGTACAAACATTTTTCACTTAAACACCAAAAACCTGCGATCTTGAGGCTTCAATATAGAAAATTCCTTTCAACTGCCTCTTAAGTTCCCAAAATTCTTATACTAGCAAATTGTGATATTCGCTTAAAAAGTAATCTAAGCATGTCCAAGCCTAATTAATACCATTAAATCTATTCCATAGTATGCTTTCAGCTTAGAAAACGAACAGATCATATTATTTTTCCTTCATGGAAGAGTTATGAATAAACTTTTGAGAATGAAGCAAGACATTATCTAAAACATGTAGAATTTCACAAGAATTAGAAATTTTTAAGGTAGTCAACTCAAAGGGTAACCCAAAATATTGTTCTGTGTATGGTTTCTGTTTACCAATACAGTTTTGACTGTTGTGTATTACTGGTAACTGGGAGCTCTGAGGAAGCAGCCCTCCTTTCTAGTGCAGAGAAATGGATAACTAGTATTAACTACTAATGATAAATCACTACGATGATATCAAATATTTTTTGAGATTAATCATTTTGGAGGGAAGAGTAAATAAATAAATAAAATGTTTAGAATGCCAAGTGATTGCAATTTGCGAGTATGAGAGTTTATTGCTCATAACATCACCAAACTAAATGAAGAAGGTTCTCAAATAATGACAAGAACGGTTGAAAGAAACTCACTGCATTAGTAAATTGAACAAGACCCTCTCTTTTCCCTTACTTTGCATCTTCTTTGAGTTCATTTGAATCAGAGTCACTTGCATTGTAGCCTAATGAGATCAACAAACAGTCAATTAGTGACAAACAAAACAATAAAAAATAACTTCGTAGTATAGTAGAGATTAAAGTAGTACCTGGATGTTTGTCACTCACACTCCAAGCAGTACTTCGGCTTCTTGAAGCTCTTTCAACCCAGGCACGCCCCTTAGTGACAAAAACAAAAACAACTTCGGAATTGACAAGATGGCGACCAGAAACTTCAATGATAAAATAGCAAACAATACTAAAGAATCCATAACATCCTTAAGATCAAGGTATATTGTTTAAGAGCTTAGCTGAAAAGGAGGCAAATAACTACCCCCGAAGTCCTATTATTCTATATCTGCCTGTTTCAGAAGAATTTTCACAAATTATGAACATCTCAACAATATGAAACATAAGATTTGACATTCTAAATCTCTTTCCACCCTCGGGCATTATGCAAAAGGATTAAGCTTTGAAAAGCATCAGGGTGATAAATGATAAACTCCATAACTGGAAACACTCACAAATAAACTTTATTATGATAAAAAAAGCCCAAGTCCAAGTAAACCCACAGACATTATTAGAATTAACAAATGACCAGAAAATTAAAACCTTTTGAGGGTCTCTAGCAACGCCATAGCCACTGAAATACATCTGCCCTACCAAGACCTGCATAGCGCTATCTCCAGCCTTGGCCTCCTTGAGGGTATCCTGAAACCAACGCCTCACGCAGTCGGATACCACCTGCCTTAATGAAACTCGACTCTGTTGCTCAGAACTCTCCATCTTCAGCTTGACTCGCTCCGAATCGATTCGGACTTTATTCAATTTCCTCGTTCTCAAGGAGGATACCCAGATTTCGGATATGTGTTTTGAGCGTTTTGATCCTGGGACTTTATCGGAGGAAATAATCCTGGTGAACTCTTGGAGTTTCGTTGTAGATGGAAGTGACTTTCCCATAGCAAACAGAGTAAAAGCGAGTGAGTACTGAGTAGATACGAAACTTACTTTCGTTTTCGAATATTGCAATTTTATTTTTAATCAATAAAAAGTGAGATCGGACGGGTATCTTCAACATAACAAGTAACAACGAGCAGCACAATGTGCATTCAGATTTGGGAAGAGATCGTCGTTGCTTGTCAGAGTATTTTCCTTTCTGAAACGTGGATGTATCTAAACTCTGAGTGGATTTGCTTTGAATCTTTCAGATACTATTCGATTGGAGAGTATGGACATGTTTTTTATTTTAGTAGTATTTTTTAATTAGTAAAATGTTAACTCGAAATTCTCACGCGCACGCGCATATATATATATATATATATATATATATATATATATATATATATATATATATATATATCAAAATATTTTTATAACATATATTTAATAAAATAAAAATAATATTATATCTCACATATTTCATCATTATTATCAACAAATTATTAAAATTTTAATTATTTATAAAATTTTCAATAACTTTCACTAATATCTATATATATTTTTATATATAATATGTTATATTTATATTAATCTTTATAATCTATTACATATATATATATATATATAATAAGTTAAATCAATCTATTCAAATTAATTGATTCAATTTTATTTGATAATTTATAAATTTAACCCTATATTTATAACGTAACATGTTACTTATATAATTACATTTAAATATAATATATTATATTTAATTCTATATTTTATTATAATATATTACACTTATTTCGAGGAAATCATCTAAACAGCTTTAATGAAGTTATCGACATAACTGTTGAAGCTTGAAAAGGTTGCTAATAAAGTGATCGGAGCTCCGAGAAGATCGTGTAAGATATGATAAAATTTTATAATGATTAAATTTTATTAAAATTATAAAATAAAAATATTTTGATTTATTTATTGAATAATTTGATATAAAATTAAAATTTTTAAGATTAATTATTACTAATTATAAAAAATTAATCAATTTATTAAAAATAATACTATTTAAATCAAATATTGATTCCATTGAGCTTTTATGACGTGAAATGGACTCACCCAAAATGAGACGTGCATCTTAAGTAAAAGTGGTTGTTCTTTCTTATGTTAATATTAGTAGATGTTTACATAATTTAAGCTTATTAATTTTATTATTTAATTAATAAAAATATGATTTAAGATAATTAATTTAAAATAAATTATTTTTATTATTTAAGGTAAATAATTTTATATAAAAATTTAAAAAAAATTATCAATATTTTAATAATTGATAATTTATTATTTAATGAATAAAAATTAAAATTTAAAATAATCAAATGAAAAAAATGATAACTTCTTAAGTTGTAATAATAATTTTATATAAAAAATAAGTGTAATTTAAATAATGATTAATATTTTAATTATTATTAATTTATTATTTAATTGATAAAATATATAAAATTTAAATAAATTATATAATAATTAAATATAATAATAATCATTATTTAAAAACATATAGAATTTTTTTTCCAAAAACGTATCAAACGTAATCTTCATATATATATATATATATAATATATTAGTTTGAGTGGTGCCTTGTAAAAAAAAAATACTAAATTACTTAAGGAGAAATAATGAACTAATGACGTCTTTCCCGAAGCAAAACTAAAAAAGTGCTACATATATAAGTGGATAAGGGTAGGAGTCATTTGTTAAAGTTGATAATACATAAATTTATATTATTTTTATCCATAGATTTTATAACATATTAATTTTTTAAAAGATTTAAGTACAAGATAAAATATAAAATTAAATAACATTACATTTCTCTTATTCACAAATTAAAAGATAGGTAAGTGAATGTACATACCTACTAATTGTTATAATTAAACGCTTCTATCTAGTAGTTATTTTTATGGGTAATTTAAAGTAAAAGTTAGGTAGGTGAGTGTACAAAACTGCTACTTGTTATAATTAAATGCTTATTAATTTTTGTGAACAATTTAAAATTACAATATAAAAATAAAGCAGTATACATAGATTCAATAATTATTTTTATTTTATTTATTTATTTATTTAACTTTATTTGATAAACCAAGTTTAATATGACTAATGTAGAAATATTTTTTATTTAATTAAGAAAATGAAAAAAAAAACATTTTAAAAAAGATTATTTGTCTTTTGTAGTATCGATTTTTTAAAACAAACTGAAAGATTCTAGTCATTAGAAGGCCAATTGATCAACATATTAAATATGTCTGTGATCTTAATTAATTGTCACCCAATATAGATTTAATACAAATTTAATAATTATAATAAAAAAAATTAATTTAAATTATCATAATTGACATTATTTTTTATTAATTTAAGATTTTAGTTAATAATAATGATATTAAAATATAATTAAATATATAATTATAAAATATGGTTAATTGTTATGATTTTTATATAATTGTTTACTCTCTTATATCTCAACTATTAATATTTATAACCGATAGTTTAAAAATATTCCTTTGAATCTAAACGTTCCTTAAAATAAAAAATAAAAATATTATGTAATATTTATAGAACACTTATTTTATCTTTATGAATATAGGTCCCTTTTATCTTTATATATAAGATATTTCTATCAATGCACTAGGTCTTTTTTTTAAATAATCTGATTCACATTTTATTTCAAATAATATGTATTTGGTAAACACCCATTCACATTTTATTTCAAATAATATGTATTTGGTAAACACCCAACAATGGACGGGGATGGTAGATGTATCTCAAAAAGAAAAATGTAAGATAGAATTTTTCATAAATATAATTTTTATATTATTATTATTATAATAATAAAAATAATTATGAAAATATCAAATCAATAAACATGAACAGAATTCCAACGAATAGTTAAAAACTAAAATCAAGAGATTACGATAATGTACCCATGTGTACGTTCTCAAGTCATCAATCTGCCAAGTACAGAATGCTTTCAACATTAGTCGACTTAAGATTAGGTGAGAACTATCTTGGAAACATTTTTCTTTAGTAAATTTTGATAATTATTATTAGGATATATTAAGTAATACTAACAATTTATATCAATTTATTAAAATATAATACATCGTGTAAGATCGTGTAAGATATTTTGTACGTGACGACTTGATACTAATAAATTACAGATTAATTAAACTCTTTCGAAACATTTTCTCGACCTAACAACTTCAATCACGTGAATATCGTGGTAAAAATACGTATTAGTTTCGCTATTTTTCGTTACCTATACAAATTTATATTATAGGACTTGTTAATAATAAACTTATTTTAACTGTATAAACATAATGTCTATTGTACAATATAATAATAACAACTAAATGTTATGCATTTATATATATCTTAATAATAAGATAAATAAAATATTAGATGATTAATTTCTCTTTTATGTCTAATTAGAATTTTTTATACACATCTTTAAACAATTATTATTTTTCTTTTGTAATTTGTCATCGGTTTAGTAAGAAAATTTCACGAGTATTGTACAAATTAGCTCTAGAATTCGAATGTGAAAGCCAGTGAAACACCAACCGAATAAGAAACAAGCAAAGTGATATCCTATAACCAGGCTTATCAAGTTGCCTTTTCAACTTCTCTACTCACTAACAAAATATGAAGAATTAAGGGGAAATGAAAATTGATCACAGAAAATACACGAATAAAAGTTGTAATAATGGTAAGATTTATAGCTACTTATTTCAAATCATTACAAAATCAAACCATATAATATACATATATTGTTTGTTTCGTATTAAAGATTATTTTAATCATAAAATAATTATCATTGTATGTTTATTTTTCATTAAAATAACATATTATTTAACTATTAATTTTAAAAATATTCATTCATACAAAACCAATTTAAAAAATAATAATTTTTTTTACATATTTTTTATATAAAAACAACCTAAAAAATTTATATTTAAAGAATTATCATCTTTAATTTATTTTATAAAATAAATATTTTTAAAACAATAACAATTATTATAATATATACTCGCGTACAAAAACTAGTATATATATATATAAAGTTCGATTAAATAAAATAAATAGACATTCCTGTAATGAATTTAACTATTAATCACCTTTGAATCATCAGAGGAAAAATGCTGTTCTCATGAAACAAAAACCTTCAGGGAGAAAACACAAAAGGGTGCTTCTCAAATCTCAATACATTACACAGACATTTCAATTCTACAAATGATACATACAACAGTTCCACACAACATCAAAATACTATCTAAATTTCTTTCCTCTTTTGGGCTTATATAGCTTCTCTTTGTATCAAGGGTGGAAAAGGTGGCCTCATAACTTCATCCTTGCCACATTCATTAGACTCTTGTTTCTCCGCGGCAAAATTAATCTTGCTTGGGTCATAGTTGTCTCCAAATGAAGAACTTGGACTGGATCTGAATTGAACCGTTCCATCTTCACGAGACAAAGGTGACATAGACAGCTGGCCGTTACCATTGTCAGTCTGTTTTCTGCAGAATATTTCTTCTACAATGTCGTAAGAGTTACCGGTTCGTACTTCCTGAGCAAGAGAACACCAGCAACAAAAAAGCCACAATGTGCAATCACCTAATGCTGGCTGACCAAAGCAGGAGTTATAAGCAGGTAAATTGAATCTCTTCCTCATTTGAATCCTCCAAAAACCACCATAGAGCAAGCCAAATGCACAAAGAACTATACCAGTAACACCTAAAGCTTCTCGAACCATCTCATTGTCAATATTAACAGCTGCCAAGTTAAAAATCCAGAAAGGAGCCATGCAAAATAGGATAAACGTAGCAATATGAACATACATGTTCCCAAAACCATGTCTCTCCATATTCCATCCAAATACACAGAAGCTACAAAAAAGTGAGAGAAATGCAAGGGATATATCATCCCAAAAATCAAATATCCCACCACTCCATTGCGGTCCATTTTCAATGATCTGTTCGGCATTTCTTGATGATAAAGAATACCTTCTCTCAGATGATTTCGGCCTTATTTGAACTTGGGCTTCCTCATCCATTGCAGAGCCATAGTCCTTACCGAGGGGACTGACAATCATGTATACTCCTGCGAATGCAGGTGCAGCAATCGCAAAAGAAATACATATTCCAACACCTATGGCAGGTCGTTCTGATCTCCGGTATCCCAAGTTTAGACCACAAAGGGCATATTGAGCGAAACAATTGAGATGAAGCAGAAGAACAACAACCGTCATGTGCCCCCATTCATGAGGCTTATAAGTCCCATTCTTGCAGTAAATATTTCTGAGTGTAGAAATGTCTTCTGATTTCCATCTACAAAGAAGCACAAGGTGGTGGAAACGCTTGGGATGTTGGTATAAGCACATTAGAGTAAAAAGTGCATTAAGAATTTGGTTATTGACTTCAAACCATGCATCCCTCTGTGATTTCTTGGTAAGTACGTGATTTAGCATTCCCGTCATAACAAGGAATAAAATTGCACCCGAAATAGCTACGCAGAAGATCCACAGAAAAAGAGCCATGTTCGTTGGGTCCTTGATCCATTCTCTGCATATTTTCTTTAGTGAAACCCAATCAATATTCCTAGAAAATACACTGGCAACACGCTCTTTGAAACCATGGCTACTTGAAGAAGCAACAGACCTTGAGATTTCATCTCTCTCCTCACTTATTTGCTTGAACTTTGCAGATGCAGAACCAAACTTGAGGAACCTTATCCTATCAGAAAAAGGAACGAAGGTACTCTTGGAACTTCCTTGGGATTTTCCATCTACAAATACAGCGCTTCTGGATGTTGAAATGCCAAGGGGAGCTTGAGTATTTGCTTTACTACCATTAGAGTCCTCAATCCCCTCCTTGACACTTCTATTGTCAGTAGGTACCATTCTTGTGTCAAGCTAAAGTTTCTTTATCTTTTCGAATCAATATCAGAACAGTTACATGATGCAGGCATTGCATATCATTTCTTCCATTTTCCCACTACGGTTGAAACCTAATCAGTACGGAGTAATCAAAAAGAAAAAAGAAATATATATATATATATATATAGAGAGAGAGAGAGAGAGAAGCAAGGAATCTATAATTGAAGAAAACAAAATTTTGGATTTTGGAAGATTCCAAATCCAAGAAGCTGTTTAAAGAACAAAAATAGAAACCAAGGTTATAATTTCATACGAGGAAATCAACCCACCCAAAGACCAACTTGATTCAGGTAAGACAATATGATGGTACTCTAGTAAACCTTTTGCAGAAATATAAACCTATCGCAATAAATTAACAAGTATGTAGTTTACGAAACACTAAAAAAAAGGAGGGAGGGAGAGAGAGAGAGAGAAATTCCATACAGAAACAGCAATCGAAGAACACCAACAAAAGTAATGGCATGGCATATGTCGATGAAAATTAGAAAAAAGCACCGAGAAAAAGAAAATATGAATAATAATTATGAATTGATAGACACAACGAAGAACAAAGTAGAAAAAACAGAGTAAATTTGCACATACCTATAGGATGATGGAGAAATTCGTATAAGTCATGGAGGTTACTGCTGGGTTTTCAATAAAAAATCATCAAGCAACAATCTTTTTTTTTTTAATTCCAACGTTTTCCCTATTGGTTTTTCGTCAAGTACCAGAGAATTTGATCATTGATGAGATTAAAGAGGTTTTTTTAATGAAATTTTCAAGATTTACGACAACTTTTTTGGAGATTTAATACTGGTGGATGGTGGTACAGACTACTTAGGGGACACTTTCCCTTCCCACTCTGAAACTGAAAACTCGTAATGGAAATAAAAGTATCACGGACAAGAATCCCAACAATTCCCACGTAAAGAAACTGTGTCGTTTTGTCTGGCCTTCTTAACCTAATTTAAATTCAAAAATGAAAAGCGCATTCAAAGAAAACAGCTGTCTCCAAAAAAATAAGAACTCAAAAGTGGACGAGTAGTAGGTGGATTAGTATCTCTGATTTTTTTAGGTTGTATTTGTCTTAAATTTTAACTATATATTATATATTTAGTTTATGTGTTAATTTAAAGTGATTAATAAAATAATATTTTAATTTTTAAATTAAAAACATATAGTTTAGATTGTGAAATAAAAACAAATACAATCAGGTTGCCGTTTCAAGGTCCACGTTATTTTATTCCTTATTACATTCACATCACGTACACTGGATCCCTCCTCGTTGGAGATGAGTTGATCACCAAGCTTTAACAGCAAAATCAGACTCTATGAAAAGTTAAGACTAGTCAATTATTTTTATTTTTTCTAGCAAAAAACTATTTTCGATTTCTTATATATAAAAAGAGGTTTTGTTTGATCCACCAGCAAACACTACTACTTGTTCTTTTTTATTTTTTTATAATAATAAACATTAAAAAATTTATATAATAAATACATTTTTAATTTTTTTCTTTTTTACACTTTGTTAGTTTTAAAACCAATAATTATTAAAATATCTATATAATAAATATATTTTTTATGAATATTTATTTTATATAATATAATTATTTTTATTACATTAAAAGTGATAATTTATATAGTTCATAATTACTCATTGAATGAGTATTCAACTAATTCACTTATAAACATATCATTTTTTATTTTTAATACCAATAAATATTAAAAATATACATATAATAAATACATTTTTTTACATCAATAAATGTCAAAATGTTCATATAATAAATATATTTTTTATGAATAGATATTTTGTATAATACAATTGTTCTTACAATATTAAGAGTAATAATTTATACTGTTCAAAATTATTAATTTAATGAGTAGATCAATTCACTTACGAGTATATCATATTTTTATTGAATTAATAATTTTCATATAAAATCGTATCATATCTACTATCAATTAAAAAATAGTCAACTAATATAAATTATTTTTAAATCATATATGAATGATAGTTTAAATAATTAATCCTACGCGTAGAAAAGGAAAAAAGTAAAATTTTTGTTTTAATTAATTTTATACGTAGGATTAAATTCTTAAATAGTAAAAATAATTTAATCCTAAGTTTATATATTATTATGTTATATTTGATTTATTTATTAAATAAAATTATGTAATTATTATCAATATCTATATAAATAACTAATGTTTATATTGTATTTAAATTCTATTATTTATAAAATATTTACTATTATATATTTATTCATTAATAAAATAATAAATTCATTGTATATTTGTTCTAAGAGTATTTTATAAACAACTATATATTTTAACATTAATTTTTTAGTTATAATAAAAATTAATTAAAATTTTATACCGAAGACATACTAGTATTTAACAAAAGTCTAATCAATTTTTGTTATTGGGCTAATGTTTTAGAATAATATTATATCAAGAAAATTGTTGTATAAATTAAATAACGTATCAATTATTAATTAAATATAAAATTAAGAATGTAACATAATGAAATGATTATAAAATCAATAATCAATTAAATTATGATATATAAATTAAATTGTTATAAAAGCATTATTGTATGTAATACCATATTATTGGTTGGGTTTATTACACCTTCGTTGAAAACAAGGTTTGAAACATAAATGAAAAAACATTGAGATTTATATTTTGTAGATATATCAAATATATTATTGTCATTGAAGGAATTTTAAAAAAATTCATAAAAATTATAGATGGATATAGTTATAAAAACTTTAATAAAACTTTAAAAACTAATAAAAAAATTATATATATATATATGGACAAATGAGTCGCGATGTTAAAGTGTAAATTAGTTAAAATATTTAAATTAATAATTAAAAAATATACAATTGTGTAAGTAATTATAATCTAATAATTTTATTTACAAAATAAAAAATTCTAATTAAGTAAAAAAATATATTCTAATTTTAAAAAAATTATTTTGAAAATTGAATAAAATATTTAATGATAAATTATTTTGAAAACAAATAAATTTAACTATAAATGATATTTTATTAATATTTTTTTATAATATTACGACAATATTTGTATTATTAACTGATATTATATCAATATTTTATTGAAAATATCACAAACATTATATATCAAAAAATTTAAAACATAGATATCATCATTATATTATCGAAGAAATTTTAATTCTTAGATAGCAAGTAGCAAGTTTTACTTTATCTTATCATCTTTTAAAAAATGCTTACTTGGATTACCTAAATTATAAAATTTTAAATTAAATTGCACAAATGGTAAATAATTTTTTATTCAATTTATTTTTATATGATTTGATCAGATGTGTTTATTTATATTTTAATGAAAATCAATCAAAATAAGAATAAATATTTATCAAATTGAACAGAAGATAAAAGACTTAAAAAATTAGAATGAAAATATTAATTTACTTAAATGTTATTCTAAAAATAATAATAACTAATATAAAATAAAAAAAATATTAAAATTAAGAATAGTTTTGTAATTGCAAATTTTAAATTTGAAAAATGAAATCAATAACATATGAATTATGTAAACAATTCAGGGGAATAAGTCTTAAATTTGTCATATTTTATTTCCTTTAATTACTATTTTTAATAAATAAAAAATTTCCCTTTTCAAACGTTCTATTTTCTTGTTAAAAAACACAATATAAATAAGGTTTTGTTGCATTTAGACAATTAACTTTATTCAATTAATAATTTACTCTTATAATTATTAAGGTATGATTATTTACTCCTATCATTTTATTTTCGTGTCAAGTTAGTTAAATTTCTTTTAAAATGATACTTTTAAAAAATAAAATAAAATATATTTTTTTAATTAAAACAAAAAAAAAATTATCTCTTTTCCTCCCTCTTCTCTTTTCTCTATTCATCTCTCAATATACCCAACTATTTCAATTATTTTTATTTTTCTAAAACAATATTTTGATTCTATCTCATTAATGATAATCAAAAATTAGACACTCTTATTGTCCAATTTAGAATTTTTTTTATTTCAATTAAAAAAAGAAATTCAAATTTATCTTAAAAGAATATTATTTTGAAAAAAATAATTAATGTAACCCAAAAATAAAAATACAGAAATAAATCAATATATCTTAATAATTACAGGATTAAAATATTAATTAAATAAAATTATAGAATTAAATAGATTCAAAACCCTGTAAATACAAAAAGTAATACGTAAATACGAATACTGAAGCTTGACTTAGCATAAACGCAGTATTGTAAGAAGGATGACTTTATTACAAGAACTGTTTTCATTAAAATCAAATCAAAATTTATATTTTTAAAAAATACTTGTGATTTAAATTATAAGAAAAAAATTTAAATTATTTAGGAATTAATTTTTATTGCTCTAAAAATATCAAATCCCTTATAAAAATAGTATACTACATCATTGTAGCCGCAAACTTAACATCGTGATAAAAATTCTTCATCGAGTCCCAATTAGCAAACTAAATATAAAGACAAATAATATTATTTTCAATCAACTTCATTCCATTCCTTTTATTATTCTCATTGGCTTACCATTATGTGAACCATCATACATCACCCAGGTTCCCTCTCACATCGAGAGATTTTTACGAATGATGTGATTCGACAATCACCTCAAAGACCAAAACCAATTACATGCAATGCTAAAAGTAATATTCACTCTTTGGTTAAAGGCCAAACCAAGTATCAATCACGATCACTAAAGGTACATTGTAAATGAAGCTTCACAAAACGCAAAACGCTAAAGGTACATTGTAAATGAAGCTTCACAAATCACAAAACGCTGAATACCGTGCAATCATCATATCAATTCAAAAGCAAAAGCCATGATGACATCAAATTTTTAAGTTAGGTCATCTTCCTCTTGTTCTTTGGCCTTCAGTTTTTCCTTCACCCTCAATAGTAAGGTTGTCTTCCATGAATCCTGTACGTTTGAACCAAAAATCGAGAATAAAATATGACGGAGAACATTTAGGAAGCACATAAAAGGATGGTTAATTCTCTTGAAAAGAAAAATAAATTTCATTATTGGGCAAAAAATAAAAATGGGATTGTTATTAAGATTTCATAAGAGCCTCTTTATTATAGGACTTCATCTTTAATCCGGCATAATTTGTAATTATTTATGACCAGAAAGAGCATAAATAATGGCATTTGTTTGCAATTTAATGTTTGTAATACTATTGGTGAAAAAAAAGCTTGCTATGTGCATGTCATGCTTTATTATTTGTTTAAACTTTCTATTAGCCATCTTTTTAAGAAAGTTCAGTACTATATTCCATAGAACCAGCCTCAAAGCTCTCTTTATTGATATGGAAAAAAATCAAAGTATAAAACAACAACTAAGAAAAAAAATATAAAATTTCACCAGAAGAAAATACCAGTGGGGTCATGCTATCAAATTCCTTAACCACATCAGTGAACTTTACAACATCTTCCTCATCCAATGAAGCAGCAATGTCCTGCCAACAAATATATATATAATTAAAAAAAACATTTTGAAACAATATTCCCGTTTCTCAAAAACTACACAGTTAAAACAGGAAAGTTCTTATCATCCCAAACTGAGATAAGTCCCAATCCACATGATCCATAATCATTGGCCCCTGCATTGGGCAAATTCAAAATTTATACGTCCCATTTATAATGTATTAACAAACCATAACATGCCAAATAGTATTGAGGTGTATCCCAAATTGGGCTACATAGAACTATAGAAATACTCGTTAAAACAGCCTAACAGGTAAGTTCAATCTAATAACTAAAGAGTACTTCCAAACATACGTAGTTACAAGGAAGGTAAAGGAATCAAATAAGCAAATGAAACTAACAAATGGTCATTCAAAAATAGAGTAACTCACCGCTAATAATCTGTACTCCCTCGTTCCAGAAAAAGTTGGGTCTAACTCCTGAAGTAACAAAGGGAACATTTGTTTTCAGACAACAAATACACAAAATGTTGTGAAGCTGGAGAAAGACCAAAGTTATACCTGATACCGCTCTAATGCATTAGTGATTGCAATAACATCTCCTTTACAAAGTTGGCAAATTCCAGCATTTAGAAGATGTCCTTTTACTCCATACTTCAGCAGGTTGTTGTTAAGTGAATGTCGCGCTATCTGCTCATAAATCTCAATTGCTTTTTGATATCTGCATAAGTATCAAAAGCAAACATCACAGATACTTAAATCAATGTAAGGGTTTACATAATCCACTACTGATTATTAATGGGTGCATTAATAAGTTAACATGCCCCAGTTGTTCCACTAGTAGAAATACAAAGGTCCTTCATAGCTTATCGTTGAAGGGATCATTTCATATAGTAAACTTTACCAAGATACACAGAAGTGCAACTGCTATGCACCAAACAAAAAACAGCCAGCAAATATTTGCACATTATATCCCAAGTTGGAAAGAAAAAAAGTATTTGCAAATTAAAACAAGCTTACTGTTCCAATTGGGCAGCAAATTGTGCAATTTTTTGCTTGCACTGATTGGCAGAAGTTGTCACTTCTTCCCCTTCAAAAAATTCAGCTGCTTTTTCATAGTATTCAATAGCCTTTTCAATATTTTGATCAGTCTCGTATAGTTCAGCTATTTCCTGCACAGGGAAAGTAACTTCATATCATGTCATATCCTCAGGTCTCCAAACATCATCTCCCATAAATTATGCCTAGTGAGCAGGAATGAGCATTTTATCTGCGGGTTCGGCTAATTGGTGCAGCAATTCAGGTTCTAAGTTAACCAGTGCCTTACAGGGACGGGGATGATTTCAGGGAATACCAAGTTACAATACTTCGAGGAGGAGCGGTTACAATTATAGTACAAACTATCCCCGAACTGCCCCAATATATACATATATTAATTAACTAAAAAATATTTAAATGTTTTTGCCTTTGGGATTCGAACTTACCCCATGAATGTTTCAGCCATTCATTTGATGATTTAGCTTCACCGTTTGATGCTTCCATTTGAAGTTTTAATTTAGTTAATGTTTAACTGTTTCAACAAATAAAAATTAATGAAATAAATATACAAGTCAATGAGAGAGTGAGTTAGAGACACTCTCACCTTAAAAAAAAATCCCTAAAACCACAATCTATCTCTCCTCCCTTTGCCTCCTATCCCAGCCTTCACACTTATACCTTTCCATTCGGTCGTTGATAGTCCATCAATTTCCAGCTCCAAGGTCATGTTCTTCTTCTTCTCCTTCAATTTTTCTTCTTCTAACTTTTCTTGGATGCACTCACATGACTTTTTCTTTTTCCAATTCAAAGCTTAGATTTTTTTCTTAATTTATAACAGGGAGTTGGAATATTTAACTAAGAGAAAAATATTTTCAACTATTTCGTTCTTCTAGATGTGTAATCTTGGATACATTGTGGCCATTATTTTTTATCGGACCATTTTAGGGTTTTTCTAGATAATGGCTTTGTATTTTAGTTTAGGTCCTCAAATATGTAGCTCTCTGGTTACTCAAGTCTTAATCAATAAACAATGATTTTTTCCTCAATGATTGATTCAAAAGAATATGGTTGTATGGGTTTTTAGAATCAGAAGCGATCAACTTTGGAAAAATAGTTTTTTTTCCTAATAAATTTGGGCAGTTGTACTCCATTTTCAAGCTTTCATCTTTATTTATATTTTTAATTTTTTTTAAAAGAAAATTTATTTGAACAATTATTTTGTCTTAACCATCCCACCCTGCTACCTGGCGGTTAGTACCCAATCCTCAAATTGCTCCAGTTTTGGGCAGTTTTGAGGATGAACTTACATGTTTGGTTTCAGGGATGGATATACTAAAAAACTGTTCCCATCCGTCCCTGTTTCCATTCCTACTAGGGAGATTGGGTAGGAATGGAAAAAATGGTAGTTCAGTTGTATGGAAAAATCACTAGAACTGTTAAAGAGAAAGACCTAAGGAGAAGAAGGGGGACACAACATTTCCGATTATTATCATATACAAATAATTTAATATAACTACAAAAATACATACTTTATAGTATCTTGCAGCCATACTGAGCCTTCCAATATCACAAAACATAGTGACTGCCTGCTCTAAGCAAGGTATGGCCTCTGCATTGAAACAAGTAGATATTACAATGTTGCATATTATTACCATGGCCTCTGCATCCACACAAATGTGAGCACTATAATCCATGTAGGGGCAATACTTGAAATTAATCTAATTTGGGATTAGTAGGGTTTGAAATAGGACCTGCCGCTCAAATAACATGTTAGAGTTTATTGGAAAGCCAATCTTCCCACAAACTTAAATTATTGGTTTATACATCCAACAGACAATCTTACGTTTTTATTCTCTTCCTTCATAAACTTAATATTAGTTTCATTTAAAAATAAAATTAAACAATAAATCTACTTACGGAATGTGATAAAGCAACAAAATTCCCTAGAATATTTGAAAGTAATGCATAAAATCATATGTATTAGCCCACACGCCTTACCATTCACAGATGTTTTCTTGTAGCAATGAGCAGCTTCTACGTTAGCTTGAGCTGCTTCATGTTTGCTGTCCAACTATATGAGTAAACGCAGCCATTCACTTCATTATTTAATGATTGATAAAGAAAATAATTCAGAACATCAGCATACTATTAAATTCAGATATCTTAGCACACTGACCTTCAAATGACAGTTTGCCAATTTGACATATGTTGCTCCAGCTCTGTCCCCTGAAGCATCATGCTTAATATATTAACGACCAATATAACAAAGATGCAGAATTAGCAACATAAATCACCTACCCATATAAAAGAATACTTTGAACAGTACAGATATTATTCCTGATTCCTTTGCAAAATTTAAAAGAAGTAAGATCTTGAAACAACGAAATTTTATTAGGAAAATGTTTTAGGACGAAGGTTGTCATAAGCATGTACGTTCTCATATTTAATCCTCCGCAAGACAATAGGGAAAAGGAGACATAGCATATCGCTGGCACAGGCCAGAATTAATTGACAGATGTAGGTGATAAAACCGATTCGCATAACTTCAGCTCTTTAAACATCACATAAGAAAAAATCCAGATAGTTTTTAACTTTGTAATCAAAATCAATAATCCCGTTTATCAGAAGGCCGATCAATCATTGATTTCAATTATCGTCCAAATCAACCATCACCCTATCAATGAAAACCCTCTAGTTTAGACGGGAAGTGCCAGCATTTACAATTATAAACAAGTAAAACAGATAATCTGACTAACTTCATATTGAAATAGAAATTTGCTAATCGAATCTAATCCTTATTTCCCCTTTGATCACCGAGAAAGCAAAAGAAAGTATACTCTTAAGGGAATCATATCCTCGAAAACCCTTATTTCCATGTTACCACACACGCAATCGTATATAAAAATTCAGATGACGAAAAAATAGTTAAGTCAAACACAGCATAAACAAAACATAATCAAAACACTCAATTTCGTACAGTTTTAGTGAGCAAATAAAACCGGGAAAAAGAAAATAAAAACCAAATGAAATGATAATCGGAAAATAAGTTACAAGATTTGGCGAGTTTGAAGGAATTGGCGGCTTTTTCATAGAGATCGGAAGCGTCTTCATATTTGGAACCAAACAAACCCCAGCCGCTGAGTTTCTTCACAGCTTTCTTTTCAAATTCCTCTGCCCTCGCGAGCTGATCCCCCATTTCTTGCTATTTTTTTCCCTTATTTTGGATCCTCTGATTAGCAGAAATGGATGAGAGTTCTTGCGCCGATACCGGAAATGAAAGCGAATTGATATCTTCAAAGTGCTATGCTTGTGTTCCAAAATTCCAAAGAAGTTAGATTTTTGTACCTTTTTTCCTTTTTGTTCTAGAAAGTAAGTACGTGCTATGTTATGTAACTTTTTTTTTCCCAAAAAACGATTGTTATTCTCAATTTTTTTAAATATGTATTTCGGCTATAATATTTATATATTTTAAGTATTTTTTCTTTCAATAAAATTATGATCCTTTTCATCTTTGTTCTTATAATTTTTTTTAAATTACACATACTCTTAATTTACTTTCACATATTAAACATACTAATTATTTTATTTTAACATATACACTTTAATTATTTATTATCATATTTGTTAAATTTTTAATTATTTTATATCAATTTTTATCTTCAAAATCTAACTATCATTGTTATATTAAGTTTAATAAAAATATAAAAATGAAATAATTAAAGTGTATAAGTTTTATAAAATATAATTAATGTATTTAATTTATAAAAATAAATAGATAATAATTTCATGATATCTAAGAAAATTTATATTTTTAAATATTTATATTTTAAATTATTTAACAGCATCAATTATGTACCTGTAGAATGTTAAAATACTTAATTTATTATTAAAAAGAATTTAACTTGAATTATTCATAAAAATTATTATTTAGTAAAAAAGATGTTTAAAATAACAATTGTAACTATAAAGTTAATTTTTTTATTTTCTTCATCTTCTAATGTATTTTATTTTTGTTCAATTTTGTTACCCATTTAATGGTATATCTAATTATGAGAAAAAAATAATTTGATTTATTTATTATTTTTTAGTGCAATATAAGTATAGTTTTATAATTTTATTATTATATTTATTTATAAATTATATGAATAAATATTTATTTTTTTACTTTTTAACATAAGTAAAATTTGACTATTTATTTATTATATATATTTTTAATATTATTATATTCTTCGTGTACTCGTCATTAAAACTTCAATAAATATATATTATAACTTATTAATTAATTAATCATAAAAAAAAGTTATTAACATATATTCTGCATTTTCTAAACAAATTTTCAAAACTATTATTTGATACTTTTGTTTTCTTTCATATTTTTTTTAAGGGATCGGAGAAGTTTTGGTTCCCATGAGACATTTTTAGGGGTAATGACAATCCAATCCTATTTAAATTTTATAAACAAATAAAGTTTGATTTGGTTTAATTCAGTTAAGATCATATAGATTAATAAAATTTAAATATATAATTAAATGGTTTATATTTTTATTAATTGATAAGGTAGTTTGTTGGTTTAGTTGTTTATTATGATAGTTTGAATTAAGTTAAAGTCTTTAATTGGTTAATATTTTTTTATATTTACTTTATTAAAAAAATAAAAATAAAATATCTTTCACGTTGAAGATCTTGAAAAATAAAATCTGAACATTATTATACTTTGGTTTAATCCATCACGTATTAGTATGTTATTAAGATGTAAAATTGTTCATATTTGAGCGGAAATAATATTATTTAATTTTAATAATTTAATTTTTTTTTTAAATTAGATGAGATAAAATTACATATCAAATTAAATTGAATTTTTTAATACAATTCAATTTTTTAATTTAATCTCGTTATTAGGTTTTTTTATTCAACCCCACGAGACATTACATGTTTCTTAATTTAATGGTTCAAATTTGATCGAAAGTCTAAATCTATTTCATCTCATCTGATAAACGAGTTTTACTCATAAATACAAACACATTCCAAGTTTTGAAAGAAGTATTTTTATAGGACTCCATTCTATGACTTATAACTATTAACAATAATTATCTTTAATTGATTACAATTTTTTTGTAATTATTATGAAAGTAATATTTAAATCTTATATTTATTTTTATAATAATTTAATCATTACGAAAAAGTTGATATATTAAGATAAATAATTATTTTTAATGTTTTAATTTATTTTTATTCTATTCTTTCAGTTATAATTTATTTATGTTATAATAATCTCTATACAATGTAAGTAAAAAATAAAAAATTTACCTTTATAATTAAACAATCATTTTTTCGTAATAATATAATTAAATTATTATAAAAAAATAAAAATATGATTTAAATATATTTTTACAATAAGTAAATAATTTAGGATATTTTCTCTTATTTAATGGCGTGTTTAGTATAAATCTTGAATATATTATATATAATTCTATTAAATTAAATTACGTTGAATTATATTATAATTATTTTATATAATATTTAATAAAAATTTATATAATATAGTCAGAAAAAATTAATAACAAAATATTTATATTTAAAGTAGTATTTTTTCTTTTATGTAATTTTTTTACTTATTAAATTAATTTTATTATAAAAAAAATATTTAAATCAATGTTTAATTTATTTTTAAAATTTTCTTATATTTTAAAAATAAAAATATTTTAATTTAAAATTAAAAAAAATATCAAAAACATAATTTTAAAATTAAAGTTTCATATAAATTAAGTAAATTATCATTACTTTTTAGACACATACTCATTAGTACTAAATTCTACAAAATCATATAATTTATATTATGTATAACACAATCTTAATTGACAAACATATAACTATATACAAATTATATAATTAAACTTTTTAATATTATGTATATTTATTAGTCACCCCAATAGTCCAATTAGTAAAGTTTCCATATTATTAATAAAAGTTAAAGATTTAGTTTACTTCATGATCTACTTATCGTTTAATTAAAGAAAATACGAGTTGTTATACAACGTTAGGGATGTTCATTTTTTTCGAGATATTTAAATTTTTTTTATTTAATCTTGTCATTGAATTTGTTATAAAATATTAAGAATAAATGCATAATATAACTTTTTTATACATATAATTTTTTTTTAAAGTTTTTATTATGCATTAAACATTTCTTTTTTTATAACATGATAATAAATATTTAATGCATGATATTCACGAATATGTTAGTAGATAATTTTTTTTAATATCGTGATAAACATAAAAAAAACAACAACTGAGTTTTCTTTAATAAGAATTTGGGCGTCCTCTACCTAATATGTACTAATCATATTCTACGTTCATCCCTATACATCTTACGTACCTACAGGTAATGTAATTTAATTTAATAAGAAGAAAACCTTCTAGAAGAATGACGATATTAATGTAATTTAAATTATCATTATTACAGTAAATAATTTATTAATAATAATTTCACTACATAGAAATAATAATAATATATATTTCATACACTTTTATTGTAATAATAGCAAAAATAATTTCTTCAAATACTCATAAATTAATTTTTTTAAGTTTAATTTAATAATAATATAAAAAAAAATTAACAAAGTAAATCATCTAATATTTTTATTCAATCATGATATTATAGAAATAATTAATTTTATTAATATAAATGTTGGGACATGTCTCACACATGTCAAGATATATGTACGAGACTTAACCTTAGTTGACATGTATTTTTTTTACTCTCTCTAGCTTTTGAATATGATATTTGACTCTTAAATATCTAATATTTTTATTTTATCATAATATTATAAAAATAATCAATTTTATTAATATAAATGTTTGAGCATGACTCACACATATCATAATATAAATGTAGAATTCAATCTTAATTGACACGTTTGTTTGCTATCTTTAATTTTTTAACTAATTACTTGATATTTAAGTATCTTATTAAGAAGTAAGTTGGTACCATTTAAACTAATCATGCCATTTTTAAGTGTTTCTTTGAGGCTAGTTAAGAGTTAAATCTTGGGATTGAGAGGTGAGAAAATAAAATAAAAAATGCGTGAACCCACGATACGCTTTAGGAAGTTTATGTAGATATATCAAACCATGTATTAGTTGTAAGTAAAACGAACACCTTTTAATGTTTGAACATTACTCGTATATGATGTACGTATAGTATTCGATCTTAATTAATACGTGTTTTTTTTTGTTCTCTCGTGTATTAAATTCTTAAGTAACTTATTAAAGTAATAACTATTAAGCTAGTATCTTATTAAAAAATAAGCTTATATTTTTTAACATGTGAGAGTAATACTCAAACAATAAATATGAAAAATATTGGAGTTTTGGAACAAAGGAATGAATTAAGACAAATCTGTCAGATTTATTTTAAAGTCTTCACAATGAATCTCTCAGTCACAGTTATAAATATTTGGTCATTAGTTTATTTGATTAGCTATTGTGTCATTATCGAAGACGACTTGTTGGCACCCAAAAGGTCATTGCTGAAAATATTAAGTATAGCATCAATTATTTTTAACCTAATTTTGAAATTTTAAACACGTGTTTAAGAAAAAGGGGTTATCCGATTGATCAACAACTAGATTGTGAGCATGATCCATACAGAGCTCTCCATTATTCTTCCTTTTTTTCTATAAGAAATTATATTATTGATTCGTATCTAATAATTGTTGAAAGTAGCTGTTATTACTGTCTTAATTTTAGGATTGTTTTAAGCAATCCATATTTTAAGCCTTTCATGTTTTTATGAGTAAAGTATTTCATGTTTTCATAAGCGTTGTGAGCTTGAATTTATAGTTTTAAGGAGTGTTGTTTTCCACTTCTGAAATTCTGTAAAACTGCTGAAATTTCAGTAGTTTGTTTCTTATAAATTGATGTAATAAGAAGCTAAAATATACGCAAAAAAAACTCATCTTAATCTCCAAAATATGTGTGAGCTCAATCTTCAAAATTGAGATGAACAAGTAAAGGGTTTAGAAAACTAACCCAACACTTACGAGGGGTTTATAAAACTAACCCAACATCTGATATCAGAGCCAAGAAGAGAGCTGAAAAAAAATCACAGCAGCCAAAACTTTGTAGCAGCAAAATGGCTACAGAAAATGGAAGTTTTGTCCAACCAGTTATTCTCAGATTCGATGGTCACTACGATCATTGGAATATGCTGATGGAAAACTTCCTAAGATCTAAGGAATTTTGGGATCTTATAGAAACTGGGATCAGAGAGATTAAACTGGACAGTTCAGAGGTTTCTGCTCAACAAAAGCAGAAAAATGATGCACTAAAATTGAGGGATTTGAAGGTAAAGAATTACCTATTTCAGGTAATCGAAAGGTCTCTTTTGGAGATAATCCTTAACAAGGATACGACTAAGGACATATGGGACTCTATGAAAAAGAAGTACCAGGGCTCCAACAGAGTGAAGTAGGCACAACTTTAAACTCTCAGAAGAGATTTTGAAACTCTTCAAATGAAGAAAGGAGAAACAATAAATGACTACTTTGGAAAAGTGATGACAGTGGCAAACAAGTTGTGTCTTCACGGTGAGAAAACCACAGAAAAATATTTTGGTTGAGAAAATACTAAGGTCTTTGACTCCCAAGTTCGACTATGTGGTCTGCTCAATTGAGGAGTCTAATATAGTTGAAGATATGTCCATAGATGAACTGCAGAGTTTCTTGCTCATGCATGATCAAAGAATTAACAGGACCAGTGCAGTTGAAGAAATGCAGGCATTGAAGGTTTCCACCTTTAATGAGTCTTCAAACACAAGAGGAAGAGGTAGAGGTCGTGGTGGACGTGGAAGAGGTCGAGGACAACACTCTTACAACAGAAACTACAGAAAAGATGAAGATAGGGAGTGGAGCAAAGAAGGAACTAAATCATTTTCTCAAACTCGAAGGGACGATGATCAAAACAAGAAGAGACATTTCGACAAATCTAAGGTCGAATGTTACAGATGTAGGAACTTAGGTCATTACAAAAATGAGTGTTACACAAAAATGACCAAAGAAAATGGTGAAAGATCCAACTTTGTAGAAAAGGGAAAGGAGAAAGAAGAGGAGACTTTGTTGATGGCCTTCCATGCAATGGAAGACACGGATGAAGACACTTGGTACGTGGACACAGGTTGTAGTAACCATATGAGCGGTTGTAAGTCATCCTTCTCTAATCTAGATGAGAGTTTCACCACTTTTGTTAGTTTTGGTGATCAATCAATTGTGAAGGTTGAAGGAAGGGGTGATATTCAGATAAGAACTAAGAATGAGTTCATTGAGGTAATATCTAATGTATTGTACATACCTGACTTAAAAACAAATCTGCTAAATGTTGTCCAGTTGCAAGACAAAGGTTACACGATCATAATTAAAAGGGGAGAGTGTGAGATTTATGATCCCAAACGTGGATCAATTGTAGTGGTGCAGAGGACAAGAAATCGACTCTTCCCTCTCAAAATTAAATCAGTGCAAATATGTTTGATGGCCAAAGAAAATGTTTCAGTGTGGAGATGGCATGAGAGATATGGGCATTTTCATTTCAACGGCCTCAGGACTCTAAAAGAAAAGTACATGGTGGAAGGACTACCTGAAATCACAATGCCTTCCTCAACAACATATGAGAACTACATCACAGGGAAACATGACTGTGATATGTTTCCTATAGGAAAATCAACAAGAGCCCATAAGATCCTGGAGTTGATTCACTCAGATCTTTGTGGGAAATGTCTCTCAGAACATACATTGTACACTAAGGTTGGAACTGGAGGTAAACTTCTAATCGTGTCACTCTATGTTGATGACCTAGTCTATACAGGAAACAATCAAGAGATGTTGAATGAGTTCAAAAACTCAATGATGAGAGAATCCGAGATGACAGATTTAGGACTACTGCACTACTTCTTGGGGATATAAGTAATTCAAAACTCTTTTGGTAACTTCATTTACCAAAATAAATATGCACATGAGGTGCTTGAAAGATTTCAGATGGAAGATTGTCGAGCCATTGGGACTCCAATTGAACCTGGATTAAAAATCAACAAGGATGAAGGAGGAAGAGAGGTTGATAACACTTTCTTCAAACAAATTGTTGGAAGTCTCATGTATCTTACTTCAACTAGACCAAACATTATGTATGGTGTAAGCCTGATAAGTAGATACATGGAAAAACCAACAGAGTTGTACCTGAATGCAGCAAGAAGAATTCTAAGATACGTGAAGGGGACACTAGACTATGAAGTGTTCTATAAAAAAGGTTATAACTCAGATTTCTATGGTTACACTGACAATGATTATACAGGAGATCTAAATGACAGAAAGAGCATATCAGGCCATGCTTATATGTTAAGCTCAGGAGCTATCTCATGGTCCTCAAAGAAGCAACCTATAGTTACTCTATCAACTACTGAAGCTGAATATGTGGCAGCAACATCAAGCTCCTGCCAAGGGATCTGGATGAAGAAAATGTTTGAAGTCCTAGGAATGAAGCAAGATAGACCTATGATAATCTATTATGATAACATGTCTACTATCAAACTGTCTAAAAATCTAGTAATGCACGGGAGGAGCAAACACATAGATGTTAGATTTCATTTTCTTCGTGACTTATGTCAAGATGGGGTTATTAAGTTGAAGTATTACAAAAGTTCAGAATAGGTAGCAGATATTCTAACCAAACCTCTCAAGCAACCAAGTTTTGAGAAACTTAGGAAGTTGCTTGGAATGTGCTTAGTCCTCAATCTCAAAAAAGGAGGATTGCTCAAAGTTGAAAATCAATCAAGAAAACTCTAAACTATTTTTTCAGCAGAAAAATCAGTTTAAAGGAGGGTGTTAAAAGTAGTTGTTGCTACTGCCTTAATTTTAGGATTGTTTTAAGCAATCCATGTTTTCATCATTCCATGTTTTCATGAGTAGAGTATTCCATGTTTTCATAAGTGGTGTGAGAATGAATCGAACTTTGGTTGAGAAAGTTCGATGTATGCTATCTCAATCCAAATTGAGCAAGGCATTTTGGGCTAAGGCTTTGTCATATGCAACTCATATAGTCAACAGACTTCCTACGACTGCATTAGATGGGAAAACTCCTAAAGATGTATGGTCTGGACAACCTGCTACTGATTATGATTCATTGCAAATATTTGGATGTCCTACATATTTTCATGTTAGTGAATCTAAACTGGATCCTAGAGCAAAGAAAGCTATTTTCTTGGGCTTTAAGGAAGGAGTTAAAGGATTTTGACTTTGGTGTGGTGAATCCAAGAAGATCGTCTTAAGTCGATATATTACATTTGACGAGTCTGTTATGCTGAGACAGAAAAATTCAGAGAAAGAGATTGAAAGTCCAAATATTCTTTCTAAGGTGATGCTTGAGACTCTGGAAGATCCAGAAAAGATTGCACCGATTACCAATCGTGGTGAAGATGAAATTGATGATCAAGAAGAGATCTCATTTGATGTGGAGGTTCTCTCACCATCACCACCAATTAATCAACAACCAGAATCTATTGCCACTACTCGACCGAGAAGGGATATTAGGAAGCCTACCAGATACACAAACATGGTAGCATTCACACTTCTAGTAATTGATGATGATGTCTCATACACTTACAAAGAAGTCGTGCAAAGAGTTGATAGTATGAAGTGGAAGATGACAATGGATGAAAAGATGAAGTCTCTACATCAGAATCAGACTTGAGAGTTGGTTCAACTTCCCAAAGGAAAGAAAACTATTGGTTGCAAATGGGTTTATGCCAAGAAGGAAGGTGCTCCTGGTAAAGACAACATCAGAGACAAAGCCAGATTGGAATAGAATACAATAAGGTATTCTCACCTGTTGTTAATCATTCATCTATTCAGATACTATTGGCTTTGGTAGCACAATTTGATCTTGAGTTAGCTTAACTCGATGTCAAAACAACTTTTCTCCATGGTACTTGGAACGAAGAAATCTACATGTCTCAACCGGATGGCTTCAAAATTCTAGGACGAGAGAATTGGGCTTGTAAGTTGAGCAAGTCAATTTATGATTTGAAGCAATCACCATGACAATGGTACAAGCGCTTTGATAGCTTCATCAGAGAGAAGAAGTACACATGCAGTCAGTTTGATCACTGTGTATACTTTCAGAAACTCCAAGACGGTACCTTCATTTATTTGCTCTTATATGTTGATGATATGTTGATTGCATCTAAGAGCAAGGTGGAGATTGACAGATTGAAGACTCTTTGAGTTCAGAATTTGAAATGAAAGATCTTGGAGAAGCTAAGAAAATTCTTGGGATGGAAATCACAAGAGATAGAGTTGCAAGCACAGTCTGTCTGACACAGACTCAATATCTGAAGAAAGTACTACAGAGGTTTGACATTGATGAAAAAACCAAACCAGTAAGTACACCGTTTGCTCCTCACTTTCAGTTGAGTGCATTGATGTCACCTAGCATCACCGATGAGAAGAAGCAAATAGAACGTGTTCCATATGCAAATGTCGTTGGTGCCTTGATGTATGCAATGATTTGCACCAGACTTGATATTTCCCACGCTGTTAGTATGGTGAGTCGGTACATGCATAATCCCGATAAAGAACACTGGCAAGTAGTGAAGTGGATTCTACGGTACATCTATGGTGCTGTGGATATTGGTTTAAAGTTTGAGAGAGACAAGACTAAAGGCAAACACCTAGTTGGATATGGGGATTCTGACTATGCTAGAGATCTGGATAAGCGTCGATCTACAACTGGTTATGTGTTCACAATGGCAGGAGGACCAGTTTGTTGGAGATCAACATTGTAGTCAACTGTAGCTTTGTCTACTATAGAGGCAAAGTATATGGCTGTAACAGAAACATTCAAAGAAGCTAGCTGGCTTCTCGAGTTGACCAAGGATTTGGGTATTTTTCAGAAGAACGTGGAGGTTTTCTACGACAACCAAAGTGCCATTTGTTTGGCAAAGAACCAAGTTCATCATGGTCGCACCAAACACATCGATGTTCGATTTCATTTTGTTTAGGAAATTGTCGATGAAGGGAATGCTATACTCCAGAAAGTCAGAACTGCAAATAACCTTGCAGATATGATTACAAAGGTGGTTACATGGATCAAGTTTCAACACTGCTTGAACTTGATCAACATCTCTCGAGCTTAGAGCGCCTAGGGCGCATTTGGAGGCAGCGTTATGAACTTTTTCGCCAAGGTGGAGATTGTTGAATATTGGCTCTAAAATTAACAAATTAGTGGCATAATTTAGGGAAATTAGTGGTCTAATTTGTGGCATAATTTAAGGAAATTAGTGGCATAATTTAAGGAAATTAGTGACATAATTTAAGGAAATTAGTGGCATAATTTAAAGAAATTAGTGGCACAATTTAGGGAAAGAAAGTATTGCTTCATCTATAAATAGGGAAGAGTTCATGCATTGAAGAACAAGACAAAATAAAAAAAAAATCAGAGAGAGCATAAGCAAACTCAAAGAGAGAAAATACTTGTGAGTTTGAAAGTTTTTCTATGAGTTTGGAGAAACACTTTAGAGATATTATTAGTGAGAGAATTTGTATCTGTATTCTGTATATTTCCTACTAAGTTCGATAATATTTGATGCTTCCCATGGACCTAGGCGAATTGTCAAACCACGTAAATTCTGCATTATTTTATCGCTTTGATATATTCATATACCATTATTTATTGCTTCAATGTACAACAAATATTTTATTTTTATATAATATATTAAAATTATATATATAGCATCCATACTTATCCCAAATATTTCTTATTATTTTGAGTTAATTAACTTTTTTTACTTTTTTTTGGAAAAAAATATCTAAAATCAATTTATTTTTATAAATTAAATATATTAATTATATTATTTTAAACTAATTTTAATAACATTACTTTAGTGCTTTTAGTTCAATTTGGATGATTTTAATCATTTCATTTTTTTCAACTTTTTGTTGTAATATTTGCTTCAAATATGTATAGCTAATAAGTTTTAATTCGATTAAATTTAATTTTTTATTAAAAAATAATTTTTAAAAACTAAAATTAGTTATAAATTATTAAAATATCTAAAAATAAAATAACAATTTTTTTTAATTAAAATATACTAATTTTAAAAATAAAATAACTAAAATATCATTATACCTTTTTAATTTTCCCGGATAATTTTTTTTTTCGTCTGACATTCTCATTAGTACTAATTTATTTCCGGGATCATGACATGCATCAATAATGATTGTATGAAGCTTAATTTCCATTTATACTAATATTTGCGACATAATTTTGTAAATCATCGTGTCAATACTTAATAGTGGAATATATATAGCGCTTAATTATACAACTATTTATGCTTTTTGGTTTTATGGCACTTAATAGATGATAATTTGAACTTAGGATATCGCATAAAAAATGCAATTATTAATTTTATTAGAAGATGCATGACGTTTTCTTAGCTACTAATACTCTCCATTATGTTACAACTTAAATAAATCAAATAGCTGTATCATCAACTCTTTCATTTTGATCGTTTAAGGATTTGTTAGAAATATTGATATATAATAAAATGGTTTACCTTATATCATCTTTCATTTAAATTTTTTGATGGATTCATAATATAATATTTTATCATTTTATTTATATATTATTTTATATCATTTAGATTTTATTACTAACGAAAATAAATTTAAACATATATATTATTAATTTTTATCAAACTTATATTATAAATTATAATTTATCATATTTTTATTATTTTTATATTTTTACTTTCTTCATTTAAGTTTATCATAAACAAATCAATTATTTCATTAATATCTTATTTTATTAAAAATTAAGTGAAATAATATGATATAAATTTTAAAAATTCATAAATTATCTCGATATACAACATATTATAAATAACATAATATAATTAATTATTCCATTTTTTCTATATTGAAAATGCACGTGCGTATTTAAAAAAAATTGATATAAAAACACATTAGTTATCCTTTCTCAATCAATACATTTAAATAAAAGAATATGCATTACTAGCAGCCCCTTATATAAAGAATTGATATTTTATATAGTACTTATCAAGTTACTGTCCCACTAAATTTTGGAAAGCATGAAATTATATGTTGTTTTAACAAATAATAAATTTTATATATATAATGAATATAATTAATATGATAATTTTTTTATATTATTAAATAATATTTATTATATTATTAATAATATTATATTATATTACTTATAATTTATCGTATAAACTTATGATAAATGAGAGTATACAAAGTGAACATTTTGATTAATTTTTATTAAAGAAATATAAACAATTATATCAATTCAGTACTTGACCAATTTTGCGTCCAAATACTTTTCAGAGCTTAGTCCAAATTCATAATATATCATATAATATAATATAGACCAACCTCCACCATGCTGTCCCACTATGAATGCATGATACACAGAACAGTAAAATTATTCCGGTTCTACCCTTCTTGCCAGAGGCTCTTAAATCTTCATTTCAATCTACGTTTTAGTAAATTCAGAGTCCATATGATATAAGATAGATATACTCCCAAACCGACTGAGCATCTATTCCAAGCTCCTCCAATATATTATACCTTTATCGGCCTTTTTGGCTTATATCAATAAAGTTCCAACATATAGATAAAACTTCACCCTTACCAAATTTCTATTGAGCCATAAGATCATTATCGACGGAATGTCTCCGCGTACCGGAATGAACGTGCCCTTGCTTCCGGAGCACGTGACGCCTGAAAAGTGTGCATCAATTTCCGGTGCCGTGTTCAACGTTTCAACGACCATCATTGGAGCTGGAATTATGTCAATTCCGGCCACCCTTAAGGTGCTTGGTGTAATACCAGCTTTTTTGTTAATTGCGATTATTGCTTTATTAGCTGATATCTCCGTCGAGTTTCTGATGAGGTTTACACGTGCCGGCGAGTTCATTACTTATGCTGGCGTCATGAAAGAGTCCTTCGGCCAGTTGGGATCTTTGGGCTTGCAAATATGTGTGATGGTTACTAATTTTGGGGGTCTAATAATATACTTGATCATTATTGGTAAGCTTATATTCATTTTTTTTCTTCTATTTCAATTTGTTTTAAGTTAATAAATCAACTTCAATCATTAGCTAGAAGTTATTATTTATATTTCTATTAATTATTTAATTTTATAATTATTACATAATATATCAAAGGTATTATAATTTTTAGAAAAAAAATCATAATTATTACGTTATTATGTGTAAATGAACACTGTATAATCCCGTAATTTTTGAGTTGTATAATTCTATTATTTATTGAAGGTAGTCATTTTGAGTGCTCAATTTTAATATTTTAATATTTTTATGAATGTGTTTTTTTTAATAAATTATAAGATTAAAATGTTTATTTTTTATAATAACAATACGCATAATATTTAATTTATCAATTATAGTATTTATTTTTAAAAATTATAAAATTTCTTGATACTTAGCCCAATAATTATGAAATCAATTTGCTAGTTGGTAAAAACTATGGGAATTATAAGAACTTTTTCCCTTATTTGATTGTTTCTTTCCGATTCTTTGTGACACTAAATGGGTGCTTGATAATGGTGTTTCATTTTAACCCATGCACATATTTTATATTTTTTTTTCCATAAAGTAAAAAAACATATCTTTAACGCATATTCAAATTATAGTGCATAATTTTTTTTATAATATTAACTATATATGTTTTTTTTAAGGATTTAAAAGTAAAACTATAAGGTTTATATATTCCCAAAATGGTGTGACCGTTTTACTTTAGATTCATCACAATACTCTAGCATTATAATGGTTCTTTCAGCAATTTAGCTATCTTCCAATTTTTTCTGGTACCAACAACAATGGGATTAGGATTCTGATTAATTTGATGGTTCCTTTCTCAAACAATAAGAATGAAGCTTGATTGGCAAAACTTAGTTAATAATTGACACATTTGAAAAAAACAGAGGAAATATTTGCTGCATTTGAGACTACGAGCTCATGTTAATGGTTATATATGCTAACATATGTTGTCTTTCAGCGGACGTTCTCTCTGGGAATCAGCCAGAAGGAACAGTACACTTGGGAGTTTTGCAGGAATGGTTTGGCATTCATTGGTGGAACTCGCGTGAAGTTGCGCTCTTAATTACTGTCCTGTTTGTTATGCTTCCTTTGCTGCTGTTACCGCGTGTAGGTCAGTGACATGTTATTGAATTGGTTTAGATTGCATCCAATTAAACTATATATAAGTGAATAGAATTAAAGATAACTCTGAACCTTTGGTAATATAATCTACTTTGTCTACTACAAAAGTTAAAAGTCAAACAGATCTTAAAGTATTTAGCTCTGCTAAGACTGAAAGTTGCGTAATGTGTTATTATAATACATTTTCAGAATCACTGAGATTTAGTTCGGCCATATCAGTCCTTCTTGCTGTGGTTTTTGTTGGCATAAGTACTGTATTAGCAATTGTTGCTCTATTGGAAGGTAGAACTAAGAAGCCAAGGTTGATACCTCAGTTTGACAACCAAGGATCTATCTTCAATCTTTTCACTGCAGTTCCTGTCATTGTGACTGCCTTCACCTTTCACTTCAATGGTAAGAAACAGTCAAAACTCCCCATAGTATTATAATTAGCTGTAATTTAATGGTAGCTTTAAGTGGTTTTGTTACAGTGATATAAGCATTGTTCATCATTCAATTCTGATCAATATCCTTGATGAATGTATACAATATGCAGTTCATCCAATTGGTTTCGAGTTCGGCAGGCCTTCTCATATGATCTTAGCAGTTAGAATTTCTCTGGTGCTTTGTGCTGTTATCTACTTTTCCATAGGCCTTTTTGGATACTTGCTTTTTGGAGATTCAATCATGTCCGACATACTTGTAAATTTTGATAAAAGTTCTGATTCAGCACTGGGTTCACTAGTTAATGATATAGTTAGAATAAGCTATGCACTCCATTTGATGCTGGTGTTTCCTCTCATAAACTTTTCTTTAAGGGCCAACATAGATGAATTATTATTCCCTAAGAAGCCCCTGCTGGCCAAGGACACAAAAAGATTTGTGTCTCTTACCCTTGTCTTGTTGGGCTTCTCTTACCTGGCAGCAATAGTGTTCCCAAACATTTGGTATCTGTTTCAGCTAATGGGATCAACGAGTGCCGTTTGTCTTGCCTTTATTTTTCCTAGTGCTATTGTTATGAGGTATTTTACTCTTTTTTTTTTATGTTTTAATTACATTACATAATCATTTTTATATATAAGGTTTTATTTTTAAATTATTCCCCGTGGTATACATATGTTTTTTCATGTAACTTAAAAAAACATATATTCTTTTTATTATAATGTAAAATATATGTTTAATGGATTTAAAAATAAAATCGTGTAAATAAACTACTCAAAGTTAGATGTAATGAATAATATGACATCTCTCTATTCAAAATGATGCTTTGTCTGATCTTACTCCATCAACTGAATTGAAATGACAGGGATGTTCATGGTATATCAACAAGAAGGGATAGGGTCATCGCAGCAATAATGATAGTCCTAGCTGCAGTCACAAGCATACTTGCCATATCTACAAATGTACGTAATATTTTTGGAAACTTGTCAAAATAGCCTTCAACTAAATCAAATAAAGAATGTATAATTTCAATGATTGACCCAATGGTCCCAATCCAAATTATTGTTATCAGCCAAGGATAAGTGGATAACTAATTTTAATGCAACACGTTTTTCCTTGTCAATTTGTTCAAGGTTCCTCCCACTCCTCCCCCCATTCCTCAACCCCAACTACGTTTTTAATTTTTCTGGATCAACGACCCCGGAAGTTATTTGACTACTTTTTATATAATTAAAAAAGAGAGAGAAAGAATCACAAATAGCATGTTACGGTATTTTATCTTAAATGGGTATGGGTGTGGGTGTGCCCTACCTAATTTCAATGTTTAAAGATACGCTTATTACTTACCAGAAGTATTACTAGTTATTTTTTAATCTTATCTTTTGTGAGTCTTACATCATTAGAATAAAATAGATTAAAATAATCAAAATTGATAGAATATAATCAAAATCAACCAAAACTTAAAACAAGTTTTCAACGTATAAACGATTTTAAAGAAAATATTTTACAATTTTTGCATTTTTTTTACGTTTTTAAACTTTGGGCATATTTACAGCCCATTTTGAACAAAATCCCTTGTTATTGTCTACTCTGCCCCCTAATGACCTTTGTTAGTCAATTGAACTTGTAAAATCCAGAGTAATTTACACGCTAAATTGTGCTTTTATTTTTATGGATTGGATCTCCCACTGAATTTTTTCTCAGTTTAAGCCTTGTTGTGGTTTAATTCTTAGTCATTAAATTGTTTTTAAATTTATCCTAAGACTTAAATTCTACATCACTAAACAATATTTGAATGTAACTAAAAAGAAAAACAGTAGGGTAAATAAAGTTACCGATTGATTCTTCATCTGGTAACTTTTGTCGTCAAAATCAACTTTATGGACAAGCAATTTTTATTCTTTTTTAGTTGTATTAAAATATTATTTAATGATGTGGTATTATTTAACCCTTATGATAAATTTTAAAACAATTTAATGTCTGAGAGTTAAACCTCTCCAATGCTTAACAACGAAAAGGTTCATCAGAGATCCAAGCTCTCGTTTTTGACCCCTCACGATTTTAATGAATATGTGTTGAAATTTGAGTATAAATTGAATAAGGGATAAAAATGAAAATAATTAAACAATTAAACAATGTCCAAAAAGAAAAATAAAAAAGGAGCTAGTCTATTTTTTTTTTTTCAAAATAAAAGTCCCTCACTAGTACATTTGATTTTTTTTAAATTGTATGGAACAAAATTGTCTTTTAAGAGAGCAATATTTATTTATTTGCTTAATTATTATTTTAAATAAAATAATTATAACAAAATTTATTATTATTTGAGTAAATTTATTTTATAAAACTAATTGAATTTTAGTGCAAGAATAACTAAGGATAAACTTACAAAAACAAATGAAATAGTACTACCTTTTTACCATGGATTAGGATACTCACATACGGGGTAAATGGGAAGTTTGAATTGAGATAATATTAAATAAAAAAAAATAACATTAATATTTACATGATTTATTTAAAATGATTACGGAACAAAGAAGATAAAAAAATCTCTCTTATAATATGAGAATATAATTAATTTTTTTACTAATTGAGATATTTTTGATGGTGTCAAATTAAATGATTGGTTTTCTATTTATAAAAAATAATAACGAGAAATCAAATTAAACTTTAATTGTCACTAAAAAAGTTTAATTTAAATTTTGATACCAAGAAAATTCAAGTTGGAATTTATTACAATAAAATTTAAGTTAAAGAATTTACTACTAAGAGATTTCAATTTAAAATTTGTCACCAAATTTTTTACCTTAATTTTGACCTTTTAATGTAAAGATAATTTCATATTTATTTTCAAAAATAATATTTTAACTCTTAGATTAAAAATATATAACTTAAATTTGAAAAATAAAAATAAAAACTATTACATAATCATGTTTCTTTTACCATAAAGTAGTGCTATTAATGAGATGATATTACGTCAAGAAATTGATAAGAGCTGGCACTACATAAAGACATATATACAAGCATTACAACAAAAATGACATTCCCATTCAGAATTACAACCATTGCCACACGTAATCTACTCCTGGATAAACTGACCTAGAAGTATTTTCCTTCGCAAAAGCATCCCCAATTTGAAGTCGTAATTATTAATTAATCCGTGCAATCACAATATTGTCTCATGGATTTACAAATCAAAACCAACAAAGGAGGCTAAGGCTTGGATGTCAAAATCCATCCCACCAGCACAATGTCAAGGTTTTGAACCTTCGAATTCTTTTTGCTGATCTGATTGTTACACTAACTTTAACAGAGTACCAAAATGAATACACAAAAAGAAAAAAGTAATACATCTCACAATGAAGTGTCATATCTAAACTCCCTGAATCTCTTCAACAAGCTTGACTTGTATTTCTCAACTTCTGCATCGTTCAAGTTATCTGGTGTTGAATTGATAACCGAGATTGCCCCAGCATGGTGCAAAGCTCCAACTGCGTCATCTGAAATTAATGTGGAAACGTGCCAATAACAATTAACTCTGGCATTACCATGCTTAAATATTAATACACTTTGAAGACACATTGACCCATCAAGAAATGCACTTGCGGTGCTAGTCTGCATGCCTGAATCTACCTCTCAATGAAGCAATGAAGTTGTAGCCTATACTTTACAAGCATTTTTTTTTTTTTGCCATTTTCTAATGAAATGTTAAATTAATGTTGGATTGAGGCATCATGGTGGCAATGCCCTGATTTCCATGTAAAGGCAGTAGCTCCATGTGGGTAGTTGCAAAAAAATACTCATTAGTTAACATAGCATTTGTTGTTTTCACAAGGTCAAAAGTTGTTTGACTAGTTTCCCAGTTTAAAATACATTGAGACTGAAGACACATGAATATTGCGAGAAACTTAACACAAGCACCCCAGGCATACAAACCAGTAAGTGCTGACTAAAAGTCTAACCAGATTGTGAGATAGCTGAAAGCGCTTTCAAAGCCTCCTTCCTTGTGTGGTCATCTTTAGCAGCTCCCAACATATTTACAAGCTCTTGAGCTCCACCCATCTCCACTATTTTCATCCTTCTTTCATCTACATATAAAAAGTATAGAAGAGCTTATTTACAGCATACGAAATTATATCAACTCATACAGTCTCTTTAGCTACTGCATAAAACAAATATGAAGGAAATTAGGATTACTTTAGGGTCATTTCTCAAACAAAACCAAAGAATCAATTTCAAACACCCTGTATTTGATATATTCAATCACAACCACGTCACCTTCAACTAAACTCCAAGAATGATTGTTAGGTTTATAGAAAAAATTACAATATTCTTGTTGCGGGTTATCCCCTTTCACATAATATGTCAGACCATATTTGACAACTAGAACCCACAATATGTTATGTGAGAGAATGAGTACCTATAGGCTACAAAAACAGAAGTACTAGAAGTACTATACTACTATCTAGGTTTATTGTACATTATACTTGCATTAGGGAAATGTAGGTGAAAGGCATTACCATCGATTGCAAAGCTGGCTAATCTAGAGGCTCCCATTCTCTTGAATAATGGATCATTGACATGCAAAAGTTTCACAGACTGTTGCATCAAATTATCATCTGGAAATATATAGGTAACAATTTACAAGTTACAACCATATAAGGCAAGAAAATGAATGGAGCAATTCTAAAATGCAAAAGTTAAAAGAAAAGAAGAAGTTAAAGTTACCCATATAAGGGAGGAACTGATAAGCAACAATCGTGCTAGTCCCTACAAAAATAAGCTTAAACAGCCATCCTATCTTTCTTTCAGCGTCTTGTTCGAGCGAGAGCTCATCTGCAATGGAAACAAATGATAACCCAGAGCTTTTCTTCAACAAAAAATCAAGGCATTCATGATCTTTAAGCATCAGATATTGTTTATTTTATATGGATCATAATTCGTCCATTAACTCTATCCAATTTCAACTTCAATAACTTATACTGCTGAGAAATCCATTTTAGAATTTCCACAGCAAGCGAACGGAGATTTATGGAATTATATAATCATTCCAAAAATTAATTGAAAACAAACAAGAAAATGAATGATCTTTATGATTATAGCTTCAATCACCTTTTCCACTGTAGGATGAGAAACTTCGGGATTGGAAATTCCTAGGAAGACTCCTTCTGGTACAGTACTGCAAACATATAGCAAAACTTTGCATCCCATAAATTTTAAAAAGAAAATAAATAACTTAAAAAGGCTTGTGATTTATATAAATTAAAAATTCCAAAATTTTATGCAACTGAGAACGTTAATTGACATTAGATCGGCAGAATTAGAAAAAAAGCAGCTTACTATGGTGAGTTGGGAAGCCAACCTACGCATGCTGGTTGGTGGCTTCGAAGACGAGCGCTTGTGAAGATTTCGAGTAAGTCTAAGTCGATTACAATTAGGGAATCCGTAGTCTGTAGTTACCAGGTCTCCGACTCTTGGCCTTTTGGGCTGCTTTTTTTATTCTTTAGGCCCGTCCATGAATTGGGCCTGCTTCTAGTAGGCCTATGTAGTTCGCCCTCAACCGAGTTAGACAAAATATATAGGTTATTATTATTATAATCAATTTTCCAGAAAAGTAAAACTTGTACAAAATTTTACAACTTTATACCTAAATTTAATAAAATAAGAATACAATTACACCTTATAATATCTTTGGATGACAATAGTCACTAGCAATCCCAATAGAGTTTTGATCATTATCGACAAACTAATCACATTTTTGCCTACTGTTTCTAAACGTAAGGCCTTCATATTTCTAGAAAACTTATGTAATGTGTTGCATATGCTCTAGATCTAGTGTCTTGTATATTTTTAGTCTAAATATCTAATAACTCATTTGAGTTTCGATGACTTCGATTATGATAATAAAACTCCAACAAGATCGTTGATAACGATGGGAGGAAATCGACTTAGACCTTTGTCCCATTTTATTGAATTTATAAAACAATGAATTTTTGGTTTTTTTATTGAAAATTTTGATATAAAATTATGAATTTTAAGATAGATTTTTGCTTCTTAGAAAAAATTATTTAATTTATCAAAAATAAAACTCTCAAATTTACTAAGAGTCAATGGCAATGCTAAAGTCAATTACACAGTAGCACTTGTTTGATATTTAGCATAAATGGTAAAAAAAATTGATAAATTAAGGAAGCAAGCTTGCATGTGTGGAACAGTTGAAACCAAGAATGAGACGCAACGTACAGTTGAAAACACCTTTCATCAATGTGTGGAAGAAAGGAAGATATGGGCTTAGCAGGGCATCTCTCTTGTGCCATTGGGTGGATTTTGGTTGTTTCTATTGGAAACTTGACGCTTCATTGCATGTAAGAAAGAAAGACAAATGACATATAGTGTCTAATTGATATATGATATATCCTTATTATTTTTTAAAAAACTTATCTGTTCATTTATCTCTATATAAACTTTTCTCTCTCTCTCTCTCTCTCTCTCTCTCTTTTTCCCCCCTTCCCAAATCAGTGTTGTTGAAACTCTATTATTTTTTATTGAACAGACCCGTGACCTCAATCTTGCAAATTCCTCTGTCATGATTTGTGGGGTTCTTTTGCTCAAGCTCCATTTGTTTTCTTTTTTCAATCGACAAACAACTTTTTTGGTATTAGGAAGGGGTTGATATTTTATCACTTGTATTAGAGTGCGATGTTCTCTCAGCTCCCATTTAGAACAAGCAATGCACAGAGCATCATATTGCAATTATATAGAAAAAAATATTATAAATATTCTTCATTTTTCATACTTACTCAGATAAGTTTTATGTGTTACAAACAAATTGAGATTATATTTTTAAATAATATCACATAAGGTTACATGTGAATCCAAATAAGATTTTTTAAATAAAATGTTCGCACTCATGAACTCATGCTCAAATATGTATGCTTGTCATTAGCTATGCCATCTAATTAAGTTTCCGTATGGAGAAAAAGTTATTGCAGTACTATAACATAATTAACATGATCAATTCAAACATTTTATGATAAAAATTTGAAGGAAACTTTTGGGTATTGGCCATATGCATGAAAAGCCAAAAAAAATATAGCTGTCTCAAGTCTAAGGCTTATTTTGTATGCAGGGGGTTGCCCTCTATGATCTGTACTCAGCAAAGACTTATTGCAGTTTCTATATAGGGATGCAATAGATTTCTAATTAGCACGACGACCCATGAAAATGACTTTTTCAATTCTTCTTACAACTTACAAAGAGAGGCCAAGCATATATAGATATAGGAAGAATTTGCTTTTTGAAAATGACTTGTTTCTTGTATGACATATTTTGGTGAATTTTGTAAAAATTACGGTTACACTTTCTTCCATCCCAATTTTGATAATTACTAATTAAATAAAAAATATTGTTCTACTTAATATTTGATTTTGATTAGTTTTAATCGGGCTCTAACCTCTAAGCTAATCATAACCACACATTTGTTTCTGGGCATCAATTGTTTGTTTATATTATCATTGAAGATTCTTGAATTGCCAACAAGAAGTTATCTCTCTATTCTTTCGTCTATAAGCAACAGAGACACTTATCACTCATCTTTTTAGTTTTATTGAATTTTGTTTTCATTCTCACATTTGCATGTGAATGTACTTTTCCCAAGTGCAGCTCACGTGAGTGTTTTGCTAGATAGCAAGTCACAAGAATCATATAATGTTACTATATTATACCAAATCATTAATCTATACAAAGAATAAAACTAAAATTAGTACTGCTCGTACATACTAAAAATAAAAATAAGTGATTTTTATTTATATAGTTTTATTTTTAATTCTTAAAGAATATATGTTTTTTTTATGTTATAATAAAATATATATATATATATATATATATGTATCAAAATTTTGAACAAAAAAAAATTACATGAATCGCACGCATGGAGAAATGTTAAAAATGAAATTGTATCTATATAAAGAGTGATATAGATGTTATGCAATAAAATAAAACAAATAATCTTATAAAAAACAGATGCATAGATATTGATTTAAAGATCTGTCTAACGTACAAAATATATAGTTATTACAAAATAGGACGACTTGCAATTTAATTATATTAAAATCTTCAAGCAAAGAAAATTACTGATGCTAGCTACTGAGAATTGTTTGCTTGTGCATAGGCTTGTCATTTTGCAAGACACATTTAATAAAATTACATTATTTTTTATGAATATGTATGAAATGTCACGAGAAACATTTCTGAATTTGGCAATATTACGATTGGGCACTAAAATTGCAACTGCTTTCCCTTCTTTCTTGTTGTCTTGTTTTAATTTCGTCCTCATTTTTTTTTAATCACATGATTGCATATATAAATGGACACATAAACGCGTACAGATCAGCAAGTAATATAAGTTTAATTATGTATCATAATTTTTTTATATATAAAATATTTTTAATTTGTAAATGAACATATATTTTTTTACATTCTACGAAAATAAACCTATGGTTTTTTAATAAGGGGATTAAAAGTAAAATAGTATTGAATAATTGAATATTTATGTATAAAATAAAATAATATATTAAATTATCATAAAAATTTATAAAATGTATTTTTATCAAAATGACTAATAACATTTATTTATTTTCTTTTAAATTATCTCGTTGAATGATCATCGATAAATATTAACTAATCATGATAAAAATTGATAAAATATAGATAGCGTTAATGTTTACCATTAATTGACCAAGTTTGATTAGCGTTGATATCATTGAATTTATATTAACATGAAGTTAACTTAATCTTGAATATAGATGAAATTTAATTAATATATTTGAATATAAATTAAGAATTCATTAATTAAATTTAGTCTTGATACAGTAGCCTTTATCATCATATTAAACACTCAATAAAATAAAATATATTTCATGTTATTGAGTAAAGATGAAGTGACATCACGAAGAATATAATATTTCAAAAATTAAAATAACTATTTCGTCAAAAAAAGAAAAATTCCAAACATTAAATCATAATCAATCTATCTAAGTAAAACAATGTATTAAAAATAATTCAAAACTACTATTTTTTTTCTTTTTCCAAGAGCAGAGCGTTAGGGTTTAACCTATATACAAATAAATTAACTAAGACAGATTAATTAATATGTTTTACAAGTTGATATATAGAGATATAATCATTTTCTAATAGGTTACGTTTTTAAGAAAATTAATGACTAATTTCTTTTAATTTAATATTAAAATTAGATGTCATATATTCAATTCTAACGGAATATATATAAAATAATTATTTATCATTATCTCATTAACTTAAAATAAAATAAAAACTTGTGGCTAGCTAGCTTGAGATTTTGTGCATAAATAATTACTGGTTATTTTTTTATTAATTTAAGTTTTTTAAAGATCTCAACTAACTACTTTATTCTAAATAAAATAATATTATTAATTTATAAATTACATATATATATATATATATATATATATATATATCTCCGGATATTCATTAAAGTATTTTTTAAGCTAAATTATACCAACCACTTTTTTTTCTTCACATTATACTCCTTGCTCTTATTTTTCTTACAATTTTTTTTTATTTTCACGCTTGTTTCCTCTTATTTTTTTTATAATAATTTAATCTCCATATATTTTTAATTTTTACACTTCAATTTTGAAATTTAATTTTAAATTTATCTAAAATTTTGAACTAATTATATGCAAACTAAAAAGTAAATAGACCAAATCATAAAAAAAAAAATTAAGAAGATCATCAAAGTATAAAATATATATAAGAAAAAGTGCATGGAGTTCAACCAAATTCAATTACATATTTGCCCTTATCATTTTCACATGCTTTACTTAGATTTTATTTTAATTTAATTGGATAAATCCTTTTTACTAGCCTTTTTAACCTGTAAGGCTGTAAATACTAAGTATATAGTGTTACAAATTGGTTGATGACCTAAAAAATTAGCGTAGGAAGGGAGAAGGCCTGAGCATATGTACAAGAGACAATGGAAGGGAAGACGTGTTATACATGGCGAGCATTGTTTGGTTGTGATGATTAAATTCTGCAGAGAATGCACACATGTGAGTAAGGGTGGTTGGCTACTTCATTTGTCCTCGTGGAATGGAGACAATATTGTTGGAAAGCAATAAGGATCAACTACATGCTCTAAATTATTTATTAATTAAAGCTCTTTTATATATATTTATAAATGTATATACTAATAAAAAATGTAATCATGTCTTTTGAATTTTTTTAATTATAAATATGAATTTAATAATATTATTAAAAATAATAATATTATATCAAGTAATTTTAATACAATCCAATATATATTCATGTTATCATATAATTAAAATTGAAAATAACACATAAAAATTATATTAATTTTAGAAAATTTTAAAGATAGATTCTATTAATATCTATCATTCTTAAAATATAAATCAAAATTTCATATATATAAACAATGATTCAAATTTTAGGACGTTAAGAACACATTAATATGTATTTAAAATTATGAAACTCAATGCTGAAAGAAACTCAAAACTATGGAAGGCAACTTAAAATATTACAAAACCTAAGGTGAATATCTTTTTAAGATGATAAAATATATTTATTTTTTTAAATTCTATTGGGTTTGATAATTAAATTCTTTGGTATTTAAGATTTTTAATTATTTTTGTCACATGATATATTTTTATATGTGAATCTTTAGAGAGAAAAAAAACAAAGAAATATTTACAATGAATATGATAGATGTATAAAAATAACGTTTATCTTTCTCCAAAAAAATTTAAATTTTTGAGAGAGTTGATTTCTAACAATTTCTAACGTGATATCAAAATTGATGTTCTTATTTTCAAACTATAATAATTTAAATTATTAAATTATAAGTGTTTGATATTCATGGTATAAAAAACTAATGATATTTAAAAAAAATGACATTGTAAAAAGAGACGAAGACAAATGATTCAAATATAATAAAAATACAAAGTGTTGTATTAAGGTATCTATATTTGAAGCCCATGTTATTGTTATAAAAAATTGATATAATGAATATATATACATACACAACTGTGATAGGATGCAGTGGATTGTCAAAAATAGTGAAATTTTTGGGTTAGTTAGAGTCAACTTATAAGGTTTAATTTTTTTTCCATGAAAGAATTGTTTTTCCTCATTCTACAGTATAAAATTGTTTTATATTATATTAATATTTTATCAGATTACAAATTATAGCTATGCATAAGCTCACTAAATATGTAATATATATTCTTCCCGAAATAAGTAGAAACGCGTCATTGTACTATATATAAGAAGAGCAGTATTATATATATTTATCAAGTAATGAATTAATTTTTAGTTTAATGTAAAATTAAATTTAAGGTAATAAAGTAATTGTGTGATTATTTATTAATGTAATTTAATTAGATTATATACATGTATAAAATAGTAATAAATATTCTGATTATAACTAAATTTTATATAATAGATATGTTTATGTATTAATAAAATTCTTTTGGTGGCAGCATGCAGCGTTTAATTATCTGAATAAAAAAAGAGAATTAATTGAGTTGTTTATGCGATAAATGTATATTGGTAATTAAAAGACGAGGATTAATGTGTGTGGCTACTGTACATGTACATTTCATAACTATTCGGATAGATGAAAAATTCCAAATAATGCATATGGATGCAGAAAAGGATAAATGTTTTGCTTAATGCTAAGAAACAAGTTGAGCTTAGAATCATTCATACTTGCATATATATATATATATGTGTGTGTGGGCGCGCGCGCGCGCTATCATCTGTTTTAATTATAGAATATCATGCATATATACACTGATACACATTAATAAATCCAACACTAAACAGTGAACACTGTGATGCCAAAACGAATATCCAATACACTGTATATATGCATCTAAATGATATATTTACCGTGCGCACATATATATATTATATAAAAGTATAAATCATGGATTAGAAATTTTTGAACAAAATTATTATTGCACTTATCCTCTTATCTTTTGTATAATTTACTTATAGCTCATGTGTTTATGACTAGTATATATATATATCATATTCTTTTTTGATGATAAATAATTTAGAAAAATTGTATTGATAAATCATAGTGATGTTTATATGAAATTATTTAAAAGTAAAAATGTTAATAAATATAATTTTTTTAATTAACTAGTGATTTATAAAGTCAAGAAAAATATTTAATTTTAATTAGAAATGTATATATCATTAGTTGTGTTTATTAAAAAATGTTAGGAAAAATTATCGGATTGAAACTAAAACACAACTAAAGTGGAATTAAGAATAATGAAAATAAAATGAACACAAATATTTTACGTGGAAACCCTCCCCCTGAACAAATTAGGGTAAAAAATCACGGAAAAATGTAGGAGGATTTCGCTATTGTAAAATAAGGATTACAACATCTTCTCTCTAGTTACAATGAGATGACAATTATAATCTCTATTATAATAAGAGAAATAACTCTCTCACAAAATAAAAAATATATTACTTACAAAGAAGGAACAAATTTTTTTTTTTAAGTAATAACTCATAAGATAACTCTCACAAAGACTTTTACTATCTTTCTTATGGATGCTCTCTAATTCATTTGATCTTATATTTTGCACAAATGGAACAATTTATTTATAGACAATATCTTTGAAGAACTTGTGGTAGCAAATACTTCATGTTCATCTCCACAATTGAATGAACAAGAAATTAATATTTCACATTTAATGAACAAGAAATTAGTGTTTCACATTGAATGAACAAGAAATTGATTTTACACATTAAATGAAAGAGATTAGTGTTCCACATTGAATGAACAAGAAATTATTACTTTACATTAAATGTACAATAAATTAATACTCCACATTGTACAGTTCATTTATTAACAAAATATAATATTAAATCAAGTAAGTGGTTTTACCAATAAATAAAGTAATCAATTAAATATATATATATATATATTAGGCTAAAGATGGTATATAGTGAGATTAGTTAATAAAGGTAATTGTATTCATTCAATCTAATTTTGTTATGGAATAATTAATGGTGTATGATATTAAGTACATATACGTAGACCAATTTACAAGAAAAACAGTATCATCAATATGAAGTTTTTTTCTCAATAGATAATTAGGAGAAACTAAACAAGCAAGGTTTTTTTTTTTTTTTTTTGTTTGGAGAGAGGGGGAGACAAAAGAGCAACGGCTGGCGATTGAGATGGAATAATAGAGCAGTGGAGGCTTAAAAAAAAGGGTGGGGGGGGGGGGGCCCGTGAATAGTATTTGGAATCATTCCAATTGAATCACAAGATCATATTGTTTTGATTTTTGATATATATCATTTTAATTGTTGCTTCTTAACCCTCTTCGCTTCTTTCGATGGTCAATTTCGTTCTTTTAATTTCTTCCTTCCTTCCCTTATTTCCCTTGACCCTTCCCCGCCTTAATTTATATACATATATTGCCAATTATTCACTTTTCATTTCCCTCTTTACCCTTTACTGATGTATGTATAATTAGCTACATGCTTTAAATTAGCATATATACATTCAGTGTCTTCTAATTACGTACTTATGCAGTAATGTAACTGCACATATTCATTCTTACTTCATTTTAAAAGCTTAATTTGTATGAAATATTGGATTTAAATAATTCATACATTATTTTAAGTTATATATGTAAAATAATTAGTTTTCTTGTAATATAATAATATATATTACACAAATAAAATATGAATTCAAACACCGCAAATATATACACGTGTAAGTGTGTATTATTATTAAAAAAAAAACTTATATATATGAAATATATAAATATTAACCGAAAAAAAGTGTAAGTAAAATTATCTTATTTTTATAAATTAGATATATTAGTTATTTTATTTTAAATTGGTGCGATTTAGTTACCTTATATATATTTGTGTATATTTTAATTAAATTTAGATCAATTTTTTATATTTTGATTATTTAATTATTATTATTTTTAATTTTTTGAGATATTTGTCAATTTTTTGATAAAATAAATAAATTAAAATTGATAAATTAAATAAAAAAAATTGATAAAAAATAACCAAAGTAACAAAAATGGCTAATATATGTATAATGCGTAAAAGTTAAATAACTAAAATCTCATATGCTATCCATATTAATTTACGGAATTGTATTTTTAGCAATTTAAAGACATTGCGGCCATAGCTATCAAATATGGGTGTGGCTATAAATTAAAAGGCAACAATCCATGTTTGTGTTTCACTTTTTACGTAATATTTATGCATGTAACAATATATATAAAGCTCTATTTAATATAATTATATATATGTACAATATTATTACATGTATAAGACGAGTGAGAAAATTTAATAAACATGAAATTAAAGAAATCATGCGTCTAAAGAGAATTAAAACGATATACCTTAAACATAAACAAAATATAAATAATGGTAATGTAAGATGCTTAACATAAAGTATAAAATGTATTAACTTTTATTCTTAATTAATGAATTAATTTACTTCTTTTCTCCCAATTGTGAAATGTAAAATTTGAATATAGTATCGATCACTACAATTCAATTTATATAAAAAAATATTAAACATAAGGGCATTTTAGTAACTACAATTTATTAAAAGAATAGATAAATATATATATTTGGTAATAAAAAAAAAAGAGGTAATTAATTAATTAAAGTCATATATAACTAAATTGTAGTGGTGCAAACAGGGAGATCACCTAGATTTTTGAGCTCATCCCCTTCTTATAAACAACTTCAAAGCAGTAGTACTGGAGATCAGAAATGTAAGGAAGGAATTGAAAGAGCGACAGAGAGAGCAAATAAAAAAGCAAGAAAGCTAGCTATAGAAAGAAATTAAGCAGCAAGTTGCTGAGTGGACACACCATGGTTTCTAGGGAGCATAAGAGAGCATCAGTACTGCATGATAAGCTTCAATTACTTCGTTCCATTACTCATTCTCATGCTGTAATTTATTTATATTCTCTTCTTTCTTTCTTTCTTTCTTTTTCCTTGGTCAATTGTCTAACTTATACTTTTTCATATATACAGCCATCTCTATTTCTTTCTTTTAATTTCTTCTCCAAATTTATTTTCCCAAAATTTGAACCAATTAAAGTTATTCCTTTGAATATTCAAACTCTTAATTTGTATTTGTGTAATTGGATTGCAGCTGGGCAAAAAGTCGATCATAGCGGAAGCATCAAAATATATTGAAGAGCTTAAACATAAAGTAGAAAGTGCGAATCAAGATATCGTAAATATTGCACAAACTTCAACGAACCAATTAAATACAATATTGCCTGCGGTATAATCTAATCTCCATTCATATAATATTTTCTTTATGATATTTACACAATTATTTGTGTTCTTATTTCAACGAAAATGTATAAATTATCTAGTTAAATTATAATGAATTTTTAATATTATTAGATAAATTTATAATTAATAAATTATTTTTGTAATAATATCATTTCTTATTAAGATATTTAGAACGGATAAAGAATTAATTAATCTCTCTATTTAATACGATACAATTATTTATATGTTTTATTTTTAACATTCTTTAAAATAATACATGTAAAATACATCTTTGAATATGCAAAAAAAAAAAAAATATTTTATGTTATACAAAAATACAAGTATATTAAATGCAAGAGATTAAAAATTTATGAGAAAGAGTATGGTATATAATTAATCCATTGATTATATTAACTCTCTAGCTAATTATACCTTAAATTAATCAACAGGTTAAGGTAGAACCCCTAAAAAAGGGCTTCGATATAAGTGTGTTTTCCGAAAAGAATTGCCCAGGTTTGCTGGTGTACATTTTAGAAGCCTTTGAAGAGTTGGGTCTCAACGTGCTAGAAGCTAGGGTTTCTTGTGCTGATAGTTTTCTACTACGGGCTGTTGGAGGAGAAGTAAGATGACACTATAGCTTTATCCAATTAATTAATTAATTAATATCATGAGTCCCAATCTTTACTTATGAAGGCTTAATTTCTACTCATATATATCAATGTGTCTAATCAATAGGTATAATTATAATTACAAGCTAGTGTTAATTGGTAAATATATTAAGGGTATATTCTCATAACTCAAACCATTATTGCACTGCTACAAAATGTCACATTTCATCTATTTTTAACCGGCTAAAATAAAGAGTTTACCCGGTTAACGTAAATCAATCAAAAAATTAATTAACACAGTCTAAAGAATTTTGTTACAATGGTACCAAAATATAATTAGTTATAAATAGAATAGATAATTCAAACACATGTAACTAATATTGATTGTTATGCAGTATATATGACAATGATATGTGCTCAAGTATTTAAAGCGTACGAGTTTTGTGAATGATAAATTTTAAGGCATTATAAACGTTTATTTAAAAAAAAGTATATATGAATTTAATATTCATTTAATTAGGAATAAAATACGTTTTAAAAATAATTATGACATTAACCCAATAGTACATAAATGGAAGGGCCAAATTAAGAATGTTGTAAATAATTAAAACAACTTACAGTGGCCGTGTTAATTAACTGATTCGTGATTTGTAGAATGAAGAAGAAGGTGAAGGAGTGGATATTGAAGATGTGAAACAAGCTATGTTGCTGGCTATTAAGAACTGGAGTGAAGTTTATAACGGACAAGACTAATTAATCAGCACGCTTCCTTCGTATTTGTAATATATAGCTTAATTTCTTTCGTACTTTTACTTCATTAATTAATTAATTCGCCTTTCTTGTTTGTAGCTGTTAATTAATGAATTACGGTATCATTATCAAGCATATACATATAACTAAAAAAAGAAAGAAAAGAGTTATTGTTCATGAATCATGATCTAAGAAAACTTAATTAAAAAGTTCAACTAATTGTATACCGCATATGCATTTCAATGCTTAAAAAAGGTATTAAACTAAGTTAAAAATTGACTTTAAATGAAATGATTTAAAATTTAAAGTCGGTTAATCTCGTGAATTGATTTTAATTTTATTTTTTTACAAAATTTACTCATTTTTTATTATACTCAAATTAAAACCTGTATTCGATCACTAAATAACAGTAGAAAAAAAATATATTTAACAAATAGTTTAAATAATACAAATAATTAAAAAATAAAATATTAATTAATAGCAGAAAAATTATCATGGTATATTCTTCTCCTGATGTTATAATACAAACCTACATATATGATACAAAAATTTATACACATAAATAACAACACATAGTAATAGAAAAAATATGAATAATAAGTGCGTATAATTAATAGAAATACTTACAAGAGTAATGAAGTAACAAAATGAAGGAAATGAAGAAAAAATAATGTTTTGTAAGTGAGAAATATGTATAAATTTTTTGAGCATTTTGTTCAAAAAAATAGGGGATCTAAAAGATTAATTAGAGAAAAAGAAAACTCAATAATCGGCGTTTGGAATAGTTTATGTCTGGGGAAGAAAGAAAAGAAAAGAATTTATCTACGTGTATAACGTCGGTTCCAGGTGTCAACCAACGCTACGCTACGTGGATAGCGTTGGTTCCATGTGTCAACTGCGCTACGCTATGTAGAGTCGATTTACATGTCGAATTGACGCTACACATGGACGTAGCATCGGTTGACGTGGTGAATCGACGCTATCCACGTAGCGTAGCGTCACGTCAATCGACGATATGTCCTATGTGGATAGTATCAGTTCTACACCGAACCAACTTTAAATTCATTATAAATCAGTTTTTTTCAAAAAATGACTTTATATATCAACTTAAATATCTCTTTTGTAGTAGTATTCATGTGGTATACCAGATGCAAAAAAAATTAAGAGATTATAATTAATTATTTTCTAGTTTACCAAGAGCATGAGATTGAGATCAGTTGCATTCAACTTCACTCGACCAAGTGGGATTGTATGTGAAATTTGATTAATTACTCTCTACTTTTCTAATTTGTTGATCACGGTAAAACTTTGAAAGATAATGCAATAATTTTTTTGAAAAATATAACTACTTATTATTTTTATAAAACAATAATCAATAAAATTAATAGTGAATATCATGTAATTTTGATAGAAACTCGGATCTAATTTAACTCAATAAGATTTCATTTAATTAAAAGAATTGCACAAGTTTATAAGCAACATTATTGTCGAACTCTTGCTCGATGTAGGACTGAAAGAAACTTAATAGTCTTCCTCCACACGGACAAAGGTGATCTCATAAAGCCTCGGTGAGATTGTTAAAGACAAAACTTAAGTCATCGATCAAGCTAGACCCAGTTCTAATATCATGTTAAAAACTCAAATTTAACCTAATTCAATAAGATCTCATTGAGTTAAGAGTTGTTTAAACTTATAAATAATACTGTTGTAAACTCTTAACCGATGTGGGATCGAAAGAATCTTAACAAAACTATTATTTGAATTGATAAAAATATATAACCAGAAATGTAAAGATCATTTAGCAACTTAGTTATTGTTAGTCATGCAATCAAACTTAATCCTGAATTAATGTATAATTTTTGAATATTTCTTTAATTGCATATGTAATTATTTGGTGAAAATTATCATTACACCTCTTAAACTCATCTATTTAAAGCTGGCAACTGACGGGTACTTCATGGTCGCCTAAACGATTCAAGTGAGGTCGCCTAAACGATTCAAGTGAGGTTGTCTCTCACTCACTTAGTCATTTGAGGGCAGGACGCCATGACGTTCTTTGTTTATGTACATGTTGGGCCTTTAGGACTGACTACTAACTATGTTGGGTCCAATGATCTTAATTAGTGAACTTTGCATATTACACTGTGGCTAATTGCGCTTGATATATTACTGTGACTTTTCTTTTATTTTTCACAAAATCAAATATTACATGTAAAGGTTTTTTTTCCCTTTTTAAATCGTAATTGAAGTATGATAAAATACCAAGTTATTACTATTATAGTAAAACAAGAAGTTGTTACCGTAAAATGAGTCGTGGAATTGTAACGTACATTAGCTATTTTATTTGGCTTTCCAAATTGAATTTTTGCCTCGAAACATATGTTTGAGGAGTCTCGCCTGTATATATAACAATAAATTAAGTTTTATTACAAAGTTGTATGGCATAATCATTTTTATTAGTGGGATTTTAAGATAACTTTATTTAAAAAAAGAAAATATTTTTTTATTTTTCTTATAACTTAAATTAACATATTTTTAACGTTATAAAAATGAAATAATTTGAATAATTGACTTATTTATATATAAAATGTTATTATAAATAATATATTATTACATCTAAAATTAAATTTTACCTTTTAACCTGGGATTAATTGTGCTACTATGGTCCAAGGTAGTATTCCAACTAAGGAACAGAGCCAACACAAAATCAATTAAGGGTAAAAAACTTATGGTAATAATTAAAGACTTAAATGAGATCATGTTTTAGAAAAAGAGTATTCAATTAGCATTAATTTGGGTGGTGATTATTAGATCGTTCGCAACTTTAGTTAATATTCTTACTATAGTAACAGTAGAATATTGGTGTAAATTTTGCATATTATATAAACAATATGATTTAATAAATCTTAAAATGTTAATATAAATTAAAATAAATCTTACATTACTTATAAATAATATTATTTATACATAAAATACGATATATTATTGACTTATAATAAATCACGACTTTGACCTATGTCATTATTACAATCTCACCATATTAAGCACGAGAAACATAATCTCAAGTTTGAACTTATAAGGTGGTCGTATTTGGATTAGTTATAACTTTTATTGTCCTAACTTTTTGACATATTATGACGTGTATCTTTATATAATTGATACATATCTCAGTAAATATATTGTACACATTATCTTTGTCTTTAACCATACACATTCACTTATATATATTACATGTCTTTTGTTTATATCTCTAACATCAAATCATCTCTAACAATTATACTAATTATTAATATCTTTATTAATTAACATGAAACGATATTCTTTTTATATACTAACATTTTTAAGATGTAAACCGTTTAACCTAATACTTTTTAGTTTTAACTTATTTTTATTGGTTTATGTTGTTTGTGCACTATATAAATTTTATATGATATCAAAACTTCAATCGATTAATAAGTTAAGAAAAAAATTGATTAACTTCAAATAGAATTAAAAAAATATGTAAAAAATGTAAAGCGTAAGTTTAAACGATAAATACAACCGATATATTAGCATATAAAAGAATATATTATATTGATTAAAAAATATGATAATATAATATTTATAAATAATATAAAAGATATCTTCTTTTGAATATAGCATTTTAATATTTATTCATATTATATATAATTTACGCAACCTATGACTCCCGCTTGTACATGCATCATGACAACAATATCAAATAACAACATACCTTAAAATGTAAATAGCGGATTATAAAATAAAAAATTAAAATTGCAACATTATTACTCAAGCTAGCTAGTTAAAATTATCAGTTTATCAATATTAATTTGATTAAAATTAATATTATTAGATAGCTATAGACTAAAGAGAAAATACCTGGCATATATATATGTCTGAGTCTAAGAGTTGGCTTCAACGTCGATTTTCTGCTAGTATAAGCCAGCACTTTGTAGCCGAAAGTGCTTCTGCAGCAAATTAAGCCCAATATAACATCTTGTTATATCACGTAGTACGTGTCAATATTAATTTGAGAAACTTAATTACTAAATTTAAAAACAAGTCAAAAATACTATTAAAAGTAATCAGATAACGATTTCAATTCTTTATTTACCACCCTAACAGGCTCGTATAAAGGCCTATCTAACGTAGCTTTCATAAGTCCAGAACAGGACTCCATAAGTCCATCCTAACAACCTCGTATAAAAGCCCAATCCAACTTATCTCTTCAGAAACTTTTTGATAGTAAAGCCATTACAAGTGGTCCGAGTCAAACTATAGACAACCAGATCTTGAAGTCGGTGGATAGTTGGAGATCATTCTCTTTTTATTATATTATCTGATTTGAAATGGAATTTCCCGCAACTTCCCAAATTAGCTTCGTCTATACTTCCTTCACTGGCATTTCTCTCGCTCAAGACGTCATTTATAAATACCAAAAGAAGAATATATAATGTCCCTGAAATTAAAGAAACATAACTAAGAATGGTAAGTAGGCAGCAAAGAGCAGTAATCGCACCCGGAAACCACTCTCCGATTGTACTAACACCGACACATCCTCTCAATCGTCTTCGGCACTCCCTTACGTCTTCCGAGACCGCCTTTCTCTTCTAGTTTGTATTCATCCCTTTCTTTTACTCTCTTAATTTTGTTTGGGAATCTAGTGTGTTCAGCTATGGCTATTGTGCTATTGTATTTGAGTATTTAGGTTTTGTAATAGAATTCGTTTGTGCTTCTTGCAATTTTAGGGTCCTCCCTTCAGGTTGATATTATAATTTTGTCTAATGAGGTAATTTTATATTGGTTGAAGTGAGGTGCGAATTTTCTTTGAAAATTGGTTGACAGTTTTATATCATGGTTTCAGGTGCCGGTGATCCTGAGGTTTGTGAGACTCGTTCAGTTTATAGTCGAAGAGCGACTTCATTGAAAAGGAATAAAGGTACACCTGCGAACAGGTTCGAGTTTGTAAGTCTATTCATTAATATGTCTATCCTTCATTGGATATATCTTCGTAGCTAATGGCTTTGTTAAGAGAAGAATAGAGTTCCCTAATATGCTATTGGAATAGTACTATTCATATGGTGCTATTGTATGAGAATTTAATCTCTATGTTGATATGCCTAGAGAAGTATCTAGAAATTTTGGAGTCGATCATTATGGGTGTCTCTGCTGTATAAATAAGCTACTGCTACTTGCTAGTGATGGTCTTGAATTTCTAATGTTTTACCAATGCATTCTATTTTTCCGAATGACTTGAGAATGTGTGTTTGATTATATTACATTTCTTAGAAATTCAGGCCTAACTCTGAACCCAAAAGCTAGCTTGTGAGTTAGAGGGTTGCCCAGACTTATAAGCTGCACTACTGCCTTACTCTTAACCAATGTAGGACTTAACATCTCCTACATATAGGCTAGAGTCAGGATTTACGGCACGAGGGCCGATGGGAGTACGAAGAAGCCAAGAGCCTAGCTCTGATACCATATTAGAAATCCAGGCCTGACTATGAACCCAAAAGCTAGCTTGTAAGTTAGAGGGTTGCCCAGACTTATAAGCAGCACCGTTGCCTTACTCTTAGCCAATGTGAGACTTAACATCCCCCTTCACATCGGCTAGAGTTCGGATTTACGGCACGGTCTGGATTTACGACACGAGGGCCGATGAGAATACGAAGAAGCCAATAGCCTAACTCTGATACCATCTTAGAAACTCAGGCCTAACTCTGAACCTAAAAGTTAGCTTGTGAGTTAGAGGGTTGCCCAGACTTATAAGCAGAACTGCTGCATTACTCTTAACAAATGTGTGACTTAACAACATTTAAGGATGAAAGTCCTTGGTTCTGGGAAGCATGAAAATTTTGGTCATTGATTCTTAGGGAACCTTGGTCTCTAAGTCCACATCACTCTACACATAGATGATACTATTGCGATGGCATTTTTTTTCCCGAAGTTTTATGTTGTCCAGCAAATAATAGTGTTTTTTCCTCCATGCTGATACTCTCTCCGTGGATGGATTTATGAAATCATGTTTTAATACAAGTCTAACTTGACTTGGATCATGTTCTTGTCGAGCTTCTAATATTTTGGTTGATGATGGGTTCTATGATCCATTTCTTCTTAATAGGGGCAAAACAAAGGAAGATGGAGATAAAAATCTACCAAATGCATGTACAACTCCTTGTAAAAAGGTTACAAGGAGTTGTACATGATTTCCTTGTAAACAACTATTATCCAAATTTTCTTGTTCGTTGGATTGCCAATAATGGAGTTGTACTTATTACTGTAGCTTTGGGCTTTATTTCTTTAAATAATCAATCGGACAACTCTTGTTTGTGCAATTTTTTTTCCATCTATGAGGATTTTGTATGACCTGAATCTTGTTATCATTTGATTAAATGTCTTCACATAAATCTTTCTTTCTGATTGTTATGTTTAATTTAATAAGAGCAATATGTCTGGATTATATTCAGGAGATCAATATTCCATCGGTCTTTAGCTACAGAGAGCTCACAATATATATCTTTTTTTTCTTTTTTTTTTCCATGTACATATTGCAGGAAATTGTTTCCAGTATATAGCGTAGGTATTATAGTGTTCCTAGATATTTATGGAAGCCGTCATTTTTTTCTCGGTGAATGTTGATTGTTCAAATTGAGTCCATGCTTGCCTGTGACTCTAACATCATTGTTAATACAGTGATTTATTTTGTATTTCTGTTATAACATCTCATTTTTCTTTTGGAGTAGCTTGCTTGCTTTGAAAGAAGAATATTAAATCCTATTATTAACTATTAAAATTCCAGTTTAGTTATTTAACTAAAAGTTTAATCTGACTTTTTCCTGCTAAAGTAGCGCCTCGATTCTTCTGAAACAGATACAAGCAAATCTCCTAAAACGGACATTTACAAGAGTGCCTTGCCACAAGAGTTTATTAAGCAGCAAAGAGCTTACTTTGCAGAGATTGATGCAGTTATTGATGCGGTTGAGCTACCCGAAGAAGTTGAATCAGTTCATGACTTGTAGTTTGGATAGTTACTGTTAAGTCCCACGTTTGGTCAAGAGTAAGTCACTGCTTATAAGTCTGGGCAATCTTGTAACTCACAAGTCGATTTTTGAATTCAAAGTTAGTCTTGAGTTTTTAAGTTGGTATCAGAGTTAGACTTTTAACTTCTTCACCCCATCGATCCTTGTGCCGTAAATCCGAATTGTACCATAAATCTGGACCTTAGTCGATGTGGAGGGAGGATTTACGACACATTAGGCTTAAGTTTAACATAGTATCAGAGCTGATTTCTTAGTTTTTATCGGCCCTCGTGCTGTAAATCTAAACTCTAGTCAATGTGGAGGGAGAATGTTAAGTCCTACATTGGTTAGGGATATTTCTTCTGTTGCACATATAAGTTTTGACAATCTTTTATCTTATAACTTAAGTTCAACTTAGGTTGTAAGGTGAATTTAGGGTTCAATGGTCTAGCCTATCTCTTTGGCGGTGCGTTCTGTGCTGTAAATCTGGACCAGTATTGATCAGGATCTCTCTCAACTCAATCAAACTTCCAATTCATAACTTAAGTTTTAAGGTAGAGTTAGACTCAGATCTAACAATTACACGTTACTTTTTAGATGAGTAGTTGTGAATGTGATAGACTAACAGTGTTCTCTAAATTTAAAGAATAGACTTCAGTTGACCACGATGGACTAATGGATACCCTCTAACCAAATCTACAGCATATGAATCCGTAAGGATTTATATTGTAACATACCACAAAGTCATAGATCTTGTACATTATCGCTTTTTATGACAATATTGTTTTTATTAGAATTAAGAGATAATGATAATAAAGAGTATAACTATTATTTTTTAAAATTTAAGGGTTATTTTTGTGTTTTAATTTTTTTTTAAAAGGAGGTATTTGTAGTTGATTTTTATTATAATGGAGGCATAGGGTAAAGTGTGGTGTAAGTTTTTTTGATTAGGTATTAAGATTGTTTAGTATATTTATTTAGAAAATGTGTTTTTAAGTTAATTTGTTTATGAAAAAGTATAAGATAGTAATAAAGTTAATTTTTTATTTAATTTTTTGTTAAATATAATAAAATAATACATGTGATATATGAATGTTTGTATTTGTAAGATAATAAAATAAGGGAAAGTGTTATGTAAATTCCTTAAATGTTTGTAAGATAATCTAATAGAGTAATTTTTAATTAAAAAATATTCAATTTTTTAACAAATATATATATATATATATATATATATCAAATTTAAATTAAATTTTTTATTGTCTAATATGTGATTTTAAATATTAGATAATAAAAATCTTGTTTGAAATTTATCAAATTTTTTTTTAACTTCATATTAATTTCTTTTTATTTATATAACTATCTAAAATATAAATATATATCTACTATTGAGAAATTAATTTTACCTTTACATTATATATTTTTTATAAATAAAGAAACTTAAATGATAGATTCCTTTTATAAATAAAATAATTTAAAAATATTTTTTTAAAACAAATAGATTAATTTTAAGTTATCTCTGCTGTCATAATTAATTGAAAGCTCCGTTCATATGTAAAATACCGCTATATATTGTAGGGTGGATCCGAACTTTTTTTTTCCCGAAAAGAAATATCAAATATTTATTAACTGGCGGATGACATATTTTCATGTAATTTATATTAGTATATGGTTCTGCCTGCGTTCACTGCCTACATAAAATTTTACCTTGGACACCATGTGCCAGTTGATAAAACTTTAAAATAAAAATAATGATAATAATTAAATATTAAAATAATTTTTTTTGAAATTCTTTACATTAATTATAATTTTATTATTGAAAGATAAAAGTTTTATTTTATTTTAATTACTTTATGTGAAAGAATAATATTTTGATAAAAATAATTAAAATAATACTATTTATTCTTAATTAATTCTTTTTTATTTTTGAGATAAGAGATTATAAAAAAAAAATTAATACAAGAGAATAAATACATATAATCTGATTGATTTGATTGATGTTTTTTTATTTATTAACAACAAATGTATATAATAACAATTGCAGGAAAGAGTGTATTTTTTTTAGATGAACACAAAAGTTTAATTAATTATAAAAATAGTATAAAGAATTTCATATATATGGTTATTGCAATAACAAATTTGTATAAGTTTCCTATTGCTTAATAATTTTTTTTGTTTATATAACAAGTTATATGACTCATCATTTGAATACCATAAATCTAATTAAGTTAAAATCACATTTATATATATTTTTATTTTATTTAATAATAAAAAATTCATGATCTTACAAAAAAAAAAAAAACAATGCAGCTCAAATTAATTGAACCTTACTTTTTCCACTTCCCAAATCAGGATGAGATTCACACGCCAAGGAAAACCCAACAATCAGATAATTCAAATAAATAAATAAAATAGTTGGCAAGACTATTGACTATCTAACAAATACAAGTACAATTATACATCTAATTACAAATGCTGTAACTTCAATAAGTGGCAATATATTTGATAGACGTATTGCTTTATAACACGGCATTAATTTTGATTACAAAAATGCCCTTCAAGTTACCTATTATTACTCTGCAATATTATTCAAATTGTTCTTCAAGGAAGCAATGACCACGTACAATAACCAAAGTATAATTTTGTATTTAAAATAATTCACAACTCACAATCGAAGATTAGTACACGAACATATATGAAGAGAAAAAAAAAGATCTTACCGAAAACAATTAAATAAAAATGAATATATATATATATGTATATATAATTGGTGCGGTTATGATTGTGGTAGCAATAATTCATTACAAAAGAAAACTAGTCAACATGGTATATGGTAAAGCAAGTGGCTGAAAATTTTGATGTCTCCCAAATGAACACTGGCGCACTAATTATATATCACTTAAATTTTTATCCACGTATTTTATATTATGTTATATATCAAAAATATTTTAAAATTTTAAAAATAATATTTTTTTAATTAATAATACTGATATATAGAATAACATGTAAATGCAAATATAAATTACAAATTTATATTTGCAAAGCATTCCTCGTATGTATAAACCACATGCCACATGGGGTGGAACACAATTACCATACCGATTGTCTCCTCGTACACTTTATGGGGGGAATTGTCTCCTCAAACAACAAAATTCAATTTAATGAAGAAAAAAAAATATTTTATTTTTTCAATGGCGCAGATTAACATGTACTGCGCCTGTGTATCTAGTTGACTCATATCACCCCGCACGTGTATTCCGAATCATCACAATATTTTTATACTTATATTTTTTATATTTAATATAATGTGTTATAAATATTTAAAAAATATTAAAAATTAAAATAATATATATTCGTGGTACCAAAATTTAAAAATAATTCACTGTATATATATTTATTGTTAATTTTAAAAATTATGAAAAATATCCTTAATAAATTTTAATTAACATAGAATAAATACAATAAAAACAAACGGTCATTTTTTATAATTTTCAAATTTAGCAATAAATATGTTGTGAAAACAATATAATGAGATATTGTAATAATTCCATCCTTAACAAAAATATCTTTAAATTTAATTGATTGGTATGGAAGAAATATAATAAAGACAAAGGAATATTTTTATCAATTTAAAACATTTACATTAAATACAATGCGAAAATAATAAAAAAAGTTGTGAAGATAATAATACTCTTCTTTTTGTTGTTGTTGTTGAAAACTATACAATTATAGCATAAGAAACCATGATGGTTAACATATATGTTGAAGGTTCAGTGATATTTATTGTTTACATTTTTTTTTCATTTATATAAAAATAATAATAAAATGAATTCGTTTTATTAAATATAAATTTTATCGTTATACGTAAGATTCTTTTCTTAATTAATTAGAAATTGAGGTAAGAAATAATTAGTAAAATGTGCAAAATATATATATAAGTAATTAGAGCAATAATTAAATAAATAATAAGTTAATTATAATTAACCCCAATAAATTAATTACAGGATGCATGAATGCTATATATCTTCCTTATTTCTGCAAATCCTTTTAGTTCATGAAAAAGAAACATCAAATTTGTAATAAATAAATGGTCCTTACTTTAAAGTTAAAGAAATTTAACCAAAATAAGTAACATTACGATCATCAGAAATGGAGCTAAAATCGGCATGAGAACTGTTTTGTTGGGTGTAAATAGATGAAGAGGAGGAATTAGCAGGAGGAAAAGATGGAGGTGTTTGAGGATGAGGCGGTGCTGGTGGCGGAGCAGCAACGGAAACAGCTCCAGAAGACGAAGAGAGCAAACTAGGCAACTGATGATGATGATGATGATGAGAAGTAGGATGAGAAATAATAAGATTAGTTTCTCTAAATTTGTATTTAATAATCTCAGCCTTCACTGCATTAAGCTCTGCTTGTAATGATTGAACTTGTTGTTGCAATGCAGAAATAGCACCCATGCACCCATAAACTGGATCTCTTAGCCTCACATTTGCCTCATAAACTAAACTATTTGCTGCATCTGCTCTTTCTCTCTCTGGAACCTCCTAAAAAATATATAATTTTTATTTTATTTTTTAACAAAATTAAGTTTTTAATTAAATAAGTAAATGGGGGAGAAATTTAGGGTTTAGAAATTGAAAATATATACCATGAGCAACTTAGAGACATTGCTGGCTCCAAAGACTTTGTGGACAGAGGCAAACTTGTGGGGTTCATGGGGAGAGAAATAGGGAGAAAAGGGACATTCTTGAGCACACCTTCTTCTCAAGAGCTTACAAGCAGCACATGGAGTTATTGTGTTTAGGGTTCCAGCAGGTGGACCCAACATATTTAATCTTCTTTCCATAATTTCATGACTTTGAGCTGCTGCATCTTTTTCCCTCTTTATTTTCTTCCCTATCTCCTCCAATCTTTCCCTATTCATAATTTCACATTCAACTAATATTCATATAATAAAACAGTAAAAATTATTTTATAATGTCCATTTCTGGAAAATATTCTGATTTAATTTTGATCATGATCAATAATATTTCTTTAATTTTGTAAACGTATTACTGCAAGATCAGTACTAAAAACACTTCAGTTATACTATTCAAAGTTGTGTTAATTATTAAGTTTGTGAATTTCATATTGTGTGTGTTTGTGAGAGAAATTAAGAAAGATTAAGATTTGGACGCCTTACCTTTCTCTGGACATTCAGGCATGCTCTCTGTAATTTGGGTTTGGAGATATGGAAAGTTGCTTAGAGAAACAGAGAGATTCAGAGTGATAATAATTAGTTAATATATATGAAAGGCGGAATTCCTAACAAAGTAAAATATTATGTACGCTGATCAAATAATCGTACTTAAAAGGCAAGCTAGCTATCAAAGTTAATATACTCTTGTAAATATTTTTAAGAAACAAGAAATAACAAATTATACCTTTAAATCCTTTATATATATATATATATATATATATATATACACGCTAGAGACTAAGCGGTAGATTAATCAGTTAAGTGTTATGTTGTATAAATAAATTGTTAATATCTTATTAATAACTTAATGCTTTAAAACAATAATTAATTTTATATAATAATAATAATATTAAAATATAATAAATAATTTATATATTTTTATTATATTTTTCATAAAAACTATTCAGTCTTTATCATTATTATTTTTAATCGGTAGTATATAGCTGGTTGATAGCTTACGTGTGATTCCTTCAATGTGTTTTGACTTTCCAAATCATTAACTACTTTATTGACGGAAAATACTTGGAACATTATTATATCACTTGCCAAATATTCTTCTTTCATTTTTATTGTGCAGTTATATACGTTATTAATATACAACAAATGTATAAATAAAAATAATTATAAATATGAATTTTTATTACATAAAACATAAATATTTTATCTACATATATATACCAAATATTAATAACCTACAAAATAACATACTATTAATTGTAAATTAACTTTAAACACCTTTTATATTTTAATATAAAAGGATAACTTTTTTCTTGGGGGCATGTTGCTATTTCTCAATTCTGAGGAGAAGCAGAACCTACTTTTAATTTACTTACAAATTAATTATTTATCTCACTTTAAAATCTAAATTTTATATAAATATAAGGTTTATAATTATGAAATTAATATAATATTTATATATAAACATATTTAGTATTATGTTTGAGTTAATTTTTTAAGAGTACGCCCGTTTGGCTCTCGCTGAGTATAGCTCGAGTAGTTAAAGGTTTTTATGGACTTTTACTTATATATATCAGAGTTTTAGTCTATGATGTGTCAACAAAAAAATAATGGATCTCCTATACCAAAAAAAATATGAATATTACAAAAAGAAATAAAAAATATATAATTAATTTAAATAAAATTAAAATATAATAAAAATATAAAATGTTTGGTAAAATTACTTAAGTTTTGAGGATATAAAAAGAATGTCTGAAATAATTAACAAAGATATTAGTGTAGTTAATGCTAGAAGTTGTTGGTAGAGTTACTTTTTCAACAAATTAAGTTATTGGGTTAATGATAAACATGTATATATCTATCACTTATTCACACGTTTTCGTTATACATATGTTAACTAAATATTTTTTATTCAACGATTAGTATTATTGAATTTTTAATACAAAATCTTCAACTTCGATACCATATAAAAGTATCAAATATTTTTTTTTCTAAAAACTCAAGCCTGTGTGAAGTGAACCTGACAATTCATTTATATTTTCTAATACTCTATCTCAAGTGTTAGTTATTTTGTTTTTACAAATAACAATCACTTAAATTTTTCTCAAAAGTAAGTTTTCTTGATTTTTTGTAAGGTTTATGTAATTTTTAGTTTTTTAATTGATTTTGGTGGTGTTAATGGGATTCAATCAGAAGACCTTTCTACTATGATAATATGTTAGAGAAATTGTTGAAAAATCAAACTCACAAAAACTTAATCTATTGATTAATTTATAAGTAATGTGTTATTTTATTTAAAATTAATCGTTTAGAATTAAATGAATCAAGTTACTTATATATAATACAAAATTTATAAAATTAAGCTATTATTTAATTCTTAGTCAGTCACTACGCCAAATATCCATTCACCCTACTAATATCCCAAAATCATGTGCATGCATCTCTAGAGTTTTTGATGGTTTCCAATATCTTATGGTTTGACTGAATTTAGATAAAATTTTCATATTGTGCAACGTGAGGATTTGACTGTGAAATTTCATAACATTAAATTTGCATAAATTTAATCCAATATTCCATACATGTATATATTAAATTGAATATATATTTTTTTCATAAATGTGTGGAGTTTATATAAAAAATATATTTAATCTTAGCACATTTTTCATCACAGTAGTCGATCACAACTCATTAAAATAATATTTTATTGCTCTTAATTATATAACGCACGGCAGAATTTCCCTTAAAAAAACTTTTTTTTGAAATGAATAAAATTAATAAAGTTGTGAAAATCCAAATAGCTGAATCAACCAATACAATATAGCTCAGATGTAATTATTGTGCCGATTAAATACTCTTGAACAAATTCATAATCTATACACATCAAATTAGATTCTGGACTGACATAAAATCTATGGTTTTGATCAGCTGCAAACCATTTTAACATATACGTATTCAACTAATATTCGATAAATAGAAATTAATTAATAAAGATGGTTATATAGTTAATCACATGCGATCTTTTAGTTTTATTAATAGAAGCGTTATTATTATTTTTAGTTAATTACTGTATCATATATCATGTGTTAGTTTCTTGTCAAAATCATGAACCCACTTTGATTTTTAAAATAGAAACATAATCTATGATCTAGTTTCGAAAATGAAAGTTTATATATATATATATATATATATCAGCATTGCCGTGAGGAAACCGCAAGTTATTCTTTGTTGAAGATTTAAAGATTATTGAAGATGGCTTCGCTTTCTATGAGACTATGACCAGTTGCATACCTGGTGATTACGATCTAAATTATGATCTTACTACTACCATGGCTCTAATTTCATTAAATTGTCTAACATAAATTAAATAGTAATTATTTTCCTCACAAGCTAGCAGTGCATAACTGTATATACCACACAAAAACACACACGCATATTAAATGAATATATATATATATATAATTATTAGTTATTCCCAATACAATGATTTCTACTAATAATTTTATCAAATTATATGTAATTTTAAATAAATATAATTTAACGATATATATATATATATATATTAATAGTTGTAATTAAGTCTATTTTTTTAATTTTAAAAATTACTTATTAATTTAAATTTAAATTTTTATATTTATTAATATTTATATTTTTAAATAATTTCATCTAAAAGTTAATATAATTTATCTAAATTATTGTGATAAAAAGGGACTCACTTACGTATAAACCTTAATGGAAGATATTCTGCCAAACAAAATTTTGTTTGGTCAAGTTACTACTTTTCATGATTATAAGCAAAAATGTTTGAATAGTCTCTAACTGTACAAGCTATCTTCTGATAGATTTTTTTTTTCTTTACCGATATTTGCATGTAAAGGTTATGCTTTGATAAATTTCTTATTTTCTTTATAAATTTGATGCTTTTGATTTAAATATTATTTAAGTTCATATCATAGAGAACTCAAATTATCTTAAATATTAAACATGGATTATTTGAAGAATCATACATAGAGTTGAATAACTCAAATAGTTAAAAATAAATGCCCTAAAAAAAGTTCGTTTCAATACTATCTATGATTTTAAGTATTCTCGTAATAATTTAGTATACTTTAATTATTTGATTTAATTAATTTTATAAATTGTAATCATCTTGACTTTAATAAATAATTATATTTTAAAAAAAGAAATAAGAAATATTCTTCAATATCTCTTTAAAAAAATAAGAATATTATCGTAATATAAGTTGTTGTTATTATTATATAATTAATGACAATTTAATTTAATAAGAATGACACCAATATAATTAATATTAAAAATAAAATGGAAATTTATTCACATTTATTGTGATAATAACAAAAAATTATTATAATAATATTATTATTCTTAAAAAAAGTTACTTAAAATAATATCATTAAAATATATAATAATAATAAAAATTATGATAACCATCTTTCATAACTTTTATTCTAATATATATATAAAAAGAGATTTAATAAGACTTAAATATTAAACGAGTTTAATTGATTGAAAATAAATTTAAACAATGAAATTTATTATGTAAAAAAAATTAAATTAATATTTTTTTTAGTAAAAATATATGGGTCGGATAAAATTTATTATTTTTTCTTTACAATTTTTAAGAGATCATAAATATTATTCTTATAAAAATCTTTTAAATGACATCACTAATGTAAAAATTATGTAAGGAATAATAATATTATTACACGTTAATGACACATAGAACCTTTCTATTTATTGCACTATATAGATGTATTTATTTATATGTAAATAGTTTTATTTTATTAGTTATCAATAATATTAAAAAAAAATTATCAAGACACATTAATGTATCTGTTTTTTTTTTCATGTTTATATATAAACACGAGGCGTTAATCTTTGATCGAGAAAAGAAAAGCAAAAAAAGCGCGTTAATCTTTGATCGAGAAAAGAAAAAAAAGCGCGTTAATGTCAATAAATTAAAAAACTGACAAGGCGCGGTTTGATATAAACAATCAAAAGGATGCAGCATTTATCTAAATATTACTATTTCTTATAACCACTGCCATTTACATTAATGTACTTGTTTATGTTAAAATTTCCTTTATATTTATTTAATATTCACTAATATAAAAAAAGTAATGTCTTTCTAGGTGTAAATTAACGTTGTAAAAAAAAAAATGAGATGGGTAAGATCACTATTTTTTGCTCCATTTTTTCTTTGTATTGTTTGGTTGTGATTGTGATATGAGTGTTATATCAAGGTGAATATAGAATTTGTTAATTCTATATATTTTTGGAGTGGACAGTGAAAAATTAAGAATTTAAGACACTGTTTTTTTTTTTTTTAATTTTCTTGGGTTAGATTTTAAGAAAAGATGGGGGATCCTGTTCATTATATATAAACTCTTGTTTGACCCGTACATTGTGGCAAACAAGTCGCTCCGTTGTTCTCTCATTCCCAACCTAATTAACTTTCTCATCATCATAGTCTTCCTTCTCTCTCCCTTTTTTTTTCACCAAAAACCCAGAACTTCAACTTCCACCATTTAATCATTAATGGTTCGCCACTTTGCATGATTGTAACACAATGATGTCAAAATATATATTCTTGTAAAATATGTAAAAATAAAGTCAGAGTTTTATACTGGTGTGAGTTGTTGCACAATAATATCAAAATATTCTTTACCTAATGATAAACACATTTTGGATGTGATGTGGGATAAGGGAATTGGAAATTGAACATTTTTTCAATGGTATCAAAATTTTATTAATGCATTTCGTTTTAGTATGTACGTACGCCTATTATATTATCATTTATTTATAATTTATAATTTTAATTATTATTTTAAATACATTTTTATTCAGCAAATCATACGTACATTAGCTATTCAACTTCCCACCGATCAAAAGTCTTGGATCCCAAACATGTCACTCATATATGTTGTCAACATTTTTTATATTTACCAAAACAAACATTCGTTTCAACAACTTATACTGGTCAAGATTTGTACACACATATATATATATATATATGCATTGAACTGAGGTAGTAAGCTCATCAAAACAATAATTGAAAAAAAAAAACGAACTGTAGCTAGAGAACCTGGCCTTAACGTCTTGCTTCAATTCTTCAGTAACAGATTTCATTTCAAGCAACACACGGCATAGACTTATTCTTTTGAAAACTAAGAAGAGCGAGTCAAATTATATAATATATGTTAGGAAAGTGTTACTTTCTTTAAGAATCAAGATTATATATCATTCTTGCAAGTAATATTAATCTAAGTATAATATGTGTCAAAATAATTTAAAAAATTAATGATAAAATTACTCATTTTTTAAAAAAATTAACACATATTACAAAATATATATATATTCCACCCTTAAAATAAAATTTATGGTTATTCTTGAAAAAATTCTTATATGGAGCTGATGTACCTTGAGAAAGTTATACATAAACGTTTCGATCCTACTATTTCAAAATCACACATCAGTTAGTAAATATTATATTCCAATTGCTCTTCGTGACGTTTGTTTATTTATTTTTTTCACTAATCAAGCTAAACTTTTGCAAATCAAATGGTACAAATGAAATTTGCTTACCAACTTTCCAACTTCTTAATTAAATCAATATATTTCTCTCTCATACATCACATGACTAGTTTGATTAGAAAAAAGAAAAAAAAAAGATATCACATGACAAGTGCTTTAATAAATGAGACTCACTAAATACAGATGCTTCATCAATTGACACGTTAGTAAATTTGTATTTATCATATTGAGTTGAAATGTAAAATGTATTATAAACATGGGATGTTTATATCGTATTTCCTATATTATTTAAAAAAATTAATAAGTTTATTAGCTAAACATATTTTATCTTATTTAAATTTTATCACATTTCATCAATTTAAAGTTCTCGCTCATTATTATTATAATAAGTATAATTATTATAGATAATTATATATATATATATATATATATATATATATATATATATATTTGTAATTTTACTCTCACTTAGACTTATTTTGACTATATAAGATATCCTATTATAATACCATCTCATTGATATCCCAACTCATAAACAAATAAGTAAGAAAAGATGAGATTGACTCATAAAATTTATGAATTGTACCATAATCTAACGGGACATCCTATTCCATTTGACACCATTATATAAATATGCCTTGTTAAGTATCCTAACGACCTTGTTCACCTCGTTCGTATAGAACATATCGTATCGAGCAATTAGTGTACGACGACCTAACATGATTAAGTAATAGATAGTTTTAGCTACCATACTTTTGATGTACCTTGTACCTAATGACCTACACAAACATAACCTTACTTTCAAACTAGCAACACACACTCAAATGTTAACACTGAGATCAAACAACTTAGCAGGGCCTCGTTGACTAAGTGCGTTGGTCAATTCAATACATGTGTTCTTCAACTCTTCTTCCATGGCTTCAAAGCGAGCCTTTAAACCACACAATTCTTGATGAACAAAATTAAAGATTTCTTGATAGGTTTTCGCTTCTTATTCTAAATCCATGGCAATGGACGTGGCAAGCATAAATGAAAATAGTATTATGGACAAGAGTTATAAAATACATCTGAAATGGCATATAAGGTTACTTTCATCGAACACATGTCTTGCCATGGGGTGCCATATAGTCCATTTTTCTTTCTTACGAGCTATATAAATAGTAGAACAGTCTCTAGGCACTCTAAAGGGATGATATAAGTCATCTTAGGCTTCAGGGTCACCAAACATGCCATATTCAAATAGATTATCCAACCTATTATTTTCACGCTATTTGGGTGCAATTGGAAACACATTCTTTAACGGATCTATGTTTTTCCCAAATGGGAACACTTTATTGGGAAGGACAAACCCCATTCATTGATCACTACCCACTTTAAGGGTAGGTTTGGGGTGCTCTTAAACAATAGGAGGGATAAGTAAGTCCTTGTTTACATCTTGTTCGATGGTGGTAATGATTTAGACTTGCTTAGTGATTGCCTTTTTGTCTAATTCCACGGGTGATTCCAAGAAAATAAGAGATTTCTTGGTTCCATCCCCTAACAAGGTATTTTCATGCAATGTTTGATACACCTTATCACTTATGGATGGTGAAATTGGGTGTTTTTTAATGTTTGGGGGAATGTTGTTCGGGGTGTAGGAAAAATATGATCCTATCTCAATCAGGTCATTGAGATCAATTTGTGGGTAATCCATTTGACTTGGGGCCTAAAATCAATCTAATATGGGCTAAATTTTGTGATAAAAATGACATAAAATTCAAGAATTGGAGAATTTTGGGTGGCAAATTCAAACTCTTATAGGATAATTGAGATAATTTTAAAATCAAAAATAAAATAAAAGACAAACAATTAAGTAGAAAAAAAATATGGAATACATTTATGGAACATTAAATTGCTACAAGACAAATATAAATGGGTTAATACGATAAATATGTAATTAATTTAGATACAAGCATAAGTGCTAAATGTACCCTCCAATAATTATAGGTGTAGAAATTGTATTTACAATTGAGTCCTAAAATTAGAAGCCTATCAATCACTCATGTATTGATGCTTATATCAGAAAAGCAAAAAGATGCACTAAGAAAGGCTTACAACAACAAGAAAAACCTTCAAGGTGGCTTCTTGACCAAACCTTTTGTTCAGCCTTCTTGCATCGCTTTTTCATCATAGGGTGAAGGCAACATGGGTGCTAGCTGGAGCTGCTTTACTTCTACTACTCTTAAAATCTCGCATCATTATGAAGTAGGGAATAGTCAAGTCTAGCTTATTCGCCTAGGTCTTCAGGCTACTTACCACAAAGCTCATCCCGCTTCTATAAACATTGGTATACACCGCTTTAAGTGTATCTACAAACTCATATATTGAGCTCATCTACTTCTTCATCAAAGTCATTTGATCTTTTAGAGCGCTCACTACAACTTCAACCTTTTTGATCGCCTGTTCAAAACGACTTGCTCTCTACCCTTATTCAAATCAATAGTTGTCCGTTTTTCTCAACTTCTCAGACTTGTCAAAGAGGTTTTCCGTAAGCTCTAGGATTTTGGCCTTATTTTCAATATAAATATCATATTTATCATCAATGACCATTTGGTACTTCACTATTTGTAAGTGATTAGCTTACACGTCACGTTTGTACGCCCTGAGTGATAGTTCACTCTCTTTTAACCAGTGATAAAACCTGGAAAAACATAAGGTTATAATTTTTTGAGGGTTACAACAATATAAAATATAGTACAAATCATGAAGTGCATTGCTTACCTTTATCAAACAATCAATCATCATCTCTCCATTGAAAGTTTTTTCACTTCTACGAGCTTCTCTGACCTTAATTCATTCAGCATCACTTCCAAAGTGGTTGTAGAGATCTCTCTTTAGGTCAGGTCATCCAAACACACCCTCATGAAAGTAGGTCACTAGGATGTTTATAACAACAATGTCTCTTAGAACGAATTTGTCAAACTTAAAGTAGGTCCATCGCTTGCATTTAAGGAGTTGAAGTCTCACCCACTTTTATTTTCTTTAAGATCACAATGCGATGATGTAAAGAGGATGGGTTAGGAAATTAAGCTCAACACTATTGTGGAAGGAGGAGATATCTCGATCGATTTGTCATTCAATTGAACCGAGTCTTCAATTAGAGATGATGAGGTTTGGATAGGCCTCAAGTATGTGGGTACTAAGTTGTAGACACCGAATGTATTAATTTGGTTCTCGAGAACCACATTGGAATAATCTATACCTATAAGGATGAATGAACAATCAATTAAATATGTTAAATTTTTCAAAAAAATTATTACCTCATTAATGATGAATGACCTATGTATTCATCAGTATAGTTCCTCCATACCCCAGACCTTCTTAGATGGGCTATAATTAGAATGTCCTAGTAGCTCTCTTTTTCATTATTTTGGAATTCAATCATCCTTATTTTTTCTTTACCATCAAGAACTAACTTGTTAATAAGCTCACTTGCACAAGGTTTGTTCATGTTGAAGTGGTGGTTCCAAGTACTACGGACTAAAAACTTGACCCTATCATCCCAAAAGTCTCTAGTGATGTAAAAATATTTATCTTTTCACCTAGTGAAGCTATTGAAGAGTTTTAGGTATATCATGTGTCCAACGACACACGATAACACCCTATCTTTATCCAGTTCGTTCCTTTTTAAGCAATATATACACCTGATTTCATCAATTTTCAAATCCACAATGTGCTTATCGATGACAACAGATAGGCATAGAAGAGTTTTTCATCCGTTAAGGTTAACTTAGGCGAGGTTGATGTCAAATGTGTTGAGGATACGAGACATCATTCTTGAAAACATACACCTGAGTCCTATTTTAAAAGGTGCCAAGTAGATCACTCACCACTTCGTCGGAGGGTACTCAACATCATATAGGTAACGGAGTATTGGAATCATTCCCACACGAGGTGGAATGTCATACTTGTTTGGTATTTTCATCAAGCCATCAACATTTAGATCACTTGTCATTTTTTTCATCTGATGCTTGTCCTTAGTTCATTGGATAAGTTCACCCTAGTTATGACATTTCTTTTTAGAATGGATTACCTTTGTTACTGTGGTTATTGGGATTTTGATGATGGGCATAAGCCCTTGTGAAGACAATGAGGAAGTAGAGCATAACCCAGATGAAATACTAAAATCTAGGAGTCATGAGATCCTTCTCGGGGTTTTCCTATCCTTAGAGAAACACTTTTTGTATGGCTTAGGGGGACTTGGAAGATGTTGAGTGTGCTATACTTTTTCTTTTATTGGAAGACATTTTAAAAAGAAAAGGGTGAAGAGAATTACTTAACTGAAGAATTACTTTATAAATGGATAGGTGAATGGCCTAAAAATGTCAAATGGGCTAAATTAACTAATAAGTCAACCAAAATGGACCGATTTCCAAACAACCTATGAATTCAGCAAGCTGACCGTAGAGAATTGTGATCTGAAAGGTTATACCGGGTTGAGATTCTCTAAAGAAAATTTAATCAAATATTATATATGAGAGTTAATGTTAGTATTTTATATGTAAATGAGTGTGCAACCCTAGTGACTTGGTCACCTCACTTGTATAGAACACATCGTAGCAAACAACTCATGTATAGCAACCTAACACGGTTAAACAATAGATTATTTAGCTACCTAGCCTTTGATATACCCTAAACTTAACAACGTATACAAACATGACCTCACCTTCAAACTAGCAACATCAATTCGGGTGTATATACCATGATCAAATGACCTAGTGGCATTTCATGTTTCTACTCTATGTCTATAGAAGGGGTGTCCTATGTGACTTGGAATAACGATATGATCTTATTGACTTGATTTTAATTGTAAAGCTATAATGTTTAAGTCGACTCTAGCACCTTGAATATAACGTCTTAATTATGCTTATATATATCACACTAATAGAATAAATGAAGGATATGAGTTTTAGCTTCTCACTAAAATTCTTAATACACTAGAATTTCTCCAAACATACTTATATATTGATAATGTCTTTTTATCTACACTTTTCCAACGATTAAGGATTTTTTGGTACCATTGAAGAAATTAGATACTAATACTTAATTTTTGTTGTCGTTGATAACATCCAAATGTTACTTTTAAAAAAACATCTATGTATTCAGTCCATTCTTGAGAATACAATGTTAATTCTCGACCCAGCATAAAAGCTCGCTTTTGATGCGATTGGGCTTTGAAGTGCACCTTCTAATCTTCAGTCCTGATAGTGCCGGGAAAAACACAGAACTCTAGCTAACCGCCGTCCATGTAAAATACAAGTCAGCAAACTGCTAAATGCTAATATAATCAGACAATAAAAGTGCTTAATCTACTTACAGTACAGGTAAATGGTTCTGATCCTATCTTTTTTCAGTTTAATTTTATTGTTTAATAATATTAATTACTTCTTCAATTATCCCTGTGATTTTTGCATTCAAAAGTGTCTGAATATATACCATAACTCAATCAAACAAATAAGAAAACTGCAAGTCACGAATCCATGGATTAATTAAGGGAATATTTCATACTCTCTTATTTTTATACATTTAAAAATATCGTTTTAAACTTCTTTTTATATTTATTCAAAAACACAAAGAATGTTAGAGCTCTAATAACATTGGTGGCTATAGATTGCCACCAAAGCACTTATAAACTATGTTCTCTTCAAGAATTTTTTTGAATGAATACTAATTTTTTTTAACACATTTCAATTTTATGCATAAATTGATTAAGATAAAAGAAAATGTAAAAACTAGTGTGTAAAAAGATAAAAATGATCATAAATTAATTATATTATTATAAAATATGAAATAAATGGACATTAATTTCGACATAGAGTAATGAATTTTAAGAGCAAAAGAAGATTCAACATTAAGAATTCAAAGAAAAGAACTGTAATTAGCTGAAGTAGTTGTTCTGCTAATAAAACCATGGCCTAAAACAGAGAGTAATGCCCTTTTCATCTTCCCCATTGAGTACAGACCCAAAACAGATATTCTTGGTTTACCTTCAATAGAGAAGCACTTTAATGTTGAAGTGAGTGATCCACAACCCGACCTATCACATTCCATCCCTGTCTTACTACTACTTATACTCGTGTGATCATAATTACCAAATGGGATATATATTATTATTTGAATCCACAGAGAAACACCGACGTTAATTTCTTAACTTTCTTATTGTGTGTTGAAGCCAATGAGGAATTCAAAGATGCCGATGAAAATAATGATGATGAAGACACAGAAGATACAGAAGACCAAGACAAGGATTGTAACTTACGGCTCTTCCTGAAGAATTTGGTAGAGATATTTGGTGACATAATTGAAATGTTGGAATTATAAGGTGAAGTAGAATATGAAGGAGGAGGAGTTAAAGGAGGTAGAGAGGTTTCAGAGAGTGTATGCTTAGGAGTTCCAGGCTGTGACTCCCACTCAAAAGGTACAGCTGCTGCTTCTCCATAGTAAACCCTGCAAGAAGAGTTAACTATGGAGGTTTCTTTTGAAATAAGCCTTGAGACACACTTGTTGTCTTGCTTATTCATTTGGAATGATTTATTTGGGAGTAATTCATGTTCATGATGATGATGGTTATGACTTTTGTCACCTAGCTGCAACATTTTGGATTTATCAGCAATATTGATTTTAGGCTTCTAGCTAGAATGCGAGACAGCTACTAGTCTGTGGGTTAATTTGCAGAGAACTAAAGACGGAAGTATTATTTCAAAATTTGAACAAGAAGCTATACGTATATATCATATAATGAATGCAGAGAGTAGAATAGAAATATACGGTATATTAATTTAAGAAAAATGTTTTTTTTTTACTTAAAAATAATATTTATGATAATTTAAATATTATCACAATTGATGTTATAATTAATTATAAATTAAAATATTTATATATATATATATTATTTTAATTAATAATTATTTAAGATTATAATACAACACAACTTATTATACAAAGAAATGTTATAAATTTAGTTAAATATTTGTACTATTATTTTAATATTTTACATACCTAATCTCACACCTAATTCATAATTGAGATATAAATTTACACAATATATTACGGTGTTGTTGCAAATATGTGTTTACATTTTAAAATTGTCGGCTCTTAAAATTAAATACAAGATAGGAAGGAACCCTCCACATTAAATGCTTGATTATTAGTTCCCGTATTTGTGTCGAGATGGCATCAATTTAATCCTCAAATAATGATATTTTTATATCAGAAATTATTGATAGTAAAATATTTTAATATTTTATAATTTTTAAATATGAAAAATATTATTTTAATATTAATAAATATTGTCACGATAATAGAGCTCTCTTGCTTAATTGTATAATGATACAATACAATATATTTTGTTATTATCATAAAAATACTTTATAAATAATAATTTGATTCAATAATAATAAAATTAAATATAATTAATATTATAGATAAAATAAAAATTATTTTAATAATATTATTATTTTTTTAGACACCAAATGTACGTACCACTTTTGTTATAAAAAATACATTAACCAAATGATATTATATGTATATTAAATAACATAAGTTAAGTTATACTATATTTTTTATTTATAATTGTTTTTTTCTTGTTAGTTTATATTTATTTTTGAATCTTAATTATCTATTTTATATTAAAGGAATATGATCGATTTAAAATTATCAATCAATTTATGCACCGTTAATATACATTAAGAGAATTGATTTTGTTGACAAAAGTGATCACTTAAAATTATAATAAAATTATAATTAAGCAAATTATAGATTCATTATTTGAGGCTTAAATTGTGCCATCTTGACACAAATACCGGAATTAATCAAGCATTTAATTTGGAGGGCTCCCTCCTATCTTGAATTTAGTTGTAAGAGCCCACATGCATGTAAAAATAAAATTAAAAAATAAGGTAAATTGATGCTTTTGTTCATTAGGCCTTGTAAATAAAGTATATAATTTCATTAGTCGGGCTTGTGTAAAACGTAACCTACTTGTCAGATGCTCATTAATTTTATTTTGAATTATTGGTTATCATTTTTATGACATTGAAAAATAAATTGGTATGTACCATAAAATTTTAAAATCGGCTTCATTGTCATTATTTAATTTATTTTATATTTTTGCTAGCATAATTTTAATGGCTTAAATTGAATTATATTATACAACATGATTCTGATATGATGCTACAAAGCGTTCAAACTAATGGTGCTCTTACTTTAAAGTTTAAAGCCTACGTATCACGAATGCTGGCGTTTAATGAAAAATCAAAATTATACAGCCAATGAGTGGATTTGTATTCTGTGAGAGCCAATGGATTTTTATTTATTTATAGTTCAAAACCAAGAGAAAACAGTTGAGAAGAGAGCACGGATTTAGCTCGGTCTGAAGAAGAGAAATAAATGAGAACTTATTACAGTCCATAACTTATGAAAAGCAGCTTTTAATGCGAAGGATAGATGGTGTTTTCAAACCAGCACATCCATTATGGTGTTTGTTTTTTTCTTTCTAAAAGCATGTAACGATGTAAGACGTGTATCTGAACAAAGTATTCAGAAATTTCATAAAATATCATATCAATATGAAATTAATTTTTTACAATAATAATAATAATAATAATTGTTAAGTATCTTTGTCACACATTGTATGTAAGAATTGGATTTATTGATGATGAATAAACGAATGTTTACAACCTATTTATACAAAAGAAAAGCAAAATTGTAATAATTAAAAATAAACACAATTATGGAGAGGCATGTTCTTGGACAGCCTATCCTTCCCCACCAACAGCTTGGTGGCTGCTTCCAGCTGGTGTGTTGATTGTCACCAGCTGGATATCATGTTCTTTAACATTCCCCCTCAAGTTAGAATATATGTTAATTATTCCTAACTTGTTAAGTAAGCTTTAGAACTGTGGAAAACTCAGGGATTTGGTAAATATATCTGCTGGTTGCTCTAATGTAGAGATATGATAAGTTTTGATCATTCCAGCTTGAATCTTTTCTCTTACTAGATGGCAATCGATCTCTATGTGTTTAGTTCGCTCATGAAACACTGGATTTGATGCAATGTGAAGAGCTGCTTGATTGTCACAATATAACTTGGTTGGTTGGGAGTGTTTGATACCCAAATCATCCAGAATATATCGTAACCAGGTTACTTCGCAACATGCTGCTGCCATAGAGCGATATTCTGCTTCTGCACTTGATCGTGAGACTGTATTTTGTTTCTTAGTCTTCCAAGAAATTAGCGAGTTTCCAAGAAACATACAATATCCTGTGGTTGATCGTCTTGTATCTGTGCATTTTGCCCAATCTGCATCACAAAAAGCATTTAGTTGTAATGAACTAGTTGCTGAGAAAAAGAGACCTTGCCCTGGTGTGTTCTTGACATATCGTAGCACTCGTTGAGCTGCTTCCAAATGTGGTTGTCGTGGTTTATCCATATATTGACTGAGAATGTGCACGGCATACACTAAGTCGGGCCTTGTGATGGTCAAGTATATTAATCTCCCAACAAGTCTTCGATAGGATGTGGGATTACTGATGAATTCCCCTTCAACCTTGCTGAGGGATAAATTTTGTTCCATAGGTGAATTTGCAGATTTGGCACCAAGATAACCCATATCCTCCAATATTTCAAGTGCGTACTTGCGTTGTGACAGAACAATTCCCTTCCTGGAACGTGAAACTTCTATGCCCAAAAAATACTTTAATTCACCGAGATCTTTAAGCTTGAATTGGCTCATGAGATGATTCTTAGTTTCTTCAATGTCTTGTATATTGTTTCCTGTTATGATTATATCATCTACATAGACAAGGAGAGCAGAGAAGGAATTACCACGGGTTCGGACGAACAGTGAGTGATCATACTTGGATTGGTTAAAACCAGCTAGCTTAAGTGTTGTTGATAGTTTGATGAACCACTGTCGTGAGGCTTGTTTGAGTCCATACAAAGATTTATGTAGCTTACATACTCGTGTTTCCCCCTTTCGTCCGAATCCAGGTGGAAGGGACATGTAAACATCTTCATGAAGATCACCATAGAGAAAAGCATTGTTGACATCGAGTTGTCAAAGATGCCAATTTTGAATAGCAGCAACGGCAAGGAGAAGCCGAACAGTGACAAGTTTGGCTACTGGTGCAAAAGTTTCTTGGTAGTCAAAACCTTCAATCTGACTGTATCCTTTGGCCACTAACCGAGCCTTGTATCGTTCCACAGAACCATCAGGATTATACTTGATTTTGTAGACCCATTTACAACCAACTGGTTTCTTGTTTGGAGGAAGCTGTTGAAGCGTCCAAGTGCCATTAGTTTCAAGAGCATCCAGTTCTTGTTTCATGGCAAGCCGCCAATTTGGATCATTGAAAGCTTCAGCAAAAGTGGTTGGTTCCCTGAGAATGGAAATAGAAGTAGCAAAAGCACGATGTGCAGGTGATAATTGGTCATAGGTAAGTACATGAGATAAAGAATGAGAAGTACCTTTGTCTTTGGACGATGCTGAGTGAGACGAAGGGAAGGACCGAGAAGGTAGGGAAGCTTCTACATGATATTTTTGAAGGTAGCTAGGAACATTGGTGGATCGACGAAGCCTATGTGTGACTGGTGTTGGAGGAATTATGTGTGGTGGAGAAGTTGACGATGATGTTTTTGGAGATGAATTTTGAAGATGAAGAGTGTCTGAGTTGATTGTTGGAAGGACAGATGGTGTATGATCAAGTGATATATTTGGATTGGTTGATTGACGAATGTTGGGTAGGTCATCATAAATAGTATCTTCTGATGGAGGAAATAGAGTTGGAGTGTTGACAGCGGAAGTGAAATAAGGAAATACATGTTCATGAAAGATAACATCACGAGACACTAAAGTCTTGTTTGTTTCCAGATTGTAGACACGATAACCTTTGATCCCAGATGGATACCCAATGAATATGCATTTATGTGATCTAGCATCAAACTTGGTAAGTCGATCATGATGTGTAGAGACAAAGCATAGGGAACCAAAAACACGAAGGTGTTCATACCTAGGAGTTTTGTGAAAAAGGACTTCAAATGGTGTTTTACCCTTGAGAACAGGTGTTGGAGTACGATTTATGAGGTATGTGGCTGTAAGAATGGCATCTCCCCAGAATTGTTTAGGAAGATTGGCTTGGAAGAGTAATGAACGAGCAACATTGAGAAGATGACGGTGTTTACGTTCAGCAACACCATTTTGTTGAGGGGTAGAGACACAACTAGTTTGATGAAGGATTCCTTTGGTAGAAAACAACTGGGTCATAGAAAATTCTGGTCCATTGTCACTACGAATGATTTTAACTCTGGATGAAAATTGTGTTTCAACAAGATTGATGAAGGTGGTAAGAAATGTACGTGTATCAGATTTAGTATGTAAGAGATAGACCCATGTGCATCTTGAGTAGTCATCAACAATAGTGAGAAAATAATGTGCTCCATTAAGTGCTGGAATGTGATAACCACCCCAAATAGCAACATGAATCATTTCAAAAGGTGCTTTTGTATTGATGGAACTTAAAGGAAATGGATTACGTGTTTGCTTAGCTAATGGACAAATAGAACAATCACTAATGGAACAAAAAGGTGTGTTGATGGAAAGAGAAATTACACGCAAACTGTTATTAGATAAATGACCAAGTCGTTGATGCCATAGATGAGAGTTGGTGGAAGTAGTGTTTGAAACAGAGAAACATCCAATCTTTTCAGAAATAGTCAAGTAGTAGAGTCCTGCTTTCTCAGTTCCCATCCCAATCGTCTTCCCTGAGCATTTGTCCTGAACAAAGCACATACTATTAGTGAAGGTCACATGGAAAAATGACGTTTGAGTTAGTTTGGCTACTGAAACTAAGTTTAATTTGAAGGAGGGAACACACAAGACATTATGGAGTATAAAATTATTTGAGAAATGCACAGTGCCAATATGTGTGACACGGGCAAGAGAATGATCAGGTAAATGCACATGTCGATTAGTGACTAGAATGCTGGAGCTCATAAGGTTTTGGGAACAGACCATGTGATCAGTTGCCCCTGTATCAAAAATCCAACGAGTTTCTGAATGGAAAACAGTTGCACATAATGTGTTACCTGAAGAAGTAGTCACTTGATTTGCCATGCTATCTGATTTGGATTGATTGAGAAGTGTAAGGAGCTCTTGATATTGGGCAGATGTAAGATTGTGGGATGGTGTCTTTGTGTCGGAGCAGCTTTCCTGAAAGTCAGTATGATGAGCTTTGGAAGGGAAGCCATAACTTGTGTTTCTCTTGTCTTGAATTACTCCTTTCTTCCGACACATGTTGATGTCATGTCCATTTAAACCACAGAAATTACATTTGAGACGCTTTCGGCAGTTTTCAAAAATGTGTCCATTGAGACCACAAAAATCACATTTGAGGTGACTTCGGCAATTCTCAGAATTATGACCTATATTGTTGCATCTATTGCACTTGAGATGTGGGTTCCTTGGTGGGTAATTTTTCTGAGGATATTGTGGACGACTATCTCTGGCAACGAGTGCGGCAGCTTCTGGCATCCTTCCTATGCTTTGAGTGGAGACAGCTCTTTGCTTTTCATCTTGAACAATAAGTGAATATACCTTATTTACTGTAGGTAATGGTTCCATGAGCAAGATTTGTCCGCGTGCTGATGTGTAAACCGTATTAAGGCCCATGAGAAACTTTATGGTTCGCTGCTTTTGTTGATATTCTTGTAATTCTCTTCCAGCATTTCCTCCACAGTGTGGAAGAGGACATAGTGCATCACGACTATCCCATAAACTTTTCAATTTGGTATAGTATTCGCCAATGCTCACACCTTCTTGCATGCAATCATGGATTTCTTGTTCAATGTGAAATAGGTGCACGCTGTTGGTGTGCGAAAAGCGTTCCTTTAATTCTTCCCATAACTCATATGCAGTATCACTATACATGACACTTTCTGCAATTTTGGGTGATATGGTATTGAGGATCCATCCTTTGACAAGAATATTGCAGTGAGTCCATTGTTTGATTTCTGCTTCAAGGTTTGTTGATGGCCTTTTGATTGTGCCGTCAATGAATCCTTCTTTGTTTTTGGTTATTAGAGCCATGAGCATTGCATGACTCCAAATATGATAGTTTTCTTGGTTTAAGGATTGAGCTACAAGGACCATGCCTAGTTGGTCTGAGTGGTGTAAATATAAAGAATGACTAGGATCATCATACCATTTTGGTAAAGTAGGGTTGGTATTAGTAGTCATAGACATTTTTGGTTGAATAAATTTGAAAGAACGGGATGGGTTTAAGTATGTTTTAGACAATAATGACTATTTATGAAATAAATAATGTACTGAAATATGCTCTATCTTATAGAAAATGAGTCAAGGATTACAGAACCGGAAATTTCAGCCGCAGAACCGGTCGGAAAGGGGGTGAACCGGCGTCTGGAGTGGCTGGAACGGCGGCTGCAACGGTGAAGCACTGAACCGGATGAAGATCGAACCGGACCGGACCAGACCGAGAAAACGACGCGTCGTTTATTTCAGCGCCGAGCGAACGACGTGTCGTTTGTTTCAGCGGGCGAGCGACGACGTGTCGTTGGAGTCGTCTTCTTCAGCAGCTGGCGCGTGTTGGAGCGTGCATCTCCGGCGAGGCGCGTGGAACTCCGGCGAGATTAAAAATGGCTCGTGTGAGCGCGTGGAGAGGTATTTTGGCTTGATTTTAATTGCAGATTGCTCGGATTTTTCTGAATAATATTCTGGGATGAAATTGAAATTATTTTGTGAATCGAAATTGGTTTTGGAAAAAAAACAGATTGAGGAAAAATTGGAAAAAATTCTATGAGCTGATTTTTTCTGGGAATTGTTTCCTAAGCTTTGATACCATGTAAGAATTGGATTTATTGATGATGAATAAACGAATGTTTACAACCTATTTATACAAAAGAAAAGCAAAATTGTAATAATTAAAAATAAACACAATTATGGAGAGGCATGTTCTTGGACAGCTTATCCTTCCCCACCAACAGCTTGGTGGCTGCTTCCAACTGGTGTGTTGATTGTCACCAGCTGGATATCATGTTCTTTAACATTGTATATAAATCTGAGTAATACTTTACTCAATAAGATATTAGTAGTTTATGTTATGTCTGAGTTTTTAACATATTATTAGAGTTCTATTCTTGATCACTATGTGTTTGGATACTGTGTTCAGTCTCACTTTCCCACTTATTTTTACCTCGGTTGATCGTGTGAAAAGATATGTTAAGTATATTTGTTTCACATTGGTTAAGAATAAAAAAATAATGTTACTTATAAATCTTTACAACATTTAACTTAATAATAATATCTTATTATGTTAAATTAATCATGAGTTTTTAAAAATAATATTAAATAAATATATTTTATTATAATTTAAATACGTATAATTAAACGATATTTAATATTAAATTTTTAAATTAAAATGTTTTTAATAAAAATATATGATCTCTTGGGCAGTGTGGGCACGATGCCATGGACTTAATAAAAAAGATGGGAACCGAGACAAATGAAATGGTCTAGCAAACTCTGTTAAGAGCATGTAAGGTTCATGGCAATGTTGAATTAGGGAAGATTGCTGCTTAGAAATATCTGCTACTTATGTTCTGTTATCAAATACATAGGTTAAGATTGAGAGTTATGAAGAAGGCTTTAGTTTGAGAAATTTTATGAAAGACGGAGCGGTGAAAAAGGAAGCAGTTGGATCTGTGTGAAAGGCAGAGTTCACAGGTTTTATGAAAGAGATCAGTTAGATAAAATAAAAAAGAGAATCTATCTATTCAATCTTAGAAGATTTAAGGCTAAAGATGAAGTCAATGGGATATGTACCAGACTTACATGATGCATTGTAGATATCATTCAATGCCAAAGTTTAGTATCTCACCATTCAATCTCTACTTATTAAACTAAATGATCGGCTAGGGATACTTATTCGGAATCCTATTTTTTGGGATACTCTCATTCTCCGACTGATATGGCAAAATTTTCATTCTTTAATTTTATAAAAATTTATAAAAATTAGTTTGTTTATACTTAAATAATATATACTCAAAAATTTATTGAATTTTAGTGTACTAAAAGAATATATGGAATATAAAGTCAGGTGATCAAGGCAAAGGCCAAAAAGTGCCGTACTGTTGTATGGAAGGTAAAAAAAATTATCTAGGAGTGTTTTGATTGTCTAAGAAGAATATTTGTTTCATTTATTTTATATGTTATTTTTTCGCTAAAAATAAAACATGTTAAATATAATATAATATTATTTTTTAACAAAATAATAAAGTATATATAATAGAAACAAAATTATAATTTTCAATTTTTTTATACTCTTTTCTCCTTTTTTAGATAAATTTTGTCTTTACTTTTTAGCTATAAATCTAAAAATATCATCATTTTTAACTACATTCTTTTTTTTCATTGATTTTTTTGTTAGTTATCTCTATCATCTCCATAACTACAAAAAATGACTATAATATACGAGCAATCATAAAATAGTTTAGAGTAAGGGTTGATATAATGCACCCTGATTTATTGTAATTTATTTATTTGTTAGTTAAAAATATTGATATTTTTAATTTTATATAAAAAAAATGATACTAAAATTGAACCACAAAAGGAGGGAAAGTATATAGGTTGAAAAAATTTAAAATAACAATTTTGTTCTATTAAATTTATTTTATGATTTTGTAAGAAATTTTTATTAATAAAATAATATTTTACAGTTAAAAAAATGAATTACATATCATATTTTTAATGAATAGCCTAAATATTTTTTGTAAAAGTAATATGACTACAATATATTATTTCAAAAAACACCGACGCAAAAAAAGACCAAATTCCACATCAAAACAAGATGGTTTTATACTTTTATTATTGTTTTTTTTTTAATTCACGTACATAAGCAATTTGTCAATACTGCGTTATAATACAAAGTGATCAGCATAGTTACATAATGTATCTTCTATTGTTAAAAAATTTTGAATTAAAATTAATTTAATTTTTAGTTTCATTTTATTCAATTTTCAGTTTTTTTTTTCTCTGATCCGTTTCAATCTTTAATGTATTTTTATTATTTAATGAACAAATATTACCACGAATAAAAAAATTATCTTAAAAATCTATATTATAAAACAGATCTTGATTTTATTTTTAATCTACTTAATTTTTATATTTATAATTTTAATAAAATAATTTTATTATTAAAATAGTTTATTTGTGTATTATTTTATACATCTCGTTTGATGCATTTAAAATAATGTTTATACTATCAGAATAATATCATTAAGTCAACCTTGGCCATTATATCACATGATCAGTACGTGATATACTCCTCTTACTATTCTTCCTTCCTCTGTACATATATATTTTTTAGTACACAAAGAAGTGGATCAATACCTTTTAACAGCTAATATATCCTTCTTCTTTTTTGTGTTATTTTTTTATAATTGTTTAAAAATTAAATACATTAAATATCTTAATTTAAAATTATTTGCACAAATTTTAATTAATTTCAACAATAATTAATAATAAATATAATTGGTAACTCTAAACTATCTCAATTTATAGAATTTAATATAGTAAAAAAATATATAAATAATCTAAATATAAGTATTTTATATATGTAAATTATAATAAATGTAAAAAAAAAAAAAAAGTAAACACAAACAAATTTAGGGTTTTACAAAGTTAGGAATTCACACGAAAGAAAATCAGAACTTGGAAACTAATGGCTATATAGCTAAGCTAATCGGCATTTTTGACACAATTGTTAAAATAAATTTTATAGTAATTAATTTTTTTTATAGATAACTTTTCAACATTTTTTTTCTCTGCAACCAAATTTTAAAAATCATTGCATCAATATATTATATGATATTATGGTGGCTGATAGAGAGCGTAAAGAGTGACCCAAAAAGATGTATCTTTCCACTTCTTGAAGAGAATGAATTAGCCCATCAAAGTCCCTTAACATAGAAATTTGTGGGCTCCAAGACTCAATTTCACAATTCATTTTTTTCTTCTACTTGCACTTGCAGTATGATTACTGAAACTACATTTCTTTTTCTTTTTGTCTAAAGTTGGTTTGGGTTTAATGAAACCTTTTTTTAAGAACTAATAAGATATGTACTTCAAAAAGTATTAAAACACTTATAAATTAGAGAATAAATCATTTATTTTATAAAAATTTAAATATATGTATAAAAAAACTTTAATGAAAATTGTGAGATAAAATATAAAATTTATTGGTCATAAAATAAGATAATTAACACATATATTTACATATATATTAATTATAATACGTCGTATTAATATAAATTTAATTATATTTAATGAATATTTTTGTTAAAACGAAAGAAAAAGTAAGAAATTATGTTATGGTAATAGACCTAATGGTACATTGGTGGCCGACCAATATGGATTAAAATATAATTACTGCTTTATTCTGAATCAGATACTCAGGCTTGAGAATTATTCCATAATGCTTGTCATAATCATTCAAAGAAAAAATTAAATTAAAATCACACATCACATGATAATACAAATCTTCCAAAAAATTAAAAATTAAAATTAAAAAGCAGATATATAAATCATGTTATCCAGCTGAAGAAGCAGGTGATGTTTAATCTAATTACAATCTATTCATCAATGTATTTGTTTTTGTTCATAATTTGTGTTCCTGAGATATTAATTAATTGGAACAGGTAAACATAATTTACTGGTGGAGCCTCACTTGTAGAACCTACTTTTGGTTTTAATTTATTATTTAAGTAACTTATTTTTATTTTTGTCAATTATTGCTTAAACTATTCAATTCAATTTGTTTCAAATAAGTATCCGGTTTCTATTTGTTTTAATTGATTATCCATGTCCAAATTATAAGGATATTTTTGAAATTTATTAGTTTGATATTTTTGAAATTACAAGTATATCACACTTGTAAGTAACACATTTAAAATAAAAAATAAAAAATATTTATTCTCTTATATTGATTAGAAGTCAACCAAAAATTAGGAATGTCTTATGATTTATAATTAGTGAAGAAACGTTAGCTATGTGACGAAGGTATGTGACTTTTATTTTTATTTTTATAATAACTACACTACAGAAATCAAAGGTTTGAACTTCAAAGCTTTTATATGGATGAGTATACTCAGAAGGCATGTGATTTTGAAACAAAGTTTGTATTATAAGCAAATTGCATTAAGCTGCATTATTTAAGATTGGTCACATTAGTTCTTATGGTTGATTTTCATAAAATTAGTCAATTTGTTTTTTAATTAAAAAAATCATGATTCTTCGTTTATGATCCTTGTTAACTATGCACTTAATGCTAACTAAACTTAGTATTTATTTTTATGTACACTTTATACATTGTATGTAACATTATATAATTTCTTATTTTTTAAAATTACGATGCCACAAGATGAGTTGAATTTATTTTTTGTAAAAGTTATTGCATGATTTGCATCTTGCACCTATGTTCTAAACAAATAAGTAATGAGTTTTTATGTTTCACTTCCCAATTATCTACAGAGTTAGGTAAAGCTATTTGAAAATAACAATGCTTCGAGTAGACGAGAAATGATAAGCTGATTTTCATTTTCAGAAGTATATAACTTCAATTTGTATGAAAAATGAATAGTGTTCTAATACGTACATGAATCAATTAATCATCATTAATTAGGAGCTTGAGACTTGAGATTAGAGAGTAACATACTTGTAATTCACTTAGTAGATACATGATGTGAAAAGTATAAAGAGATAAAAAGAAAAAGAATGATTTAATGTTGTATTAATGTGTTTAAGAATTACATAGAAAACCCTATTTATAGGGTTGTAACAAGTGTAATACAAGTGAAATAGTAAGTGTAATACAAGTGAAATAATACAAGTGTAGTACAAGTTAATTACAATATCAAATATAACTTAACATCCCCCATCAAACTCAAAGAGGAAGAGAAACAATCAACTTGAGTTTGGAAACTAAGTCTTGAAATCTGCCTCGTAGATGAGATTTGGTGAAGATGTCAGCTGTTTAATCTGTGGAGGATATTGATTTGAGACAAACAGTGTCTTGAAGAACATGTTGACGAACAAAATGACAATCAATCTCGATATGTTTTGTTCGTTCATGAAATACATTATTATGAGCAATTTGAATAAAACTCTCATTGTCACAATATAGGATAGTTGCAGTTAATTGGAGAACACCCATATCAGTAAGTAACCAACGGAGCCAAAGAAGTTCTTGAATAGTGTCAGCAAGAGCAGGATATTCAGCTTCAGTGCTAGATCGAGAAGTGATGGATTGTTTCTTGCTTCGCCAAGATATAAGAGAGTTTCCAAGAAAGAAACAATATCCAGTGGTAGAGCGACGATCAGTTGGGTCACCTGCCTAATCAGCATCAGAGTAGGCACAAAGAAGAAGATTAGACTTGTTGGAGAAGTGGAGACCGTGAAACATGGTGTCTTTGATGTAGCGGAGAATGCAAAGAACTGCAGTATAATGGGTAGACCGTGGAGCATACATCAATTGACTAACCAGATGAGCAACATAGGTAATGTCAAGACGAGTGACTGTGAGATAAACAAGATTGCCTACTAGTTGTCTGTATAATGTGGCATCTAAGAGAATAGTACCATCTAATGAAGTAAGTTTGACATTAGTTTCTAGAGGTGTTGATGCAGTTTTGCAATTAGTAAGGCCAGCCCGATTAAGAATATCAAAAGAGTACTTTGCTTGAGAGAGATAATATCCTTGAGAATTAGATGAAATTTCTAGGCCCAAGAAGTAGTGGAGATGACCAAGGTCTTTCATTTCAAATTGATGACTCAGAAACTGCTTGAGATCAATAATTCCATTAGAGTCATTCCCTGTTATGATCATATCATCTACATAAAGGAGTAGAAATGTTACACCAGTGGGAATCTTCCGAATAAAGAGACCGGAGTCATAAGAACTGGAAGTGAAACCAAAGTCAGTAAGTGTAGAGCTGAATTTGGCAAACCAAGCCCGAGGAGCTTGTTTGAGACCATAAAGAGCACAATGAAATCTGCATACTTGATGAGGTGAATGAGTGTATCCAGGAGGAGATTTCATATAAACTTCCTCAGTTATGTCTCCATTGAGAAAAATCATTTTTGACATTCATTTGAAACATGTTCCAATTTCGGGCAGCAACAACAACAATGATACTTCGAATAGAGATGAGGCGAGCTACAAGTGCAAAAGTTTCTTCATAGTCGATTCCATATTCCTGTGTAAAACCCTTTGCAACCAGACAAGCTTTATATCATTCCACAGACCCATCTGAATGAGTTTTGATTTTGAAAATCTACTTACAACCAATCAGAGATTTATTAGATGGAGGATCAACAAGATCCCATGTATGTGTTTTTGTTAATGCCTGTAATTCATCTATCATAGCTTGTTGCCAATGAGGGTTAGAACTAGCTTCTCTATAGTTTTGGGGTTTATGATGAGACAAAATAGTAGAGAAACATTGGCAATCACTAAGATGAAAAAGAAGACTACTTGCACAAGTAGAACAACGAAACAACGAAGTGATGACTCTGGACAATCAAGTAGTTGGTCTTCAGAAGATATTGTTATGGTAGGATCAATAGAAGGAGTAGACACATTATGAGAAGCCATAGTAGATGATGGTAAGGGTAATGGAGCAATGTCAAGAGGAAATAAATCAATAGTTAGGTCATTAAAAATGAGAGTGAGGTAGGAGATGAGACATGAAATGAGGAAATAGAGGAAAACATTTTATGTTCCCAAAATATGACATGACGAGAGATGCACAATCGTTTAGAGATAGGGTCCCAACAACGATAGCCTTTGTGTTCTATTCCATACCCTAAGAAACAACAAAGACGAGCACGAGGTTCTAATTTATTGCGTTCATAAGGGTGTAAAAGAACAAAAAAGGCACAACCAAACACTTTGAGCAATTCATAAGATGGAGAAGTACTATAGAGATGCTCATAAAGGGATTGATTGTGAATAATAGGCATGGGAACACGATTGATGGTATAAAAAACCGAAAGAGCTGCTTCACCCCAAAAGCGTTCAGGACAAGAACTAGAAATGAGGAGAGTGCGAATAGTATTAAGAATATGTATGTGTTTTCGCTCAGCTCTTCCATTTTTTTGAGATGTATCAGGACAAGAATATTGAGAAATAGTCCTATTTTGTCGAAGAAATTTAAAAAAAAATTCTTTATATTCCATAGCATTATCAGCTCTAAGTACTTCGATATTTTGAGAAAATTGGGTTTTAATCATTTGGGAAAAATCATAATAATTTTTGGGTAATTTAGATCTATGTTTCATGAGAAAAATCCATGTGAATCTTGAATAATCATCAATAAAAATGACAAAGTAAACACATCCTTCCATAGTAGGATGTGGGGATGGACCGCAAACATGAGAATGAATTAAGTCAAAAGGGGAGACATAATTAGAATCACTTTTATTAAAACATAAAACAGGTTGTTTTACCAATTGATAAGGCAAACAATTTACATTATCAAAAATAGAAACAGATCCTAATTTACCAGAAGATGCTAAGGGACAAAGACGTCCTATAGACGTATGGCCTAGACGAGCATGCCATAGGTTGATAGGAGTAGTACAAGCAGCAACGAAAGTATGAGGAGAATTGGGTAGATGAAGGTCGATAAGTTCAAATAATCGTCCAACCTTACAACATATCCCAAGGATTTGTCCTCTCTGTGGATCCTGCACATGACAACCAGAAGAGGAAAAAGTAATAATAAGACCAAGTTCACATAATTGACCAACAGAGATAAGATTTAGAGTAAGGTTGGGAATATGAAAGGTGTCAGAAAGTGATATAGAAGATGTGAAAACGTGTCCTACAACATTAACATGCATATGTGAACCATTGACAGTTTGAATTAAAGGTTTAGAGATGTAAGATTCTGTGGGAGAGAAGATATGAGTATCATGAGTCATATGGTTACAACAAGCAGAATCAAAATACCATAAATATATTACCTGATGTGAGAGACAAGGCAGTAGGAGGAGGATTACTAGATTATGAGAGAACATGTTTAAGAAGACCTTCAAGTTCTTGAGTAGAGAAGGTAAATTTGTCAAGATTATCCTCAGAAATAGCAGCAGTGATAAATGAGTTACTATTTTTACCTAAAGCATGTTGAGAGGGATTCTGAGAGGGATTATGTGAGGAATGATGAGAGGGATTCTGAGAGGGATTCTGAAAGCAATCTCTGATAAAGTTTCCTGGACCCTTCTTGTGACAATATATACATACCCGAATGGGACATGTAAGAAGCTCATGATTGGGGTTGTGACAGTAGGTGCAGCCTTGATGTTTGAAGTCCTCTTTAGAACCTTCTTTAGGGCTATAAAAGAGGATGATAAGAACAGAATCTGTATGATAAACTTTGAAAACCCACATCTGAGTTTCTTCAGAGCGAAGCTCGGTCACAGCAGTATCTAAGGATGTAAAAGGACTCCAATGGAGTAAGGAAGCCTGAACAGGTTGAAATCGATCATGGAGAGCCATAAGAAAAATAACAAGACGCTGGTGATTACGATAATTTGCGAACATATCAACATCAATCTTGTTCGTCCAAGTTGGTTCAGAGAGAGTGAGTTGATCCCAAATAGTATGCATTTCAGAGACAAATTGGTTAATGGTTTAATCAGCCCTTTGGCGTTTGGTATGAAGAGTTGTTAGAAGTTGATATTGGTTGGCCAAATCTGTTGTAGTGAATCGAGCCTCAAGAAATTCCCAAACTTCTTTCGTAGTGTCAAAACGCTCAAATTCACCATGGATGGAGAGTAAGGTGGTGTTACGGAACGAGATAATAATTTGATGGTGTTTACTCTCCCAGTCTTCAAGGCGGTCAGAAAATAAGGAGTTGTTTTCAGTGGTTTCTTGGATGGGTATAGAGATATCACCAATTATGAAACGTCATAGCTTACGTCCTTTCAAGAAACTTTTCATTGCTTGTGCCCAGGCTAGGTAGTTAGTATCATCAAATGTGGTAGAGATTGTTTTGTAACATCATTTCGGTCCATTTTAACGAAATAATGGAGGAAATATAAAGCAAATATATAGAAACAGTATAAATGAGATATCCTTAAAAATGAAAAGAGGAGTTGAAAACAAGCCTGGAACCGGGTTGAGGTGAGCCAGATTGGAGTGGGTTGAGTTGAGGTGAGCCGGATTGGAGTGGGCCGAGTTGAGGTGAGTCGCGTTGGAGTGAGTCGAGTTGAGGTGAGCCGGGTTAGAGTGAGCCTAGTTGAGATGAGCTGGGTTGAAGTGAGCCGAGTTGAGGTAAGCCGGGTTGGGGTGAACTGGGTTGAGAATGAACCGAGTTAGGGTGAGCGGGGTTGGCTGTGATGAAGAGATGCGAAATTTTGATATAAATTTTAGAGGTATATGAGAGGCTCTGATACCATGTGAAGAGTATAGAAAGATAAGAAGAAAGAATGATTTAATGTCGTATTGATATGTTTGAGAATGTATATAAAGAACCCTATTTATAGGGTTGTAACAAGTATAATACAAGTGTAGTATAAGTGAAATAGTAAAAATTTAATATAAGTAAAATAATACAAATATAATATAAATAAAGTATAAGTAAATTAAAATATTAAATATAATTTAACACGTGAAAATTGAGAAAGCGGTATTAATAAACTCAAAAGTGAAAACAAAACCAGTATTAATTTTTCAAACGAAAAAAACATTAACACCACCGTTGATTAATCGCTTGATATGTATATATATATTACTTATATATTTAATACTTGATTGTATTCACATCATTCGACAATGTAACTATATAAACCTTCCTTGGAGTAATAATGGTAAAAAAAAATACTTCTTTAGTTATTCATATCATTTTTTTTATTTAATAAATTTTAAAAATAAATATATTTAAATTTTTGTAAAAATCAAACATAAAACAACATATATTATTATACTAATAACGTATTAAATCATATTCTAAATTAATTTTATATATTTATTAAATTAAATTATATGTTAATTAATAATTAAAATTTATTAAGAAATTTAAAAAAATTATATTTTTTAATAAATATTATAACGATTTTCGAATGATTTTATATACAGGTACTATAATCATGATGAAAGACATTTATATCTACCCATATGCGTCAACGTTTACGTTGAACTCTTTTTCCCTTATATATTACTCTGCTTTTGTCTTAAGAGTACAATTACTTTATTTCATTTTGCTGCTTATCCTTTCAGTTTTTTTTTTTTTGTATTGAATATATTTTTTAAATGGATATAAATCCACTTTAAAATATACAATTTTTTTAGGGGGGGGGGAGGGGGGGGGGGGAATACACACCTCCTAACCATGGAGGGGACTCAGTGGAGTAGAAGTAGAACTCTCCATAAATGAGTAGGGGGGGGGGGGGGGGGGGGGGGGAATACACACCTCCTAACCATGGAGGGGACTCAGTGGAGTAGAAGTAGAACTCTCCATAAATGGTACTCAATTTATACATTTATTGTAGAAAAATAACTTGATAGATCCTATATTTTTTTAAAAAGCACATCTTGTAGTTTTTTTTTAAATTAAACATTTATAGTATATTAATTTTTAAAAATTTAAATTTAAGTCTAATATGATAAAAATTTACTTTTTTTAGTGGTAAAATTAGAATTTAATTAAAATAAATGAAAATATTTATAAAAAAATTAAACTGCATGCTACAGTCCCACCCCTGGTTCGATCAGCCCATGTCTAGCTACTTATGTGCCACCCATTGTCCTTTTCTCTCCCCCTCCCATCTATTTTCTCAGATCTCTTAATGACCATCTAGTGGTGAGACGGTACCAGAGTTGGCACAAACTGGAGCAACTTGGTCAGAGAAGGTGGTAGTGCAATGGCTACCTTTGTTTGAAAACTCATCGACAATCAGTTTTTAGAACGTGTAATTTATGCTCTGTAGAAGTAAAACTTGAAAAAGTTGTCAGACAGAGAGATGGTTGTTAAGTGATGGGATGGTGGGCATGGGTGGGGTAAGGATTCTGCAACTATAAAAAAATTAATTTTTTTTTATTTTATTTTAATTAAATTGTAATTATTTTTTAAAAAAAGTTATGTTTTACAAAATTAAACTTAAATTGAATTTTTAAAAAATTGATAAACTAAAGTTATTTAACTAAAAAATTATTAAATTAAATTACAGGTTTTGAAAAGTTATTGAAGATGTTAGTGCCCTTTAATATCTGGTTTATTACTCAGGATACTTGAAATCAAAGAAACTAAGCTGAGTTAAGCCTCATTGATATATATATATACACACATATATATATATATATATATAAAATAGGACTTCAAAGTTGGCATTCAGTGCATATTAGAGAGTACTGATAGAGATGCAAATTCAATAGGTATATGATCATAGATATAAAATAAAGTTAATATATCAAACAAATAGAGTTGTTAAATGTTGACATTTAAATGATATTAAATACTATAATTTTAACGAAATACATTTTCCGTACACAGTATCCTATAATCTAGTTGTTTCAGCTTTATAGTTCTATGCGGGTTTAGTCAACAAATCAATTTCTTACGTTATATTAACCTAAACCAGCACTAATTAAATAAGGTTTTTTTCCCATTTATTTACGTAAATTTATTGGACTGATATATTATTTGTTATAGTTATTAAAATAATAAAATTTAATCATGTAATTATTTAATTTTTTTAAAAATAATTTTTTTAAAAGAATAAAATTAATTTTTTTCAAATTAAAAAAAAAACTATAGTCCTCCGCTCTCTCTTCTCTGTGCCTATGTTTATTTATTTTATCATTTTTCCCTTTATTAATATTTTCCATTATATTTTCAATCTATATTTAAATTAATATAAAAAATTATTTTATTAAATAAAATAATTTACTTAATACGTATAATAAAACTATCAAATATTTTAGGAGAGTTTTCTACATCTTGGTATCTTAGTATCGGATCCAATGGTTTCCTATAAAGGAGTCATTATTGAAAACGAATGTACACAAATTGAGCTCACTTTTCTCATTTAAACATTTGAGAAGTATTTTTTAATTTAAAAAATCTAATTTTATCATTATAGAAATATTATTTTTTAAAAAATTTAGACTAATTTAATTTAAATATAAAATTATAAGATTAAACGTGGCTATTAGTAAAAAGCTAATATATCGAATTAACAAATTGACCAAATGCCCAAATAAATAAGGCTGGAGTTTGGATTGCTTCAATTTCAAACATTGACCTTTCTAGTTCACAGTTGAACTACTCGTCACAGAAACTATTTTTTTATTTTTAGAATAAACGAATACGTCATATTTTAATTTAATAAAATTTAAGGTTAATATAATTTTAATTTTTTAAATAAATAAATACTAACTACTTAAAAAGAAAAAAATAATGTAATTAATATAAAATAATAAATAATTTAAAATTTTTAAATCTAAAACAAAAAAGAAAAGGAAGTCAATAACAATCAAACAAGCCTATCTGGAAACCTTAGATACTTCATGTATAAAATAACGAAGATCCCTTCATTATTAGAATCTATCTCTTCAAACACAAATCAGAATTTTCCATGTATCTTTCTCTCTAGCCAAACATTAATTTATCTCCCTCTAATATAACGCACAAAATCTTTAAACTATCATATCGATGCAGTCCCCTCCAATACACAAGTCAATAGAACTCGTTGTAATCTTAATCTAAATAGTGGATATTTCACAATTTTCCAAGAAAACAGAGAAAAACAAAAACAAAAGAACAAAGGGAGAACAGAGTTGTAATCCAACAAGTTTGGATGGACATGGAAACAGAGCAAACCCAACAGCAAAAGTCCAAGGCTTTGACTCAGCTAAACATGTACGTAGCCAAAAGCCGAGTTGGCAAACACTTCAAGATAGCCCAGCGAAACTCAACCTTTACAACAGAACTCCGAGCCGGCACAGCCACATTTCTAACCATGGCTTACATTTTAGCCGTCAACGCTTCCATTCTTACCGACTCAGGAGGCACGTGCAGTGTCTCTGATTGTATCCCTTCATGTTCCGAACTGACCATCCATGTATCCAACTGTACCGGGTCTAATTTCCAAGTCATTCAACCCGACGAATCCTGCAAGTTCCAGCCGGTAAATCCGGGTTATGCAGCTTGTCTCGAGAGAGTTCGCAAGGACCTTATAGTTGCCACAATAGCTTCTTCTCTCATTGGGTGCTTGATAATGGGTCTCTTCGCTAATCTACCTCTGGGTTTAGCTCCAGGTATGGGAACAAATGCTTACTTCGCCTATACTGTAGTCGGGTTTCACGGGTCGGGTAAAATTTCTTACCAGAACGCCTTAGCAGCTGTGTTCATCGAAGGTTTGATTTTCTTGCTGATTTCTGCAATTGGGTTACGAGCGAAACTCGCAAAACTAGTGCCAAAACCAGTACGAATCAGTTCCTCTGCTGGAATCGGACTCTTTCTCGCATTTATCGGGTTACAGAACAACCAAGGAATCGGTCTTGTCGGGTACAGTTCATCGACGTTAGTAACACTCGGAGGCTGCCCAGCTTCTTCCCGGGCCTTACTCGCCCCCGTTATTACGTCAGCTAACGGCACGGTTAGTCTAATTCCGGGTGGTTCCGTTTCGGGTGATATCATGTGCCTTCGAGATAGAATGGAAAATCCAACTTTGTGGCTTGGGATCGTGGGTTTCATTATCATCGCTTATTGCTTGGTGAGAAACATTAAAGGCGCGATGATTTACGGTATTGTATTCGTAACAGCCGTTTCTTGGTTCCGTAACACGAAAGTGACGGTATTTCCGAATACCGTGGCCGGTAACTCAGCGTACCAGTATTTCAAGAAGGTAGTGGACGTACATACGATAGAGAGTACAGCTGGGGCATTGAGTTTTTCCAGTATAAGAAAAGATTATTTCTGGGAGTCATTGATCACTTTTTTATACGTAGACATATTGGATACGACCGGAACATTATATTCAATGGCTCGATTCGCTGGTTTTTCGGACCAAAACGGAGATTTTGAAGGTCAATATTTTGCTTTCATGTCCGATGCCACATCAATTGTGGTGGGGTCCTTACTTGGCACATCACCCGTAACAACTTTTATTGAATCATCGACGGGAATAAGGGAAGGAGGAAGGACTGGTTTGACAGCGTTGACAGTAGCTGGATACTTCTTAATAGCGTTCTTTTTCACGCCGTTATTGGCGTCAATACCAGCATGGGCAGTAGGTCCACCGCTAATATTGGTGGGAGTGTTGATGATGAAATCAGTGGTAGAGATTGAATGGAACGATATGAGACAAGCAATACCAGCGTTTGTGACAATGATACTGATGCCTTTGACGTATTCAATAGCATATGGACTTATAGGAGGGATTGGTATTTTCGTTGTGTTGCACTTGTGGGATTGGAGTGAAGCACTTTTCGTGAAATGTGGGTTTGTAAAGGATTTGAAATTGAATAATGGTGGTGGGGTCAGTGGAACACATCATAGTGTAAAAGCAGATGAAACTCAAAAAGCTCATGAAATTGAAGTTTAATTAATCCTTTTAGGAAAAGCTGGAAAGGTATACTACATATATATGCTCTTTCTATTCTTTTCTTTTTAAGTGATTTGTTCCAACTTAATTGTATTCTTCTTATACTAATTGTATATCAAGTTTTGATATAATATATATATATATATATATGATGAAACCATGGAGTCATACAAAACTCATAGTACTAATGTGATCAGCAAAGTACTTGTAAGTTTAAGTTTTTGAGTGATTTTTCTGATGAAATTTAATATAGTTGTAAAATTTTATTTGGTTAGGTCAAAATTTTTGTAATTATAAAAATAAAAAAAAATTAAGTAATATTTTATAAATAATAATAATTATACATTGATTTAAGATAATATTATAATATATTTTAAAAAATTCATATGAATTTTTACATTCTTATTGATCGGTTAATTAATCTCTCCAGAAGAAATGCCAATCATATGAATTTTTACTTTCTTTTTGAGGTAATTTAAATTTAAGGTTCTCTAAAGGAATCAACGAAAGGTCTGGTCCAGTACTCCACTTATAAAAAACATACGAAGGTGAATATTTTAGAAAATGAATAATAAATAGATGTTGAGGCTAGCTGTTTGTTTATAGGATTGATTAAGTTTTACATTTTAATGGTTTTTTTTAAAATTTTATAAACATGTGAATAATATTTTATAAAATTGTCACGTATTTTTAATATATTTTAAAAAATTATAAATATATAGTTAACAAACTCTGCATGACTATATCACATAATATGTTGGATATGTAAAACTTAATTAGACGATCTATAGTACCAATAAACAAAAGACTAAATCAAAACAAGTTGAGAATCGGTATTACAGGTGTGTCTCGAGGGGATGAACTTTTTGTCTTCTTCTTTTCTTTAAAAAACATAATTATAAATAAAATAAAATAAAATAAATTTTAAATTAATAAAAAGCGTGATCAAGACTATGAACCGGCGAGGGTTGAGTTAGAAAGCCCTTAATTTGATTTGGACATAAAAGACAGTATTAGTTAATTAAGTTGACAAGCAAATTAATACCAAACAGCTGTCGTTTTTGTGATCATCTGATTCAACCAACAGAAAAGCATCATCCTCAACTTTAACTATCAGAATCCGAATTCTATAGTATTGACAGACAATAGAAGGATTAATTCGCTTAAAGCACGAACAAATTTTAAAAGATGATTAGATCGATGTTGAGATGATATTTGCTGGCAAAAAATTGACGTATCATTATTCTAGCTTGTTCGTTAACAGATAGATAATCCACAATTCTAATTCTGCGGTTCTCAAGGTTTTAAAGCAGATAAAATATAACAAGATTGATATATATATGATGATCATCATCGTCAGTGAGAGAAGAAAGAAGAACATACTCCGATCGACTTAGGTTGTTGTTGTCACACGAAACATTAGGCCATATATATATGTCTCTTAATTGTTTTTCAAATAACATTATTCCGCAATTCATATATATTAAACCACTTATAATCTATAAATTATTTTACAATTAATGCTCGAAATTATTAGATCATTTTAAAATAATTTATAGATCAATGATCGAAATAATATTCTTTTAGGACAAGGAACATGGAGATACACGTGGCTTTTATACGGTGGTCAGAAACCCACGACTTCTTCAATTATTATTGATGAGAATTTTGCTTGTCACGTGGATCCATCACCTTTTAGAGGTGCACTTTAAAATAGAGTTTATCCAAATTCATCGCATATTGACAAAAATATTATTTTATACATAATACAACAAGTTGTAACAACATTAAGCGGAAAAGTATGTATATATTAAAATGAAAACTGATATTTGTGTTATATATAATTGTGACCTACATTATGATTATGATGGGAAATTGGGAGTAAATACGCGATTTATCACGATGATGTGGTTAGATAAGTTCAAATCACAAATACTTTTAAGTAAATATATGAGTTGTATATTGCACACATTTTGCATTAAGTATATCATAAAAAATGATTAAAAATATATTATAATACAACATAAAACTAAAAAATTAATATAAACTAAAACATTGATTTAACAAAATTCTAAAAATGTTTTTTTATTTTTTTATTACATAAAATAAATTAAAATTAAATGTATAATATAAAATAACTAAAATAAATACTAATATAACATAAAGTTAAAAATATAATATAAATTAAAACAAAAATTTAATAATCAAATAAATCATTTATGAATCTTCTAATGTTATAAAAATACTGACCAAAAATATCTGTATTATTTTGAGATTTTTCTCCTCCTTAAAATCTATGTACTTATTCTTGAAACATTTTTATATAATGGTTACTTGTTTACTTTGAATAAATTCATGTAATATTAGATCGGATATGAAATTCAAATTTTTAATTAATATCTATCCATATGTAATTTTAATTGTGTTTTTTAATTAAAATAATTTTTAATTCGTATAATAAATATGATATTTTATTTAGTAAATTATTAATTTTTTAATTAATTATTATTAATTAAATAATAGTAATATATAATTATTTAATTGATTGAATATAATAATTGGTAGAAGAAAAATAAGAAAAAGATATTTCATTTTATAAAAAAACATACTATTTATTTAGTGTAATATTTAATGTTGTGGATTAAAGATGAATAAAATTTTGGTGTAAATTTTAATATAAAATAGAATAAAATTTGATACAAAATAAAATTTAAGGTTAAAAATGACCTTAGATTTTAATGAGAATTATATATCTTCTATTAATATTAATTATTAATCTTATTTAGAATTTTTATATTTTTTTCATTTCTATAAAACAAAATATCAAAATAACCAAGTTGTATCAGATGTTCATGTTCATATCTATATTGGATACAAGGAAAAGGAATATATTTGAAGATTGATAGGTGTCTTTTCCCTAAGATAGATACTATTTCAAGGACAGCTGCAGCTGGCATTGTAGTAGTACCAGATTATGTGGCTTATCTCCACGTTTAAATCTATTTTTTCGAAAAAATACACTTTAAAGACCGATGGACAATATAATTATGTCTTCACTTCAGGTCATGAACCAACCATACTAATTTAATTAGAGTATTTACCTCAAGATTCAGAGATTTTTTTTATTTTTATTTTTTTGGCTAATGCCATTTTGTAGGTACTTAACAAACCAGCAATGTATATTTGAGTAAAGAGACAATTTACGCAAACAGGTTGTCCCGTAATTAGCATATGATTCCAGCCTGCATTCCCTGCCTTTATAAAATGATATCTCGGACACTATGTCCCAGTTTTCACCAGAAGTTACAAAACCTGGTCCAACAAGGCAAAGAACATGTAGATGATTGCATCTGCATAGCAGCATGCCAGCATCTAACAAAAATGTGCAATCCAACAAAGTATTATACTCATCAAAGCATACCTGGCTGAGCACATAGTATGAAAATTATAAGCCTTTGTCCTTGGGTAAATTTCGGGGCAGTCTGTTAACAACATTCTCATCAACAATTTTATAAGGCTTTGAAAATTGCCGTTGGATCATTCCACAGTACTTATCAACATGATCTTCGTATTTGTTGTAGAAGGCAGGAAGTGTAATCAAGGCAATGCTTACTGTAAACGTCAAAATGAGAAGTATAAGTAGAAATTCTTATCAATAGCTTTCATGTACCAGATACAGGGTACCCCGTTAATCTAAAGGCCTTTTTTTGGGCATAAATGGCTCAAAGATGCTTGTGTATCCTATTTAAGAGAATAATTTGACAACTAGCTTCTAATCATGATCAAGGCAAAGAATTAATCTATGTGGTGATTGGCCGGGGGGGCTTGACAGGGAAGTTGATTTCTAACATGGAAGTTCTGTGAGAAAGGAAAACTGAAAATAACAGAGCTCCCCGTTGCGATCCTCCAACAAAAAATTCAATTGACATACAAATGAGGTTCTGCATACCTATATATGCTATTGTGAATAAGCAGAAGAAGCTGCCTATAACAGTCAAAATCCAAAGACAGGCCACAACCTGCAAAATGCATAACTTTCAGTGCAGGGGAGGATCCATTTTTATAGGAGGGGATAAGTTAGCTATTATATTCTACTTAAAATACATTTAAATTTAACCTCTTGATTTTGTGACACTTGTTACTTAATTTTCTTACCTTTTAGTTCCTGATACAAAAATAATTTTTTTGTTTAAATCCATCACATTTACAACATTGTTAACATAATTTAACAATAAAATTGATCTTCAAGGTTAATTTGATTGTAATTGGCAATTTTATGTTAAAATTTGTAACTAAAGTTAATTTTTTTCATAATTGTATATCAAACTAACTAACATTTTGTGAAATAACAAACTAAATTGATCCTAAACACTTATGTTATTTAATACCTCTATCTAGCTATCATATATATACACATGCACCATCATTTTTCCGCTTATATCTAAAAATATCATAATTTTTCATAAGACTCGAATTAATTTAAAGAGTTTAAATTCAATATTCAAAATATTTCATAAGGATCTCAAATTTTCATAAAAGTTTTTTTCAAATAGTAAATTTAAGACAATAAAAATGAAAAATGCAATTTTCATAAAACACGAAGTATTTCTCTTTTTTTAAAAGAAAAATTGAAACCTAAAAGTTTGAAGTTTTTTTCTTCTAAAACAAAAATGCATGTTTTATGTATGAGTAGGATCCAAAATAAACATATGAAAATATTTAAAATGAGATGAAACAATTAGTAGATTGAATGGCCAATAACTACCCAATTTTTGTAATATGACAGAGTTAATCTTCAAAAATTAATTTGATTAATTTAGTAATTTAAATTCTCCAATTTGATTAACGTGATATTCCAATTTCTTCAATTTGAACATTTGAAATCATAACATAACTTATTCAATTTGACTAATGTAAATATTTCTAGGGACAAAATTGGACAAATTAAAAAAAATAGGATCTCAAATTAATCAAATTGAAGTTAAATTAATACTTGAAAATACTTCACCTAGTCATAAAAATTAGTGTACTATTTAACTTAATTAATAAGTGTTATTTTATAAATATGAGATTGATAATACTTCAAATTTTTATCAATTTTTTTGACGAGGCTATAGCCCCTACATAGTTCCGCCTCTGTTTCTGTGAAATAATTTTTCACAAAAATTGCAGTCACAATAGACAAGAGAAATACAATAATTTTACTTCCATTGGAATATATTATTAATTCTAAGATATATTTTTGAACAGCATAAGTCTATAATCTCTATTAACCATCGAGATTGTTGAGACTCAGATTACAATAGTTTGACCGACCACCCCCAGCTAAGTTTCATCTACTTTGAGGTGAAAATTTCCAAGCCAACATTCATTTCACTTCCTCTTTTGCCCCCCAGCCCAAATTCTATACTTGTTAATTACTATGAAAGTAACATGGCTGCAAAACATTAAAACTACACATATCCAACAGAAATCAAATTCATGTTGTCATGCAAACTGAGACTAACCTTGAAGAAAAGTCTAAAATCCTTCCCAATAGTAATGTCATGAGCCATAAGCAGCATGCTGTTAACTTTAACACGGAATGATGCAGCAACGTCATTAACCATTTCCTCTGACAATACCAGCTCTGGTAATTCTTTCAGCTGTCTGCCCATAGAAAGGAACAGTTATCCTGATCAGACACAGCTTCAAGGCTAATGAATGAATAGCAGTTAGTGCAGCTAAATACAGGGAAGAACGCCCATACTGGTTTCTTAAAGCTACATAGTTGGCATGAAGAAATAATAGCACAACCAAGATCAGCAAGACGTCTGAACAAATAGTTAGGAATGGTAGTACAGACAGTTCAAATAGGAGCCATGCAGCTGTAGCAACAACAATGACACCAAAAGAAATACGCGGCTGCTTCCACAACAGAACAACAGCAGCTAAAATCAAAGAGAAATAGCAAAGAATTATTTAAAAGATATTGATAAAAGCATTTCAGTAATGTGTGCAATAAGGCCACAGTAATCAAATGAACATTGAAAAAAGTATTAAGAACTCCATTGCTCTGCAACTATTCTGAATTCACAAGCCAATTGAAACGACCCATAGAACAAAAATTAGGTCATTCTCAGATATGCAGCGGTTTAATCACTGAATTTCAATAACCCAGCTACTAGATTAGCTATTTTGTTAAAAATCTTAACACGAGTAATCCAATGGATAATTTTTTTCCCCCTTTTCTTTTCTAAATTGCCATTTGGACATTGTCTTTCATTTTATGGTTTTCTTTCCAAGTACTTAAAACGACGAGCAATGACGTGCCCCTGAACAACCTAAAATTGCATTATCCCTTTATTTTTATTTCGCTGTAAATGTAATATGATATTGAGACATTCAAGCAGAGCAATCGTCAAGTAGTGGTTCTTTCCTATTCGATATTATTTCCTCCAATTTTAATCAACATCATCATCATATCACACATGGTAATGACAATAAAGCGTACAATTCCGAATAAAATCCCAAAACCCACGAAAAATAGAAGATAAATAGTCCATAACCAAATGCAAAAAAAGGTGGAAAATAAATTCCACGTTAAAGAACAAGAAAAGGAAAGGAATTATTTTTTCTCACCTTTATCACCACCCATGGATCGGTGGAATGAACCTTGTCTACCTAATAATCTGTACCCTGAATTACTTGTTGTTGGAGAAGAAGTTGAGCAGGGCGTGGCGCTCCTTCCATCCCCATCTCCATCTACGTGGCTTATGTCTTGTGATTTTTCCATTTCCAAGCACGAGAGGTACAAGGAATTTAAATCCCACAATCCAAACAAAAAAGGAAAATTACCAAACTTCTTGAGGTTCGATTTTGAACAAAGTCAAAAGACGGGTTTGGTGAAGGATCTGGAAATAGTTGAAATGGGTGAAATTCCTTTGCGTGATACAATACGATTTATCATTTGGGATCTGAGGTTTGAAGACCCTGATACGGCGATGACGACGACGGTCGTGCCTTCACTGTTTCATCGTTGGTTTTTGCTTTCCACAGTCAACTTAATATTTTTGGATATCTTTGTAATCGTAAATATATTTCCACAGAGTCAACTCTTCTCTTGAAAACTTTTCCATGAGTAAAGTTTTAAGAAAATATTATTAATAATTACGTAACAGGGTCGATTTCTTTTATCACATGATTTCATTTTCTCCTCTTCAACATTGAAAAAATTAAATCATTTTAATAAGGTCGATTTCTTTGAACACACGATTTCATTTTATCCTCTTTAACATTGAAAAAGTTAAATCTTTTTGTTTGCTTGTTACTGAATAAATAAAAAAAAATTGTAACAAATAACTTATCAAAAATTTATTATAAAATAATAATAATAATAAATTATAAAATTTTAAATTATTAAAAACTTTACTAAATAGTTACAATAAAAAAATTATTGAGATTTTTAAAAAATAGAATATCTCTAATATTATTATAATTTTAATTATTATTAAAATAACAAATATTTATTAACAATAATTATATTTAAGTATTAAAATATAATTAATTCAATATAATTTATATATTTTATTATATTAATAATAAAAATAATTATAATAATATTATATTACATAATATTTTTCCACAAATTTTGTGATATAGTGTTCTATATTTGTATTGTATCTTGTAAAAAAATGGATATAAAGGTTTCACAATTTTTTTAATAATTTAATTATTTTTATGAATATTATTTTTTATATCATAATTATAATTATAATTATATTTAATAATAATAATAATAATGTATTATATTATTTATGAATTATCAAAATATTTAGTATATCATTTTCTATGTATAAATTTATATTTATTTTATTGTAAAATAAATTATTTTTTATTTTTTAAAATAAATTTTTAATATATGATATGATAAAAAAGATTTATGTATTTAAACTTAATTATAAATTTATAAGATATTAATATTTTTTTTATATTTATAATAATTATGTTTTGTAAAATAGAGCTAATATATATATATATATATATATATATATATATTAAATAAAATAGATTAAAAATTCTACTTTCAAGTTTAAGGTAAGATCTTATCTATTTTTTTTAAAAAAATTCACTTATGTTTATTTTTAAATTATTGTGTGTGAGATGACTCTTATATACAAAACACCAAAAATTAATTTTCAAGTTATAAGTTAAGTTTTATCTCTTTTTAAACTATAATACAAATAATCATTTTTTAAAAGTATTATATAGGATATGATCATTTTGGACAAAATTCCAAATTTTGTTAATCAAGACTTTAAAGGTGTATTTTATCTACATAGAATGAGAAAAAAAGATGTAATAGATCTCTTTTTTATATTTATTGACAAAAATATATATAAATAAGAAAGAGCGATTCATAAAATCTATGGATTGGTTTTATTTATTCTTTAGTTATTTCAATTTTATTATATATAGATTTTAAGATATTAACTTCTTAAAAATATAATATTGTAATAATATTTTTTAAAATTAAATTAGATAATAAAATTATATATTTATTGAATCTCTCTCTATTCAACTTAATATATTAATTAAATTTTTATTATTTAATATTTTATAAATAATAATGATATTTAAATAAAATTATAAATATTTATTTAAAAAAACAAAGTTAATATATTAATTATAAATCAAATATATAATAGTAATTTTGTAAAATGTAACTTTTATTCTCCTTGATTTTCATTATATATATTTATTACGTATTTTAAAATTAACTAATTTTTTAATTATTATAAATTATTAGTAAACTATATCATCAATACATTCATTATGCTTCTATATTATTATAATTCCTTCCCATTCTCATTTTAAATTTATTTTCATTATTAATTAGTAAAAATATACGGAATTTTTAATGTTCAAGATGAGAATGAAACTATATGGTAATTATCATGCAAAAAATATGAAATAGATAAAGTAAATATTTTGATTAGTTTATTTTAATTGAAATTTTTGATCTGATTTATTGTATTTGAATTTAATTGAATTGACAAATTTTATAATCAAATCATATTTAAATTGAAAAATATAAATTCGTTCGAATTTAAATCAAATTTTATAATCTGTTGTATTCGATATGAACTGAATTATTATATTATAAATAAATACATATTTTTTTATTATATATTATATTTAAATATTATATATTATATAATTATATTAGATTATTATTTAAACTTAAAAATAAATATAATAATTTATAAGTGTATAGACATACCTTTTATTCTTTTAAATTTGTTAGTTGTAATAAAGTTTACTATAAATATATTAATTTAAAATTTAAATATAATAAATATCATATATTATATACGACAATAATTTATAAATAAATTTTATACATTATTTGATTAGAAAAAAATTAATTTATTAATATTTAGATTGATTATATCATCGAATTAAATTTTAGTTAAAAAAATTCAAATTCAATTAAGATTGAAAATCTTTAAATTTAATTTAAATTGAAAAAAATAAACAATTTTGTTATGACTTTCATTCATCACCCTATTTTATAAATATAATTTTGTTTTAAACCATTGTAATATGTTAAATATTAACTTTAATAATATAATAAACATATTTTTAATGTATTTTTATAAATAGTTTAACTATATATTTATTTTATTTTTATAACATTTTAAACATATATATTTTTTATATTTTTAATGTTTATTTTATATTTATATTTATAAAATTAAATGTAAAATTTTAAAAAAATTAGAAGTAAATTATAATATTTAAAATTATATATATATGAAGTTTAAAATTTTAAATAATAAATTTTATATTTTAAAAATTTATATATAAATTTTATATTTTAAAAATTTATATATAAATTTAATTAAAATTTAAGAAAGCGATTTAATTTTTTTTAAAATAAAATTATTTAATCAAGTGGGTCATATACGCAGGAAAAATAAAACTACAGGCCCTTTGATGAGTCGGAGAACATTGCCGTCACTATAATATTTCTTCCTTCGTCCGCAGACGTATATAAATTCCCTAACAGCTCAGTCTTATTTCTACACTTCTCATCTCCCTAACGTTGACACAGCGGCATACTCTCTTTGTTTATTCTCGTCCTCCTTTAGATTCAGACCTCGCTATCATCCCATGGCTCTCCGAGCTCTGTTGACTAAGAAAACTTTAGGGTTTGGGTTTCATACAGAAGCCAAATTACAATCTCGAGGCTTACAGACCTTCGCGCTCCCTGACCTTCCCTATGACTATGGTGCCCTCGCACCCGCCATTAGCGGTGATATTATGCAGCTTCATCACCAAAAGCACCACCAGACTTACGTTACTAACTATAACAAAGCTCTCGAGCAGCTTCACGAAGCCATGGCCAAGGGTGACTCTACCAACGTTGTTAAATTGCAGAGCGCTATCACGTTCAACGGCGGAGGTACTTGTCAAATTCTGTTTTTTTTATAGCATTTCCTTTTAACTTATTTCTCAATCTATTATGCTAAGTAATTCTATTACGCTTTTTTTGATAATTTTTTTTATTCTATTGATGCTGTTTTCTGAAATTGGGTAAATGCTCATTTATTGTTGCAGGTCATATTAACCATTCATTCTTCTGGAAGAACCTTGCTCCTGTCAAGGTAAGTTGATTTCTCTTACCTCTGACATTTATTTGTCCTCCAATCAGTCTTTGAAGTCAGAAATAAGAACATATAAATTCATATGATTCGTTATTCATGACAGGAAGGAGGTGGTGAGCTCCCGAAAGATTCACTGGGGTGGGCTATTGACACCAATTTTGGGTCTATAGAAGCGTTGGTTCAACAAGTAAATGCTGAAGGTGCTGCTTTACAGGGTTCTGGATGGGTGGTAAGCTTGAGTCTTCTTCAGTCTCAGCATCTGTTTATTGTTTTCTATTGACTGTAAGCATTAGAATATGTTCAATTTGTTTCTTGACAGTGGCTTGCTTTGGACAAAGAGTTCAAGAAGCTTGTGGTTGAAACCACCTCTAATCAGGTACGCCTCAGAATTTTGTTGTAATATTATCTGTCTCCAAAAATGTCAAATATTTTTTCAATTCATTTTGCATGATCATGATCCTGCACCGTCCCAACTCCCAATCTTCAAATTTCTGGATTTCATGATGCTTTGGAAGATGTCTATAGGATTACATCTAAATCCTTTAAACCTTTTTGTGCATTCTCTTATCACTTACTACCAAAAGAAGGATGATAGCTGCTGCTTTTGACATATGGGTTTCATCTCAGGGATTTTAGAGCTATGCAGTATGAGCACAGAAAAGAGTTTTGTCATATGATTCCCAACTATCTTAGATTTCTCAAATCTGTTTTGGGATAAATAAATAAGAACTCTTTACACTTTAGAAATGATGTTAGAAAATTACATATATATCTTTACTAAGCTTGCAAAACATTTGCACAATTGCATTCTCTTAGGTTAGGGAAAACGTTGCACCTGTGGTATCAGACTAATATTATCTTTGAATAACTTGGCACAGGATCCTCTGGTAACTAAAGGAGCAAGTTTAGTTCCATTAATTGGCATTGATGTTTGGGAGCACGCATACTACTTGCAGGTAATTATATGTTCATGTTAAAAAAAATTGTTTCTTTGATTCGCAAGGTAGTTCAATCTTTTTCTGAATAGTTAGACGTATAAGGTAAGATAAAAGTTAAATTACACACCTGCCTCTTTTGTTAGCAGTTGGAATGCTGATTGACCATCACTACTGGCTTCATCTATTGTCTAGTTTGGGGTCTTTTGAACCGTAAAATGTAGTTTCTGCTTCAATTAGTGACCACCAAGGATTAAAATATAGATGTTTGTGGAAATATGGAAGGTGCTGTCGATATCGATGGATATTTGTGGAAATATATAAATTATATAATTAAAAAATTTAGTTAAAATTTAAGATATATCAAATAAAAATTATAATATACAATATAATGGAATTCTCAATAATATATTAAATACAACTAAATGAAAAGAGTGAAAATACTACCCTCAAATATAAAAAAGGTAACAAATAAAACCATATCGGTGATATTTTAAGGATGAAATTGGTCTTATCCAATATTTTCATGATAATATTGTAGAAAAGATATTAAATGTAGTTTCCATAACAGAACTCACCGAAATTTGAAATTATAGGCAATGCAACTTTTCAATTCATGGTGCCACTACTTCCCACAAGTAAGCATGGTCGACTCAGTCATGCTGTCATTCAATATGATGGAATCTGAGGAGTGGGGACATGGAAAATTTTCCTGTTTGGAGTAAAAGTTGACTAGGGAAACTGAAAATAATTCTATTCCGCTATCCTGAGGGTTGAATCAATTCACCGGAATTAAAGTTTACCAGTAAAGAAAATTGAAGATACACGACCACTTATCTCGACATGTCATCATGCATTAGCCATTCTTTGAAGATGCACTGATGGATAACGATGTCACGTTCTAGCTTATATAAGCCAGATATTTCGTGCATCCTAAATAATGCAAATCTAGAAATGGGATAACTGATATATTTTTCACATATAGTTTTTGAAATTAAAATAACTAAACCAAGTGATAAAAGATCTGTCATGTCATATTTACACCAATGTAGAAAAGTGATAGCGTTCTCTTACCCGCTGAAACCTCCAATCCAAATTGGATGTTTCAATAATTTTCATTTTTCCTGTTTGACTCTACATATAAGCTTGAAGGAAATAATGTCTTATTCTGATTTTGCAGTACAAGAATGTGAGGCCAGATTATCTGAAGAACATATGGAAAGTCATCAACTGGAAATATGCCAGTGAAATATATGAGAAAGAATCTGCTTGAGAGAGAATAATATGGCTTACATTACAGCTCTATGATTTCAACAAAGGAATAAAATTGTGTCACAATGAATAAATTGAGACTGCTACAATGGAGTCATTTCTGTATGAGCTGTTTGTTTAGTGATGTATCATCTCATGTACGAAACCGATAGTAGACGCTTGTAACCTGTTTAATACCTTGTCTCTATGTAATGTGTGGACGGGATGACTCTCAGAACTGTATGACTTGCTTTCTGAATCCATCTTAAAAAATTCCTGGGTTGTTTTTTACTTGGTTCGAACCTATGAATTTGAACGAAAATAAATGATTCTTACCTCACTTTAAAATCTTGGGAAGTTGATCTATAAATTGATGCTATTGTTACTTGATGTAATTTTGCTTCAAACTTCCTACATGCATATATCATTTTTCGGCATGTTTAATATGGATAGATTAATTATAATTATATTAGATTAAATTATATTATAATTATTATATAAAGCATGATATAGTCTAATAAAATTAATCATAAATATTAAATATTTTAGTAATGTAGTTTTTTTACATGTTAAAATAATTTTTATTATAAAAAATTTGCTTAGATTAATATTTAATTTATTTTTATATTTTAAAAATGAAAATAAAATAGTTAGTTTGAGATAAAATATAAAGCTAAGGTAGATAGTTTTATATTTAAATTTTATACATATTAAGTAAATTGTTTAGTACTATGTAGATCCATACTTATTCTTGTTACAATATTTTTTATATAATTCTATAATTTTTATTCTACAAATTAGAGTATTATTTAACGGTCAAACACTTGAATGTTTATATAGTTGTGATCTTTAGTATTGGATAAGTTATATATAATTTTATTAGACTGAATTGTATTTAATTATATTACAATTATTTTTTATGGTGTTTGATGATAATTAGTTCAATAAAATAATATGTAATTTATTTTATATAGTTTTCTTAACTCTCAAAATAATTTTATTATAAAAATTTATTTAAATAAAAATTTAATTTATTTTTATATTTTTTTACATTTAAAAAAATATATTTAATTTGAAATTAAAGAAAAATGTTAATAAACATAATTTTAGAATTAAAATTTTAAATGAACTAAGTAAAATATTTATACTTATACTTATTATTGGTACTATATTTTTACATAGTATAGTTTTTATTTTGTATAATACCATTTTACTTATAATTAAACAAATAATTATACAATTAATAACATATTATGGCTCATTAAGAATAATCCTACGTGATTTTATAAAAGTTTGAGTTTAAATATAAATGTATGAATAATTTAAATATTTTTAAAAAACATATATAAATAAATATTTGGTAAATAATAGGTTACAATAATTATATTATATATATATATATGATAGAAAATTGATAAATAAAATTAATTAAAATATTAGATTGATTTGATTAATCTAATTAAATTTATTACCTAATTCGATTTGTAAATTTTTTAAATTGTTCAAGTTGAATTTTGAATTAGTAAATTTTTTAAATTGTTCAAATAGAGTTAGACTCTTTATAATGTTATATTTGTAATTTATATTTTATAAATATAATAATATATGTATTTTAGTGGTTACATCTATTATTATTCAACTTAATGTTTTCAAGTTTAACATTTAAGAATATCAATTTTTCTTATTTTAATTGACAGTAGATAAAAAAATGTTATTATTATTGGAGTGAACATGTTTTAAATTAGGATAAAAGTGGTTAATAATATATTATAAATTAATAAATTATTATTTGATTGATAATAATATCAAATAATTTTAATATTTATATTTTAAATAGTTATAAATAAATTATATGATTTTAAGTTTCTTGTTAATCTAATTTGATAAGTATCTATAATTTGAATAAATTTGTTTGAATTATGCAAAAAATGAACCAAATGTAACCGTGTCCAATCTTAACTTTTATGATTGAATTCAAGTCTTCTATTATATTTTTGTTAGGTAAATACATAATTATTAATGCGTAATAAATACATAAATAAAAAATAATTAAAATATGTTAAAAAGTTGGTTTTTTCTGTTCATGTATTTTTAGTAGCATATAAAATGTTCAGGCCCACCAAGTACGACTCACTAGGATTTAAGTATTCCCCGCTATTCTCATATTTAACCCTCCAATACTCGGATTTAAAAAGCGAGTGTACACATTTAATTATGAACGGAGGGAGGGTGTAAGGCTTCATTGCAGGGTTTTAGAGAAATAAAGAAGACGATAGGTCTACTTGAAAGCGACAACTAACATAACAGAATATACGGGATTTTATCTATTTAAAACTCATGGAAGGTGAAAATCTATTTTAAGAATAAATTTGCTCTATTTTTTAATTTATTTTTAGTATTTTTAGCAAATTATCAATAATATTTAACCTATTTTTTATTTACTTATTTAATATTACCACTACTATATAAATACGTAGGTGAATAAACTGTATAAAAAAAGTCAGTTATAACAAGTTGATAACTTTGCAAGGGGATCTATATCGAGAGTATAAGATCTTATGAAGATAAAAAATTAAAAAATGCAATCTACAGAGGGAGGTGGGTTGATATAATTTAAACTAATGACGATTATGTTACCCAGTTGGCTGTTGCCACGCCATCACGCTAGTGGTTTCTGGGCCCACAGATTAAAGAGAGTTCAAAGTTCTTCAGAATACAAGCTTATATGCCTCTTCGAGTCATCCTTTTGGTTTTTCTGGATTAGGGTTTTAATCTTGAAAGCTTATTCAGTCAGTTTTTTTCTTTTTTGATAACTTATTCAGTCACGGTTAAGTAAACGAAGATGCATATTTTGTATTTGATTCATTCGATTCGCTTGAGACCACAAGTGGACATTACCTCAAGCAGGAAGATGAAGCGGTATAGAAGAATAAAGCCGCCTTCATAGTAAAGGTAAAGCTCCTTAATTTCTATGTCATGTTTACGGTTGGTTGCCACATGTCTTCGTTTTGACGTTATAATATTCTATTTGGGTGAACTGTTTGTAAATTCAAACTGGAGAAGGATAATTTTCTTTTACTTGATTGTTTAGGAGAGGGATTCTTTCGTATTTTAAAACATTATATTGGAAGATGTTCACCTTGGCTTGACTCTTTCCTTTGCTATACGCAGTGGGGGTGAAAATCTAAAATACCTCATAAGAAATAAATGATACGTATAGGAAGATTTATTTGCTGCACTTTTTGTAGTTAAGAAATTGTTCTCTCTTGCACCACCAGCCCCTTTTTAAAGAGGAAGAGTAAAAAGAAGATTAACAAGTTCTATCTCAGAATTGCTTATGAGTAGAGAGCTATGGAGATCTATGCAGGCAGAGATGTCTATGCATGATTAACGCAGAAAAACTGTTGGTATTACGAAGAAAATTTTGGATTTTAATGCTGTTTGTATTTATCATGCACCTTTTTTTAGTAACTTTTGGTTTCTAGTTATTATGCATGAAAAACACTTCAAAGTTGAAACTATTTGAAGGTCCATTCCCATACCCTTTGTGGCATAGCTATCAGAAATTTAGAATCTAAAAGTGATAACGTGTATCTATTTATTGTATGCAAATAAGCATCTATCATATGATATTTATGTTATATTATCAGTGGTGGATCTAAGATGAAAAGTTAGGAGGGCACTATAAAAAAGGAAAAAAAACGTTACTCAGTTATTTCTTGCTTCTTTTTAAATAAAGATCGTATATGTATCTCAGTTGAGTGTAAATGTTCAAATTATTGAATTTATAATAAATTTTAAGTGATAAAAGCCTAAAATTTAAAATCTAGGGGGAAGGTGGTCAGTTCTATTTTATACACGAATTTGTTTATAATTATTAGATATTATACCTAAAAATTTCTTTATAAAAAAATGATAAGGGGCACGTGCCCCTCCTGATTCTAGTACAGATCCACCCCTGGCTAGTATACAGGAACATTTTTAAGAGCATTATGAGTTTAACAAAATGTAAGTACATGACTCTGTCAAGTCCGAAAAGGCATTTATAGAATTATTATGAGGATTTAAACATTATTCTTGATTTTGTTCTTAATCTGAGTTTTTGAGGAAAGTTTGTGGTTAGGATAGGGTAAATGTCATGTGTCCCTTCAACTGTTTAAGCTTTCTAAGTTTATGATTTAGCTTTCAAAATATGATAAATTAGTGTCCGGATCTATCACTTCTTATCAATTGAGGACAATTGCCAGCTACATCTAAGAAAGAATGTGCTATATTCTATACATGTCACCAAAAGATGAGTGTGCAGTTCTAGTCCAAAGAAGTAATCCTGAGGTGCTTGAGGTTAATCAATCAAATTAGTAGTGGCGAGGTGAGAAATATTAAACATATTAGTGACTTTTACACCATTACCCATTAAAAAGTGAAACTTTGTGGTCAATACTTGTTGCTTCATCTAACTTGCGAGTTTGAGGTAAGAGAGTAGCAGTGGCTAATTTAGTATGTTTCATCTCTACATGCCAAACATAAAACCTTGCTAAACAGCTAAACATTTTCTTTCAATAAACGAAGCATGGGATTTTAATAAAAGTTAAATATAAGGCAGCTGTGTCCCAAGGAACTATTTTCTTCCTGAGCAAAGGCCAACAAACTAATTTCACCTGTTATCTTCTTTTTTATTTGTATTGTATGATAAGATATTTAGCACAGCTGCTGGATGTTTCTTTCAGATGAGTTGGTTATGTTCTTATGAAGATTCCACTGCATGGTTGTGCTATTTATTTAGAGATTGTAGCGTCCCTTGCATAGTTTTCAAAGTTACACACACACATGTACTTGTGAATATCCCGTCATTTTTCCACAGCTTCAACCAAGCATTAGAGTCAAACCTTTTCCTTGAAACTTCCAATGGTCTATATATTCAATAGTGGAAAAGCGAGCTTTGCAAGCACTTTAATTGTGGTGGCGTTGAGATTTACTCTTCTTTTTGACGTATTTGGAGGTCACCTGTACAGAATTTGGTGTCTTTACATGGCAGAATACTTGATGCATGGAGGTAACATTTAATGTTCATTCTTGTCTTTTTATGTGACACATGTTGTTCATGCATGGGTCTCTTGGTATGTTTCTTAGGCTGTCTTGACTTTACTGTTCAATAATCTCGTTTGAATGAAAATTTGAATTTGCTTTCGTAGTAGGGAAAATTATCATGTCATTGGCTGTACAGCCTATACTGATAGTTAGGAATAAGTACACATCCATCTAGCAGCAAGGGACTTGGTCTGCACAATGTAATATATTAACTAGGGGTCAAGATATGATTTGTACCTTCCTAAAAAGCTTAGTCATTTAATAAGTTCCTCTAAACATTGTAGTTGCATTTTTTTAGCATGAATTAGAGTGATTTGAATATATACAAGACAATTAACACAGAATCCTTTTGCAATAAATGCAATTAATTGTAATCCTATTCAGGAAAAAATGTGAGATTTTGTATTAAGTGTGGTAATTTAATGTATAATTATCAATTTATGGGAACCAAAAAAAATAGTTATTAACATTATTGAAAGTAATTTGGTAAGGAGTTAAGAGCAAAAAGAAATAGCTGAGAAATTGCATGCAGTTCATTATATTTACCGTATTAGTCGTGGGTTTGGAAGTATTTACATTCTAACCATGCCGTAGTGTTCGGTCTTTTTTCACTAATGAAGTAGTATCCACTTATTGGACAAAAAGCCCAAAAAGTTAAGAAAAGTGATATTCTTCTAATTACCAGTGAAGACTCTTCATTTGGATAGTGAAACTCTGCAGTGCGTTGACATGTATTATCTTTTTTCCTGTTCTAGTTCCGTGCCTCTCTACATGTCACTCTTAAGTTAGCTTCCAGATTCCCTATTGGGTAAAGGCTTTAAAGAACTAACAATTTTCTTCTTCCTCTTGTTTCTTCCATTATTCTTTGTTTGTGTCACCTCTATCTTTTACTCCTCATCTTTTTCCTCTTCTTTCCTTCTCTGTTTGTTTTTGGTTCAGATCACATGTCCTTTACTTTCCGTGTTACAAAGGCCTGCCTCTAGTCATTGAGGATCCAGCTTCCAAATATTATATTATTCTTCTTCCAGTTCTCTCCTTTCCTTCTGAAATTCTGGCTTTGTATGGTTTCCTAATGCTTTGTTTTACAATAGATTGTTGAGATATCCCTGTAGAGTTCTGTAATGGTCATCTCTTAGGACCTTTTCAAGGACTTAAAGGTTTCAGCTTTCACATTAATGGAAAATATTCAAAAGACTATATCACCTTCCCCCTCCGTATTCTCTTCTTCCTCTTCATCTAACCCAGACCCATCATTAATTGATGCCGAACTCTGGCTGATGGTTGAGCAAAGAGCTCAAGAAATAATATGTACTATTCAACCAAATGTTGCTTCTGAGCACAAAAGGAAGGAAGTTATCCTTTTTGTTTCAAATTTGATCAAATCACATATTCGAACTGAGGTGAGGAATTTATGATCTAATTTTTGAGTTTCCCCCTCCCCCAAAACCTGCAATTTGTTTACACATCCTTTTTTTTCACCATTAGATGTCATTGACATGTTAGCTAATCAATTCGATCATCATAATCTCTGTATCCCTGGTCCAATCTGTAGCTTAGGCATCCTTTTCTTCTTATTTGTGTTGCCTAGAGTATTTTTTTTTTTTTTTTAATAATATTAAATATTTGTTCGGATGTAACATATACGAAAAAGTACTTAATATAGATTACATGTGATTTTCATTTTTTATACGGTAAGGGTGCAACCCTCTCTGGATTCATTTCTGCTTCCATCCTTTGGAAGCATTCTATTGCTCTTAATGTCTTTTTTAATAATATTAAATATTTGTTCGGATATAACATATACGAAAAAGTACTTAATATAGATTACACGTGATTTTCATTTTTTATACTGTAAGGATGCAATCAGCAACCCCCTCTGGTTTCATTTCTGCCTTCATTCTTTGGAGGCATTCTATTGCTTTTGATGTCTTTTCACCAATGGATGGCAAGTTGAATTTGGGGACTTCTACATATTTAATTGAACATATTTTCAACAGATTTGGAATTTTTAAGTTCCATATTTACTTTGATTTTTTCAGCAATATTTGGCAATCAATGAACTAAGAG